>OZ004709.1:62405474-63124958 GCA_963924515.1 Vespertilio murinus
AGCAGTCCTAGCTTCCTCAAACAAAGGACCCCTCCTCACAAGCACAGACCATGGTGGGTCTCTAGGTCCCAGCACCGGCTGCACCCAGTGCAACTGAGTTATCTAGTACTCATCAGGTGGTCGGCAAATAACAAAGAAGCATACAGAATGCACACACAATACTATAAACCAGAAATGTCAGAAAATCCATCTTAGAAATCATGAAAGCTGAACATGAAAAAACATTTTCTCCTGCCGCTCTAAGCCTAAGTGCTGAACTGCCCCACCAGCATGCCCCCCCCCCCCAAAAAAAATAAACAGCAACAACCATAAAACAAGCAAATGCCCAGGCCATCTGCAATCCCATTCCTGACACTGGGAATAAACTCCACTCCTGGCCAGTCGGCAGTTCCCTCCGGCACTGTCCCACCCTACCTAACAATCCCTGGGCCCTCACTGCTTTATCTGTTGACTGGATCCTGTTGTGACCAGGAAGTAAATACACAAGACTGTTAAAATGATCATTCACAGCCAATGATAAATGTCTATGTTAGCATTTAGCAAAACAAAAAGGCTTTTCATATTATTTGTGCACTATAACTCCCCAAACATATTCCAGGAAATTTATAATCCATGAAAGCACAAAAGGTCCATTAAAATAACGGCAAATGTCATCCACAGAAGAGCCTCCTCTCGTTTCCACAAAAGGGCACCGAGCTGGAGAAGTCACCTACCCAGGCCCCTCTAACCTCGCATGCTTGCTTATTCCACTCCCTCGCGTATGAAGAAGTCATCGTTTGCCACACTTTGTAAACTACTGGTTTATACTGGAAACTGGAGGTTCTGACTGCCCATGGGATTGCAGTTTATTATTAAAATATCCAACAACGTGATGTAACCAGCACTGGCAATGTGGCTGACCATGCTAACCTTGGGTAACTCACCCAAGCACACCTTGCTTATTATATCACAATATAGATATCTTCATTCCTTCTTGATATCAACCAACAATTCTCAACTATAGGCACTCCCCAAATTTACAGACAGTTTCTGCTATAAGCTCCTTGATGAGAAATAAATAAATAAAAATTCCCGAGAGAACCAGTGCCTTACGTACAAAGTAAGGCTCCCGAGTCAGCCAACAAAAGCTTTTCAGTCCACTCAGGACTTGGAATACAGAACCTTAAATGCTGTTATCAAAAGAATGAAAGCAGCCAAAGTAACTACCTGGATTTGTTTTCTCCTGCCAAACCTAACTGCCTAGATGTGTTTTCTCCTGCCACCTGGCACTAAGAAAATGAATCGAGTCCTCCCTGGAAAGCCCAGAACACACTTCCTTCCTCTAGGAGGCCAATGGCACCCTGACCCTCCTCTCAGCATCTCCTAAGGACGCCCTCCCTTCTGAGGTAAGGGATCTATCTGCTCAGCATGGTGGCCACAGGCAGGCAGTCCTGCAGGGCGGGGGTTTTGAGAACTCCAAGAGCTGGCCAGCCCCACAGCCTTCAGACCACGTGGCTCCCTTCCATCAGCAGACCTGCGAGGAAACCGCCGCTTCCCTGGCCAGGCGTTGCCTGTGGGCCCTCCCCCCCCCAACCTGGACACCCTAACTGCTCCTGGGTCTCCCATATGCTCAGGCCGCTGAGGATTCTGACTCATTGGAATACAGTCCATGACTCCTAGGCTGCAGTTGTACTATCGCCTGCTTGTTCCCCAGAAGGCAAGGCAAAGCCCTTCCCCAGATGCTCTCTCCTGGAGCAAGAGACAGAAGGAGAACTCAGAAGCTTACTCCCTATCCTTTCCGAGGACAGTCCTGTCCCTGCAAACTCCACCCCGTGAGCAGAGCCTCCGGGCAGAGGAAGAGGCTGCAGGGTGAAGAGAGCATAAGAGGGGGCAGGAGAAAACAGAGTAAGCCCGCAGGAGGAGGCAGAGAGATGGGCTCTCTCCCGTCCTCACCAGCTCCTCGCCCATGAAAGCTGGGAGCCTGGAAGCAAAGGTGAACGATCAGAGCCCCGGCATCAAGGAAGGGAGCACAAGTCAGCGGGGAAAGACACAAAAACAAAAAAGGCCACAGTGCAATAAGAGCCACATTAGAAGAACGAAGACAGACGCATGTGTGGGAATTCCGAGAGAACAAAGGAGGCTTCGAGGAGTCGGGGTGCTTCAGCGAGGAGAGGAGCAAGCCAGACTGGAAGGATGAGCAGGGTGCATGGGGTGCTGGGGCACACTGGGTGCTGGGGCACACAGCACAGCGGGGTGAAACAGCGGGTGGCTCAGGGACGTCACCGCAGGGAGAGCCAGAGAAGAGGACAGCAGGGATCAGAGGCATGGCTGGAAAGGCAGGGACAGACAGAGTATGGGAGAAGCTTCAAAAGTGGGCACATCCTGGTTGTAAGCAGGGAGTGGGGCTGCAGCCTGGCGCTCCGAGAAGGATGCCGATGTTGGACAGAAGGCTCCGGGGGCCGGTGCACAGAGCGGGGCAAGGAGAGCGGCCCTGGGGCCCGGAACCTAGCTGGGAGCCTCGTGGAACAGCCCCGGTCTGACTAAAGGATGTGGCAGGATGGGCACTGGAGAGAGAGCTGGCCCGGCAGCTGGCGGGATGAAAGGAGCTGAGAGAGTCAGACTTTCCAGCGTGCACAGCCGGGTGGAGGTGGTGCTATCCACCAAGAGAAGAAACACGGTGCAGGGTAGGTGGGGGCAGGGCTCACTGCAGCAGCACGCACCCCCAGTCAGTCCTTCCAAGCTGCCTAGGTAAAGGGTGCTGTTCGATGCCTCCCTTACCGGGGGTTCAGGGTCCCATTTAGTGCCCCAGTCTCACCTGCACCCAAACGTTGTCTGCAGCAGAGTTGTGATTCCCACACAGAAGAAAATGGTCCCAATGAGCTGGCTGGTGGCCCACTGGTCGTACCCCACACACATGGCGTCGGCCAGCAGAAAGGGCACCGCGATGGTGCCGCTGAAGCAAGTCAGGTAGTGCTGTGGGTGACAGGGAGACACAGGAAAGAGTAAGCCCTCCCTATTTTCTGATTTCATCCTAACTCACCCCTCCGATGTTGTTGTTGTTGTTTGTTTGTTTTTAAAGGAACTCTTTGGTTTGTTCAGGAACACATGAGGATCATATACCAAATCATATTTCTTTTTCAGTGTTTCTCCTTTCCATTACATTTGTATCATTACTTATTACTCACATGAGTCCAGGTCAGCATAAAGGAAGCACTTAATACAATCATATTTTATTGATATTTTACTCATGCAATTCTTACTGGAAATTACCTTTTTTTTCAAATGCTTTTCAGTATCAAATGCTAAAACCATAGGTCTTTCTCCCCTGATCTGTTCACATTAATTATTTTGCATGGACCATTCTTGAAACAAACTCTAGAAGTCTTTTTTTCTTCTGCAGTTTGACTTGCCAAGATTTTATGTAGAATTCTACAACTGTATTCTTGAAATAATGGGTTTAGGGGTTAAAACTTCTTACACGGGATGTTTTCCACCCTTTTCTATGGTGGCATCGTTTGACAACAATCAGGGAAGGGTTAAGGTAGTACAGGAGCTGAGGAATGCTCCACAGAGCCAGCTCACTCTCCTTTGGGGGTCCACCCCCACTCCTAGTAGGATATTCCTAGCAGCCATGCTCACTTCCCTTCCTTCTAGGAGCATACTTATTCAGTGTCTGCTTCTGTTCGGCAAACCCAATTTTATTCCCAATAGTTCCCCATCTCTGCTCCTGTTTGCCAAAATGTGTTGCTTGCAGCCCACAAAGTCCAAATTTTGTAACACTAATAGGTGTTTCGTGCAGGAAACAGAACATTCCCATCCAGGACTTCTCAGGGACGCTTACAAGCTTAAGAACACTGTGCATCGTCAAGAAAAGCATGATGCATGCAGTGTTCCCAATCCCATCTGACCAGGAAACACTTCTAAAAAACAACTAGAATATAAACATTTTAAAAAGCAAGTCCCCTCAATCTGTTTCGTGATGTTCACCCAAGGAAAATCATCCGCACAAGCACTCAGCTCCTTGGGGCATGACTTCTCCTTTATTAGACACCTTTCAGGTCAGGTGACCACAGGCTGTGATACCTAAAGGGGGCGGGGAGGGCTGGAAACCCAGATCAAAGCATCAGCTGTCAGGGCAGGTACAGCCTCACCTCCAAGTGCATAAACCTGTCTGGACAATGAGACTGACTTTCTCAGCATATGAAATACCCCAGATTAAACTGATCATTCAAACTTTTAAAAAAAAAATGAAGAATGGAAAGTCAGACCTGAGAACACAGTCAGGCTATGCTAGAAAGCTATCCATTGTTTTCACTATCAGAAAAGGGCAAACAAGGAACCCAGAAGGCTGATGGACCATAAGCTTTGGCAAGGGCTAAAGCTATGCACCGATTGTTCTGTAGAGACAATGGTGGCTCAAGCAATTTCCTGACCTAAGAATCTCAAAGTAAATCTTTACTAATATTCACTGACCATTAAGATAGTCTGTCTGCTACCAGACTGCCTGCCTGACTAAAGGCAAGATGTATATCTAAAATTGAATAAAAAGCTAAAAGGGCATGGGCACCAATGAAGCCTCTCCACCAGAGAATGGCTTTCTGCCTGGCCCCTGTGAATTCCAAATTCCTATTTCTTGTCTAGTCTCGTCATTTATGCGTGGCCCTTCTCCGGTTCCTGAACCCTAGCCGTGCAGGTCTCGGATTTCACACGGCTAAAACAGCCAAGGGAAAGCCAGGCCAGAAGTATGAACCCTAGAAAAGAGCTTCCTGTTCTTGTCCCCTTTCTCTAAAGCCCCTCTTCAGTCCGTAAGTGGGATGAGGGTGCTGAGAGATGAGGGAAAACACCAAAGACGTAGGAATCCTGCAGAGGAGCACAGCCCTGTTCCACTCCCTCCCCTGGTAGCGTCCCTGCTCTGCTCCCCCTGGAAGCCACAGAGACAAAGCAGCTGCTTCTATGGCAAAGTTTGCCTTCCTTTAAAAAGACTGAAACATGGCATTTTTCAGTGTTGCCCATGTTTCATGGCAGAAACTGACCATGACTGTGGGTTGGTTAAGTAAGCCAAGAATGAGAGATGAAAACTAGTTCTTTTCTCTCCCTCTGTTCTTCCTTCTTTCTACATCTCTACAAGTTTCTGTCCTTCCTTCCACGTCACTCCCTTTGCTTATTCCCTGTTTTCCTTCCTTCTTTCTCTGTTTAACCTCCTCCTCCTGTTCTTTTCTCCCTTCCACTACTATAAACTGATGCTGACAATTTCCATTCATCATTCTTGAGAGAGTAACCTATACTAATAAAAGGGTGACATGCTCATTAGACCGGGTTGACCAGACATATCCCGGGCGTCTGACTTTCTTCTGGACAAAGCCGTGGAGGCGGGGGCCGAGGCAGAGGCGGAAATTGCTTGAGCCACCTGGTCACCTAACTGCTTGCTCCCCTGCCGGTGCGTTCGCCCCTACCTGCTTGCTCCTCAGGCCAGCAGGGGAGCAAGCAGTTAGGGGTGAACAGGCTGGCAGGGGACAGCAGTTAGGAGGCGATCGGCTGGCAGGCAGAGGTGGTTAGGGGTAATCAGACAGGCAGGCAAGTGAGCGGTTAGGAGCCAGCAGTCCCAGATCATGAGAGGGATATCTGAGGAGTCCCAAATTGGGCCAAGTTTCTTGTACTGGGCCTTTAAGACTAGAGACTCTTGTACCGGGCCTCTAAGACTATATATAAAAGCCCAATATGCTAAGTGGTAGACTGCTCAACCAGTCACTATAACGCACACTGACCACCAGCAGGTAGACACTCCGACTGGTAGGTTAGCTTGCTGCTGGGGTCCAGCCAGTGGGGACTGGGCAAGATGGGCCGAACACACCCTGGAGCCCTATCGCGATCCCTCCCCAGCCAGCCAGCCGGCCCCTATCGGCCCCAATCAGGAATGGGCAAGATGGCCCTGATCACTGGCCAGGTAGAGGGATCCCAACCATGCATGAATTTATGTACTGGACCTCTAGTTTATAATAAAGTCCTCAATAAATCAAAACCAAAACTGAATTTAAAAACAAAACAAAATATCTAGACAGAGAACTCAAGCATCTGCTGGTGGTTACATCCTGAAGGAACCATCTTACCTGCAGCCCCAGAAATATGCACAGGTACCAAGGAGGGACGTCTTCTATGGTGTAAATCATGTCCGATCTCTGGGGGTCTAGACTGCCAGTGCTATCCAACGTCTCGGCCAGTGAGCTCTGTGAGCAAGAGGGACAAAGAAGGTGTTTAATAAAAACAAGGAATGCCCTAGTCAGTGTGGTTCAGCGGTGTCCCTCTCTGTCATGGAAGTTTCTCTCTGTCTCCCTCCCTTCCACTCTCAATAACTAACTAACTAACTAACTAACTAACTAAATAAATAAATAAATAAATAAATAGTGTAAGGACTAACGTTAGCCCAGTTTAGCACAGGCCCACTACTGAAAAACAACTTTATAAAGTGGCTGCCACTTCGCCGTAAAATTAACCTTGGCTACCTTTGACACAATGCTCAACCACACTGGCTCAGTGGGACACACCATCTTCAGACTTTGGGGACTCAGTATACATTGCCATTGCCCCACACCCTAGAGCATTCAGCTTGCTCAGAGTTTCTCCCTAGCCTAGAGACCACCTGCGCGGAGATGATGCTCCAAGGATGGGACTACAAAGTAATACCTGGACATGAGCAGTCCTTGGGTGGTGACCAGAATGAAGAAATAATATGCAATGCTAACCACTTTCGAACAAAGAGCATTAATCTGCTGCTCCTTACCCACCCCATCCCTGCAAGGAGGATTTTTTATACCTAAAAATAAAGTCCTACAGCCTTGTACAAAAACACTGCTACTCAGACACAATGGTGAGTGAAAAGAACAAAATTCAGAAGTGTACAGATAAGTGACTCATATTTTACTTAAAATAACAGACCAAAAATGTATTTCTAGTTCAGGGGGGCAATTTTCTTTCTTTCTTCTTCCCACCACTACTCAAGATTTTCTTTTTTTTTTATGTTAAGTGTTGCATGCTTTATGAGACAAAATCTTCGCGAAGACCAGGCACTTTAGGTTATCCCCTCATTCAGCAATTTTCAACTAAATTTTCAGCACAAGAAATTTTAAAACATGCAATATCTGACTATTAGGGGCACTATCCTCTTTTCCCTTAGATTGTCAAATAAAAAAATGACAACAGCCAATAAAACAAGAACCGTGCAGTATGAATGAATCAATATTATACCTTTTTTTTTGTCACATTGGCAAATATATACTTTTTGGTATGGTGCTGAATTTTAGTAATTAGTTATGTGTGCCATGAGATGAAAAAGTTTGAAAACCGCTGATCTAGGTTATACATTCCCAGTCAGCATCAACATCACTTCTTTTTCTTTTCAACTGAATTTATTGGGCGACATATATATATAAAAGCCCAAGCAACCAAACAACTGAACGACCAGTCACTATGACATGCACTGACCACCAGGGGGGAGGCGCTCAATGCAGGAGCTGCCCCCTGGTGCTCAGTGTGCTCCCACAGTGGGAGCTCTGCTTAGCAGGTGCCAGATGCCAGGCACACGGCTGGTGAGCAAAGCTGCAGCTGCAGCAGGCGCAGCAGGACCGGGATAAGGAGTGGTGCGGACCCAGCTCAAGCTCCTCACCGGCGCCTGCTGCTTTGTGCACTACCGCATCCCTCTGGGGATGTCGGATTGCTGGTTTAGGCCCATCCCCAAAGGCAATCGGGATGAAACTGACAGTCCAACATCTCCCAAGGTGTCCAGATTAGGAGAGGGTGCAGGTCAGGCTGAGGGACCCCATGAGTGTACAAATCCATGCATTGAGCTCTATTTGGATAATAAAATTATATAGGTATATTGTAGTGTGCGTTCATCACCCCAAGTCAAGTCAGCATCATTTCTGAAGTCATCCAGTATCCGAGCCAAACAGAAAACTCAAAACTGCTCTGATTCCTAAAACCCAATGAACAATCTCTTGGAGCCTGAGATGTGCATTTATATATATATATATATATATATATATATATATATATATATATATATATATATATTATAACCTAACAAATGGAGTGTCTACCAGGAGACAAAACATTCTGATCCTTGACCACATCTAACCGATAGAAAGATGGTGACTCCATGTATTATTACTCAATTTTCCATGCACAGGACAACAGGGACTTAGGGGCCAAATACCCTTGCAGCACAAAAGAAGTGATGTAATCAGGCTTACCTTCTGAAGCCTAAAGGCAAATCCAGTGCAAGTCTATATTTGACCTAATCCAAATGTGACTTGAATATGACCTTCCCGAGAGAACTTTTTCTCCATTCAAAAAATGGATAGTGGGAGAGTTCCTTGTTGAATGGGTAAAAATGGGGTAGGTATGCCGTTTAAACATTTGTTGGTAGAGAGAGTACATGGGTGTGAGGAATGTGATATGTAGTGATATGCAGTGAAGAATTAGCTCAGCAGGTATGGGGTGTCCAAACCCTGCATTTCAGGGAAAGGTTTGGCACTTCTGGCACCTGGGGCGAAATACCTAAGCTCTTGGAACATCCTGCTTAAGAATGTTATTTGTTTACCTGAAGGCTTGGACCGCCCCTAATGCTATGATCTATAGTGGGGGCCTTGGGCTGCGTGGTATCAGTTTGACCTCTGAAGGAGCTGGACATTAAGGTCAGCCACACCCACATGACTGCTCCCCAATAAAAGCCTGGACACCAGGACCCCAGTGAGCTTCCCTGGTTGGCACACTCCTTGAGAACTGCCACACGTTGTTTCTAGGAAAATTAGGCAGCGCCCACACACTCCACAGGAAGAGGACAACTGAAAGCTTATGCTGGTGTCTCTTGGATCCTTCCCTTTTCCATGGATTTTAATCGGTATCCTTTCTCTGAAATAAGCTGTAACCATGAGTGCAACTGCTTCTCTGAATTCAGCAAATCACTGAACCTGATTGGAGAACCCCCAACTCAGGTCTTGGGAATCACTACACTCAATTGACCATTTTGCTAATATGATGCAACTTGTGGATATTGGATTTGTGCAATGCATCACCATCACATTACCTACGTCTCCAAGTGGGGAGTGTTGCTGCTCACAAAGAGAGATAGCTGAAAGTCCAGTAACACTACAATGTCCTTTAGTACAATTACTTTTAACTGTTGTTTTAATGCACAGAAATGAAGAGACTATACCTGTCCTCTTTCAGGCCTGGCAGACTAAGATTAAGATGTGTACGTATAAATACACACACACACACACACACACACACACATATATTTCTCTCTTTTCTCTCTCTCTCTCTCTCTTTCTCTCTCTCTCTCTCTCTCTCTCTCTCAATCTTTCTTAGTAATGAAGGTGATTCTATAACACAGAAATGGGACTAATGTAAATGTCCACAAATAGTATTAAGATGACAGTTAGTGGGGAACTGTGTGGTCACGGGGAGCAGCTAGCCCTGTCAGACAAATGCTGCTCCTCTCACTGAGACAGGAGTGTGCTCGGTCATAAGAAGCTATGGTACCAGAGTCAGTAATCACTGCATTAATACAAATCACTGTAAAAACCTCAATAACAGTAACTTTCAAGAGCAAGGTTTCTTTAAAAGATGACTGCATTAATAGTTTAATAATGTCACTTGGAAGACTTTTCTATCTTCTCCCATCGTCTGAAATAATCAGAGCAAGGAAATGACGTGTCCTTCAAAGATTAATGAACTCAGAACTCAGTTCTCTGGTTGGAGCCTTCTTAAGTTCACTAATAACTTGCCAGTCTCTTCAAGTTACTTAGCTAGTCCAGCACTTTGGGGGGTCAATTGCTGTCTCTTTTTTTCCAGGAAATTATTTCCTCCAGTAAACCTTTCTGTCAGAGGTTTACAGAAATGTTTTAGGTTTTGTGGGTCATCAAGGCTCTGTCACAACTGCTCAACTCTGCCACTGTCATGCAGAAGAACCTTAGACGGTACGTATCAAGCGAGTATGACTGTATTCCAATGAAACTACCAAAACAGATATTGGGCAGATGTAGCTTGCCAACCCTGCTATAGCTTCAAACTGATTATCATAATGTCATGGTTAATATTCTCTTATACATTTTTCTTATATCTCCTTTCACATTGCTAATGTGTATTTGTACTTTCTCACTATTTCCTTAATTAGGTCCATCAAAGATCAATTTCATCAGTTTTGTGCGTGTCTGTGTGTTTAAGGAATCAGCTTTTGAGAGGCAGTTAAAGATGCTAAATTGGCCACACGGGTCATTTCTTCTAACTCCTAAAAACATACAGAAGGAATAAATATGTCACAAATCTACAAGAACAAAGAAAGTATGGGAAAGAATTGTGATGAACACGTTTCTGGAATAACTGCATGAGCTGTAACCCATAAGGGAGAGGGAAGGAACAGACAGCCTGCATGCTTGTAGGAGGACGGTGTGAAGTGAGCGGAGTGACCAACAGGAGCCCAGAAAGGTGCTAAGCTTGGAGGCACAAGACAGAAAAGGATGGGAAGAGGACAGGTTTGAACTATGCAGACCAAGCAGACATCCTGTTGCCGGCTGCTATCCTCACCCTTCAAGATACAACAATGTATGGCTCGAAGCAGCAGTCGCCAACCGGTGGTCCGCAGACCACTGGTGGTCCGTGAGGTCGAAATGTTGGTGACTGCTGGTTTGAAGAATATAAACCAGAAAGACATCAGACTCAGGAATACTAGGTGGGGTTAAATGCAAACATGACCAGTGGAATCCTCATCGGCTTCCAGAATGCCAGAGCAAGTTACAGAAACCAGGCTTATTCACAGGAGACCAGAAGCACCTTTCCTACAGGAACTGTGATCAGCCTGAGACAATATGCTGATATCTAGACTCCACAGCAACAAGACAGCTCTCCTCCTGGTTACTCAGTGGCAATTCCCACCAGTAGGCAAACTTCACCCACAGACAACCACCCTACAGTCATGTCTACTGCCTCACAAACCTGGGACAAAGGAAGCCTCAAAAATAAGAGGAAATAGGGCCAATGTGGTATGAAGAAAACATGTCTCAAGTAAAGTAAAATAAAAACTTGTATCACAAAAATAAAAATATTTTGGCCCTAGCCAGATTGCTCAGTTGGTTAGAGAGTCATCCCCAAGCACAGGATTTTGGGTTCCATCCCTGGTCAGGGCACATGCAGGAAGCAACCAATGAAATGCATTAAAAAATAGATAATAAATCCGTAATTCTCTATTTTCCTTCTTCTCTCCCTCTACAATAAATGGGGGGTGGGGGAGAAATTTAACTTGAACCTGGGAGGAAAGAAATGCCATTTTAAAAGCTCTAATCAGTAAATAAAAGCAAACACAACAGTAGTCCTAGCTGGTGTGGCTCAGTTGGTTGGAGCGTTGTCCCATGCACCAAAGGGTCGAGGGTTTGATTCCCTGTCAAGGCACATGCCTAGGTTGAGGTTCAATCCCCAGTCAGGGTGTGAACAGGAGGCAACCAATCAATGTTCCTCTCTCACACCAATGTTTCTCTCCCTCTCTCTTTAAAAATAAAAAAGACAATAAAAGAGGTATTAGAAACTAAAAACAAGATAGATATCTTCCAAAAATAACAAAAAGACAAATATGGATAAGAAATTGTAATGGTTTTAAAAGTCAGAATAAAACCAAGATAACAGAATATAAGAATTAATCAAAGAAATAAGAATATTTCTAATAAAGGACATTTTTATAAATTAAAAGACCCTCCAAGTACTCAAGTGAATTAATAAAAAAACTATTCAAATATCTTAAAAACTCAATAATCAACTGTAGCCCTAGCTAGTTTGGCTCAGTGGATAGAATGTTGACCTGTGGACTGAAGGGTCCCGAGTTCAATTCCAGGCAAGGGCATATGCCCAGTTGAAAGCTAGATCCCCAATAGGGGGCGTGCAGTAGCCAGCCATTCAATAATTCTCTCATCATTGATGTTTCTATCTCTCCCTTACCTTCCTTCCTTCTGCCCTCTGAAAAATCAAAGAGAGAGAGAGAGAGAGAGACAGAGAGAGACAGAGACAGAGAGACAGAGACAGAGAGCACAAGAGAAAATAGACATTTAAAAGAAATGTAAGGATCACAGACTAGAAATGAAAACTAAAATAAAACAATGTAAGTAAAAAAACCATATTAGAGAGAAATGATAGCTAGAGAAAGCAGGCAATGGAGATCCAAAATATTCGTAACTGGAGCCCTCAAATAAAATCAAAAGAACAGACTGGAACAAAAAATAAAGATATAATTCAAGACTGCTTTCCTAAAGAAACAGGAGCTTTGACACTACATATTAAAGTGCCAGAAAAAACTGACCCCGAATGGTCAGCATCAAAACATATCTAAGTAGGCAGGCACCATTTGGGGGCTCAGTCCATCTGGGTTTCCAGATAACCTAATAAATTCATAATTCTTTATACTTTTGGCTTCGTGTGTTCCTCCTTCGGTGACCCTAGCATTTGGGGCAGAAACCCGGAGGGTTCCACAGGGAGGGGGAGCCCTTGCTCTGGCTTCGATCACCCCTAGTTTGCTAAGTAGCATCAGCTTGACCTGGCTTACCTCCAAATCCTATTCAAGTGGCATGATTGTGGCCTCGATTAGGCCTCCCTCTCTACGGGCCCTCCCGAACCAGCCAAGGAGGTGGCCAGATCTGGGACCCCGCACTCAACACCAGCTCATTTCATCGCCGGTAAGTGACAAATGGGTCACCCCTCTGGATTTCCGATTTGCCATCTCAGACAAAAGACCTAGCGCCAGGCCAAAAGCCTCTCTAGTCCGGGCTCGGCCCCAGGCGCCCACCACATGGATTACACTGTCTTCCTCACTCTGGAGCCCGACTAGCCGGTGGGGACACCCTCCCTCTAGTCTAGCTCCCCATCTTTAGAAATTAAACACACTTTAAACATAGAACACTTGAACAATAATGAAGTGGGTCTCGCTTTGTTTCTTACCTCCTCTAATTTACACCACTGGGAGTTCTTTTTCCATTTCTTCCTCTATCCCCGCCCCCCCCAAAAAAAACTCCTCTGGGACGTCTTAACACACTCAGCCTTTCCACGGAGGTCCGGGCAAAGCACCTTATCCACAATCACAATTATTCACATTGGCCCGGGAATGGAGCTTTTGATTTGAACATTCTCTGGGACTTAAATAGGAAGCAGTCAGAGATCCCCTAGGTCCAGGCCTTCTTTACAGCCACAATCATCCTTCTCTCTCAAACTAGCCCTCCTTATCAGATCCTACTCCACCCAAAATCTCCTTCTGCCACACCCGACCTTTACGCCCTAAGGCTTCTGACTGTCCTCCTCCCACCCGCCAGGTCCTGCAGACCCTCCCGATCACTTGATTCTCCGCTCCCCTAGAGTTCCCCCAAACCCACCTCCTTATATCCTTCCTCCGTATGTCTCGTGTTCCCCCCCTCCCCGTCTTTGACTCCACCCCTTGTCCACCCCTTCAACCTCCTTACCAAGTCCCCCTCTTACTCCTTCTCAGAAGACCAGCCTCCAGCCCTTGTCCTTCCCCGGCAAGAGGTGGCTGGGCCAAGGGTACTGTCCACGTACACATCCCATTCTCCATGTCCATCCTCACACAGATTGAGAAACGTCTTGGGCCTTTCTCCACCAATCCAACCACCTTCACTAAGGAATTTGAGTACCTGACCCACTCCTATGACCTGACACAACACCTATGTGTCCTGTCCGCCTCTGACCCCAGAGGAGGAGCGCGTTCGGCAGGCAGCTCAGGGCCGTGCTGGTGCCCTCCACAGACAGGGCACGCCAGCCGGTGGGCGCTGACTTGGTCCCCCACGCTAACCCGAGATGGGACTGTCAGGGCAATTCATACTCATACGATCATCTGTCTCATTGCTAGACTAACAAAGGCTGCCTGCTCATAAGGCAGTGAACATGACAAACTTTAAAGAAATCACTCAAGGCTCTGGTGAAAACCCAGCTCTCTTCCTCTCCCGCCTCACGAAGGCCTTACAGAGATTTACCACCTTGGACCCCACCTCCCCAGAGGTGGGGGAAACACCCATTTTATATCCCAATCAGCCCTGATATACACCACAAACTGAAAAATGGACACAGATCCACTAAGCCCTCAAAAGACCTCATTAATCTGGCCTTTAAGGTCTTAATAATAGAGACGAGGAGACACAAATCTAAAAACAAAAGTGAGATCAGGACAAGGCCAACCCTTTCAGCTCCTAGCCACCACTCTCCTGAAGTGCCGGTCCTCCAACCAAGGAGAAGCCAGGGCTAAGCCCCCCTGGGCCCACGCCTCAGATGCAACAAGGAAGGACACTCGGCCAAGTCCTGCCCAAATGCAAGAACTGGGCTGGGCCCTGCCCAAGGTGCGGAAGGGAAGGCCCCGGGAAATCAGACGGTAGTCTGGCTCCCAGGCCTCCTGGGACTGGCCACAAAGCCTGAAGGTGCCCAGGCCCTGACAAGCCCCATGGACGTACACTGCCGGGACAGAGCCTCGGGTAACGACTGTGGTGGCAGGTGAGCTGATCTCCTTTTTAACTGACACTGAGCCACTCACTGTGCCCTCCCCGAATTCAGCCCCTGCTCAGTCTCCACTATGGGGGTTGACGGATTAGTCTCACAGCCATTAGCCACACCTCACCTCTACACTGCATCTTACTAAACACCCCCTCTATCCACTCTTCCCTCGTTCTACCTTGGTGCCCAGCCGGGGCTACCAAGTATGCCCTCATAAAGCCCAGTTGTCCCGAACCAGTCACCTACCTCGGTTTCACCCCACAAAGTCGGGCCATTACCTTGGACGTAAACACCTTATCTCCTCCATGACTGTTCCCTCCTCTAGACAAGAAATACTCTCCTTTCTCAGGCTCGCTGCGCTCTTTCGCCTCAGGGTTCCCAACTTCAGCCATCTCGCAAAGCCCCTCCATGGTGCAGTGAAGGGACCCCCTCACTGTCACAACAACAGGAAGCAGTCAGAGATCCCCGAGGTCCGGGCCTTCTTTCCACGCCGCAATCACCTTTTTCTCTCAAACTAGCTCTCCTAATCAAATCCTACTCCACCCAAAACCTCCTTCTGCCACACCCGACCTTTCCGCCCTACGGCTTCTGACGGTCCTCCCACCCGCCAGGCCCTTCAGACCCTCCCGATCCGATCTCCGCTCCCCTACAGTTCTTTATATCCTTCCTCCACATGGCCCCCTGTCTTTGACTCCACCCCTTTGTCTACCCCCTCAACCTCCTTACCAACTCCCCCTTTCACTCCTTCTCAGAAGGCCAGCATTTTCACCCCCTTTAATGCTCCAAAAGCTACTCTCACCCCCCTGCCTTTCCCAAAGAACAACTTTCTTTACTGCAAAACCGCAAATTCTTACTTAACAGTTATCAGAAGCCAAACCCATTATTACCCAAACCTTAGCATGTTATTTCTAAGGAAAAATGTTATCTCTAAGGAAAAATGTGGTAGTTTTAATACAAGTGGCCAGAGGCCTGGGAACTACAGTCCTAGAACAAACAGGCCCCTGGGCCTTTCTCCAGCCTGATAGGCCTATCCCTAATTTCCCAAAGTCGTCCTTGGCAGCTTAAAGGCTTTGGCACGTTACTGGGTTAAATGATAAACATCTAAATATTTCAACAAGTTTTAAGTTCACCTGATTTTAGCTTTTGTTACAGAAAATCTGTAAAGCAGACTTGGAATGGCTGATGTTAATTCTTACTGAAGTCGTGATTCTTGAAAGTGAGAGTGTTCACAAATGTCAATCTAAGAAATGCTGGCTGTTTTGGTTACCGCTGGAAAATTAAGGTTTCTAAGAGTTAAGAATTCTAATTAAATTGGGAAGAAAGTGTATCGTTTTGGTAATAAAAGGCAGAGGCGTGGGCAGGCATTTTGAGAGAAAAAGGAAACGAGTTAAATTTGTAAGCAGTAAGCCACGACAAGGAGAGTAGGAACTGAGATAGTTACACCAGTAGTTTACTGCCATCTAGAAAATCCAGATGCCAGGCAATAGGCAGTCATCTATTAAATTCTATCTTCCTAAACCAAGCCGAGAGAATAAACCTCATTTTGGTATATTAGACTACAACCCACCAAACTAATGTCTCTTTCCTTCCATCAGACCGTTTGCAATAATCCTTACTGTTCTAGCTTTTGCCCCAGTAATACTAAAATGTATAAATGTTTGTCTCCACCAGGTTACAAGCCCTACTTGTAACTCGGGAAATACCACCCCTCGACACCATCACAACCTCCTCTTGTGCCCAGACCTCATCGTCCCTCTGACTCCCAGAGCAAGGACGATGGGCCCAGTACAGAAACTCACCAGGGCAGAAAGTTCTGGATGGCTAGCAAGGGGCCAACTGGGAAAACAAGAACCCTGCCCCCAGGGTAACCTCCCCTCCCCCTCGCTATCACTGGTGGTCGGACCCCAGATCTTTCATCTCACTAGTGAGGCGGCTTAGACCCCTGATCTTTTCCTCCCTAAAGATAACATGGAGGCCTCAGTTGTATTTCAGCTCCAGGTGCAGAAAAGCAGCAAAACCAGACAAGTGACACTGTGGCAGCCTCAGGACCAGCTTTTACCTCCCAAGTCACTCAACAGGATGGCTTTTGGGCCTTCACTAAGCAGCCTCTTGGGGAAAGCATGCTGCTGCAACCCCTCGCTCCAGCCATGAGAAATCTACACAGTGTTCCAGCCAACTACAGTCGAAGTCCATCCCCCTCAGCAGGAAGTACGGTAACTACAGAAGATATGGCCTTCCTCCCTGTTCCATGAAACAAAAAGGCTGGAATGTCAGGTCTGATCAAGTAATCGAATGGATATTCGATTAATATTCCCTTCCCTGGGAACTGACCTTTAAATCATTTCACAACAGACATTCCCTTTCCCTAAGACTGCATTCCACTTGCTAAGACCATTAGCTGTCCCCTCAGGACCTGCCCAGAGAACTTCCTGCCCAGAAAAAAAGCCCACATAAAGTCCTTTAAAATCTCTGACTCCCCGTCCCTGGCTACTGGCGCCAATTTGGGGCTCATCTCATCTAGGTTTCCAGATGACCTAATAAATTCATAATTCTTTACCACCACCACCACCACCACCACCCCCAAAAAAAAACAACAAAAAACAAAAACACATATCTAAGTAAAGTTACTGAATATCAAAGATAAAGAACTCATAAGACAGGCAAAAGATCAAGATACTAAGAAGAAGAAAAAGACTGGTTAGATTTATTCACTGTCACATCCAGTATCAGAAAATGGGAAAACATAAAAATCCTACAAGACTCCATACGCAGCAAAATAGCAGACATGTGTCTTAGCAATCTTTACCAACACAGCTCCTAGGGCAGTGGAGACTAAGGAGAAAAATAAACAAACGGGACTACATCAAAATAAAAAGCTTCTGCACAGCAAAAGAAACTATCAACAAAACAAGAAGGCCCACTGCATGGGCGAACATATTAGCCAATGTTATATCCGATAAGGGTTTAACCTCCAAAATTTATAGAGAACTCATATAACTTAACAAAAGATAAATGATCCAATCAAAAAAATGGGCAAAGGACCTAAATAGACACTTTTTGAAAGAGGGCATACAAAAGGCTGAGGAACATACGAAAACATGCTCAAAGTCATTAGTCATCTAAGAGATGCAAATCAAAACAACAATGAGATACCATCTCACACCTGTCAGAATGGCTATCATCAACAAATCAACAGTGCTGAAGAGGATGTGAAGAAAAATGAACCACTGGTGGGAATGCAGACTGGTGCAACCACTGTGGAAGACAGTATGGAGTTTCCTCAAAAAATTAAAAATGGAACTGCCATTTGACCCAGTGATCCCACTTCTAGGACTATATCCCAAAAAGCCAGAAACACCAATCAGAAAGGATATATGCACCCCTATGTTCATAGCAGCACAATTTACGATAGCTAAGATTTGGAAACAACTTAAGTGTCCATCAGCAGATGAGTAGATTAAAAAACTGTGGTACATCTACACAATGGAATGCTATGCTGCCATAAAAAAGGAATTCTCATCACTTGCAGCAACCTGGATGGAACTGGAGAACATCATGCTGGGTGAAATAAGCCAGTCAATGAAAGAGGAACACCACATGACCTCACTCATTTATGGATAATAAAGAACATTATAAACTAATGAACAGAAAGATAGATATAGTGACAGTAAAGCAACAAGCAGACTGTCAAATGATAGTGGGGAGGGTAGGGAGGTCTGGGGGAGATAAGAGATCAACTGAAGGACTGATATGCATGCATATAAGTACAACCAATGGACACAAAACTCTGGGGAAGGAGGGCATGTATGGGAGGTGGGGGGGCAATGGTAAGCTATGTACACATATAATACCTTAATAATAATTTTTTTAAAAACCTGTGGTACATCTACACAATGGAATACTATGCCACTATAAAAAAGAAGAAACTTTTACCATTTGCAACAGCATGGATGGAACCAGAGAGCATTATGCTAAGCAAAATAAGCCAGTAGGAGGAAGATAAATATCAGATGATCTCACTCATATATGGGATACGAATGATCAACATAATTTGATGAACAATAATAGATACAGAGACAAATGGCAGGGGGGGAAGGAGAGGGTTAGAGAGCAACCAAAGGACACAGACACTGGAGCAGTGGTGGCTTGCCTGAAGTGGGAATGAATGGAGGTGTCAATTGCAGGGAAAGGAGACATATATAAAACTTTAGACAATAAATAAATTTAAAAACAAATAAAAGAAAATGGGAGCAGCAACTACAATCTTCAAGCCTAAATGCTATAATTAGTTTTGGTTAAGAATTTATTCCCAAAAGCCAATCCTTCTCTTAGAAACTACTATAGAGTTTCTTCTCTCACTTCAGTGAACATATGAAGCACATAGGAATTGCATGCACATATCTAAGTAAAGTTACTGAATATCAAAGATAAAGAATCCGTAAGACAGGCAGCTGATCAATTATTCTCTCTCATCATTATCTCTCTCCCTCTCCCTTAATCTCTGAAATATATATATATATATATATATATATATATATATATATATATATATGTGTGTGTGTGTGTGTGTGTGTGTGTGTGTGTGTGTGTGTGTATATATATATGCAGCATTTGCCCTGGGTGATGTGAGTCAGTGGTTAGAGCATTGGCCATATTAGGAAGAATCTCGGGTTCAATTCGTGATCAAGAGCATGTACCTGGGTTTGGGTTTGCTCCCTGTCCTGGTATTGGCACGTGCAGGAGGCAACCAGTCAATGTGTTTCTCTCATGTCAATGTTTGTTTCTCTCCCTCCCTCATCCACTCTTTCTGAAAAAGCAATGAAAAAATAACCTCATTTCTGTGAAAACAAAAGCAAATACAAAAAAAAAATGTATGAAAGAGGAACACCAACCTTTTATTATTAGTGGTTATTGGGTTATAATTTGGAGTGGGGTCACAGAGGACTTTGACTTTGCGCTTTAACAATTCTATGTAATTGGGAGGTTTTTGGCCATTAAATCCTTTTTGTACAATGGAAACAAACAAACAAAAAACAACAGAATAATATAGACCCCAAATGGCTAGTAAAATAGGAAGGTATTCTACTTCACGAGTATTTAAGAAAATGCAAATGTACCAGTATTTTAGACAGTGGAAAAGTTTTCACCCAAACAGGTAAGTAAATGTCTAGCATAAACGTGCTAGACATTTTTCTTGCCAACAGATCACCGTCATCAGTAAAAGGCAGAGCGACAGATGTTAAAAAGCTCCCACATGTTAATGCTCCTCACTCTTCATTTCCAAACACAGCCATCATTTCCTGGACAAGACAGGAGGAAGTCCCAAAATCATGAAGCCCCACAGCATGGAAATTCTGATGACTGTGATTAAGGAGCCAGGACCTTAGCACTGGATACAACCCAACAAGTCTATAAATTTGTACGCACTTTGCTACAAGATGCTGAGAACCAAGCAAGCCTAGACAGCAGGCATCAGTCTACATGCTGACCGTAGCTGCTCTCGTCTCTGCACTCTGAGGAGCAGTGTGGAATCCAACACCACAGGAATTTCAACATCTCAGCATGACTCTAGTCTAATTCATAACAACTTGACCAAATAATAGCAATACTGGTCAAGATACCCAAAAGTGAAATTTCTATCTCACAGACTAGAAATTTTAAAAAGAAACCACACCTACATAAAAATTTGATTATTCAAAAATTCCAATATTTTTATATACTACAAAATCGTTGCACTCAATCAAGTTGGGTACTATATTTGTATGTGACAACTTTCTAGTGGTCTTTTAAGTAAAATATACAGTATCTTCTGTCTATAATACAAAACAGTGATTCTAGAATATAATGCCTCATTATATAAGTGGATCAAATTAGTAATTGTTATCATAAAGTGAAAATCTATTTTTTAAAAATTTATTTAAAACGTCGCCCTAATACCCCAATGCTGTGGGTTTGATCCCCAGTCAGGGCACATAAAAGAATCAATCAATGAATGTATAAACGAGTGGAACAACAAATCACTGTTTTTCTCTTTCTCTCGCTCTCTTTCTCTCTCTTCCACCCTTCCTGTCTCTCTAAAGTAAAATCAATAAGTCTATAAAATAATACTCCAATGAAAGTAAGATGTTTCAGGGCTGCAATGCAATCTGAAAATGCCATATTTTCAAACTTTTCACGTGTTAGATGCAAAGGGAAAAAATCCAGATATCTGGACCCTCTCTGAGCAGCTCTCCTGGCATCTAGGAAAATGGTCAGACTGACCTATAAGGAGACGGGATGAAGCAAAAGAAGATTCTCCCACATTTAGTGTGATTTCTATTGCTTTGGTCAGAGCTTCCTTTGTTAAAGGCGTTTTCATTGTCTACATAACCTATCTACTGGATTATTTTAGTCAATGCACCAGACACAATGCTAACAACTTTCCATATTTTATTTCATTTGTCTCACAACAACCCTAAGACAAATGTGTTTACTTCCATTTTAGAGATGAGGCCCAGAGAGTTTAAGTAATTATCAGGGTTTGAGTCACATTAGCATACAGACCCAAACTCTTAACCCCTTCCCTCTGGCATGCTGACTGAGGCTTTTAAAAATATATAGATAAAGGCCTCTATATGAGACTTAGCTTAATTGCTGTTAAGACAATTAAAAATTAGTGACCTCTTTTGATTCCTGGTTGTTGGGGCACCTACGAGAGCAACCCATCGATGTTTCTCTGTCTCTCAACCTCTCTAAAAAAATCCAATCAATAAACATAGCCTCTAGTGAGGATTTTAAAAAATTAGTAACTTCTACTCCTCATCACTTCCATTTTCCATTACACAGAGAACACCCACACCCACTCCGCAGGGTAGACACAGATCCCAGATGAAGAGCACGTCCAGGACAGAGCCTGAGGCAGCAGCGGGGGGCGAGGGGTGGTGGTAGAAGTGGGTACCTTTTCTGCAATGCCGTTCTCCGTTGTGTAGATCGCCATGAGCTCCGTGTCTTCATTGTCCTGCTCACCACTGGACGTGGCGCCTCCATTTATCACCACCTGAGGAGAAACACTCCATTTAAAGGCTGTTTCACAGCATTTCTCTGCAGTACGGAGACATTTCCCCCCAAAGTTGTTTGTAATCCTCACAAGAGACAAAAACTGTGCATTTTTACCTATCAGTGTAGCCAAATTTGCTACATGTGTTGGGTGTTCTTAAATGAAACTCCCGACAAGTGTGTGCTGCATTAGTAACCACATGTATGCTTTGAGAGAGGAGAAACATACCACGTGACCCACAGAGGGAGGCTGCGTGGAGGGTCAGCTAAGAGAGACTCAAAATTTAACATCCAAAGAAAGTAGAACTGGGATCCCCAGCATTTGGCTGAGGGACAAAAGCTGTGTTTCTGAGCCAGGGAGAGGCACACTGAGCTGCCTTCCGGGACAATGACTTCCAAGGGCCGTCCCCACGGGAGGAAGTGGGCTGACAGCACCTCACACTGTGCTCTCCTAACTCAGTAACAACCCCCTTTCACGCATGCCCTTGTGACACAGCCGACTTGGGTCCTGGCTGCCTGTCATGAAAAATAACACTGAAGCCGGGACTGGCTTGGCTCAGTGGATAGAGCGTCGGCCTGCGGACTGAAAGGTCCCGGGTTCGATTCCGGTCAAGGGCATGTGCCTTGGTTGCGGGCACATCCCCGGTGGGGGGTGTGCAGGAGGCGGCTGATCGATGATTCTCTCTCATCGATGTTTCTAACTCTCTATCCCTCTCTCTTCCTCTCTGTGAAAAATCAATAAAATATATATATATATATTAAAAAAAAATAACACTGAAAATAATTGTTCATATGAATCGAACAACTACATTATAAAAACACGGAGAAGGAAAGTATAAAAAAATGTTTAAATTCTGGTACTATGAACTAACATAAAGGGTAATGAAAGATGAGTGATGGCATTATAGAAAATACGGAGTGACACCTAACAAAGGATCAGCATCAGAATTTCATAAAGAACACCTGCAGATCCATAATACACACAATCCAAAGGAAATGAGCACAGGGTAGGAGCATACAAATTTAAAGAAGAAAAAAACTAAGGTCTCCCCCCCAACAAAAAACTACAACACAGAGAGCTGTTGAACCTCACTTAAAATTACAGAAATGACCATTAAAATTAAATTTCGTTTGTAGCATAAATTAGGGGGAAATTCGTAGAGGAGAATCTGGTGTTGAGCAGGGTGTGGGAGAAAAGTTCTTTAAGGAATGAGAGACCATGTTCCTGGTGGAGTGGGAACCTTAGTACCTTAGTTCCCTCTGTGGCGGGAAACCTAGCACTGGGGTTAGAACAGGCATGTTCTGGGACCAGCAACTCTACTCACAGAAACCTCTCTCTCCTTCAAACAGAGAGAGCCATGCAAGTGTATGTTCAAGGTTACGGTTGCAGCATTGCTCAAAATACTGAGTACTTGGAAGCAACCTAAATGTTCATCAAAAAGACATTCTTAAATTAAGCTATATGCATTTCGAGAAAAATATTCAGCCATTAAAAGTAAGAAAATTGATGTACTGACAAGAACTCCAAGAAATACTGTTTTTTTAAAAAAAAATGTCATAAAACAGTAAACCTAGAATTATCCCAGTTGTGCTAGTAAAATAAAATAAAATAAAATAAAAATGTAATAACTTCCCTGTGTCTAAATGTTTCGTAAAGGATCCAGTCACTAACCAGTATGAAGGCTTACCCAGGAGCAGGGAGTAAAGATGGGCACCTTTCATTTCTCACTCCCAACCGTCCTTTTTAGCATTTGGATCTTTTATAATCAGTACATATTCATATGTTATTTGTATGCTGTTTTTTTTAATGAATAATAAAAAATATGTACACCACAATATTAACAGTGGTTGTCTTTCATCAATGGGACCATTTTTACCTTCTTGTTCCCTTTATATATGTTGGTAATTTTCTATAATGAG
This sequence comes from Vespertilio murinus, assembly GCA_963924515.1. Taxonomy (NCBI): domain Eukaryota; kingdom Metazoa; phylum Chordata; class Mammalia; order Chiroptera; family Vespertilionidae; genus Vespertilio; species Vespertilio murinus. The sequence goes on from OZ004709.1 coordinate 62,428,941, forward strand.
GACAATTAATTTTTACAACAGGAAGAAATTAGAAAGACTAAAGTTCTAATATAGCTTAGAAGTCCAGAGAGATTTAATCCACTTATTTTTGTGGTTGAATACATAGGACCAAAGAAAAATTCAATTTCTCATTCAAGATCACAGATTACAACCCCAGTCTGAAGCTAGTTTTAAAGTATGCCGAAGATCTCGATTATCTGGTACGTAATTCTTACAGGGCAAATTTTCTTATGTCATTTCAAATAAAGAGATGCTTTTTTTATTGATTGATTTGAGAGAGAGAGAGAGAGAGAGAGAGAGAGAGAGAGAGAATGGGAGGGAGAACAAAGGGAGAAAGAGAAAGAAACATCAAGCTGTTATTCTATTTATTCACGCATTCATTGGTTGATTCTTTTTTAAAAAATATATTTTATTGATTTTTTCACAGAGAAGGGAGAGGGACAGAGAGTTAGAAACATCGATGAAAGAGAAACATCCATCAGCTGCCTCTTGCACATCCCGTACTGGGGATGTGCCTGCAACCAAGGTACATGCTCTTGACCGGAATCAAACCTGGGACCTTTCAGTCCACAGGCCGGCGCTCTATCCACTGAGCCAAACCAGCTTCAGCATTGGTTGATTCTTATATGTGTCCTGACCGGGAACTGAACCCTCAACCTTGGGACAATGCTCTAAGCAACTGAGCTACCTGTCCAAAGCCAAAGATTGCTTTTAAAATGATCTCTAAGACATGTTATGTCTTTTTACAGAAGCCAACAGGGTCTGTAGCGTTTGCTTGCCTGTAAAACTAGCTGCCAGCAGGATACATGTTCCCAGACAAGTTGACGTCCACAAAACGAAACTCTACCTTACTATCAGAACCAGGCTCCAAGTCCTATCACAACAGCCCTCAACCTGGTGAGAAGCCAAGAGGTACATACACTCAGGATGAACTGCTTTAAAGCAATAATGTTTAGTTACTAAATCATCAGAGAAGCCCAGATCTGATTGAACCCCCTATCCTAGATAAAACTACCCTTCACCCAAATTCATCTCCAGTGGCCGCAGGGTCTCCTTTTGGGGTGATGAAAATGTTTTCGAACTAGACAGAGGTGATGGTTCCGTAACATTGTGAATGTACTCAATGTCAATGAACTCTTCACTTTTAAATTTCAATTTTGTGTGAATTTCACCTCAAAAAAAAAAAAAGGTTTAATCTGCATATGTGGCATAGAAGAGATTTCCCCGACTTATTTCATTCCCACACACAATTAAGTGCTATAAATTGCAGATATTCCCCAGGCTAAAAGAGCTCATATTTTCATTCAACAAACTGTGTTTGAGCACCCGCTGTGCCCAGGCAATGAGGGTGCAGACCTGCCACATATCTGCACCCCTACCGCCCCCCCACCCCCGTGGGTACCAGGTTAATGGCAGTCACCGACTGAACACAGGATACATTAGGGTGCCAGGAGGTAAAACACTAGCTTGTTTTACTACTATCTTTCCTTTGGTTTCTTAAGTTAGCTATTCTGATGGTCTACTCTCTTAAAAACATAAAACATAATTTTAAAAATATGCCGAAACCGGTTTGGCTCGGTGGTAGAGCATTGGTCTGCGGACTGAAAGGTCCCGGGTTCGATTCCGGTCAAGGGCATGTACATTGGTTGCGGGCACATCCCCGGTAGGGGGTGTGCAAGAGGCAGCTGGTCAGTGTTTCTCTCTCATCGATGTTTCCAGCTCTCTATCTCTCTCCCTTCCTCTCTGTGAAATATCAATAAAATATATATTTTTTAAAAATAATGCTAACGTCGGTTCTTCAGGAAAGGCTTTGAGCTATCTTTTAAAAGGATAATAAATATTTCTGACACTATCAAAGCTTCACATTAGTTCAACTGGGAAATAAAACATGTCCTGAAAAGCTTTCTAATAAAACAGGTTTCCTTTTGTGTTATTAATAGCATCACAGATAACTGAAGGGAGTCTTAGCATCTTGCATCTCAGGAAATTGATCAGATTTTTAATAAAAATATCCACAGATTATTTAAAAATCCTTTGGGAACAACATGTCCTTCCTCCCTCAAGTTTATTTGAAACCAAACCTGTGGCACTAAATGCCCCTCCTAGAGTAATACCGCACAGTCACTCAGTCAGCTATGACAGCACGTTTTCTCTGCCCTAATTTGCCTGGTTGATTCTGCTTGTCTCCATTCAATATGCAGGTTTATGTTGCCTTTGGATACAGGAGTGTGCTGATTGCTCAATAAAAATCATGCCTTTATTGCTTTATTTCTACTAAGCTAAGGCAATAAAGCTTAAAGTATGTGTTTTGAATCGTAATCCTAAAACGGTCAAATGTACAACAGGAATGACAGCAGCAATTGTGAAGCTGTGTCACGCTGAATGTCAATTTCCCAGCAATGCCCATTTAAACTGACAGTGGAATAAGCCTGTGTTACTCAAACAGAAACCAAAGCGAATCAGTCAGCAGCTGCAAGTACCTGTAAGGTGAAAAGTTCAAGTACCTGGGAAACCATGAGCCTCTGATCAGAGGGTTCGGGACTCAATTAGTGTCTATTTTCTCTTTGGGATCTGGTATAATTCACCCACCCCTGTCATACGTCTAATAGCTAAGTGAACCACTTAATCTAAAACAATCATGTTCAGAATAGTGATACAGTTCCTCAAACTGACTGCTTTCCATTCTTTAATAAAAAGGTAACACACTATTCTTACCTCCCTACACACACACACACACACACACACACACACACGATTTCCTCCATATCTATAATTAAAATGTGTTTTAAATAGACTAAATATATCAAGATTAGTGTTTCCCAGTCTTTAACTCAAGTCCTTTAACTGAACATAAAAATCTCCCATCTGCCTTCAATATTACCCGAAATTTCAAAATTAACTACCATGAAAAGTAAATCAGAGCGAGTATAATATAGCATACGCTAAACCTCCAGAGCTTGTCAATCTTAGATGACAACCCCAAAAAAGTGTAGCTGACAGGTCTAACATTACACTAGCAATCCTAAAGTTGGCGGAGGCGGCAAAGCCCCTAATCTTGTTCTCACTGCCTCTTCAAACATGGCAGCCCAAAGTTGACATATGCAAGGAAAACCTCCAGAGCAACCAATACTGCACCCAAAGCTCAGCCAATCTTGCAAAGCACAGCCTCCTTCGCCTGTTCTCTCCACCAGCCCCCTCCCTCCTCCGGCCTCCTCAGAGGGCCCCTGGGCTGCAGCAGCCAGAGCACCACCTTCAGGGTTCCAGCTCGCCCCACCTGCTCCCCAGCACAGCCTGCCCTTTGAGAAGAGCCGGAAGATGCCTGCCTCTCCCCATTCCTGGGCCCTGTCCTGAAGGGCAGGGCGGTGTGATGAGCCTGTCACAGGCCCACACTGGAAACCCTGCTGGTGCTCCTGCTCCCACACATGCCATGATGCTGTTGAGAACTAACGTTTGCTGGGCTCAGACTCACGTGGCACTGAGCTGCCACTTCACCAGACGGCTCCCCTTCAAGGTGATGTCCGCAAGAGCTTATGGAGAAGTCCCTATGGAGCCCCATCCACAAATAGATTCCAAAACAGATCCCAAAGGCACCCAGTCAGTTCCAACACGCCACCCAAAAGAGCCATCATCTCCCGTTCTTTCCAGGCATTCCTGATTAAGGTAAAGAAAATGTGAGGGATACAAACCAACAAGAAACAAAATCAACATCCCAAAAGGAAAGTAAGGAAATATTAATGGCTCCTGAACATTTGCAGAGTCTCAACCTCACGCAAACGAAGATGCAACAGAGAACTTTTTCCACTGACTAAACTGGCCAAGAAAACCAGTCCAGCCCATGTTCCACTGGCAAGCCTGTAGGAAAACGGGCACTCACACCTTGCTGATGGGAATGAAATGATCTCAACGCAGGGCACTTAGTGCTGCCCTTCAACCGAGGAAGGCACACCCTCTGCCCCAACAGTCCCTCTCATTCCTGGAAATTTATCTTTTTCTTGCATCTGAGTGAAATATTCTATGTGCAAGGTTATTCATGTAACAACAAAATAGTAGAAACAAGACATCTACCACATGGGAATATGTAAATCAATTATGGGACATCCATCCTATAGATGATCTGTAGATAGCTAGATATAGCACTATAGTCCGATCAGGAGGTACAGACATCAACAACAATATGGGGTAGGGCAAAAGTAGGTTTACAGTTGTTTGTATGGAACATGATATAATAATAAATAATAACAAGAATAAATTGTTTCACATACAACTGTAAACACACTCTGTATATTAGTAAGTAAAAAAAAAGAGAGCAGAACTATAGACACAGACATCTAGATACACGTGTGTATGTAAAATGAGACAAGAATGTATTTGCTTACACATTCACAAGCCATTTCTGAAAAGTGGTGTGTGGGGAAAATTGGTGTATATGAGGCCGGGCAAGGGGCTTTTCACTCTATCCAGGGCTGGGCAAACTACGGCCCGTGGACCGGATCCGGTGAGTAAAATTATTGAATTAAAAAAAAAAAAAAAAAAAAGACGGTACCCTTTTATGTAATGATGTTTACTTTGAATTTATATTAGTTCACACAAACACTCCATCCATGCTTTTGTTCCGGCCCTCCGGTCCAGTTCAAGAACCCATTTTGGCCCTCGAGTCAAAAAGTTTACCCACCCCTGCTCTATACACTTTATACTCTTAAATTTTGAATCATCCATCTATATAAAACCCTAATATGCAAATCAACCAAACAGTGGCAAGACCAGTCACTATGATACACACTGACCACCAGGGGGCAGATGCTCAACACAGGAACTGCCTCCAGCCCGCAGGCCCCAACCAGCTGCAGTGGCAGCAAGGGCAGCAGGGGACAGGGCCAGTGAACAGGCCAGCCAAGGCGGGTGCGAGCGGGAGCCCCCAGATTGCCAGCCAGGCCTAGGCACCCTACCCATGCATGAATTTCGTGCTCGGGGTCTCTAGTATGAGTATATTACTTAGTGTTTAAGAAATAAATAGGGGTGGGGTAGAAACTGGGTGAAGGGGAGATATGGGGAGAGGAACAACTGTAATAATCTGAATACAGATTTTTTTAAAATAAAATAAATTAAAATTAGAACTCCCTTTAAGGAACAATTAACAAAATTAATTTTTTTGTACAGGCTGCTGCAAAGGAACATGAGGCAAATACATTCAAACTTTCTGGGAAAGAGGCCCAGGGTGTCTTGTTAAATGTGATGAAGCAGGTTACAGAACAATCTGTAGAAGTACCGGCCCTTTTAAGCAAACACACATAACAACAGAAGTGTGCTTTCTGCCTACAACCATGCATCATGTGGAACTTTTTCCTGGCCCTCACACCACCATATCAAGCGTGAGAATAGAAACCCTTCCACCTTGATCCCTTTATTTTCTGATTTCTATGAATATGGCCACAAGGAAGTCCCTTCAGGATGGGATGAAGCAAAAGGATTCTCCCCATCTCAGTATTTTGCTAAAAAATTAAGTATTTTCACCTTTTAGCTAAACTAACCATTAGTTTCTCTTTATTCTCCTCTTCATGGCACATTTCATATGTGCCAGGTACTATGTTCATAAATTTACATATATGTTTTCATTTAATCCCTGTAACAAGCCTGAGACCAATGCTATACTTAAGTCACTTTTTATATAGTATGTAGAAAACTAATGGCCAGAGAGCTTAAGTAATTCCCTTCCTTTTTTGTCACATTTGCATTGAGACCTTAGTTCAGACCATAAGCTCTTTCCTCCAGGATGCTGACTGAGGCTATTAAAAATACCTACAACCTGGCCAGTGTGGCTCAGTGCAGTTGAGCATCTACCCAGAAACCAAGAGGTCACTGGTTTGATTCCCGGTCAGAGCACATGCCCAGGTTCCAGGCTCAGTCTCCAGTTGGGGCATGCAGGAGGCAGCTGATTGATGATGTTTCATTCTCATAGATGTTTCTATCTTCCTATCTCTCTCCCTTCCTCTCTCCCTCTCTCTAAAAATCAATTTTAGAGAGAAATTTAGGGAGAAATTTAGGGAGAAATTTTTTTAAAAACAAAACCCCTACATAAATCCCTCCTCCAAGGTCCCCACCCCTCCATGGCCCACATACGTGTTAGCCCTGGATGGAAGAAGCCTATTCAGGGAGTCAAGACGGTTTCCCAAAGCCCGTTAGTTATATCTGTACAACAGGCACAGCATTAGTTCCCTTTCAGATCCCCTCCCTGCCCTTCTGCACCGCTGTTCTCTGGTTCAAGGGCCATGGTGGAGCTGCATGAGAGAAGTGGAACAAACATGATTAATTGCCTCCTGTGTACATGATCTGGTGCTGATACGTATGATCTCATGCACTCTCAATCATCCTGCGGTTCCAGCATGAGTAAGTGCACAGGTCCTCACAGGTATGGAGGGCTGTAAACTGAGACTTACACGTAAGGCGCAAAGCCAACCTGGAGCGGCTCTCCATGGATGGAGCCAAGTGAGACATCCCTCTCCCCTGGGGCTATGGGTAATGACAGGCTCCGTTCTGCCAAAACAGGCAGTGCTGTAACTTTTCCCTCAAACTGCTACGCGTGATCCAGGGATTCTCTCGGCCACTGTTAAGTTATAGAGTAGGGAAGATAGACACTCACAAAAGAGAGGACATAAATGGCCAAGGAAATGGGGATATAAGTGTTGTATCTCATTAAAATGCAAAATTAAAACGTTGGTACATCTTTCACTTATTAGTTTCCTGCTTTTTAAATCTAATATCTCGCACTGGCAGGGGAGGGTCCTCTCTCACAGAGCTGCTGAGAGTATAAACCACTGTAATAAGGTTGCATATACTAAGTAATCATTTATGATATCAATGAATTAGAACTAACCCAAGGCCTCAATGAAAGATGTGGGCAAAAAGGGTTCTACAAAAAGTAAGCTCGCAGGGAAATGGAAATGGAAATTCCTAACCAGGCAGGTCATGGTGGGTAGCCATGTCCCAGGCATATTAACTTCTTCAGAAAAGGTTTATTTTTGCCTTAAGCAAGCCCTGCCCATTGTTTCGGTGAATCTGGTTTAACACACCTTTGAAATGCCTCTTTTCAGAGTCTTCCAAAAACTCACCCACCCTCATAATCTTGTTGGCTGTCCTATTATCTAATCCCCACCTTCATGTAATCCTCCTTAATCCCAAATGCATGAAAGAAGCTGCAAACTGTCATTTTTTAGAAGCATTTGCAATCTGGGTCAATTTGATTCAAATAAATTACGATAAAAATTATCCACAGATTTGGAACTTTATGTCAACAAAGTAGAAAAATTCGAAAGCAAAAATCAAACAAAGTAGAAAATTAGATTCAAGATTTGCTATTATGTCAAAGACCAAATGTTTTCTCCCCCCCCCCCAAAAAAATATATTTTATTGATTTCTTACAGAGAGGAAGAGAAAGGGATAGAGAGCTAGAAACATCGACAAGAGAGAATCATCGAACAGCTGCTCCTGCACAACCCCCCCCACCCACCCACCCACCAGGGATGTGCCCATAACCAAAGTACATGCCCTTGACCGGAATCAAACCTGGGACCCTTCAGTCCGCAGGCTGACGCTCTATCCACTGAGCCAAAACAGCCTCTGCAAAGACCAGGTGTTTTCAATGGTGTTGATATGCCATGATATAACAAGATGTTTCTAAAGCAGAATTTAAAAAAAACAAACAAACCACCAAATATTTGTTTCATCTCTGGAAAGAAATACAACAAAATATAAGAATCCTGTTTTTCGCCGAAACCGGTTTGGCTCAGTGGTAGAGCATCGGCCTGCGGACTGAAAGGTCCCGGGTTCGATTCCGGTCAGGGGCATGTACCTTGCTTGCGGGCACATCCCCGGAAGGGGGCGTGCAAGAGGCAGCTGGTTGATGTTTCTCTCTCATCTATGTTTCTAGCTCTCTATCTCTCTCCCTTCAACTGTAAAATATCAATAAAATATATTTAAAATAATAAAAAGAATCCTGTTTTTCAGGCTGCTGGGATTTTAAATGATTTGGATTTCCCCCTCATTACAGCCTTCTGTTTTCTAAAATTTCCACAATGAACGTATTTCTTTGTAAATAGTTATGCAAATAATAAAACAATGACTGGAAAGACATATACGCAAACTATTAAAAAGATATAGTGAAGACACATAAGTTTTCTTCCTGCTTCCACTTCACTCTGACAACACATGTGTACCCTGAAGCCTGGGAAGAAATATGGATGCTTTAAAAGATGTAAAATTAAAGGAGGTGGAAGAAACCACCGGTAATTACCACCGTGCAACCTCCCATAGTCTACCTTCCTCCTGGACCACTTTACCAAACCCCAACAGGAAATCTGCTCTTTTTTTCCAACAGATTATGCTTCAATTAGCTGAAATACCTTTCCTCTAATCATTAAAGGTCACGAGCCTGCCAACCTAGCTTGACTGAACACAGGTTGGCAGTGAATGGAGAGTCTGAAGGTAAGGGGGTCATAGCTACACCTAGAAGAGGAAGTCTTAACTAATCTGGGAATGCAAAACACACAGGCAGACATGACAACCAGGATTGGAAAGGAATAAGGCTGGAAGGTAGGAGGACCATATGGAGGCAGTCATAATGACACAGACAAGAAGTGGCCCAGAGAAAGCAGTGGCGGCAGGAAAGGTACTGAGGGTGGGCCTTAGTAAGGCAAGGAAGGCAGGAAGCCTGGGCAACCACTTCCGTTGTGTCCGGTCAGGTCTGGTATAGTTTGGTCACAAGCACTGAATACAAGCAGAATGGACAAGACGTCCCTTGCAGGCCCTTTCCAGGAACAGAGACTGTGACTCCAGCCTTGCACAAATGTGGAGAGGCAATCAGCTGAAAGGTGGATCACCGCTGTAAACCCGCTCTAGGAAATGACTGCACAGCTCTGTTCTTTTATGATCGATCATACCAAGTTGTATGTGTCCCAATTATTAAATAGGCATTTTGTATTACTAACTTCTCGCATTTCATTTAAAACTACCAAAACTCTATTCAAATTAAAAGCAAGCGGCAATAATCCTGGTCAGAGCATTGTTGGGAGACACCAAGATTGCAGGTTTGATCCAGTAAGGCCTCATATAAGAAACAACCAATGAACACATAAATAAATGGAACAACAAATCTCTCTCTCTCTCAAAGAAAAAAAAAAAAACATAAGCTGCTTGACCAAAATCGAACCCAAAACCCTTCAGTCGAAGGGCCAATGCCCTCACCATTGAGCGACTGGCCAGGCCTTGTCTGTGAAGCTCTTTATCTGACCTCAATTCTAAATGGTAGCTTTGCTGGGTAGAGTAATCTTGGTTGTAGGTCCTTGCTTTGCATCACTTTGAATATTTCTTACCGCTGCCTTTTGGCCTGCAAAGTTTCTATTAGAAATCAGCTGCCACTCATATGGGCGCTCTCTTGCAGGTGACCTGCTTTTCTCTTGCTTTTAAGATTCTCTCTTTGTCTTTAACCTTTGGAATTTCAATTATTGGTGTGGGCCTTGGTTGGGACTCTACTTCGTGGACTTGTAAGTCTATTTATTTCACCAGGTGGGGAAGTTTTCTGTACTGATGCCAAACAATTTAGTTCCTCCTGTATGTACCTGGACCCTTTCAAGCTGCTGCCCCAGTGCTGGAGCTCAGAGGAAGTAAGTCTGAGTAAGTCCGTGTATGGGCCCTTTAAGAGGAACTGCCTAGGAATTTTAGTATCCTTTCGTGTCAATCAGCCACAATCCCCACTGGTTTTTACAGCCTTAAGTTATGGGAACTTTTCTTCCCAGCACTGGAACCCTGAACTGAGGGGTCTGGTGGCTGGGGCGGGCGGGAGGGGAGTTTGAACCCTTTGCTCCTCACAGGAGCCTCTGTAGCAAAGATATCCTTCCCAATTAAAACCACCACACATCCAAAACCGGTTTGGCTCAGTGGTAGACCATCAGTCTGCAGACTGAAAGGTCCCTTGTTCGATTCCGGTCAAGGGCATGTACACTGGTTGCGGGCACATCCCCGGTAGGGGGTGTGCAAGAGGCAGCTGGTCAATGTTTCTCTCTCATCGACGTTTCTAGCTCTCTATCTCTCTCCCTTCCTCTCTGTAAAATATCAATAAAATATATTTTAAAAAAATAAATAATAAATAAATAAAACCACCACACATAGGTGTTAAACCAGCCTGTTCTGTGACTCTGTCCCTCCTACCAGACTCATTGTGGCTTCTTTTTAATTCTTAGTTGTAAGGCTTCCATTCAACCATCTGAATGATGGTTTTTCTGTAATTTAGTTGTAATTCTGCTATGGTTATGTGAGGAGGTGAGTATGTGTTTACCTACTCCACCATCTTGACCTTTCAAGAGTGGTTTTCTTTTTTCTTTATTTAAATATATTTTTATTGATTTTAGAGAGGAAGGGAGAGGGAGAGAGATGGAAACATCAACGATGTGCGAGAATCATTGATCAACCGTCTCCTGCACGCCCTCAATTGGGGATCGAGCTCGTAACACTGGCATGTGCCCTTGACAGGAATCAAACCCGGGACCCCTCAGTCTGCAGGCCGACGCTCCATCCACTGAGGCAAAACAGCCAGGGCAAGTGATTTTCTTTCTTAAACCAACACTTTAGTAACTTTCTACACATCTAGTCATAATCCTACGTCTGGAAAATACTAGCAACCAATATAACGATGTATATCATCAGTCTTTACGGAGTGATATCACCTGTCCAGTAAAACTACCTCTATCTGGGATGCTGCTGCCATAGTGCAAAGGATGGCCATTTGGGTTCATTAAGTCATTCATTCAATCTCCCACATTACAAGTCTGATGTTGGGTTACAGGCGATTTCAAAAGAACACAATTTTGGAGATAAGCTTAAGCCTTTCGACATCCTCCCGTGTTGAGTAAGCACTGGGCCAGCTTTACCACATTCACCACAACACATGCTTCCTTCCTGGAGTTAATCTCTTCAGGTGAGCTCCAGGCAGAGAACAGGGCCAAAACCATGGGCAGCCAACAGAGCTCCTGAAGACTGGCTCACATGAGAAGCATTTGGTTTTCAAGTGCCTTAGCCCTCACTGAAAACATGAGCATTAAAGCTAATCCTATGTTGACTCAATACAGAAACTAGTCAGAGCGATCGGAGAAGAGAGGAGGGCGGGGAATGCCGTTACCGGGAGGGTGAAGAAAGCAGGGTGCTTCGCTTCGTCTTCGTATTTGCCTTCCGCTGAACTCCCAGCCTCCATGGATTTGGATGTAGTGTTTTTACCAATACCCATCATTAAGAGAGCGTGGCTGGTTTGGTTGCTGGGATGCACTGGCTGGAAGAGAAGGCTTGTCCAAGCAGCGATCCCAGGGTCAGAGTTGGCTTTTCTGGCGGCTAGAGCACCTGATTCTCAGACAGAGACACACCCCACAAGCACCATCTCTCAGCACCTAGAAAAGAGAGAGCAGCCAAATCACCACAAGCACAGAAACAACACAAGACACATGGTCATCGCATTTTCCTTCGGAAAAGTCAAAATAAAGTTATGCCCAAACATCCAAAAACATATTACTTTCTTACACTTTTCAAGTCCCCACTCTTCTGCATTTACAGGCATCCACTGATTCTAAATATCCCCTGGAGAGGAGACCCTATCTCATAAAAAAAATATCAGAATACTGGGGACTAAGAAATTGGTATTTTTAAAAAATATATTTTATTGATTGTTTACAGAGAGGAATAGTTAGAAACATTGATGAGAGAGAATCATCGATCAGCTGCCTCTTGCACACCCCTACTGGGGATGTGCCCGCAACCAAGGTACATGCCCTTGCCCGAATTGAACCTGGAACCTTCCAGTCCGCAGGCCCACACTCTGTCCACTGAGCCGAACCGGTTTCGGCAAAATCGGTATTTTTTTATGTGTATTATGGTCTATGTTTTACAGCCCAGTATTATCCAACAGAACCTTTTGCAATGATGGAAACGTTCTACAATCTGCCTTGTCAATTCCCACAAGGCTACTGAGCACATGAGATGTGACTAGTAGAAGGAAAAAAACAGAATCTTTAATTGTATCTCATTTTAGTTTTGATTTAAATAGCCACTTCTGGCTAATGGCAACCATACTACACCGTGCAGTTATAGCCAGTTTACTATGACTGGCTATATATTAAAATTCTAAATTCCTGATAGGTGCCCAACTAAAGGCAGTGAAAGGCACTCAACACACTTAAAAAAAAAAAAAAAAAAAAAAAGGAGGGGATAAAACCAATCAAGGATCAAGTGACCACACAGAATTCCAGGTAAGTGGCAAGATGAACTTTAAATGGGATAGAATACCACACAAAAAATAGAACCAAAACATTCAATAGCTATTAAATAACAACATAAACATAAAGAAGAAATCCAACCGCCTCCCCCACAATGGAGGGGAGGTAAAATAGTGAGAGATTAAGGGATTTGGGGGGGGGGGGAGACAACACTACCAGGACCAAGATGGACCTGATACGCTCTCAGGGGCTCTGAGAAGCTGATGGTAACAAGGAAAAGTGCAATGCTGCAGGCTAAGAGGAAACCTAACCGAAAGTCAAAAGCAGGAAACTCCTGAAAGGATCCTATGCAGCCAAGTGTTGGTGAAGAGGAAAATAAAAACCTCAATTTCAAACAACAGGAGTATAATTTGGACAATAAAAGATCCACCCAACGGCTTCAAAAATAAAAGGCACAAAGGATCCCTCCCTTCGAGGGCTGGCACGTGTACAATAAAACATGCCTAGGTATGCCCAAGTTTTAATGGGGGAAAAAGTAGCACAGGCAGCCTTCTAGGGGTGAGAAGGACAGAGAGCACATTCACTGGCGCTCTGATTGGAGTGATGTCAGGTCTTAGCACCAATTAATTTCCCACTGAGAGTGAATAAACCGGGCCAAGCTGTCTAGCTAATGTGGCGTCACACCTATAAGACGTTCAGAGATACAAGTAGGAAGCCTCCTGTTCAAGGAATTCTGTTAAAGGCACTTTTCATTCATACTTTGGGTGAGCCAGGAAATTTTGAAATATAAACAAAAAAGGGGAAAGATTTATACAGAATTCAAGAGTCAAAACAGTTGCCAGAACATTAAGCAATAGGGGAGCTGGATACACACATCTTTTTTTTTTTTTTTTTTTTTTTTTCCTGAGGTGGCTCTTTTGGTTTAAATGTTCCTGCACATTTTGCATTCCCGTTCATATCATGTCTGTTTAAAGCAGTGGCTCTCAACCAGGGGTGATGTCTCCCTCCGGGGACATTTGGCAACAGCGAGACCTTTTTTGGTCATCACACCTGGGGAAGAAATGATTTGTATCTAACAAGTAGTGGCCAGAGGTGTTGCTAAACACCCTACAGTGCACAGGGAAGAGCCCACAGTAGAGAATTGTCTGGCCCAAAACATCAGCAGTGCTAAGAAAGAAACCCTGGCTTAAAGATTATTTCCCTCCCGGCCATTCCTGTAATGGCTGCTTCCTGGAACCTCGCCGCCTGAGCATTCAGAGCTCCAAGAAGGGAGCATGTGAAGTGAGACAGAATCATACACAGATCATTTGTTTGAAACCTTCAGCGCTCAAGATCTAGCCACCTCAGGCCCCCACATCATGGCCCCGGTTTCCATACGATTGTTCTCAGTCCTCATCTCGCTGCGTTTGGCGCTGCCCGTGGTTGAAGCAGAGGCCGAGATGCCTGCCGTCGCTCATTGGGTCTGGCGGTCAGCCTTACAGGCTCTTGTGCCTGCTGGGGGCACATGCACAAGAGGGAGGAGGACAGGTGTGACACCGAAGGGCCTCCTGAATTACACCCTGCCCTGAACACATGTGTGCTACTGAGGCTAAAAACTGAGCTTTGGTGTCTGAAAGTTCCCAAGAAACAGTAGATAGGGTAATTTTACACTCATCGGTTGTTTTCCTATAAATGGGAATAAACTGGTAAGTGTTAAATGAAAAAAATGGTGTGGGTTTTTTCCAAAACAGATAATGCACTGAATATGCAGAATATAATTTATATCTGCTAGTTAGAAAGAGGGTCAAAGGAGTAAGCTGGCTGGATTTTGTATAAATAATATTTCATAGCATCAAAATTCGCAAAGCACATGAAGAAGGAAGCTCTTGCCCAGAACCCTAGGAGGTCACCACTGTTCGGGGCCAGTCACTTGTCTTCTACATTAGGTGAGGGATCTTTCCTCCATATTTTATTAGATTTCCTGTTTTGTTATCCCCAAAGTTAATACTATACTTAGATATGAAATACAGCCCATCAAAACTTGAAACTTTAATTTATTTGGGGGAGGAAAGGAAGGTTTTTAAAAGTATGTTCAATGTACCTAATACTGAAATGGAGAAAAGATTTAATGTAAGAGAGCAGATTTTTGTGGATGACCTGCTGTTCTCCCATAATGCTGGGATTATCAGAATAAATGCTCATGAGTTAAAAATAATAATAAGATTTAACATTAAAAGAAACAAAACATAACTTTGTGTTGACCCTGAAATGGACAAGAGGTTTAATATCTTAAAAAGCCTTCTTAAGCCGAAACCGGTTTGGCTCAGTGGATAGAGCGTCGGCCTGCGGAGTGAAGGGTCCCGGGTTCGATTCCGGTCAGGGGCATGTACGTTGGTTGTGGGCACATCCCCTGTAGGGGGTGTGCAGGAGGCAGCTGATTGATGATTCTCTCTCATCGACGTTTCTAGCTCTCTATCCCTCTCCCTTCCTCTCTGTGAAAATTCAATGGAATATATATATATATTTTTTAAAAGCCTTCTTAATTGAGTAATACGCCCACAGAAATACTATATTAATTAAATATAAACCCATTATGTTGTATATATGTACTTTTAAAAAGGTATTTCCCTCTTCCCAAAAATGGCATCCCAAACGTGCCATGTGGGTCCTTTGCACAAGATCACATCCCCCGAGGGAGACGTGTGCCAGTTTGAAAAGCAGGGACATGCCCGTCACCAAATAGAGCAAAGCCCATAATGGAGTAAGCCTATGGGGCTTGCTGGGTTTAGTGACTTTTTAAATAACTTTCCTTTTTCAAGAACAGGGACAAGTGGATTATTATATTTCTTCCTCATCTTTTCTGCTATCTGTAGGAGATATGAAGACCCACTTTATTGTACTTTCCAGTGCATAAAAGTGGGGACTTTCTATATTCAAAGGGGAAGTTACAAACATCACTTAGAAAACCCTACAGGCTCTACTGGTAGCCCTGACAGAGACTGTGTGTTCACTTAGAATTAATCTTTTTCCTACATTTTTAATTTCTGCAACAATTCAAAAACTAACACACAATCTATATCTTGATCTAGCTGCTGCCACCCATAACCTCCTCAGATCATCTTTAGCCTGCCAGAAGAGCTTTCTAATCCATGAGGACCCATGTTAATTTTAGGGGAAAGTATGAACTTTTTTTATAAAACTGATTTGAGAGAGGAAGGGAAAGAGAGAGAAACATCAACCCGTTGTTCCGCTCATTATGGTTGTTTCTTATAAGTGCCCTGACTAGGGATGGAACCCACAACCCTGGTGTATCAGAACGACACTCTTAACCAACTGAGCTACCCGGCCAGGGCAAAAGGATGGGCTTTTTAATGTAGAAGACATTTACTCTCCCAGGTTAATTTGGTCTGCATGTTTGTTTCAGACATGGACATTCACCCTCCGCACTGTCCCCAGCATCAGGCCCACAGGGGACAAGTTCCATCCTGACAAGACCCCTTTCCACCAAGTAGACACTACATTTTTCCCTGCTGGACGTTTAACTGATTCTCCCAAGCTGCACTGGGAGGACCCACCCCCTCTTACACAGCAACATCCTTTAGAGTGTCGGAAAACTCAAATGAGCACAAGAGGGGAGGGGACCCAACAAAGCGCAGGGCAGGATGTTCTGAGAAGGGCTTGGGGCAGAGGACTGCAAAGCCTGGGGGCAAGACGGGCATCCTGGTCAGGCAAGTGGAGGGAAGAAGAGGAGAAGACAGTGAAAGCTGAGCAAAGAAACGCATCCTTGGGAAGTCCTAACATGACAGCATTCCCAGCCGAGTACTGGGGAGTGAGGGAGAGAAGACAGCCTCAAGGGCAGGAACAGACCACTAACCAGAGATCAGAGTGTTCCAACCTCTCAGACTCAACTCTGGTGTGGGGAAATGCCAAGGCTCAGGGGCAAGCACAGCAAAAGATAAGGAAGGGGAAGAGTGGAATTTAGGGCAAGGTGTTAAAATTTTTGTGAAAATAAAAGGCAAAATCCCCCAGGGAATCTGACACAGGAGGCAAACCACTCACAGTCCCCCATCACCCCTCTTCTATCGCCTTGGGAAAGAAAAATCAAGAAGGCCACTTGCTATCTTGGCCCTAACCTCAAGGCAAAGGGAGGAGGAGGGGCTGAAGGACCAAAGGTCAGGTTCACCAACAATGACAGTGATGAGGACGCCCAGTAAGAGCAGCAACAGTTTTGCAGCCAAGTGACTCTGTGTGCCAAGCGCATCTCTTCCTCCTCATTATGCAAATGGAATTATTTTCCCCATAGTATTACTTGATTTGCACACTAACTCTACAAAAGTAGAAACAGAGCTTCGGGAAAGTTAAGTAACTTGCCAAAGGATGCACAGCAATAAACAGTGGAAGATCAAACTATGGTCAATATCCCTGTCTGTCCTAACCATGTTTATACAAGCAACACATACACTTATGCTCAATTGACAGCCAACCTTAGAGGAATACAGCCCAGGCCTGCAGGCACGGCCTCTGCCTGACCTGCGGTGCAATCCCTGCCCTCCTTGTGATGTGAGGGAGCCCTGAGGGGCAGGGAGGCTAAAGCCCGCCCTCCTCAAACCAAGAGCCCCCAACCTGTGCAGTCTGGTCACTCCACAGCCCTCGCCATCCTCTCGTCAGCAATACAACAGCCTCTTGTCATTTTCGTGTTCTATCTCTACCACTTGCCCATACTGTGGCCAGCACAGTCATACTATGGAAACTGCCATGCTCTTTGATGAGGTCACAATTGACACCCAAATTCCTCAGGAAGGTTACAAGTTCGCTGTGTGAAGCTTGGCCCCCACTATGCTGTCATTTCTGTCTTTCGGGTGCTGGAGGCATTGGATCCTCTTCTAGCCTTTGGGTTCTTGCACATGCAGTCAGTCCCTCCCAAACAAGCACCTTTTCCCTTGGGGAAGCCCCCATCAGTGCTTCCTCTGGTCACCCCTCTCTGCATGTCTGTGAACCATGAAGATGGTTCTAATGCAGTGAGATGGCATCTGTCCAACAGGTGCAGAACAAGAGGCAGTATTCACAGCCTACAGCCCCAACTCTCAATGCTGAATTTGGCAACTATATAAAAGGCTCCCCAAAATTTGTGGGCTGAATAAATGATGCTTTACAAAAAGGGCCTTGGCCAGTTGGCTCAGTTGGTTAGAGCACTGTCCTGATATGCCAAGACTGTGGGTTCGATTCCCCGTCAGGGCACATACCACAATCAACCAATGAATGCTTAAATAAATGGAACAACAAATATTTGATCTCTCTCTCTCTCTCTCTATCAAGTCAATGAAAAAAAATTTTAAATACCTTTTATCTGAGATAAAACAGTTACATTTAATGTCAAGGAGAAGGCAGGGTGCAGACATTGCTGCTATCGTTCAACTAACAGATGAGGGAAGTGTTTGAAAGGAAAAGACCAAATTATAACCATATCAAGAGATGAGAAAATATGAAAGAATCTATACATAAATGGCCAGGTAGAAAACAGATGAGCAAACCTCCTTTGATGTTGACTCAAACACACCCCAGATGCCAGCAATAAACATCTAGATCAGAAGATGGCAAACTACTGCCTGGACTGGTTTTGTATGGCCCCCAGCAAAGAATAGTTTTCACATTTTTAAAGGGTTATAAACAACAACAAGGAAGAGCAAGTGACAGAGGCCACCTGGCACACAAAGCCTAAGGTGTTTACAGGAAAGGTAAGAGGATGAAGGAATTCTGTTTAAAATAACAATAATGGCTCTACATACTTAATACATTTAACCAAAAATGAACATAAACTATAAACTAAGAGCCATGAAAGAGGTTAATAAAACTATAAACTAAGATCTATAAAAGAGATTCTTATTGTGATTCTGGTGGCTCCATTGGTATGTATATCTGTCTACTATATGTAAACTAAACTTCAATAAAATCAATTTTTGAAGAAAAAAAAATTTAAGTGTCTTCTCCCACACAGGTTGGAACCCAGGAACCATCACTGTTAACAAATGTACGATGTTCTCGTGCTAATGGTGGTCCCCAGATCCCCACACCTTTGATGTCCTGGTGTGGAATACAGCTGTTTTCTCTGCTTCCATAACCCTTCCCGGACAAGTTAGAGTATGACTAAGAAGACTTTGGGATAAAGAAACTCAAGCCAAAACTGGTTTGGCTCAGTGGATAGAGCATTAGCTTGCGGACTCAAGGGTCCCGGGTTTGATTCCGGTCAAGGGCATGTACCTTGGTTGCGGCATATCCCCAGTTGGGGTGTGCAGGAGGCAGCTGATCATTGTTTCTCTCTCATCAATGTTTCTAACTCTCTATCCCTCTCTCTTCCTCTCTGTAAAAAAAAAAAAAATATATATATATATATATATATATATATATATATATATATATATATTTTTTTTTTTTTTTACAGATATATATATATATATTTTTTTTTTAATTAAAAAAAACTCAAAACCTCTATTGGCCAAGTGGTAGTTTGGTCTTTACCAAGACAAACAAGAGCTTGCAGAGGTGGCCAGGTTCAATGATAAAGCACATTTTAAAAGCCAATTCATGGTTCTCTGCTTAAATCCCATCATTAGGGGATTATAGCTGAGCTGTGGCTGCTCCATTAAATTCTGTTCAATGCTGTCATTTGACCGAACCCTTTTAACACAAGCCAAAAAAAGATTATTGGAACAAATAACCTCTATTTGTATGTGATCAACCCCCTTAAATGTACTTACTTAAATTGTTGCCTAATACATAGGGTCCTGTCTTAGGGAGTTGACACTTTTGAGGACTGATCCTAGCTGTCATTATTCTACTTAAGCACAATGAGTGAAAGTGTGGTTATTGTTTGATCTTGTGATAATGGTTATGTAAACAGGGTGTAACTGAAAAACACCAGTCATCCTACAGCCTTTTCCAAAACATTTAAGAACTCTGGCTCTTGTTTTTCAAACTGCAAGTCATTACCCACTTGTGGGCCATGAAATCAACTTAGTGGATCGCAAACAGAATTGTTTAAATGATTAAATTTAACAAGACAAAAAAAAACTTCAGAGCACATCTCACAAGGGTAACCCAGTTTCAAGGTAAAATGCTTTGTATTATGTATGGCTCAGTCAAATACAGCATAAAAGTCACCAAAGTAACTAAAGTTCTGCCCGGTAACATAAAAGGTATATTCCAAGAACCTAATTTAAATCAGGTTATTTGCTCAGCTTCAACTAATATTCCAATAAAAATAATTTACCAAAGTGATAAAAGGTGATTGACACTAATATACTATCCCCGCTCTAAAACGATCGAGTGCCCAGAATGAAGGCTTCAGAGTGGCTTTCTTTATATTCTATCAAGCTCCAAGCCCAGCCCAAGTAGCTCAGTGGTTGAGTGAAACAGGTGCTCCCGGTTCAATTCCCAGATAGGGCACATGCCCGGGTTGCAGACTCAATCCCCAGCATGGGACAAGCATGAGGCAGCCAATCAATGATTCTCTCTCATCACTGATGTTGTGCTCTCTCTCTTTTCTTCCCTAAAATCAATTAAAAAATATATTTTTTTAAATCTATCGAGCTCCAAAATAAACCATCCACTTCAATGACTGTAATAAAGAAAACCTTCATGTTGACCAATATCACCCCAATAAAGTAAAATAAACCTCTACGTACCCCTGAAGCCTATATTTTATTAACCAATGTCACCCCAATAGTTAAAGTAAGTAAGTAAGTAAATAAATAAATAAATAAATAAATGGAGGAGGTAGTGGGAACAGAGGGAGGGAGGAACAGAGAGAGGGAGGAAAGAGAGAAGAAATTAAGAAAACCTCCTGCTATACCCCATGAGCTGTGCCAGTCTTCTGTCACTGTTTTTGTTTGTGGACTTATTCTCTTAAGAGGAAGAAATTTAAAAATAAGCCAGATAGTCCTGTCTAAGTAGCTCAGTTGGTTAGAGCACTGACCAGATATGCCAAGGTTGCAGGTTAGGTCTCTGGTCAGGACACACATAAGAATCAACCAAGGAATCCATAAGCAAATGAAACAACAAGTCAGTGTTTCTCTCTTTCTCTCTTTCTCTCTCTCTCTCTCTCTCTCTCTCTCTCTCTCTCTCTCTCTCTCTCTGAAAAAAATAAAATAAATAAGCCAGATAAAACCTGAACTTCTGAGGAGGAACCCAGGATTAGGGGCCAGGTTCCACCTCAGGACCACCCACTGAGAACCCAGGAGGAACCAGCATGATGGGCCTACTTAAAGAGGAATTAAGGGCTGAGCTGCTCCTGAAATTAAAAAATCGTGCCTCGCCATCATCGGCACCTAGAAGTCCCTAGTCTAAAGCATTCAACAGCTGGATGAATTATTCACCAAGACTCCTCCCCAAGAGCAGAGTCCCCTTGTGTGCAATTCATCTTTATATCTCCAGCTCTTAGCACAGAATAGGTTCTTAGTAACTATTAATGATACACATTTACCCCAAATAGATGACACTGAATGAACACTACATAGAAAACGTAAATGCAAATGATACAATAAGAATCTGTGATAAGCCCTAGCCAGTTTGGCTCAGTGGATAGAGCATCGACCTGCAGACTGACTGGTCCCAGGTTCGATTTCAGTCAAGGGCCCATGCCCAGGTTGCGGGCTCCATCCCCAGTGTGGGGCATGCAGGGAACAGCCGATCAATTATTCTTTCATTATGGATGTTTCTATCTTTCTCTCCCTTTCCCTTTATCTCTGAAATCAATAAAAACATTTTTTTAAAAAGAATCTGTGATAAGACTCACTTGCCCCATAGTAACACCCTGCTCTAAGTGGAAGAAAGAGGGCCCTGGGCGAACAGTGCTGGATTGCTTAAAAGTCACTTAAAAATGGAAGAGGACCTCAACTGTGGGCAAGAGAGGACAGAAAGTTGCTGGGTAGATGTGGCAAATATTCCTGGACCATATGCAGAGTGAAGTGGGTAGTGAGCATGATTCCTAATTGAAAGCAACTATTTTGTGGTGCAAACATGATTTCATGTAATCCTCATCAAAATCCTGAGAAGAGTGGTTACTGATTCCAGAGTTTAGGAGACAGGCACAGAAAGGCTGACTCACTTGGACAAAAGCCAAGGACAAGTGGCAAAAACAGCAATTATTTTGGGAGTGCGAAAGCTGCTCCTGTTCCCTTAGAGACCAGCAGAACGAGGCCCTGAAGATGAGCAACCAGAGGTCATTTCTGAAGGTCATTCTGGAGGAAGCCAGGGAACGCCCCGTTACTGTCTGGGAATGGAAAGCAGCTTTACCTCCTCCACATCTCCAAATGCCATTTGATGCCCCTTCTCACCCACATTCCAGTACAAGGACAGCTTTGGGTGCCAAGGTAACTTCAGGGGGTGGCTCTGCCTGCTAGCCCTGTTCCCACTCTCTACTGCTCCAGCTCCCAGCTCCATCCCCCCTTTCCAGCACAGCTGATGGCTCCTCCGACACCTCCTCCAACTACTGTTGCCACTGCTGTCCGTGTACTAGGAAAGGCATCCTAATTAATAAAGAGGTAATATGCAAACTGATCATCAATCCAACACACAAGATGGCTGCCCCCTGTGACCACAAGATGGCCACCACAAGATGGCCAGCAGGGGAAAGCAGTTGTGGGCCATAAGGCCAGCAGAGGAGGGCATTTAGGGGCAATTGGGCCAGCAGGGGAGGGCAGTTGGGAGGGACACAGCCTACAGGAGGGCTTTTGGGGAGAACCAGGCCTGCAGGGGAAGGCAGTTGGGGAGACCAGGCCTGCAGGGGTGGGTGGTTGGGGGCAATAGGGCTGGTAGGGGAGGGAAGTTAGGGGTGACCAGGCCAGCAGGGGAAGACAATTAGGGTCAATTGGACTGGCAGAGGAGCAGTTGGGTATCGATCCGACTGGCAGGGGAGTGGTTAGGGGGTGATTGGGATGGCAGTCAGAAGCAGTTAGGGGCAATCAGGCAGGCAGGCAGGTGAGCAGTTGGGAGCCAGCAGTCCTGGATTGTGAAAGGGATCCCAGATTGGAGAGGGTTGCAGGCTGGGCTGAAGGACATCCCCTACCCCTGTGTATGAATTTGTGCACCAGGCCTCTAGTGTCAAATAATTGTTCATTCCACACCTCAAGTTCAATGTACTTATCAGCCCTCTCCCTGAATTCCTCTTCAGACCATACCATTCCCCTTTGGCATGTTTTCATCCTTTCCTCTGTCCCAAGTGCCAAATCCAATCCCTTCCGTCACCTGCAGAGAGATGCCTAGTTCCACCTTTCCCTTAATTCCTAACTACCCATTACACCTGCTCAGTTTTGTTGGACTTTGGCACATTTTCTTAATTCTTCAACTGCCTACTGTCTTCCTATTGTCTGGAAGAAATTCTATTTGCAAATCTCCTCTGCAATGTCCTTTTTTCTCCCCACCCCAGCCCCACTGTCCCCTAGCCCAGTCTACCAAGAGTTCCATCTCCTTCTTGCAGACTCTCCCAAGAGAAGGGAAAGGGTGTGCTGAAATTTCACCTGCCCCACTGAATGGCCTGATGGCTGAAGAGTGGGTTTGGCTAAACTGCACTGCAATTACCTGGGCTGGGACACTGTAATCACTCTCCAGATTAACACCAGATACACCGTGACCAAAATTATCTCTTCCCTAACCTCCCAACTACATCCCATGCCTGTGAATATGTTATGCACATTTTTTCTGCAAAGAAGCATGTACCGCTAAGCTAATAAAAAAACTTATCCATTCAATTCAGAGACTGAGATCACTTAAGGGGTCCTGTGCCACAGGTAATTGTGTGGGTGTGTGCACCTGATATTTTTAAAACCCCAAAACTTTAAAAAGATTAAAAACAGATGTTGTCACTTAGAGCCTCCAGGCCCTTCATCGAGTTTGTTTAATCCATGATCCTTTGGCTCCTGTGCTTTTCCTCCAACCCTTAAAAACAAACATAAAAGATCAATCCGAGCCTTGGAAATCCCGGGACTGGCCCTTACTCAGAGAATAAGGTAAATGAGCACCTGAAAAACACTGAATCTGACTATTTAAATTGTTGTAATAGGTGTTTATCACCCCTCTTTCATGAAAGGCACTGACTTCTACAAGTTGCCTAGATGTTAATAGTTAGTTATACATATTTAAATAATGCCTGACAGCACTGAGAAAGACTTTGGAGATTTTCTAGTAACTCAGCTGGGCAAACTTGAGCCACAGGCTCCTTACCCACCTCACACACACACACACACACACACACAGCCATATATTTGCAGAAAACCGGACACATGGACACAGAGAGAAGCACACACTCACAGATGCACACACAGGTACAGACACAAAGGCACTAATTCCCCAAAGCAAAGCTTATGTACCCAGAAATAGTCTTACCTGCAGAGGGAACTCATAGCTTATCCATGTAAATATTCTTTAATCTGTGCTGGTGTCTGCAAGGCTGTGATCATTCCAATGCTCAGCAAGAGACACTTCAGGTGCCAAAGGACTTTCCGCTTTTATAACCCACGGGCTTGTCAAAATTGTATAACCACACCACTAGTCAGAAATGCTCTCTATTTCTGTTACACAACAGCCACCACCTGGTTACAAACGGTTGCTGCAAGCCTTAGCACAGCCTACTTACCGTGTCTGCGTCTCTCTGGACAGCCAACTGGATATTCTATTGTGGAAACCAAGCAGCTGCTGGGATTACATTTCTCAAACCCACACAAATAAGGGAAATTAAAACTTATCTTTTCAAATCCTTCCATTCAAACGAACAAGTCCGCCCACACTGCTTTCAGCTTCAGCAAAAAGGGGAATTAATTTTACTCCCTGGTAATTTTTCATTTCCCCATTTAGGGGTCCAAAGACAAGTGTTCTCAAAGATTAAAAATCGATCTCAAGATATGATCTCTTCCTTAAATGATAGGCAACGCCAACAAATCGCTGTACTATTGAGCACTAACTAGTGGAACCCAGTTAGATGAGGCATCTGGTGTGCAGGTGCCAGTGACAGAGGCCCCAACGAATAATGCAAGTGCCCATGAAGACACAAAAAAGGGCAAATGCAGACTGACAATGAAGTATCGGTAAGAGGGAAGAAGCCACATCTGCAGTCAGACTTGATTCTTTCTAGTCCTGAGGCCAGGCCAGAACCTGCCAGAAACCTGGGATTGGACACCTCCCCTCCCTTGAGATATGCTGTGAGGAAAAATCCCTGCCTCCATCTCCCCAGCCCCAGACGACATCTCTCCAATCCAGACAGGGACCACAGGGCTCACGGAAACAGCTAGGAAGAAGGGGCACTACCAGCAACCAAGCACTGGAAGATGGGGTTTCTGAGATAAAGAAAGAAGAGGCGCCAAGACAACCCCTGGAGGAAAGGAGCACTAAGTGTTACTTACCTGTGAGTAAACTTAAGGAAATCAGCAGTGAGCATCAGAGGAAGATGCCAATTGCCTGAAGGAGCAGCCACAGTAGAAACTGGGGAGAAGGCTGAGCACCACATATTTTAACTGTGTAGGGCAAACAGGTCAAACTCGCAGCCCATGGGCCGGGCCGTATGCCTCATTCATTTAGCCCATGTTAAGCCTTTGAGTTTGACATGCTTGGTGTAGGGGTACGAGACTCACCACAAGTGCTATAGGACACACCCAACCCGTCGGGTCAACATGCCCAGGTAGACCAGAACATGCCCAGTCCACCCTTGCTCCTCAGTGAGCAAAAAGAAAAACAACCCAGCACATAGCTTACAAAAGAGTACTCTGAGTTTCTGTATCCTGAACACAAGGACTGCACTCAAGATGTTCTGTGAAGTCACTAACCTCAGGAAGATCCTACTGCAGAAAGTCAAGGAAAAGTGCAATGTGAACAAAGGAAAAGAGAATGAAAAACAAACAAAAGAGTTGTTATTAAAGGGGGGAAAAGGTAGGAAAGAAGGTCAGGTGATTAAAGAAAATGGACTGAACCAAGGGGGTGGGGGAAAACTGTAAGGAAACTAAAATCACAAAATCAACTGAGAAGAAATAAAGAGAAGTGAAATTGTAGAAAACTGAAAGGTGGAAGATAAGCTGGAGAGACTCTGGGCACATAAGAAACCAACCAATGAATGCAAAAGTAAGTGGCACAATAAATCAATGTTTCTCTTTCTCCCTTCCCCTCTTAAAAAAAATTGAATATAATTAACTGATCTATGTTTTCCCTTTAAGGACAAAATCTAAACTATGTTTTTTTAAAAAACAAAAATACCCTTACACATTTGGTGATCATCTTTAACTGCCTTTCAAATAAATATTACATGGTGACATTTCAGTTTCATAACTGTAGGGCATTGAGTAAATCAAACAGAAGCTTTGGGGTTATCAGATGAACAAAAACTACTCTATAATAAACAAAGAATAAAATAAACAGGGAATAAAATTCTATAAACACTGAAAGCAAATGTATTG
Source organism: Vespertilio murinus (assembly GCA_963924515.1). Lineage (NCBI taxonomy): Eukaryota > Metazoa > Chordata > Mammalia > Chiroptera > Vespertilionidae > Vespertilio > Vespertilio murinus. The sequence goes on from OZ004709.1 coordinate 62,454,607, forward strand.
ACCAACAGCACCCTCTAGTGTTACATTATTTAAATAGTACTGTATAAATTATAAAACAAAATTGTTTTTTAAAACTATTTTAGAAAATTTCAGACACACAGAAAAGTAGAACTAGAATATATTTTTCATTTCATAGTCAACTTATTTATGACTATGCATTTTTTTTCTATTTATATTGATTTCAGAGAAAGGAAGGGAGGGAGGGGGAGAGAAACATCAATTATGACAGAGAATCATTGATCAACTGCCTCCTGCACACCACCTACTGGGAATCGATCCCACAACCTGGGCATGTGCCCTAACCAGGAATCAAGCCCTGACCTTCCAGTTCATGGGTAGAAGCTCAACCATGGAGCCACATGGGCCAAGCTATGAATTGTTTTGATTCACATGACAACTTCTCTATTTCATTAGCAGAAATATTAAGACACCAGTTATCTCTCAGAGTTCTCTCTCATTCAATTAAGAATTAACATAATAGCCCTGGCTAGCTGGCTCAGTTGGCTGGAGCATGGTTCCACACACCAAAAGGTTTTGGTTCAATTCCTGGTCAGGGCACATACCTGGATTTCAGATTCAATCCCCAGAAGAGGTACATGCTGGAAGTAACCAGTGTGTGTGTGTGTGTGTGTGTGTGTGTGTGTGTGTGTCTGTCTCTCTCTCTCTCTCTCTCCCCTTACCCCTCTCTAAGATCAACAGAACCATTATCCTCAGGTGAGAATTAAAACATATGTAAATAAATAAAATACAGTCCTGTATTTTAAAATTATAATTAACACTGGAGGCCCGGTGCATGAAATTCATGTGGGGGGGGGGGGGGGGGAGTAACCTCAGCCCAACCTGCACCTTCTCCAATCTGGGACCCCTTGAGGGATGTCCGACTACCCATTTAGGCCTGATCCTGGTAGGACATCCCTCTCACAATCCAGGACTGCTGACTCTGCCTGCCTTCCTGATTGCCCCTAACCACTTCTGCATGCCAGCCTGATCACCCCCTAATCACTCCTCTGCCAGCCTGATTGATGCCTAACTGCTCCCCTGCCAGCCTGTTTGCCTCTAACTGCCCTGCCCTGCAGGCCTGATCACCCCTAACTGCCACCCCTGCAGGCTTGATCGTCCACAACTGCCCTCCCTTGAAGGCCTGGTCCCTCCAACTGCCCTCCCCTGCTGGCCATCTTGTGGTGGACATCTTGTGTCCACATGGGGCAGCCATCTTGTGTGTTGGAGTGATGGTCAATCTGCATATTATTCTTTTATTAAATAGGATAGAGGCCTGGTGCTCAGTGGATAGAGTGTCGGTACCAGGTTCGATTCTGGTCAAGGGCATGTACCTTGGTTGCAGGCACATCCCCAGTAGGGAGTGTGCAGGGGGCAGCTGATTGATGTTTCTAACTCTTTATCCCTCTCCTTTTCTCTATGTAAAAAATAAAATGTATTTTTTAAAAAAAGAGAAAGAAAAAAGGAGAGAAAAAGATCTAGTAAGATAACGTATTTGCAATAACCCTTGCTAAATTTTCAAAAGGAAATGGACAGAACATATTTCAAACCAATTGAATGTTATTTTCCTTCAAATGGAAGGATCATAATAAAGGGTAAATATCTGGGTAAGATGAATAAATTCACTGTTCAACTTGACTATCAAAGACTCATTAAATTGGCCCTAACTGGTTTGGCTCAGTGGATAGAGCGCATCGGCCCTTGGACTGAAGGGTCTCAGGCTCAAGGGCATATACCTTGGTTGCAGACTCAATCCCCAGTAGGGAGTGAGTGGGAGGCAGCTGATAGATGTTTCATCAGTGTTTCTAACTCTCTATCCTTCTCACTTCCTTTCTGTAAAATCAGTAAAAAAAAAAAAAAAAATTTTAATTATCCATCCCAGAATAGCATAGCTATTTTTAAAAAGACTCATTAAATTGGCTTCTCTGGCAGACACTTAATGGATGGCTACTCATAATCTGAAAGCACAATGCAGAATGTGTGCTGACAGTATGTGGCAGAATCCAGCATTAAACTACAAACAAGCTTATCCAGCTCTCAAAGGAAGTGCATTGGAAAGACAGCATTCTTCAAACTCAAGATACACGTTACAGGGTGTCCTGGTCAGCACCATGCAGAAGAATACAAGGGACAGCAGAAAAATAGCACTGCACTGGGAATCTGGAAGCCCACACGGTAGGCCATGCATGGAGGGGTTAAATGCAGGAAAGTCACTACCGGCCAGGGCGCATGCCTCTGGAGTTCCCCAGTTCACCTCAGCCCTCAGCCGCTCAGGGCTGGCCCAAGGCATAGGCAAGCCTTGGATGGTGGCTGCCTGTGGCTCAGGTAGCCAGGGCCGGCTGAGGCTTGCAATTCCTGCAATGGCGGCAGCAGCAGAGGTATAATGGGAGCATCGCCTTCCCGATTGCTGGATTGCCTCCTGCCCCTGAGGGCTCCCGCATTGTGAGAGGGAGCAGGCCGAGCTGAGGGACCTGCCCCCGCCTCCCATGCATGAATTTTCATGCACCAGGCCTCTAGTGACTATAAAAGAAAAACTGCTAAGACAATATCAAGTGTGATAAGGACACAGAGCAATTAGAACCATCACATACTCCTGGTAGGTATGTGAAATGGCATGACCACTTTGGAAAAACAGTTGGCTATTTCTTACATAAACCCAGCAATATTACTCCACGGCATCTACCCAGAGAAGTGGAAACTATGTTCAAACAAAATCCTACCTATAAATATTTACCATGGCTTTATTTACAATAGCCAAAACCTAGAAACAACATTTACCCGTAAGTAGTGAATAAACAAACTGTGGCATATCCCTTTTTGTTTTTAAGGTGCCATTTCACATCCATTAGATAAGGCCAGAACAACAGACTTCAATAACACCAAGTGTTGGCAAGGCTGTGGATACACAGAAATTTTCCAACTCTGTTGTCAGAAATGTAAACAGGCTCAAGTACTTGGGAAAACAATTTGTTGACATCTAGGAGGTTGAAGAAGTGTGTGCACTATGGTCCAGCATTGCCATTTCTCAGCCTATTCCACCCCATTGTTAACAGTACACAACTAATTCATCAACAGAATGTACAAATAAGTTCTGATATGTTTAAAGAGAAAATAAAACAGCAGTTAAAACAGGAACTCTAGCCCTAGCTGGTTTGGCTCAGTGGATAAAAGTGTTTACCTGCAGACTTAAGGGTCCCAGTTTCGATTCCAGGCAAGGGCATATGCCTGGGTTGTAGGCTCAACCCAGTAGGAGGTGTGCAGATGGGTAGCCAATTGATGATTCTCTCTAATCATTAATGTTTCTATCTCTCCCTCTCCCTTCCTCTCTGAAGTCAATAAAAAATAAATGTTAAAAAAAAAAAAAAAAAAGGCTGAAACCAGTTTGGCTCCGTGGATAGAGCATCGGCCTGCGGACTGAAAGGCCCGGGGTTCGATTCCAGTCAAGGGCATGTACCATGGTTGCTGGCACATCCCCAGTAGGGGGTAAGCAAGAGGCAGCTGGTCGATGTTTCTCTCTCATCAACGTTTCTCTCTCTCTCTCTCTCTCTCTCTCTCTCTCAATTCCTCTCTAAAAAATCAATAAAATTTATAAAAATAAAAAAAAGGAACTCTAGCCACTTGAACTCTAGTCAATGTGGCATGAAAATATATTCTTGAATGAGCAACTAGGCTGCAGAACACACACCACATGAGATCTTTTTAAAATAAGGTTTTAAATCATGCAGCCAATATTATATATGACTTCATGGATATACTAGAGGCCCAGTGCATAAAATTCATCCCCAGGTAGGGTCCCTAAGCCTGGCTGGCAATTAGGGCCAATCTGTGGGGCGACCAGCGGAGCGATCGGGGAGGGCCCCCCTCCGCTGGCACCCACCTTGGCTGGCCTGGCAATGCCCACCCCCACCCTCACCCCTGCCACTGCCAGTCACAATCTGCAGGCTAGGGGCAGCTCCTGCATTGAGTGTCTGCCCCCTGGTGGTCAGTGCTTATCATAGTGACCAGTCATTCCGCCAGTTATTCTGCCATTGGGTCAATTTGGATATTAGGCTATTATACAGGATAAACATACAATAATACAAAAGTAAAAAATATGGATAAAACAGTTACCTCTAAGAGTGAGGGAGGGAAGTAAGATTAGCAAACCTAAAATGTTCTGGTTTTGTTTTTGTTTTGTTTTTTAATTTTTTAATCCTAAGCAAAAACAACATGTTTGGATTTATTAGGCCTGGCTATCCGGCATATGAGTATTTATTTTTTTACTTTCTTATATTTGAATTTTCACAATTAAAAAACAAACTTATAGAGGATCTCTAGAAAGCTACACAAAAGAAACACAAAAACTGGGGAAAGTGGTTGCCTCCAGAGAGGGGATCAAAATGAGATAGAAGGACTTAACTCTCCATGTCTGTTCTCATGCACCTTTCAGAGTGTGTTCCGTATAAATCCATTATCAACTTAGTTTTAACTACCAAAAAATTTACATAAAGTATTTTTACTATTACGTCGGGAAGGCGACGCCCCCATTATACCTCTGCTACTAATTCTAACACATGTGAAGGTTTGGCGAGGTTTGGTGGCTGGAAAAGCCAACGACTGGAGATTATGTGTCACTTTAACACTTACAACTGAGGTCATTGTCTAAGGGCAATACTGAATAAATATACAAACTAGGAAACATGGAAACAGGCCGAAGAAACACAAGATGCCAGCCCTGACTGGGCCATGAATGAACAATGTCTTCTCGGGAGGTGATTTAACCTGCCCTTCTCCAAAGATTGTACCAATTCTAGCACACAAACTCATCTCCATGAACCAGAGATGAGAAGTTCTAACTACGCCGTAGGGAGCAATCAGCAGGCCTCCTGCAGCTCTGGCAGGAAAACGTTTGCAGTCTATTACAGCAGATCCACATGACCATCTGTGGCGATTGCCTCGTATCCTCTGTGGACTCAAGTGGGCAGAGATGTGTACAGACAGTTACTTTCTCAATACTTGATGAGGTAAGAGGCAGAAAGTTGAGGGAGCAGTTATCCAATGACTTATTAATGAACCAAGTAGTGAATGTCAGGTGGAGAGGATGAGACTGGGGAAAGAATGAGTAAAAAGAATGACGTACGGAGTGGGGGAAGTCAAGGATGTGGCTGAGCCCCAAACTTGTACATGCATAATAAAGTGACTTTGATGTCTGGTTTCTCTCCAGCACAGTGCAATAACCAACCAACACACACAGAAAACTTAAATAACAGGACTGTGCCACTGAGGAAGGTCAGCAAGTTGCAGGGCCAGTTCAGAGTGAGGAAATCAAGATGCTAATAAGATGGTAGTCACATGAATCCCTGCGGAGACCCCAGCTACGGAAAAGAGCGAGGGAGGCAAGAGGAAGCCAGAGAAGAGCAGTGCCCAAGGAACAAGGACCACTGGAGGAGGAGAAATGAGAACTAGGAAGGACAGGATGTGTGCAGACAGGAGACTCTCCAAGCTCCAGATCCCACAAGTGTCACCTGGGAGATGACAAAGCCCAGGAAAGCTGAGGGGAACTGCACGTAAAAACTCCCCAGAAAAGATCATGTGAAGGGTTAGAGAGGTTTGGAGGCTGAAAGAGCCAACGACTTAGAGATTATGTGTCACTTTAATATTTACACCTCAAGTCATTGCATAAGGGCAATACTGAAGAAATATGCAAACGAGGAGACATGTAAACATGCTGAAGAAACACACCATGTTGCCGAAACCAGTTTGGCTCAGTGGATAGAGCGTCGGCCTGCGGACTGAAAGGTCCCGGGTTAGATTTCAGTCAAGGGCATGTACCTTGGTTGTGGGCACATCCCCAGTGGGGAGTGTGCAAGAGGCGGCTGGTCGATGTTTCTCTCTCATCGTTTCTAACTTCCTATCCCTCTCAATTCCTCTCTGTAAAAAAAATCAATAAAATATATTTTTTTTTAAAAGAAACACGCCATGTTGATGCAGTCAACATGTTCCCTCGGCGGCGGCAGGGTGGTCGTGTTTCCCTGTAACTAGAGACTTAAGTCCCTTATTTCTGAGGACTTGCTGCCAACACAGGAGTAATAAGGAAAACCAAAGGCGTGGTCCGAAGGTAGGCACTCTTCACATTCTGCAAGCCACCTGTGCTCAGGGACTCCCAATTGTCCTGTAATTCCTCATATCCTTTCATTCTCCTCAATTCTTCAAAGGCTGTTTTTATCTAACAATAATACTGTACTTCACATTTTCCTAGATCATCCATTCTTTATTTTAAAAGAAATGAGAAATATTTGTTGGACCTTACACATTTACATGTCAACAATTATAAGCTACAAAATATATTTGTGATTCTTGGGTAAAAGAGAAATTACTTTTTAAAAGATAATTATACACTGAGTGGCCGGATTATTATGATCTCTGAACGCATAATAATCTGGCCACTCGGTGTATATCCTATATAATAAAAGGACAATATGCAAATTGTCCCCTCGACCAGCAGGAAGGCCGGCCAACTGCCCATGTCCCTTCCCCCTAACCAGGCTGGCAAGACCCCTTCCCCATGCACGAATTCATGCACCGGGCCTCTAAAACACACACACACACACACACACACACACACACACACACACACTGAGTGGCCAGATTATTATGCATTCAGAGATCATAATAATCTGGCCTCTCGGTGTATATACAGATATATATTTTAAATGTTAAAAAGAATTTTTTTCTTTTCAAGCCAGGGAATAAATTAACAGCTAGAAATACTGCCTATCAGTCAATGTACTTGTTGAACTGATTCAGAAGCATTTCCAGGCAACGGGAGACCTCTCAGTTTGACAGGAAAAGAATGAGAAAGGGGAAGCTGACAGAAGCACCATTTGACTATGAGTCCGTGAATGGAAGTGGCTTACATTATGAAATACCCAAAAATCCAAAAACTCACAAGCTGAAAACATATTACTCAGCAGTAGATAAAGTAATGTGGGCCTTGAGCTATGCCACCAGCCCCAAGTGACTGTTGAGCAACTGAAATGAGGTCAGACCATTTGCCCTGGGCTGTAAGTATAAAATACACACCAGACTTTAGAGTTACTATGCGGGAGGGGGAAGAGAATGTTAACACTGATTACTTTAGGTGATAGTTTTTATATATATTGTTATAAAATATATTACTAAAAATTCATTTTAGCTGCGTCTTTTTACCTTACTTAATATAGCTACTAAGGTATTATATATGTGGAATAAACAATTGCAGGGCAGGAGGTCTGAACCAATGTAGCCCAAACAAGCAGTCCTCCAGATAAACCTCCCATCCAGGAGACCCACAGCATGTGGAACCACCACCTGCTCCAGCATACACCGAGCCTCCTGCGGATGGCCAGAGCAGGCACAGGGACCAAAGGACCAAGCATCATACCTAGGTGTCCCAGGACAAGAAGTGGCAATGGAGGAAAATTGCTATAGAAGAATTTGTTCAATAAGAGGCAAGAACAAAATGGAAGAAAAGTGGTGAACGTAATAATAGTGAATCAAATGATAACGCAAGCAACCTTGACGCTGATTCAAAGGCATTCCAGAAGCAACTGGCAGGGAAGATCGTCTCTTTACAAGTTATGACGCATAACTTGGCCAAACTTATTGATGCCACATTGCAGCTACTGGAAGCAAAAGTAGAGAAGCTATAGACAAATGTGTCATTCATGCATTCAAGATCTATGCAAAGAATTCTTCGCGTTGACGAGATAAGAGGCAGAAAGTTGAGGGACCAGTTATCCCTTTTATACCACAGAATCTTCTATTCACGTGTTGTTCCAGAAAGAAGCAATTCTCCTACAGTTAATATTGCAGCTTATGCCACAGCATCTGACATGGAGAGCAATTTCTTATTTTCTTTTTTTTTTAATATATTTTATTGATTTTTTACAGAGAGGAAGAGCAAGGGATAGAGAGCTGGAAACATCGATGAGAGAGAATCATGAGAGAGAATCATCGATCAGCCGCCTCCTGCACACTCCCCTCCGGGGATGTGCCTGCAACCAAGGTACACACCCCCGACCAGAATCGAACCCGGGACTCTTGAGTCCACAGGCTGACGCTCTATCCACTGAGCCAAACGGGTTTCGGCACGGAGAGCAATTTCTATGCTACATGGAAAGCTGGTGATTTTGGAAAGAGCACAATAGCCCAGACATAAGAGGAGAAATACTTCTACACACTATCCTTCTATGAGCCATCTACAATAAAACATAATATGCTAATTAGACAGGACAGTCGGACATCCTTCCAGACGAAGCCACAGTGGCAGCGGCCGAGGCAGAGGTGGTTAGGGGTGATCAGGCAGGCAGCGAGCAGTTGGGGCAATCAGGCGAGTGGTTAGGGGCGATGAGGCAGGCAAATGGTTAGAGGCCAGCGGTCCTAAATTGCGAGTACAATGTCCGACTGCCAGTTTAGGCCCAATTCCTCAAGGATCAGGACTAAACCGGCAGTCGGACATCCCCCAAGCTGTCACGGATTGCAAGAGGATGCAAACTGGGCTGAGGGACACACACAATCACACAAACACACACACAAACACACACCCATGCATAAATTTTTGACCCAGCCTCTAGAATATAACCAGACCAGCAAGGGGGGGAGAAGTGAGGGACAACCAGGCTGGCGGGGGAGGGGTGTGTGTGCAGTTGAGAGCAACCAGGCCAGCAGTGGGGGACAGGGATAGTTAGAAGTGACCAGACTGGCGGGGGGTAGGAGGACAGTTGGGGGCAACTAGGCCAGCAGGGGGGCAGTTGGGGGTTACCAGGCCAGCGGGGGGGCAGTTGGGGGTTACCAGGCCAGCAAGAGGGGCAGTTAGGGGCAATCAGGCAGGCAGGTGAGGAGTTAGGAGCCAGTGGTCCCAGATTGTGAGAGGGATGTCCAACTGCTGGTTCAGGCCTAAACCAGCAGTCAGACATCCCCTGAGGGGTCCCAGATTGGAGAGGGTACTTGATGGGCTGAGGGGACCCTCCCCCCCATGCACGAATTTCATGCACTAGGCCTCTAGTGTATATATATAAAAGCCTAAGCGATTGAACAACCAAACAACTGGTTGACCGGTCGCTACAATGCACACTGACCACCAGGGGGCAGACACTCAATGCAGGAGCTTCCCCTTGTGGTCATGCACTCCCACAGCCAACCTTGCACAGCCCTTCCCCCCAGCCAGCTGGCCTCATAGCCCCATCAGGGCACCCAGCCAACCTCCCGTGGCCCCTCGCCCCCATCATTGGCCAGGCCAAGGGTCCCCACCCATGCACAAATTCATGCACCAGGCCGGTGCATTTTTTGCAATCGCCGGGTGTGGCCTCTTGTACCACATGCAGATTGCATATCCAACCTCAACAAACCACTGCTTCCTGCCCAGTCCTATCACATGGGTCTGCCATCTAGCCTGTGTTGGATGGTTTTAGTAACAACAACAAAAAAAGAAAAAGGAAATTACATAAGTGGCTCCTACTATGCTTGTATTGGACAGCGCCGCTCCAAAATTTGTGGCTACCAGGAAAAGAGAAAAGCAAATGCTATTTCAGTGTATACAACCATGGTAATCATGCTCAGGCTCCATCCAAAGAATGTGTTCTGACACTCTGACTTCACACACACACACACACACACACATACCACACAAGGATGGTCATATATTTTCATCCAAACATCAACACAAGCCCCACATTACTACTATTTACACAAGCGGCTGTGCAGCACACACTCTGACGGAGGGAAGCAGGTGCCATAACCTAATTTCTCACATCACAGCACTGAGGGAGGGAAGGAGGGAGAGGGAGGGAGCCAGGTCTGAGGAAGGCCTACGTAAAGCTCCACAGGCTAACAAGCACAAACTGAAAGGTCATAACGGAGTTGGAACTCTTCTCTGGAAGCACAAAACCAGCACCAAGAAATCTAAATAAAACACAGCATCCATCCAAGGGTAAACACTACTCAGACCCGGAGGGCCGTTATAACTACCCCACGGCAGGCTCTGATTCTGTAGGCAGACCTAAAACAAAGCAGTACCTGTACGTAAGAAGAGTTATCATAGAAGGAACAGGACAGGTTTATCGATGAGACTGTCCCCAAACAGAAAGCCAGCAAACAATTCAGACAATTTATAAGTATCTGATTGTAATCCAACAACACTAACGCAGATTTTTAAACATATCTTTAAAAGGAAAAAAACCCCGAGTGTCCCACGGGGCCGAGTGCCCCGGGTGAGCCGAGTGTCCCAGGGTGCAGTGTGCCCCGGGCGAGCCGTGTGTACCAGGGGAAGCAGTGGGACCCAGGGGAAGGGGCGGTGAAAACCAGAGGAGCGGACTCTATTCATATGGTCCTGAGATAGTCACCATAAAACAAGCAGACTGTCAAATGACAGCGGGGAGGGGAAGGAGACCTGGGGGGAGATAGGAGAACAACCGAGGGACTGGTATGCATGAACATAAGTACAACCAATGAACACAGAACTCTGGGGAGGGAGGGCATAAATGGGAGGTGGGGGGGGGGCAATGGTAAACTATGTACACAGAAAATACCTTAATAAAGTAAAATTAAAAAAAAAAAAGGAAAAAAACCTCCCACTGGAGTTGTTCTAATACGCTTAGAATCATTTCATAGTAACCTTTATACAACCCTTCCTTCCTTACCTTCTTACATAAGCTCTGTAACCGTCGGTGTTTACATAGGGCTTTGAAAACTCGAGTTTTCCCGTAAATATTTAATTCTCTTGTTGCTACTGATCCAACGGCAAACAACGCAGCACTTTTATAACATGTTTAGTAATAAGAGGGACACTGACGTCAATAGCACACAGTCCATGAACCAAAATCGCCAAAACTACCAGACAGCCTCTCAGAAGTCAGCTGCTAAAATAGAAATTTCTCCTCTATCCTCAAAGTTTTTGGCCCAGTTTATATCCCAGTCCTTCTCGTCTGTGGATCAGCTTCTAAAATGAGCCTGAACCAGGCACCCTGGTCTCCAGGCTCCAAGCACTGGGCAGAGTTGGTATTCTCAGCTAGGAAAGATAAAAGGTACTAACTAGCAAGCCTTCTCTTTTACATATGTACGTGTTTGTTAGTTTGTTTTTCTATTGATGTCAGAGAGGAAGGGAGAGGCAGAGAGAGATAGCAACATCACTGATGAGAGAGAATCCCTGTTCCACCGCCTCCTGCACGTCCCACAATGGGGATCGAGCCCGCAACCAGGCATGTGCCCTGACTGGGAACTGGACTGTGACCTCCTACCAAGGCAAGCCTTCTCTTTTCTGTTTAGTAAGAGCTTAATTTGCTGGAACCTGTACTGATGATAGTGTCAAAGAAAATGGGATAAGCCAATCATTCAGCCACTTTCCTGCACTGCCACAATAGTCGAAACAATGAGGTGGAAATGGCATGCACGTGAAGCCAATTTACCATCTGACTGGACAGACTGGGGCAACTAATGAATTACAGAAACATGATCATTATCGAGCTGTGTGTGAGAGCTCTGAGTAAAAGGAACTCAACAGGCCTTGAGGTGGTCAGAAATGACTTTGGGGAAGTGAAATCTAAAGTCAGGCTCAAAGGGGGGGTGGGGAGGACCCAAGTGGGAAGCAACCGTGGCGTCCAGAGACAGGAAGGCGTAAGGCCTGTCTTTAGGACATGAGCACAGCCGGCCCACAGCAGCTGTGGGAGGTGGAGGAAGAAAACTCTCCAAAGCCCAATGTAAACACAACCTTAGGAAACCTGAGTTTCTGGGCAGGAGAGAGCAGGAAGAGCCCACCGCTGAGCAATCCTAAAACGGAAGATCAAGAAGCTTGTGCGTTAATCCAAGTACAAGAATCTTGGCAATTGGGATGATGGAAGTGACAAAGAAAGGGGGATGGACAGAGGGAGTGATGTCAAAGAAAAAGAAAACACAAAAACAAATAAAAAACGTGGTGTCACAGAGGACCTCTGAGAAAAGAACAAGAGTGCCCCCTGCAGAAATAAGTAAGGATGTGGGTTTGGCGAGGCAAGTAATGTCAAGGTCTGGATACGTTAAACCTGAGCTTGTCCATTTGACAAGCGGCCACCACAGACCGCCAGGAATGACAGGAAGTAGTTCTATGAAACAACACAGCAGAGAAAAATCTGTAAGCAGAAATATAAGGGTGGTAAGTGAAACTGGGATAGCATTTGTTTTGCGGGCATCCCCAGACAAAACTGTCTTCCCCACACTTCCCTAATCATTAATAAATATTACTTTTAGAATGTAATATATACAATCTGATGATGACGGCTTAGGGAAAAAAAGGCTACAAAACAAAACAAAAAAAGACTAAAAAGAAATATGCGAAAATAATCACAATGGTGTCATTAGCTGGTGACATCAGGGAGATTTTCTTCTCAATGCTGGGAAGTTCCCAGGTTCTACTTATTTTTTTAAATAGCAGAGACTGACTTCACTAGAAAACGAAAGTGAACGTGTTTATGCTGAAGCCGGTTTGGCTCAGTGGAAGAACATCGGTCTGCGGACTGAGAGGTCCCAGGTTCGATTCCGGTCATAGGGCATGTACCTTGGTTGTGGGCACATCCCCGGTAGGGGGTGTGCAGGAGGCAACTGGTCGATGTTTCTCTCTCATTGATGTTTCTAGCTCTCTATCCTTCTCCCTTCCTCTCTGTAAAAAAAAATCAATAAAATATTTTTTAAAAGAAAGAAAATAAACGTTTTTAAAAAGAAATGATCTCCTCTAAGCACTTGTGAAAGCTCTTATAGTTGTACACCTAAACAGTGAATTTTATGGTATGTAAATTAAAATAAATAACAATACCATTGACAATGTTTCACACCCACTACACTGGATAAATTTAGTTTTGACAATACCAAGTGAAAAACATGTTTATCAGTAGGAGTGCAAGTTCTTGCAGCTTCTCAGAAGAGTGCCAATATCTAACAAAATTTAAAAACTGTAGCCCTGGCCAGTGCAGCTCAGTGGTTAGTGTCAGCCCCACAGACTGAGGAGTCTTGGGTTCGACTCCTAGTTAAGAGCACATGCCTGGCCGAGTCCAGTGTGGAAGTTCCCAGGTTCTGCTTATTTTTTTTTAAATAGCAAAGACTGACTTCACTAGAAAATGAAAGTAAATGTTTTTATGCCGAAACCGGTTTGGCTCAGTGGATAGAGCGTTGGCCTGTGCAGGAGGCGACTGATCGATGATTCTCTCTCATCGATTTTCTGACTCTCTATCCCTCTCTCTTCCTCTCTGTGAAAAATCGATAAAATATATTTTTTTAAAAAAGCGAGAGAGAGAGAGAGAGAGAAAGAGAGAGTGCGCACATGCCTGGGTTGAAGGTTCAAACCCAGCCCCAGTTGGGGGGTGGGAGTAATTCGGGAGGCAACCAATCAATGTTTCTCTCTCTCTCTCTTCCTCAATTTCCACTCTAAAAAAAAAAAAAAAAAAAAAAAGAAAAAGGGATGGTAAAAATATCCTGGAGTAAGGATTAACAACAACAAAAATTAACAACTGAAGGACCTTATGCCCTATGCCTAACAATTTTACTGCCAGGAACTTACTATGGACAAAATATGTATAAGAAATTTCACTGTAAAAATGTACTGTATAAAATAGAAAATAATTAACCAAAATGCCCATCAACCTTTGGTAGCAGAAGGTAGGCGGGAAGAAGGAGGAAAGGAAAGCTCCTTGGTAATGTATGCATGCTTAGCCTCACTGCTTAAACCGCAGGACGCTTGAGAGAGCAAGGGACCAGGTCTCAAATGTCTCTACACCCAGGGTTCAGACATGCGACCCTGACCAGGAGCACTAACAGCAGCAGATACTCAAATGTTTGCTGATTTTAAAAATAACCTCAAACAACATGTAAAACAAAAAGACTTACCTCCTACCTTGTTATCAATGTAAGTGGCAAGACTGTGCCTATTTATTTTCTAGTTTAATCTACATGGCATGTGGCCTAAAGAAGCCCATTACCTTGTCATTAGCATTAACCTAGCAATTAGGTTCATTAGGGTGAGGTCGCGCACAAATGCGTTCTAACACCACAGGGCTACACGCCGTCAGCACAACTCCGTGGTGAAACACAGAACGACGAAGGTCGTATATTTCAGACGCACCTAAACGCCAGGACGTGGGCCTGTCCATGGGCTTTCCGTTACACGCCACTGAGCTCCATTTCCTGTGCGGGCCGGGTCCAAGCGCGAAACCAGGCCGGGAGTGCCGATCAGCAGGGTGAAGACCTAGCCGGAAAAGAAACAAATGGTAAGTGAAGAGTAAGCCCAGAAGGAGGCACACTTCTCACTCCTGGAACTTGCTGTTATTTCTTCACGTCTAAGGAGCATGTCCAAGGCCCGGCCCAGCCCTGGGAGGGATCACAGGCTGCACCTTTGGTCCCTTAAAAATCAACTCTCCATTTGCACAAATATTTTAGAGGATGGTATTTTAGAACACCTGGAAAAAGCAATTTTGTACTCACTTGGGCTTTCTTCCTTGACAATTTTTTCCCTCTCATCCTCACCTGAGAACATTTTCATTGATTTTTAGAGCAATGGGAAGAAGGAAGAGAGAGAAACATCGACCCCAGAGAGAAATATCTATCGGCTGCCTCCTGCACATGCCCGGGCTGGGGCAGGAGACAAAACTGGCAACCTAGGCATGTGTCCAGATGGGGAACTGAACCCTCAGCCTTTCAGTATAGGATGGGACAGCGCTCCTACTAACTGAGCCACACCAGCCGGGGCATTTTCTTTGATAATTTTTAATACCATATTCTCTAGCACAGGGCTTTAATTTTAAAACCACAACCAGAAAAAAAAAAAAAAACTTTTTAAGAGCTTTCTTCCACAACCCTGAGAACCAATGGGCCACACTTTATAGGTAAGAAACTCTAGCGGGTAGGGCTCCCTGTCAAGGTCCCAGGGCTAGGAGAGATGCGGCATTACAGGGCGAGAGCCCCCGCCTGCCTCTCATTTTACCTCCACTACGCCTCCGAAGCCTCCCCTGGAGTGGACTGAAGATACTGCATTTGTGGAGAAATCAAAGATCGCCTTCTTTTAAAACCTCTTTAAAAAAGTGTTAATACAGTAGAGGGTGCTTCCATAAAAGCGGATCACATTCCACTTAAGCTGGGTTATTACTAGGTACACATGCTCATTTTATTGTTTATTAATGAATGTATTTATACAGACCTGCACCTATGCATGTATTTCCCATTTTTCCAAAAACCCAGAGCCATGGCCAGGTGACTCGGTTGGTTGGAGCATCCCCGTACACCAAAAGGTTTGATTACCTGGACAGGTGAGTGCGGGAGGCAACAGTTTAATGTTTCTCTCCCCCCCGCCCTCTCCAAAAATCATTTAAAATAAAATGGAGCCAGCCGAAACCGGTTTGGCTCAGTAGATAGGGCGTTGGCCTATGGACTGAAAGGTCCCGGGTTCGATTCCGGTCAGGGGCATGTTCTTTGGTTGCGGGCACATCTCCAGTGGGGAGTGTGCAGGAGGCAGCTGATGGATGATTCCCTCTCATCAATGTTTCTGACTTTCTATCCCTCTCCCTCATCTCTGTAAAAAATCAATAAAATATATTTTAAAAAAATAAAATAAAATAAAATAAAATAGAATGGAGCCAGACTCCTGCGGCTGTCTTTGGAAAAGAAAATCGCATGAGGTAGTGATAGTTTAGCAGATACCAACACGTTTCTCATGAGGAAATACTTAGGCTGGGAGCCTCTCTCCGCCACTGTTTGTGTTGGGTCACTCACCAATGACCCCAAAGTCAAATAGCAGGTAAAAGGCAGCACGCTGGGGGCAGCCCAGCCTTGAGTGAGCCCCCAGTGATCCTATATATTTTTTAATCAATTTCAGACACCGAACATTAACCTTTTGCAGTTTGGGACAGAACATATTACTAGTAAGTTTGGGTGGTTAGAATGTGAATGGAGAAATTCTGTTTTTCTCTAAAACATACTTTTGCAGGTGAGGCAATAAATAAAGTAATTTATTTCCCAAAATAAATTACTGGTAACCATCAATCTATTTTAAGCTATGCCTATTAAAAATGACAGAGTCGGGGGGAGGCACAAAAGCAACATCCATTAGTGAGGACTGGGAATAATGGAAAGCACGTGAAAAGAAGTAATGAAAAGCTTTGAAAGAACAGCTTACTTTTCATTAAATAAACTCTAATCATATATATTGTTCTTTTGAAAATACAAGTTGCACATGTATTAGTATAATCCCACTTTTATTAAAAGTATAATTATATAGCACATATAATTGCTAGGGTTAGAAAGGATAAACATCAAACAGCCTTGAAGTCTAGGGGTTATAAGAGTTGGTGACTTCTGAAATTTGCTTTATACAATTCTGACCAGTTAGAATTCTTTTCCAACGTGCATATGCTTCCTTTTGTAAATCCTTTCAAGAGCTAAAAACAAAACAAAAAACAAAGATGTTTTGTTTTGTTTGTTTTTAAGTTTCCATGAGGGCAGAGCTGCAAATCTACCAAATGTCATTTTATCTACAAATCATAGGAAAATTCTGAAAGGATAAGTGAAAGCCACAGACCACGAAGATGTATTTTTGGAAAGTATTTCTTAAAGCTGACTGGTAAGATGAGTTATTTGGAAGAACTGGCTTTCTAACTCCACCAACCAAACTCTCATAGACCAAAACACAGAATGAAGTCGCAAGTTCTAATATTGGAAAAAACGCAAATTTATTTTTGAGGAAAGACCTAAGCAGGAAGGGTCACTCAACAAAAACAAGCCTGAGTCACCAGTGAGCATCCCTGAACTTGCGTCACTGGAACACCACTACCGTTCATACATTCCACCTGCCCTCGGAGCACAGGGCTAGGGGCTGAGACCAGAGCCCAGGCCCAGGGGCAGGTCAGAGGAACCTCACTTGGCGCACACAAAGACACCCCACCTGACTGTCCCCCAGAAAGGCCACTGGGAACTTACAAAAACTGTTCATTGTTTCTGCTGTTTGTTAATTGGGATTTTCAATGTGCTAGATGTGGTGATTCCCAAATTTTTATTTCATCGAGAGAGAAAAAAAGACACTAAAAATTTCAGGTGAATTTTAGAATTTAAAAAATTTTAGAAAAATATATAATTGTAGTCTTTGTCTTTTACCATTTCCTAAAAAAAAGGTGACATGAACACTTCTGAAGCAGGAAGGATTTAACCTCAGAGCCAATACTGTTCACAGCCCAGGAACTCTGAGCAGCCAACTCATTATATCAATTCAGTAGATTCCAAAAAAAAAAAAAAGCGAATAAAACTCCAATGCCTGATTTTAAAAACAAAAACCTTTTCAATAAAAATTAAAATGATACATGAATATCACAAAGAACATCTGATACATCTGAACAAGGGCCAATAAAAATGCTATGTTCTCAGCATGCTTTTACATTTAACTTGTACTTTTCATTTTAGGGAGGGGGGTCTTTTTCCCCCCTCTTATTTTAGTTTGTACTTTTTAAAGTAGTAGTTGGAAAAGGAGCACATGAATATACCTGAAAATGTTGGTGAAATGGGCAATTTTTAAAATGAAAAATTTTTTGAAACCTGAACAAGTAACATACAAATAGAAAAATTATAAAAGCAAAGAACTATGCTCAAAAAGGTGCGAGGCTCAGACAAATTCACAGCCCAGTTATTCCCTAACCTTTCCAGTAAGAAATGGAAAACAGGAAACCTTCCCTACTCCTCATTGTAAAACAGACAAATTAACAAAGAAAGCCCAAGAGAAGGCTACTGTGTTAACCTCACTTGCCATTCCTAGATTCTTTTTTTAAAAAAACTTTTACAAATTTTGCATGAAGAGAATGGTTTCAATACTGATTTATTTGATTTCTGTGTATAATTATCTTAGGAACCACGTGTGCCTTTTGCTCATTTTCAGCAGGTTCAGCTTCTTCTTATTCCTCTGTAAGAGCACCTTGTAAATTAAGGACGTTAACCCTTTGTCATGTTGCAAACATTTCCCCCAGAAAAAGCAAATGACTGCTTTGCCATTCTGTTTATACCACTTGAAATAAAAGACACTTTTAAAATCTCTCTGATGTAAATCTAATCATTTTTTCGCAATTTCTTCTATCACTTTTATGCTTTGAAAGTCCCCCCCCCCCCCCCCCCCGTTCCAAGATCAGAGAAATACTTGCCCTCATCTTCAGCTAGATGTTTTTGGTCAAGATAATTTAAAAATGATGAGTGGCCATCCTTTTAAAAATGCATATTCAATAAAATCATTGCTCTAAGAAAATAAATGAGCATAATTATATTCACTTTACTTGTAAAGCAAGTGGGTGAGAAATGGCTAAAATAGAACAGTAAAATACTTTATGATAAAATACTACAAAGCCATTCAGTAGTACACTATCTAGTGACATGGAGAAGGCCATAATTTGTTACTAAATGGGGGGAAGAAAGACAGGACATCTCCATTTATATAAAAACTACACTTACCTGGCAAGCCAGGCAAGCAAGACACCTAAATATTAAGAATAATACTGGCCGAAACCGGTTTGGCTCAGTGGATAGAGCGTCAGCCTGCGGACTGAAGGGTCCCAAGTTCAATTCCGGTCAAGGGCATGTACCTTGGTTTCGGGCACATCCCTATTGGGGGGTGTGCAGGAGGCAGCTGATAGATGTTCTCTCTCATCGATGTTTCTAACTCTCTATCCCTCTCCCTTCCTCTCTGTAAAAAAAAAAAAAAATCAATAAAAAAAAAAAATATATATATATATATATATATATATATATATATATATATTTTTTTTTTTTAAGAATAATACTGCCCCAGCAAGGTGGCTCAGTTGGTTGGAGCATCGCCCCATACACCAAAAATATTTTGTGCTCAAATCCCAATCAGGGTGCATACCTGGGTTTCGGGTTCGATCCCCATTTGGGGCACACAGAGGGAAACATTTAATTCAAGAAAAGTGGGGGCTGCGGCAATCTCCCTAATTACCTGAAGATCTAGAGTAATGCCTGATTTATATTCCTGGCAAAATGACCAAATTAAACATGCAACCCAACGACAATTATCCATGGTAGTTAAGTTAAACCCAGCTAACATAACGGTTCCATTTTCCCCTTAATAAACTGTACCTTAGCATGTGAGCAAACACTGCTGAGTAGAACTAAGATGAGAAGCCTATTTTATGGATGCTCAACCCAAGACTTCCTAAAATCTTTCCAAAATGTCTAGGAGTGCTCACCATCAGATGACAACCAGATTAAAGTGGCCGGAGGTCAGAACTTTGACCTCGGAACCAGGGAAGACCTGGCGATGGACACGCTGACACCCAGGGAGGCGACTTCTCCCAGCCGTTGCCCCAGTGTCTGACCCTCACCCTGCCTGAGAACAGGCTTCAAGAAGGTGGGTGGGGGAAGGAACACAAAGGTTTAGAAATCAGAAGTTCCACCCTCCAAGGGCAGTGGCGGGTACAGACAGGGAGCAGAGACTCCATTCAGCTGGAGGTAGCTGGAGAACCAGAATCCAGACCCATCTCTTTTTTTTTTTAAATCCTCACCGGAGGACGTGGGTTTTTTAACTGAAATTAAATAGAGAGGTAGGCAAAGGGAGAGACAGAGAAGCATAGATGTGAGAGAAAAGAGCAACCCATTGGCTGATCTCCCACACCCACCCCATCCGGGGATAGAACATGCAACCTGATTATGTGCACTAACCAGGAATCCAATCCTCAACCCTTCGGTGCACGGGATAACGCTCTAACCGGCACACCGGCCACGACCCATCTCACTTCTTATTAGGAACTGTGAAGAGAACAATACTGCCAGGAAATGCACAGAGGTATTAGTGCCTACTCCCTGTGGTGTGCTACACGAGTTATTACGTTTCCCATCCACAACCTCAGACTAATGAGCCTCACGTCTAGTTAGGACAGTATTTCAGAAACCTGGAACACAAAGGAAGCCCTTCTTCTTCTTTTTTCTTTAAAAAAAAAAAAGCCTAAAAGACATAATTAGAAAGAGTCACTAAAGGCTATTCTCTGAGTCTGATGCAAATGTTTTTTAGTTCTACTGGAACATATAAATAAGGAATTAAGGCACAAGAGCTCTATCAACCCAGAAAGGACATCCTGTGTACCCAAAAGGAAAAGCTCTAAACACCAAAAGTATCCACTTGAGTGGAAAGCTCATGACACCTCGCCTCCCTTTCTGATGTTGAGAGAGAGCAACGCACCCAGCTTCCAGGCCAGCCCACCTGAAGTCCCATTTACTGGGATCATGATGTGAAAAATCTTCAAGTCCAAAATGTAGCACTGTTACATATTACAACACGGATAAATCATAATAAGCACATTATGCTAAGTAAAAAGCAGCCAGTCAAAAAAAAAAGATCACCTACACTGGTTCTATTTATATAAAATGTCCAGATAACGCAAAGCCATGGGAATTGTATAGAGTTGTGATGGCCAGAGACAGGGGGAGGGAAAAATGAGGAATCGCTGCTATTAGGCATGGGGTTTCTTTGGGGGGCAATAAAAACGTTCTGAGATTAGACAGTGTGATGATTATATAATTAGATAGTGTGATGATAAATATACTAAAAAAACAATTACAGTGTATCAATAAAGCTTTTTTCTTTTCAATGTTATTCTGTGTCACGAGCCCATCTGTCCGTGTGAGTCAGTGGTTGAGCGCAGACCTAGGACCAAGTCACACTTCGATTCCCAGTCAGAGCACACACATGCTCAGTAGGGGACGTGCAGGGAGCAGCCGATCAATGATTCTGTCTCATCACTGATATTTTTCTCTCTACCTCTCCCTTCCTCTCTGAAATCAATAAAAATATATTTTAAAAAGAAAAAAGAAAAACTGGGAAGTACATTTTAGGAGTGGACCCAACACCTATTCAGGAAACAAAATAGTAAGTACAAGAGCTCAGAGTTGAAAACAGAAATGGAAAAAGAGCTGAAGTTACTTTGGAGCATTACCGTAAGCACTGAACTAAACACTAGAAAAAGTAAATTGAACCCCGTGTCTATTTATGTGTGTTTTTGTGAGGTGTTTTTGTTGTTGTTAATTGAAGTAATAAAATTCCCTACTCAATGCGACTCCCCGAGGTAAAGAAGAACTTCCTGTTCCCCCCCATTCAGGGACCCTGCTGGTATCATCTACAGCAGGTCCACCTGGGAACTCAGGAGATGAGGGTGCAAACACCACACTCTGCAGCCATCATTCAAAATGGGGACACGCCCTAACTGGTTTGGGTCAGTGGACAGAGCGTCAGCCTGCGGACTGAAGGGTTCCAGGTTCGATTACAGTCAAGAGCATGTACACGTCCCCAATAGGATGTGTGCAGGAGGCAGCTGATCGATGTTTCTCTCTTATCGATGTTTCTAACTCTCTATCACTCTCCCTTCCTCTCTATAAAAATCAATAAATCTATTAAAAAGAAAAAAGAAAAAATGGGGACATGCAGGGCCCGAGCTCACACTGGGTGTCAGGAAGCAAGTGTAAAAAGGAGGACTTGAACAGAAAGGGCAAAATCTGTATTGCTAGCATGTTCAGTTTATCTTCACAGGGATAAAAGAATAAAGAAGGAGAAAAAATAACCCACAAAACTTCTGAGAGAAAGAACACTTTCAAAAGACTGTGGGTCAGAATCCCGGTCACAAAAGATGACAGTGTGGCTAGAAAATAGAAGCCCTTGGGATGAACCCAAAGGAAAGATATAACTCATATAATTATTCCTGGCAAGACATTTGAGGTCATCCTAAAAATCAGCAGGGAAACTGGTCTTATTTGGAAAATTGCCGCAATAACAGGGACAGACACTACCAAAAATTTCTGCGGTATACAAATTGCCAAGGTCAATATCAAGGTGACAAACTTTGTTCATTCAAAAACACCATGTATAATCCTGTAATTTAGTGAAAAGGGTATTGAAAATAGGGTGCTTCTTCAATATCATTAAAGATTATATAAAATATGGTAATTCCAAAAAAATTGACTGTCGCATTTAAAACTGTTCAGTATGCACTCTGAAATGGTAAGAAATGCATACGAAAAACAAAACAAAGTGATTATCTGCAGCTATTATGATTACTAAGAAACTCAAGAGAATCAACAGAGTTTAGTTAGGTGGCATAGCAGACAGTGCTATTTCATTTTCCTCATGGGCACTCAAAATAACTCCATTTCCCTTGGATGGGGCCAACAGACTGGGGCAAATCCCACTACTTCAAAGCCTGGCCACAGAAACATCTTCCATGCATAAAATTCCCCGGCAAAGTTAGAGGCCACCGTCAGTTGTGTTATAAGATGGAAGGAACCTAGTTTCCCCACTCATCACTTAGTGGGGAGGAACCACCTAGAAAAATGTGAGCAAGAAATAAATTTTTATCTTATAAGTTGCTAGGACAACTACTCTGAATAATACAGTTAGGAAACAGATAATGTGGCCGGAAGGGAGGAGCAAAGGGAAATCATTTCACTCTAAATGGCAAACGTTTTTAAACAAAGAGCAATAAACAAGTAACCTGTATGCCATATATTAGTGGGGAGGAGGAATCTAGAAAAAATGAGAGATATAAAAGATCTGTAGAGCCCTGGCTGGTGTGGCTCAGTTGACTGGAACACTGTTGGTTAGAGCATTGTCCCATGCACTGAAGGGTTGTGGGTTGGATTCCTGATCGGGGCACATAACCTAAGCTGCAGGTTCGATCCCCAGTTGGGGCCAAATAAGGGTGCATACCAGGCAAACTATCTGTGTTTCTCCCTCTTTCCCCCTCTCCCTTCCTCTCTCGCTAAAATCAATAAAAGCATATCCTCAAGTAAGGATTAAAAAAAAAAAAAAAAAAAGCCCTGCATAAATCAAAGGATTTGTTTGTGACCAAATAATATTATAAAGATAAGTCTCCCCAAAAGAACTTAAACATTTAATAAAATTACCCATTAAGTTATTTTGAAACCTTAAACAGAAAAACACTGCGGGGAAGAAGGGACTTGAGCATAGGCACTGTCAGATAGATAGTAAAGCTTACTATAAAGTGATTATCATGACAAAAATTGCAAGGTTGTGGCAAAGGAACAGACAGATAAATGAAGTAAAACAGTAAGTCCCATGACAGATCTAAAGACTTAGCACATGGTTAAGGTGCTATTTTAAGTTAGTAAGAAAAAGGTGACAATGAATAAATGGTGATGGAATAAATGTAGAGGATGAAATAATCCTTACTTCATATACAAATAGATTGATTGTAGCCATTTAAAAAAAAACAAAAAAACTACCCAGCTGGCGTGGCTCAGTGGTTGAGCATCAACTTATGAACCAGGAGGTCACGGTTTGATTCCTGGTCAGGGCGCATACCGGCGCTGAGGGTTTGATCCCCATTTAGTAATGTTTCTTTTTCTCTCTCCTTTTCCCTCCTTCTCCCCCGCACCCTAACATGTCCTCATGTGAAGATTAAAAAAAAAAAAAAAAAAAAAAAGTAAACAATATATAGGTGAATATTTATAAAATCTTGGGGTAAACAGGGCATGGGGAAAAAAGACTAAAAGATTTTGAATTCAAAGCATAGAATATCTGCACCTTGTAACCAAAAAATGAAAAATTTTCAAAATATAATTGTACTGATTTCAGAGAGGAAGGGAAAGAGAGAGAGAAACATCAATGATAAGCCGAAACTGGTTTGGCTCAGTGGATAGAGCATTGGCCTGTGGACTAAAAGGTCCCAGGTTTGATTCCAGTCAAGGGCATGTACCTTGATTGCAGGCACATCCTCTAGGATGTGCAAGAGGCAGCTGATGAATGATTCTCTCTCATCGATGTTTCTAACTCTCTATCCCTCTCTCTTCCTCAATAAATTTTTTTTTTTAAAAAAAGGAACTTCAATGATAAGAGAATCATTGATTGGCTGCCTCTTGCACACCCCACACTGGGTATCGAGCCTGCAATCCAGGCATGTGCCCTGACCGGGAATAAAAACCGTGACCTCCTGGTTCATAGGTCAACTCTCAACCACTGAGCCACGTGCCCTGGAAGCAAGCTTTTTCTATAAAAGGCCAAATAGCAAATATTTTAGGCTGGCAGGTCAAATGGTCTCTAGAATGCGCGTGGCTGTCTTCCAATAAAACCCGATTTACAAAAACAGACGCTGGGCATTTTCTCACCAGCAGCATCCTCATCACCTAAGGAACAGTTAGAAATGCAAATTACCAAGCCCCACCCAAACCTTCTGAATAAGAAACTCTCTTTTGAGATCAATCTTGTTAGACAAGGAAGAGGCTATACCCCCTGCCAGGTGATTTGCCTTTGGAGAGAGCAAAGGATTTGAGCCAGCATTGCAGAGAGGAAAAGACAAACCACATTTGAGGTTAAAACCCCAGCGACAGTGAAATGTATGAGAAATCCAGTTTCCAGAGGTGTTTTCCATCAGAAATGGAGAGAAGACCAGCCAAAGAGTTGTAATGCCAAGACCTCTCCCCGTGAAGTGATAGTCCAGAATGAAAAAGTTGAGGCAGGCTGAATTAAAGCAGGCGGTGTGGTTGTTTGCTTGACCAAGGAAAAGCCACCTCAAAGAAAGACCAATGTGAAAGAAGTGAATGTGTTGGGGAGGAAGGTTCTTCTTCCTCCCCAACAAATCGGGGAACTAAATGGAGGAACAAAGGACTCAAGCTAGGGTGCAGAGAGGCAAGCACTGTAGCCAGGAATGAAGGACAGATGGGATAAGAGGAAGGACAGGAGAAGGAGAGAAGGGGTCCTCAGTCTCCTCCTAATGTACCCTCCAAGCTGTCCCAGAGAGTTTTCTACAACCCACATCTTAACCGGTCACACGTCCCTCAAGAAAGCTTTCCGGGGCCTTCCAGACAAAAGTCAAGCCCCACCATATATAGTGTCAAAGGAACTATATGCTCTGTATGCCCTTTCCACTCTGACCATAGCCTCCGCCTCCCTCCAAGCATCCTGACACAGTCCACCCCGCTCACATGCCTCTCCACCTCTGCTCATGCTGTTCCTTCCCCAGCCAGCCCACCTCTACCTTCAGACCCAAGTTCTCGAAAAGCATCGTTGGGGGGCGAGGAGGGGACGGGGATATATGTAATTTTTTCAACAACAAAGAATTATATTTTTTTTAAAAAAGAAAGAAAAAGAAAACTGGAGCATAAAGACACAGACAGCATGATTAAAATCGAACTTGGAGTTTGACAATCAGACCAGCCTGGAGTCAAATTCTGGCTCTGCCACTTGGCAGCACTATAACCTTGGGCAAGTTTGTTTTCTTTCTGCTGTCTCAATGAACCTCAGCATCCTCAGCTGTCAAGGGGGAACAGTAACTACTCCACAGAACTGCTGTGATTAAACAACTTCAGTGACACAGCAAGTGCCGGCAGAGCACCCGGCACCCACCTAATTAATGCTAGCTTCTCTGCCCTCGTCAATGCCAACCAGAATTAAAAAACCCAGACAAGACCTGGGAACAGCATTCTATATCACTGAGGGCTCCGTGGATTATTGGAGCATTAAGATCAGAGATCAAGACCCATGAGCTAACTTAGAAAAGTTACCCAAGCTCTGTTCCTTCCCTGATAAAATGCAGACCGGAATCACCTTGCCTGCCAACTGTTAGGACAAAAACAATGATGACCTCAAGT
This sequence comes from Vespertilio murinus, assembly GCA_963924515.1. Lineage (NCBI taxonomy): Eukaryota > Metazoa > Chordata > Mammalia > Chiroptera > Vespertilionidae > Vespertilio > Vespertilio murinus. Next base: position 62,480,224 of record OZ004709.1, read on the forward strand.
GCCCAAGACATAGCTGATACCCACTGGCACCATCCTGACTGCACTGGCCCTATCGGATAGGGTCGTCTAGTCTTTCTTAGGTCCCCTCTATTGCTTGAAGAGGCTTCTAGGGAGAAAAGGTGCATCTTTTCAACTGCTCTTATGTTCAACTTAGAAGACGTAGAGATTCGACTCTGGAAGATTCACATACATATGAGAGAGGTGGCCTTCTCGTTGGATGAGCCTCTACCAAACCCTTACTGAGACGCCCCAGGACAACTGAAACAAGAAAGCCGGAGGGATCAGCTGCTTTGGGAGACACTATGGGAGGAGCACAGGAATGAAGAGGGTTTTCCTGACCACTGATCAGAGAAAGCCAAGGTTTGGGGCAGCCAGGCAATCGGAGGTCCTTCCCCACTGAAGGAGGAAACTGAAGAACTCATTGAGACTGCAGAAAGAAAACAATGACTAAGGAAAATTTTGAGTCAAAATGATGGCAAAGAGGAAGAGACAGTGAGCTACACTGTCTCTGAAATGTTCATGGCAGTGAGAACACTTGATTTTGGTCCTAATCAGGATCCTCTGAAATTATACAGTTTATTTCTGCATTCATTACACCTGAATACTTAGATATTTTTTTAATAGAGTATATATGCAAATCATGTTTACCACAGTTCGTGGGATTTAGGAACTTGTCAAGGGTCACTTTTGATAAATCCAGATTTTTGCTTTTTCTGCCATCTTTAGATTCTAGGCCTGCATAACATGTAACACCACTAAATAGTACAAGAAATGGTTAAAGAGTAAATGAGTAGAAAGAACTCTCCGTGGAGTAAATTTTTATAGAGGGACGTAGAGGCCACACTTAAACCTAAAGTCAAGGAATTACCTAAGGTCAGGAGCAAAAATTAAGACAAAACACAATAAGATCTTCCCAAGAAGATTGACATTTCAATGGAAAAGGACCTCCCCAACACATCTGCCCCCTCTTTTAACACTTGTATTTGGGTATGACAGATTGGCATGACAACTTACATGCCTAACACTGCTCCAAGGCCCTGGCCAGTTAGAGCATCGTCCCAACATACCACAGTTATGGGTTCAATCCCGCCAGGACACATACAAAAATCAACCAATGAATGCACAAGTGGGTGGAACAGCAAACTGGTGTCTTCCTCTTTCCCTCCCTCCCTCCCTCTCTGAAATAAATAGACAGACAGATAGATAGATCTGCTCCATGACCATCTGAGTTAATGCTACTCTGAGTAGCCATTAATGGTTCCATGTACTCAGGTAAGAAACTTTGGTATTGCCCTCAACTGTCCTTCTCACCCCCCACATCTGGTCCATCAGCAATTTCCTCAGACCCACCTCAGAAACAGATGACTTCTCACTACCTCCCATCCCCAATCTCCAATCTCCCAGATCTGACTCACCACCCTCAGGCCGGCAGTAGCTGTGTGGCAGGCAATTAGACGTGAGCGGAGCCAGGAGGAAGGGCAGATAAGGAAGGCAGGATGGAAAGCCCCGGGTGCCTAGAAATCAATTGTACCAGAGCCACGAGACCCCCAACACGTCCTCCCTAGAGATTAGAGATTATATCTATGCATCTGTTGCATTTCAGCTCCAAGACCAGATAAGCAACTAACACACTCAGGGCTGACATCAGAACCAGATGCACCGAGTTATGACTACCCTGGCAACAGCCAATCAATCCATGGAGATGACACACCAGAAAGAACACACCTAGAAAACTGCTGAAGATTCTATTGAGATCTTCCCCTGGGACCGCCTCTAAAATCTTCACCCCTATAAGCCTTAGGCAGGAAGACCAGGAGGGCTCTCCCTCACAGGTCTCTCCCTCATACTGGTCTTTTCCTTCCCCCTCCCTACCTCAGGCAAGCTACCATCAGCGTCTTCACTCCCAAGCTCTAAGGGCGCTTCCTTTACCTCAATAACTCAGTTCCTACGCCCATTTCTTTAAGCAATTACTTCTTCTACCTCTGTGATTTACCAAATAAGTGTTGTTCTCTTACAGTTTGGGTCTTGGCTACGAAATATTTCCTAGCCAGAACTCAAGTACCGAGGTGGCTGAACCCAGGTGTGGTCTGACCCCAGGGGTCCAACACCGGGTGCCCTTCCCTTCCTGTGGGCAGTCTAGTCTGGCAACAACCAGCAAGTCCTGTTCAAAGCTAAGTCAGTCCACGTCGCTCCTCTACTCAAAACTCTCTAATGGCCCCCACTTCCCTTCCAAACAAAGTAAACGCGACAGGCCTTTGCCATGTTCCACGTGGTCTTACGTGATCCAACTCCCATTGTCTCTCCGGCCTCAAAAATAAGTACTGTCTTCCTCCTGCCTCAGGGCCTTTGTATTTGCGTTCTTCCTCGCTGGATATGCTCTTCCTCCCACTCAGACGCACTTCCCCCGTATTTTCACTCAAGGATGACTCAGGCCTTCCCCATCTACCCTTCCTAAAAGTTCAGCTCCCACCCCAATGCTCAACACCCCCAACCTTGACAGATTCTATTTCGGAGCTCAATGTCTCACTGTGCCTTCCCACCAGTGTGAGCTCCATGCGACAGGGAATCTCCACGCAGCGTCCAGAGTGCCAGTCACACAGCAGCCCCTCCATAAATGCATTCAACGTGTGAAAGGCCTATGAGAAGTATAAGCTGCAAGCAGACCTCAATTATTGGGGAGCCCACAAATCTAGAACCTGTGATAAATAAGAGGCTACAAAGAGCAAAGCCAAGGGGAGAATGGAGTGCCATAAGCACACAAAGGGCTTGGAGAAAGCCTGTGGCAGTAACGCACAGCTTAACCTGGAGCAGCAATGTTCCCTAGCAGACGGATAAAAGCAAGCCCAGACACAGGGGCCCTCTGAGGGAGAGAATAACTGGAACAGCAGGGAGTGAAAATGAATTAATGAGGTTATCCGGCTTCGAGATTAGTGTGTTGGGATCACTCACACACACACACACACACACACACACACACACACCTTATAACCAAAGCCTGGAAACAGGTCAGGGGACAACTGTAAAATGTTTAAATCTTTAAAGCCTAAGAGAATAAAGCTTTTGTTTAGTAACTGCTCACTTTAAATTCCCTTAAGCAAAATGGGAAATTTCCTTAAGGTTACCAGTGGTGCCAGGAATCAGTCCCTAAACGGACCTCAGGTTTGTCTTTAGATAAAATCCTGAAGAAGATGACAATAGCCAACTCAGGATTTCCAAAATCCAACAAACTACTAGACCAGCCGTGGGCAAACTACAGCCCGAGGGCCGAATCCGGCCCATTCAGCTGTTCTATCAGGCCAGCGGAGCCCCGAAAGAGCAGAGGGTTCTCTTGCTCTCCCCTCCGCTCCTTCACCAGCAGCCCAAGATGAGAATGCCAGCATGGTCAGGTTGCTTTTTTTGTTAAGACCCTTTGGTCCAGTTTAAGAACCCATTGTGGCCCTCGAGTCACAAAGTTTGCCCACCCCTGTACTAGACCTTAGGTTCCTTAAGGGCAAAAGACTGAATTTTAACAACAGTGATTTGATCAACAGCACCTGGCACCAAATTAGCGCATGGATTGATGGAGCTTACTCCTTACACATGGGCTCACTCCTGGGCCCCTAATTCATCTCTGCAATGCTGAGCCGGTAAGCCACGACATGTGGGAACAGGGAAACTGAGACTGATAGTTAAATGGCCAAGCAGTTTACAGCCACCTGTTAAAACCAAAATCCTTTTTTCTGTAACCAAGGACACTTAAAAGGTTTGCACCTCTCCACAACCAGAGAGTAAATAGCTTAAATCACCCTACCCAGGAGACAGATAAGCAGAGATAGAAGGATGGCAAAAGTTAAGGGAATAAATCTCATCTTGCCATGTCAGCATAAAACTGACACATATTCTATTTAGATACTCCCCTAAGACCTCCCCTAAATACCCTGTCTTTAAACACCCTCAAAATGGCCAGGCCAGTGTGGTGCGCTGGTGGAACATCTATCTACCTATGAACCTGGAGGTCACAGTTTGATTCCATCTGGGCACCTGCCTGAATTGCTGGCTTGACCTCCAGTGTGGGGCATGCTGGAAGTAGTCCATCAATGATTCTCTCATCATTTTATTGACATTTTACCGAGAGGAAGGGAGAGATATAGAGAGCTAGAAACGTCGGATGAGAGAGAAACATCGACCAGCTGCCTCTTGCACACCCCCCGTCGGGGATGTGCCCGCAACCAAGGTACATGCCCTTGACCGGAATCGAACCCGGGACCTTTCAGTCCGCAGACCGATGCTCTACCACTGAGCCAAAACGGTTTCGGCGATTCTCTCATCATTGATGTTTCTATCTCTCTCCCTCTTCCTTCTCCTCTGCAATCAATAAAAAAATATATATTTAAAACAAAAAACCTCAAAACGAAGATGCCAAAGGAAGGCCCTAAGGCTCGCCCTTCCTCCCAGGAGCACGCAGGAGCCTTTCTCTTCCCCCTACAGGCATGCATCTCCTAAACGCTAAGGGGCCCACCCCATGGTGGCTTGCCACCAGGGAGCAATAGGCGGCAGCAGCTAACCCCCTGAGCCCAAGGCCCCCTTTTTTCTGAGTTCTTAGCCAAAGCAGGCCGACGTGGGCTCATTTCCCTGCCTACTCTCTCTCCTATTGCTTCTTCTGTCCTAGGCCCTTCCCTGGGTCAGTCTCCGGCTTTACAAACATCCTCTAAAAATCACCTGGACCTGTGTTGTGAAATCTTTTCCTGCACGAAGTCAAGAAACCACATGCTACGGGCCAGAGGCAGGGCCCGCTCGGGGCCAGGTGCCCCTCCCGGGAACAATGCTAAGTCCACTAGCCTCTGCTACACCAACAGCACAGGGAGGGCAGCATAAATCCTGTCAAAACCCTCTTCACCCAATTCCAGCCAGGGGCTTTCATGAGCATCTCTGAAACACCTTAACAGACATTAAACCGCAGGCAATTTCCTGGGTCACAGTCAGAAAACAAAACTGCCATTGAACTATCTGAAATTTAAAAAAAAAAAAAAAAAAAAAAAAAGACCGTCAATATGAAAAGCTATTGAAATAGCTAGTTTAAAGAAGAAGAAGAAGAAAAAAAAATCACTCCCCATTCCAAGCAAAGAAGCCAAAAGAAAAATGCCCTAGTATTCAAAGAAAGAAGCCATTTTAGCAAAGGAAATAGTCTAAAACACAGAGAGCTCATGCCCAGGCTGTCAGGTGAAACAGGTGATGGGCACATCCTTCCCTCCCCCCCCAGCAGGTGTGCCCTGAGGGGCCTTTTAAAAGGTCGGTGCCCAAAAGCTATTAAATTTCGGATGAGTGGAAAAGAGGCCAGTAGCGATAGGTTCACAAGTGATCCTGACAGAGGCTATAAGAACCCAGCACAGAATTTTTGAGGGGAAAGGCCCTTTATCCCTTTATAAATCCCACCGGAATCAAACACCTTTGCGGGGGGGGGGGGGGGGGGGCCTGGGAGGACAAAGTCAAGAGAAGGTGCAGGGCATTTCCCTTAGACGACGTGAAATGGTGAGGCCACCTGCCTAACAAGCATTCAAATGCAAAAGTATAATTTAAATGCTCCAGAAGCCCTGTGGCTTTAAAGAGGAAGAAACTGCCGGAGGGAGGTCACATGGCCAGCTAATGACAGCTCAAGACAGACCGTCTCGGGACTCCCCGTCCCACATCCCCGGCCTTCTCTGCACGCGGATGACTCCCATGTCAGCAGGGACCGCATCTTCCCCCGCTCCCGCCTCCCGGAGTAAAAAGTAGCAGCTACTGCTAAACGCCTCAGAAATCCCCTGAGTGCCTTTCTTCCACCTGCAGTTGCCCTCATTTTACCCTTTGCCCTGATCATCAAGAATCTCCCATCAGTCAGGCTTACAACCCCCCAGCTCCTGCAGGCCCAGCTCCTGACAGCTGCCCCCATTCAGGGGGGGACGCGGCGGAAAGTCAGGGGGAGGAGAAAACGCTGCTCCCTTGAAGTAGTCCCACTCCAAAACGTCAGTTTCTCTTCGCAGCGCGGCGGCAACCGGGGGGACCCGCGACCCCGGGGCGGGACAGGCCAGAGGGAAGGGCGCGCGGGGTCGGGGCAGCCGCTTCTAAAATGACTTGGCGCAGCCTTTGTAGGAGACCAGGGAGCAGAAACGGGAAAGGCGGCACCCCCAGCCCCGCCGCCCGGCGGCACGACCCCGGCTCCCGCAGGGGCGCCGGGTGCCCGCACTCACCTCCGGCGGCGGCGGCGGGGCGAGGGGAAAGCGGCCCCGGGGCGCGGGGGCCGAGGACCCGGGAGCCGGCGGCCGCGGCGCCAGCCCAGCCCCGGGGGGACCCCCGCCGGGCTCCCCGCGGCGCGGCCTGAGGGCCCGTGCGCTGCGGCTCCCGCGGTCCGCGTACGGGGGTCCGGCCGGGCCCGGCGGGGCCCGGAGGTCGCCGGACATCCGCGGGCTCCCCCCCCCCCGCCCACGGCGACCGGCCGGGGTGGGGGCGCGCAGGCCGCGCCGCGGGGCCGGTGACAGCGCGCGGGGGCCGTGCCAGGCCGGCCTCGTGGGCGCCGCGGGCACCTCGCGGCCCGGCCGGGCCCGGCAGGCGCGGCCCGCGGGGCCGGGCCGGGGGCGCGGCGGCCGGCGCTCACCTGGCTGCAGCTCGCGGGGCTCCCGTCGCCGCGCGCCTCCCTCCGCAGCGCCCGCCGCCCGCCCGCCGCCGCCTCCGGTCCCCGCAACAGCCGCTGCAAAATGGCGCCGCGGAGGGGCGGGCCGGGGGCGGGGAGCCGCGGAGCTGCCCGCCCCCGCGCCGGCCGGGGCCCACCTCCTCCCCGCCCCCGGCCCCCGCCCGCCGGCGCCCCCCCGGGGAGAGGCGGCCCCCGCACCCCGGAGCCCGCCGCCGCCGCCGCCGGGCATCCCCGGCCTCCCGCCCCTCCCGCCCCGCCCCGGGTCCTCCGAGCGCCCCCTGGGTGCCTTTCATCCCCTCCGCCGCCCGGACGCTGCCCCCCGGCCCGGCCGGCCCTTCCCGGCTGCACACCTGCTCCGGGGACCCACCTGGAACGCGGAGCGCTCGCCCGCCCGCCCGGAGTCTCCCCGCCCGCCCGCCCGGCGTCCCTTCCTCACCCCGCCCGGCACCGCGCGCGGAGGGGCTGGCCGGGCGGCTGCGGGGCATTGGGCTCAGCGGGTTGGGTGTTTTGAGGTGATTTCGGCACCTTTTCGGCAGGTTTTTTCCTTCCAGGCGGGGAGCTCCTCGTGACGTCACAGGACCGTGAAGACCCAGGGGTCTCGGGCTCCAAAGTCCCGGGGATCGATCGTGCTTAAGGGTCGAGGTGCAGCCCGAGCGGCTGCGACCCTAAAAGGCCCGGGGGGGGGGGGATGCCGCGGGGCGAGGGCTGCGGGGAGGGCGGCGGCCCGGGACCTTCCGCGCGTCGCCGCCTCACCTGGAGCGGAGGCTCCCTCGGGCCGCGGACCGCCGACCCCGCCGCCGCCGGCTGCGGAGGCCGGAAGTCTGCAGGGAGGCTCCGCAGCGAGCGTTTCCGACCGAGCCCGCAGGTGACGCCGAGGATGCGGCTTTCTGGGGACCGCGCTTAGAATGCACACCGCCGCCCCCACACCCCGGAGACAATTAGCGTTCTCACAGCACTTCCATCTTTGAAACCTCGGTGTGGTTGCCATTATACCCCAATAACTGGGAAATGACTGGTTCCCAGGCAACTCTGGAGAGAGCTGAGCGAGAGTGGACCGTGGCTGATATCACGTGGGGGGGAGCGGATTTTATCATTGGAGTCGGCTACCAGTTTTACAGTCCGGGGCACTCCATGTTGTGGGTACCACACATGTCAGTGTGTGTGTGTGTGTGTGTGTGTGTGTGTGTGTGAGAGAGAGAGACAAAGAGAGAGAGAGAGAGAGAGAGAGAGAGAGAGAGAGAGAGAAAGGGGAGGGGGAGCCAGCAACTGTGGAAATATAGTGTGGTCTCTAATAACGGGTATTATTAAAATATGTCAGTTGGCTTGTAAAGTTCAGTACACACTGGAAAGCCAGGTGTTTTGATCCCCATTGAAAGTGGGAAGTAGAAGAGATGAAGATTCTATAACTGGCACCCAGAGAAAAATGCACACTGCCTTGTACAACATAGAACATCCCCACTTCCTGCTCATAGCAGCAAGAGCGTTTTATTTATTTTTATTTTTTTGGAGGGAGTACTATGTGTTCTGCCCAGCCAGGGATGTTGACATTTTCTGGAACAGAAGTTGGGAGCAAACTGTTGCATCTTCAGTGTCTCCCTCTCCCTCCTTAGGCTTTAGACTTTCCAGAACTGTCCTAAAAAATTCCACTGCCCCAGCGCCCAGCCCTTGGCCTTCATGCCTCTTCCTTCCCCCTGATCTCCATTTCTCCCTGCTTTCTCAGACGTCAACAGTGACCTTCTAACTGCCAAATCCAATTGCCTGTTTAAGGTCCTTTTCTTCTTGGATGACTCTGTAACATTCCACTGACTTCGCCTTCCTGCTTGAAACTCTTTCCTAGTGATATCATTTTTTTTGTCTTGCTTACTGTCCTTCCTACATTTCCCCCCACTTTCCTGTCAGTGATGTAGGAACTACCCATGCTTACCTCTAGAAGATTTAGTTTTCCTTATCTCATTTCTCTCCATCTTTTCCCCTGTTCTCTCCTCAAATCCCCTCTGAAGGTCAGCCATCTCCACACAGTTCCCCAATCTCTCTGAACTTCCAGGTACACATTTCTGTTGTTCCCTAGACAATCTCCTCTGCATAGTATCTAAAATTTTTCAATACAACCTCCACCACACTACTCAACTCATTATTCTCCTCCCACAAACTTGTTTCTAATCTGGGTTTTTCTCATTTAAAAAAATATATATTTTATTGATTTTTTTACAGAGAGGAAGGGAGAGGGAGAAAGAGTTAGAAATTTCGATGAGAGAGAAACATCAATCAGCTGCCTCCTTCACACACACACACACACACACACACACACACACACACACACCACTGGGGATGTGCCCACAACCAAGGTACATGCCCTTGACCGGAGTCAAACCTGGGACCCTTGAATCCACAGGCTAACGCTCTATCCACTGAGCCAAACCGGTTAGGGCTGGGTTTTTCTCCTTTTGCCACCAGAAACTTTGAAGCCAACTTTGACTGCCTTTCTCAGCCCCGATGACCCATCTGTCACCTGTGACCAACTGGAACGGGGAAGTGTGTCTGAAATTCTCCTCTCAGCATTCATTACCCCAGACTCTTACCCGCTCTTCCTTGGATTGCTGAAAAGGCTTCTCTCTGGCCTCTGGGCCTCAAGAATTATCTCCCAAAGCCATTCTTGTTATCTTCCCAAAGCACAGAACTGACCACCTCATATCCTTTTCTAAAGCCTTTGGGGCCTCTCAGTCTATACAATAACCTGGGGGGGAGGGGGGGAGCATGGGCTATTTCACAGAACACTTGCCTTCACCAACTAGTCTCCAGCTATTTCTTTTTTCTGGACAAAACATTACTTTTTACTGCTGGTGGACTGCAGCTGGTGTCGGGGGGTGACCCTGGCTGCAACCTTGCCTGCAAGGTCGTAATGCTTCAATGAGATCACGTCTATAAAAAGTGCTTATTCAGTCCTTGAATATGTAAGTGTTCGTCAGTGTCCTAATTTCATATAATTATTTTATCATCATCATCAATTCAAAAAATACATGAAGATTTTCCCATTCATTTCCTTTTATATTCTATTCATTTCCCTTTCCTATTACAGCTGACACAAATAGGGTTTTTACCCCCCCTCCCCCCTTAACTTCTCTAAACTAAGTCAGCAGAATAAATCAAGATTGTTTCGTGACCTGGATAATTTGATTGAAAGTTCTGTCATTTCCAGGCAGTGTTATTATTGAAAGGTAATTGTAGCTTGAAACTATTCCATCTTTCTACAGTGCTTTTCTTTACAATATTTATACCCAGTATCTCTCTGGAGTCTAGGGCTGAGGTTGGCAAACTATTTTTGTAAAGGGCCAGATAGTGAATATTTTAGGCTTTATGGGCCAGGAAGCAAAATCAAGGATGTCATATAGATACTTACATAATTAGAGGAAACAAATTTCCACAAATTTTTATTGATGAAATTCAAAATATCTTATATATATAAAAGGCTAAGTGACTGACAATATGTTTGGTCATAAGGGTTGCTTAGACTTTTATATATATATAGATACTATTTTGACATGTAATTTTTTGCAGTAACACAATTACCGCACGTATCTTTCTTCTAATTAACTTCCTTTCAATGTGCATGAATCCATGCACTGGGGCACTAGTCATAATAATAATTGAGTATAATATTTTTGTAATACAGGCCACTAAAAAAAAAATGAAATTGGGAAGGGAATAAGATTTTGCTCAAAATTCAGTTAGTGTCTCCTACTATAAATTGATTACAAATGTTCACCGGTAAAAACCATCCTTAGCTGGTAACAAAGCAGGTCATCTGGTTTCTGTCCCTGTTTTCCTCTGAAACCGCCAGGTAAATTGGCCTTTTGCACAATCCAGGGGCTCTTCTCTGCAGTATCTTACTGGAACTTTCTGGAGGCATTTGGCACAGTTGACACTGCATTTCCTGGAAAAGCTTCTCCCTTGTTTTTGTGGCTGCATTTCCTACTGGTTCTTCTACTTCTCTGACCTTGTTTTTCTGTCTCCTTCTCACACTCCCCTTCCCCCTGCCCCCTTCAAACACAGGTACTGGGGGCAGGGGGAGTGTGGCTGTGTCCATTCCTCTCAAAAGCCCTTCACTTTAACCTTTCCTCTGGCTCATTCTTACTCATCCTTTAAGTCTCTTGGCCTCTCCTGGGAACCTCCCCTGAGCCCTTAGGCTGGTGTGAGTGCATATGGGCCCTTCCTAGCATTTAGAATGAAGTTATCTTAAAAGTATTTGTTTCTCTGCCTCACTCTCCTGCCTCACTAATTGTCAGCTCCTCCAGGGCAGAGATCTTGATGGATGTGCCCTTCACGTAGTGCCTGCCACTTGGTAGAGGCTCAGTAAGAAATCAAGGATTGCAGCTGTTGGTCTGAGCCAACATGGACTGACCACAGGTGGAAGGTGAGATGAGAAAAAAAATGAATCCTCAAATTCCTGAAAAATTGGAAGCCAAGGGGGAAATATAAGTTAGAAACAAAACAAAAAAAGGCCTCAAATGTCACAATAAAAAAAATGGGGCTGGTTTGGCTCAGTGGATAGACCATTGGCCTGCGGACTGAAGGGTCTCGGGTTTGATTCTGATCAAGAGCACATACCTGGGTTGCAGACTTGATCCCTGGTGGGATGTGCAGTAGGCAGCTGATCAATGATTCTCTCTTATCATTGATATCTCCCTCTACCTCTCCTTCTCCCTCTCCCTCTCCCTCTTTCTTCCTCTCTGAAAGTAATTTTAAAAAGTTTTAATGGGGCTTTATTTAATAAAGAAGTCATTTGAACCAAGAACCTAATGGACATGCTTAGTCTTTGGAGAAAAACAACACAGAACTGGAGTAACTATACAAAATAAAAAAGAGGCAAGACTAATCCCAACTGTTAGAACTCAAGATGTTGTCACCCTGTGGGGGGATATGACAAAGGAGAGGCCCATGGTGTCTTCTGAGGAGCTGGTCCTGGTCTATGCCTTGGTCAGGCATGTGGGCATATCCATTCTGTGAGATTTCATTAATCTGCACATTTACAATATGTGCATGTTTCTGTATGTATATTACAAAATATTTATTAAGTACAGCAAAAACTAGACTTAGAAAAAAAAACAAAAAACAGTGCCAAACTGGTTTGGCTCAGTGGATAAAGCGTTGGCCTGCAGACTGAAGGGTCCCGGGTTCAGTTCCGGTCAAGGAAATGTACCAGTAGAGGGTGTGCAGGAGGCAGTTGGTGGATGTTGCTCTCTCATTGATGTTTCTAACTCTCTCTCTCCCTTCCTCTCTGTTAAAAAAAATTACATATATATATATACTAGATACATATATACATATATAAATTACATATATATATATATATACATATATGTGTGTGTGTGTGTGTGTGTGTGTGTAAAATATATTTTAAAAAGAAATAAACTTTTTTAAAAAACAGTGAATAAATTTATATTCAATAAATTGCATGCTCCCTGTTTTAGATGATATGGTCCATGTCAGAGTGGGATAAAGGTCTACAAGGGGCCCTGAGACAGAAGATTAGGCCCAGGGAGGTGAACTGGTCCAAGTTACTCTCTCCAGGAATGTGCTCTTTAGGAAATACAGGTGCATGTACATTCTTCAGGATGTGAAGGTTTAATTTTTGTTGTTGTTGTTAATCCTCACCGGAGGATATATTTTTTTCCATTGATTTTTAGAGAAAGTGGAAAGGAGGGAGGGAAACATCCATGTGATCACATTGATTGGTTGTCTCCCTCAGGTACCCCGACTGGGGATGGGGATTGAACCTGCAACCCAGGTATGGCTCTTTCTTCTTCTTCTTTTTCAAATAATATATTCTTATTGATTTTAGAGAGGAAGGGAGAACAGAAGGGAACCCACAACCCAGGCATGTGCCCTGACCAGGAATCAAACCGTGACTTCCTGGTTCATACTAGTAGGTTGATGCTCAACCATTGAGCCACATCGGCTGGGCCATATTCTTATTCTTGACCAGGAATGGAACCTGCGACCCTTCATTGAGTGGCTGACCCTCTAACCACAGAGCAAAGGTTTAATTTTGAATATTCCTTTGGCCCTAGAACAAATGTTTCATACAACTCATGCAGCCATGGAGGAAAGGCATAGGGTGCTCTGCCCCATCTCTGCCCTGCTGGGTGACCTTGGAGAAATTATTTTACAATCTCCAGGTAGGACTCCTAATATGCCAACTCAAGATAATTCTGTCTGCCCCATCTACCACGTAGGTGAGTGGAGGATTAAATGATATGATTATTGTGAACGAGCTTTCTGTAAATGTTTTTACAGTGCTTTACAAATACAAGGCATTAATTAGTATAAGAGGCCCAATCTAGTTGTAGGATTAAACCCTCAATTTTCTTTAAGCCATAATATCACATACTCAATCTTCCCCTAGACTATGTTTGTACTCTGTCTGCATTAAATTTCATTCTCTTTGTTTTTGATAAGCTCTCCAATTATGTAAGGTCACTTGAAATTCAGGTCTTTGAGCCCAGATTGTTGGCTGCACCATTCACTCTTCTGATATTAGCACAGCCACTCTTTACTGGTCACATGTTACCTGGCAGGCACAGGTCTAGATGCCAATGACAAAATGGTGGGTAAAAAAATTCACCTCACCTGCCCTCATTGAGCTAGCACACTAATAAGTATAGGGGAACAAAAGAGAAATAATTGTATCCCCATTATTTGCCTGGGCTCCAGGTGCTCAGTGGGCCTGTGTTGTAAGACATGAAATGGCATCGAGTAAATAAACAAGTGAAAAATAATTATAGCCTGGGCGACGTGGCTCAGTGGTTGAGCGTCAACATTCCTAAGGAACCAAGAAGTCACAGTACGATTCCCAGTCAGGGCACATGTGTGGGGTTGTGGGCTCAATCCCTGGCCGGGGCGGTGTATGTGTGTGTGTGTGTGTGTGTGTGTGTGTGTGTGTGTGTAAGGGGGCGGACATGTGGGAGGCAGCCGATCAATGATTCTCTTTCATCATTTTTTAAAAATATATTTGTATTGATTTTTTACAGAGAGGAAGGGAGAGGGATAGAGAGCTAGAAACATCGATCAGCTGCCTTCTGCACACCACCACCTACGGGGATGTGCCCGCAACCACAGTACATGCCCTTGACCAAAATCTAACCTGGGACCCTTCAGTCCACAGATCGATGCTCTATCCACTGGGCCAAACTGGTTAGAACTCTCTCTTATCATTGATGTTTCTATCTCTCTATCCCTCTCCCTTCCTCTCTCTCTAAAAATCAATAAACATATTTTTAATATATTTTTATTGATATCGGAGAGGAAGGGAGAGAGAGATTGAAACATCAGTGATGAGAGAGAATCATTGATAGGCTGCCTCCTGCATGCCCCCTATTGGGGATCGAGCCCACAACCCGGGCATGTGCTCCTGATTGGAATTGAACCTGAGACCCTTCCGTCTGCAGGCCAACGTTCTGTCCACTGAACCAAATCTGCTAGGGCAAACATATTTTTTAAAATAATCATTATATTTGTGGTTTGGGGGAGAACAAAATTCTCTATACCCTCAAGGTTTACCTGGCTAGTCTAATAATCAAATAGACATGAGACAGATTAGCAAGAGAAAATAACCAATTTTAATACATGCATATGTATGGGAACCCTGCTTACATGAGAGATTCAGAGATCCCATATGCAGGAGTGGTTCAGAATTAGAAAGGGAACATGGGTATTAAGACATCCTGAGCTAGGGATGAGGTGAGGTACCTTGGTACCTTGGGGGCTTCAAAGGATCATTGCAGGGTGATAAGAAGAGCAGATATTTAGTAAATAAAAGTTTGTTCTTTCCTACAGATAGGTCAAAAGATAATCTCTTATTACGGGCAAGGTCCCTAATTTAAGTTCTTGTAGGCAGTTAAGGGAGAGCCAGGGAGCGGAGCCCTCAGCTAAAGTTGCCTTTAGTTCAAGCAACCTGCACACTGTAGAAGCATATCTTGGGGTGACATGTGTTGAATTCACACAGTTGTAAGTACTAAAAAGGAAAAATAAAAGGGGCTGACTGAGCTGGAGGGCAGGCATCGTAGGTAAGGTGGTAAAGGAGGACTAAAGAGGAGCACCTCTTCAGTTGCTGAGACCTGAAGAAGCCAGTTATAAACGGAGCTGGGAAAAGATCATTCGAAAGAGGGGAGACAGCAAGTACAAAAGTCCTGAGGCAAGGAAGAATATGTCACATTAGAGAGATTGAAACACAGTTGGTGTCATTGGAAAGTGGGAAATAATATGAGATGAGATGGAAGAAAAGGTCATGAGAGGACCAGAGAGAGCAGTCCTCATTGTGATAGGAAGTCGTCAGAGGATCACTCCACGCCCCTGTGGACTTCAACCTGTGATGTCCCCAATGGATTGGAGGCGTCAAGGGTAAAGCAAACAGCACAGGAGGAGTTACATAATTCAGGTGGAAAAGATAGGGTTGGCCTAGGGTAAGAGCAGTGGGGATGGAGACAAGGGGCAGAGTCAGCCCCAGAGGAGCGGTGTGCAGGGGGGGGGGGGGGGGGGGAGCCGCGTGACCCGGAGGAGCGGGGTGACCCAGAGGAACCCTGTGACCCGGAGGGGCGGTGTGAACCGGAGGAGGAGCAGATTCTATTCGTGTGGTCCTGAGAAATCTGGACAGTCTGCAGCCATTTGCTACAGAACACTTTGTTGTATTTCCCTATAAAAGCAAATGGGAGAGAGTGTCCCACGTGAAATTCAAATACGAGGGGGTAAAAAATCTGAGGAACAGAATAAACTGGTGAATATAATAGAATCAGGGGCAAAGAAAGGGAGTGGACTGATAATTATCAGGGGGATAGAGGGGTGGGGGTGCAGTAAGAGACTGGATTAAAATCGTATAACCAATGGATGAGGACAATGGTGGGGGAGGGGGTAAGGGCAGAGGGTGGGATGGGAACTGGGTGGAAGGGAGCTTTGGGGGAGAAAAAGGAGAAACAACTGTAATAATCTGAGCAATAAAGATTTATTTTTAATAAAAGGGGGCAGAGTCAAAGTACTCTGTGAAGATAAACATAAAGGGCTTGCTAGAGGACTACATATGGAGATAAAGGAAAGGAAGCAATCAAGGTTGGAGCTTGGGCAGCCAGGTTTATGAGGGACCTCTCCATCCAGGGGGTGGATGGAGGAGGGGTCAGCAGGGGGACAGTGTAGGAGACTTCCAACCTGTGATGTCCCCAGGGGAAATCATTGGATTACTGAGACCAGGTTCATGTGCACAGGAGGAGGACTGGGCTGGAGTTATGTACATGGGAGTTGTCAGTACTCAGTTCTGTGTGATATTTAAAGCCGATGGACTCAATAGGATCACTTGGGAGGGAGCATCGGCAGAGAAGAGCAAAGCTCAGGAATGAGTGCCAGGGGGCTCCTCCAGCGCAGGAAACTCATTAGGCAGGAGAGGACAGCAGGTGAAGAGGACATAGGACATCATCTCCGTAGTTGGTGGGGACACTCCAGCAATAACACACCCCTAAAAATTTGTACTCAGCAGGCCCTGGCTGGATAGCTCAGTTCGTTCGAATGTCGTCCTGATATGCCAAGGCTGTGGGTTTGATCTCTGGTCAGGGCACGTTCAAGAAGCAACCAATGGACCAAAAAACAAAAAAAACAAACAAAAAAGCAACCAATGAATTCATAAATAGGAACAACAACAAATCCATGTTTCTCTGTTTCTTTCTCTCCCTTCCTCTCTCTCTCTAAAAATAAAATAAAATAAAATAAAATAAAATAAAATAAATTGTATTCAGCCAAGATAATGGCATTAGAGAGGAAAATCATGGTGCGAAAATGGGTTCAAAACTGGCCTAGAGAAAACTGTGAATCTGAGAGAGGTTATACTCTTTTTTCAAAGAAAGGCATAATATAGTTACAACAAAATGAACAGATTACAAGGTGCTGATTGATGAATTTTTACAGATGGGTGCACCTGTGTAAATACTACCCAGATCCATATCTCCAGGCCCCCAAGAAAGTTCCTGTGCCCTCTGCCCATCATTACCCACCTCTCCCTGGAAACCACTATTCTATCACCACCAGTGAGTTTCACCCATTTTAGGTGTGTTGTTTGTTTTTTTAAAATGTTTCTTCTTTATTTGAAAGAGGGAGGAAGGAAAAGAAATACAGCGATAGAAACACTGATGAGAGAGAAACAATAATTGGCTGCCTCCTGCACTCCAATCCTGGGCATGTGCCCTCACTAGGAATTGAACTGT
This sequence comes from Vespertilio murinus, assembly GCA_963924515.1. Taxonomy (NCBI): domain Eukaryota; kingdom Metazoa; phylum Chordata; class Mammalia; order Chiroptera; family Vespertilionidae; genus Vespertilio; species Vespertilio murinus. The sequence goes on from OZ004709.1 coordinate 62,497,111, forward strand.
GGTCTCCTACTTCATAGGTTGATACTCCACCTCTGAGCCACACCAGCCAAGCTTATTTATTTGTTTATTTTTTGCCCCTTTCTTTAGAGTTAGAGAAAGGGAGGAAGAAAGATGGAGAGAGAAACATCAATGTAAGAGAGACACATCAGTTGGTTGTCTCTGGCGAGGCCCCACCAGGGCCAGGATGGTGCCTGCAACCAAGGTGTGTGCCCTGGACTGAAATCCAGCCCAGCACCCTTCACTCTGCAGGCTGACGCTCTATTCACTGAGCCAAACTGGCAAGGACTATTTTTTGCCCATTTTTAAAAATCTCTGTATAAACAGAATCATACAGCATAGCTCTTCGAGTTGGCTGTTTTCACCCAACATTATGTCTGAGAGTCATCAACCCCTTGGCAAATGGCAGGAGTTCATTCTTTGTTGTTATTTTTTTATTCTCCTCCCCCTTTGATTTTTAGACAGAGAGGAAAGCAGAGGGAGAGAGATGGAAACATCAATGATGAGAGAGAAACATACCCTCTAATTGGGGGATTAAGCCTGCAACCTGGGCATGTGCCCCTATGGGGAATCGAACCAATGACCATGCATGGGACAATGTTCAATGCAGCCAGGCAGTATTTCATTCTTTTTCACTGCTGCACGGTGTTCCATTGCACAATTACCACCATTTATTACAATATGCAACAAACATCCTTGTGCAAGTCTTTTGTATAAAGATTGTATTTCATTTCCATGTGGTTCCCAGAACAGCCTCAGAAAAGTATCAGAAGATACTTATCTTCTCAAGGAAATGGAAAGAACGCACAAGTAGGAGTCATTCTAACTAGGGTTGCCATATATATTGGGGACATACTATACCAAAAATTGGTTATTATTTATCTGAGATTCACATGTAACTGGGCCTCCTGTATTTTTATTTGCTAAATCTGGCAACCCTATCAGATTTAACTCATTTTTTTCACATAGTTGGATTTTTGTTTTGTTTTTTAATCCTCTGCCAGGGACATCTTTTGCATTGATTTCAGAGAGAGAGAGAGAGAAAGGGGGAGAGAAAGAAGAAGGGGGAGAGAGAGAGTAACATCCATGTAAGAGAGAATTATCAATTAGTTACCTCCCCTACTCTCTGGGACTGGGGATTGAACCCAAAACCTAAGTATGTGCTTTGATTGGGAATCAAACCCACAACCTTTTGGTACACAGGATGATGCTCCAATCCACTGAGCCACACAAGCCAGGGCATACATGGTGGTTTTTTTATAAAATGTTTTTGTTTAATGAATGGAAAAGAGAAGACAGGGAGAACATGAATTAACTGAGCCTCCATCAACTCAGGATAAGTAGTTCCTCCGTGGGAAAAAGCCTCCTGAGACTTTTAGCATGGTGTTCAGTCTCTGAATAGGTGAAATCTATATTTATTTGTTTGTTCTGATTTTCTTTTTTAAAAAGTACATTTTTATTGATTTCAGAGAGGAAGGGAGATGGGGAGAAAGATAGAAACATCAATGATGAGAGGGAGAGAGAGAATCATTGATCAGCTACCTCCTGCATGCCTCACGCTGGGAATCGAGCCCACAACCCCGACATGTGCCCTGACCCAGAATCAAACTGTGACACTCCACCCCCACCCCCCTCGTTCATAGGTTGATTCTCAACTACTGGCTAGGTCTGGTTTTCTTTTAATAAAAAGTTTATTCTAAAATCTAAATCCAAAATACCGAGGTGTGGAATTCCATGTTAGAAAATGGTGATGGCTGCCTGAGAGTCTAATCTTGAAATGGACTATTTATTCTCCCAGTGCTTACAGCCATTTATTACAATATGCAACAGACATCCTTGTGCAAGTCTTTTGTATAAAGATTGTATTTCATTTCCATGTGCTGCCTTTGGGCGTTGCCTCACCACTGTTCTGCAGTCACGCCTTTGGACAATTGGACAGCCTCTTAGGACAGTCAGCTAGAGCAACCTTCTGTCACCACATGTCAAAATGCTGTCCTCAAGCTGCTAACTGTCCTGTTTGTTCCCCATAGTGTCTTTTCTACTTGGTTTCTATAAACAGAAAATATATATGTGGAAAAGCTTACCTGCTTACTCAGGGCATAAAAATAGAGTCCACAATTAGGTTGGTTTTTGTTTGTTTGTTTTAGATTTCTTCAGTGGTAAAAATAATTAAGATACAATATTTTTATAATCTCTAATTTTTATCATGGCAAATAGTGGTCAGAAGGAAATGTAAATCAAAACACAATAGGCCCTGGATGGATAGCTCGGTTGGTTAAGAGGGTTGTCCTGATTTGCCAAGGTTGTGGGTTCAATCCCCAGTTAGGGCACATACAAGAAACAACCAATGAATGCATAAATAAGTAGAATAACAAATCCATGTTAGTCTCTCCCTTCCTCTTTCTCTATATATATAAAAAAACACACAACAAAGTTTAAAACACACACACACACACACACACACACACACACACAACAGTCCTGGCTAGGGAGACTGAAGGGTCCCATGTTCAATTCTGGTCAAGGGCACATGCCTGGGTTGTGGGTTCAATTCCCAGTGTGGGAATTACAGAAGGCAGCCAATCAATGATTCTCTCTCATCATTGATGTTTCTCTCTCCCTCCCTCCCTCACCTCTCTGAAATCAATAACACACACACACACACACACACACACACACACACACACCACAATAACACAATAGCATGTTGTCAGGGCCCAAGATATGTTCTAACGGCATATTGATTCTTTGGATTAAAATTGTTGGAGAAGCAGTGGGAGCAGGGTGAACTCTCTGACTCTGAAAATGCAGAAAATAATTGTTAAATACATTTCAGCACAGTGCGTTGCTCCTGAGGGCCAAAAGATAACCTTATCCCAAGAGTTTTTGTTTTTAATATATCTTTTTAAAAATATATTTTTTATTGATTTTTTCACAGAGAGGAAGGGAGAGGGATAGAGTTAGAAACATCGATGAAAGAGAGACATCGATCAGCTGCCTCTTGCACACCCCCTACTGGGGATGTGCCCGCAACCAAGGTACATGCCCTTGACCGGAATTGAACCTTGGACCTTTCAGTCCCCAGGCCGACGCTCTATCCACTGAGCCAAACCGGTTTTGGCATGTTTTTAATATATCTTATTGATTTTTTTACAGAGAGGAAGAGAGAGGGATAGAGAGTTAGAGACATTGGTGAGAGAGAAACATTGATCAGTTGCCTCCTGCACACCTCTTACTGGGGATGTGCCTACAACCAAGGCACATGCCCTTACCCGGAATCGAACCTGGGACCTTTCAGTCTGCAGGCCAATGCTCTATCCACTGAGCCAAACCGGTTAGGGCCTAAGAGTTGTTTTTTTTTTTAATCCAATCTAAGAAAGCTTGTATAAACAAAACTTGTACATCATTTACTAATTTATTACTTAAACCTAAACCTTGCTTGGATTCCTTTCTAATGGACACTACCTTTCTTTGTCCTGTCAATTTCTCACAAATTTATTGTTCTTTTGTTTAAAAAGTATAAAAGGATGCCTACGTCAGTCATTTCTTTGAACCTCATTTTATAACCTAAACATCCTATTGCTATTCTCCTGTGTGTGCACATTAAATTTTTTCCCCTCTTGTTAATCTAGCCTTGTGTCAATTTTATTTCAGTATTAGTCCAGCCAGAAGGACTAAAGAAGTATAAAAGGGGGGAATTCTCCTTATTCCTCATGGTGTTTTGCCTCTCAACTCGGCAAAAATTTTTGAAAGCATAATACCCCGGGATTGACAAAGATGTGAGACAATGGAAATTCTCCCACACATTGGTGGGAATCTTAAGTGGCACAACCTTTCTGAAAATCTTAGTAATATATATTGTAAAACTTTATAGGTACTCACCTTTTAATGTTACACAATGAGACATCACCTCACACCTGTCAAAATGGCTATTAGCAAATCAGCAAACAAGTATTGGGCAGGGTGTGGACAGATGGGAACCCTTGGGCACTGTTGATGGGAATGCAAACTAGTGTGGCCACTATGAAAAACAATATGGAGTTTTCTCAAAAAATTAAAAATGAGCCGAAACCTGTTTGGCTCAGTGGTAGAGCGTTGGTCTGCGGACTGAGGGGTCCCAGGTTCGATTCCGGTCAGGGGCATGTACATTGGTTGCGGGCACATCCCAGGTATGGGGTGTGCAAGAGGCAGCTGGTCGATACTTCTCTCTCATCGACGTTTCTAGCTCTCTATCCCTCTCCCTTCCTCTCTGTAAAATATCAATAAAATATTAAAAAAATTAAAAATGAGTCTGGCTTATATGGCTCAATGTTTGAGCGTCAACCTATGAACCAGGAGGTTATGGTTCAATTCCCGGTCAGGGCACATGCCTGGGTTGCAGGCTCAATCCCCAGTGTGGGGCATGTAGAATGTAGCCAATAGATGACTCTCTCTCATCAATGATGTTTCTCTCTCTCTCTCTCTCTCTCTCTCTCTCTCTCTCTCTCTCTCCCTTCATCTCTGAAATTAATAAATACAATTAAAAAATATTATATATATTTGTAATAATAAAGATTGGAAATTTATATATTGAATAACAGGGAAATTGTAAAATACATTTCAGCATAAGTGCTCTGCAATCATTTTATTTGATGATGTACAAAAATATCTAACAGAAAAAAAGTGTTCACAAAAAATCTAAGTCAAAAGCAAATTAAAATGTATATAAATAAGATTAATTATGGCTGAAAATAACAAAGAACACCGGGTCCTATTTATGTATAAGGAATAAAGTACATAAGGAGGTTAAAAAAAAATGTATTCTCTCTGCTAGCAAGAAGCCCAGAGGTAAGTATAGGGTTAGGTTTGATGAAATCTTCAAGGTCTCAAGGGATTTTCATCTTTCCATCCCATCTCATCCCATTTCATCCACATATCAGCCTAAGTACCCTCTTGGTTGCAAGATGGCTCCATGGGTCCAGGTGTAACACGCATGTATGGTAATGCCCAAATGAAGAAGAGGGACTATTTTTCCAATGCATCTTTTTAAAAATATATATTTTATTGATTTTTTACAGAGAGGAAGAGAGAGGGATAAAGAGTTAGAAATATCAATGAGAGAGAATCATTGATCAGCTGCCTCTTGCACACCCCCCACTGGGGATGTGCCCGCAACCAAGGTACATGCCCTTGACCGAAATCGAACCTGGGACCTTTCAGTACGCAGACCGAAGCTCTATCCACTGAGCCAAACCAGTTTAGGCTTGAATATCATTCTTTTTAAAAAAATATATTTTATTGATATTTTACAGAGAGGAAGGGAGAGAGATAGAGAGCCAGAAATGTCAATAAGAGAGAAACATCGACCAGCTGCCTCCTGCACACCCCCTACCGGGGAATGTGCCCGCAACCAAGGTACATGCCCTTGACCGGAATCGAACCCGGGACCCTTCAGTCCGCAGACTGATGCTCTACCGCTGAGCCAAACCGGTTTCGGCTTGAATATCATTCTTAAGACCCAATGTCTTTGATCAGATTTCCCAGAAGCAGACCTCAGATAAGTTTGTTTGCAAGTGATTTATGAAGGAAAGGCTCCCAGGAGAAATTGTTAAGGCAGTGGGGGGAAACAGAATGAGAAAGGAACAGGACCTAACACAGGGGTGATTTGAGGCCTTATCCTGATCCCATAGGGGAGTGCTGGTGCATAAATTATAGCTCCAAGTTGGTTCCTACTGAAGACAAGGGAGCTGGGTGCTCATGCTTCAGCACTTGTCAGCCAAGAAATAAGCTCCTGCCCTTTTTTATGGGCAGAGCAGTTCCAGTGGCCTATACAGATACAGGACAGTCCTCTAAATAGAGTATAGCCCCAGCCAGTTGCTCAGTGGTTAGAGCATTAGCTAGCAGACCGAAAGGTCGCGGGTTCTATTCCTGGTCAAGGGCACATACCTGGGTTGCAGGATCAATTCCTCAGCTCAGGCCAGGGCCTGTGAGGGAGGCAACCAATCAATGCCTCTCACATTGATGCTTTTCTTTCTCTCTCTCTCTCCCTTCCACTCTATAAAAATCCAGGGAAAAAATATCCTCAGGTGAGAATTTAAAAAAGAGAGAGAAGAAGAAGAAGAAAATGATGAAAAAGTCTGGATGTTAGTGATAAATTTATGCTATGGCAATGAGGACAGGCATGAAAAAAACCAACAAAAAAAAAAACAAAACACAAAAACCCAGTATTCTACCATCCCTCCAGACTGGAAAAACCCAGCTATGTGACCTTGGAAGAGATGGAATATCCATGCCAGTTTCTTTTAACTATTTAATTATTATATTTTAAATTCTCACCTGATAATATTTTTTCCATTGATCTTTAGAGAGAGAGTGGAAGAGACAGAGGAGGGGGAGAGAGAGAGAAACAGCAACGTGAGAGACGTCTCAATTGGTTGCCTCCCCTATGTGCCCATGCCCTGACCTGGGGAATAAGCCTGCAACAGAGGTACGTGCCCTTGACCAGGAATTGAACCCGAAACCTTTTGGTCTGGGGGCCAAAGCCCTAACCACTTAGCAACTGGCCAGGGCTTAACTATTTAATTTTTTCAATCACAAAATCTTTCTCCCTGGGTATCAGATATCTCACCTGTGAAATGGGCCAATTATAATCATAGTGAAAAATAATAGTAGTAGTAGTAACAGTTATCGAGCACTTTACTATGATGGAGGTGTTCACTGTTCCAAAGACTTTACCATTATTACTCTTTTAAAAAATATACATATTTTATTGATTTTTTGTTTTTACTGAAAGGAAGGGAGAGGGATAGAGAGCTAGAAACATCAATGAGAGAGAATCATTGATCAGCTGCCTCTTGCACACCCCCTACTGGGGATGTGCCCGCAACCGAGGTACATGCCCTTGACTGGAATCGAACCTGGGACCCTTCAGTCCGCAGGCCAATGCTCTATCCACTGAGCCAAACCGGTTTTGGCCCATTATTACTCTTGATTAACTCTCACAACAAACCTAATTATGCACAATTATCGTCCCTATAAGACAGATAGGACACCTAAGCTCAGAAAGGATGACTAACTGCCTAAAATCCCATAAATAGTGCCTTTCTTAAGACTGTGGAAAAGATTAAATGTCTGCATCCCTTGGATCTTATCTTTTCAGTGTGTGCTTACCGACTCACCAGTGTGGTTCTGTGCCTAAGGGCTTGACAGAAGGGAAAAACTCCAGGAAGCACTAGCGACAGGCCCTGTAGGGGTAATTGCCACCCAGGAGGTAGTATCTTAAGATCCCAGCTCGCCTCCCATCCTTGTGGGGGGATAACTCAGAACTGGAGTTCTATTCTGGTTCCCAGGGCTTCTCAGCAGGCTTTGGCAGCAGGAGCCCACAGAGGTCATTGAGGGGATGGTCCACCCATTCCTGGCTGTCTTTCTTTCCCTCTCTCACTTCCTCACTCCCTTCCTAGCATATCCCAAGCTCACTTCAGAAACAAACCACTTGCACCCAAATCCTTCTCTCAGAATTTAGCACAGTTTTTAAAACGGATTGTCACTTTCCCAGACCTGTTGAAACAGGAGGCGCCACCATGGGAATGAGTCCACGTGCACCACAACAAGGACTCAAAGTCCAGAGCGAGGAGCCCTAGAGCCAGGACATCCACCTAAGGCTGTTGGTCAAACTGTACAGATTTCTAGCCAGACAAGCCAACTCCACCTTCAGCCAAGTAGTGTTGCAAAGGTTGTTTGTTCATGAGTTGCACCAACCGCTGCCTCTGTCCCTTTCCCAGATGATCCAGGAGAGGAAGCTTCCTGGCTAGAGGCAAAACCTCTGTGGTCGTAGGGACTATCCCAGGGGTGGGCAAACTTTTTGACTTGAGGGCCACAATGGGTTCTTAAACTGGACCGGAGGGCCGGAACAAAAGCAACCTGACCATGCTGGCACTCTCATCTTGGGCTTCTGGTGAAGGAGTGGAGGGGAGAGCAAGAGAAGTTCCGAGGGCTGGACAGAACAGCCGAATGGGCCGAATCCGGCCCTCAGGCCGTAGTTTGCCCACGGCTGGTCACTATCCTATATAATAAAAGCCTAATATGCTAAGTGTCTGGTCATCTGTCCAACCAATAAAAGTGTAATATGCTAATGCTATTAGCATCTCCACTCAACCACTCGCTATGACTTGCACTGACCACCAGGGGGCAGACACCCTGACTGGAAGGTTAGCTTTCTACTGAGGTCCAGCTGATCAGGATTGAGTGAGATGGGCTGGACACGCCCTGGAGCCTTCCCATGGTCCCTCCCAGGCTGGCCAACCTTCCATGTCCCTGCCAGGCCCCAATCGTACACCTATGGGGTTCCTCAGCCTGGCTGGGGGACCTGTTGAAACAGGAGGCGCCATGATGGGAATGAGTCCACGTGATGGACTCATATATATTTGGATGCTGGAATAAAAAATTCTGGTTGTCAGATTAAAAAGTCAGGAGACTTGATTTGCCCTGTCTGGTGTGGCTCAGTTGGTTGGGCACTGTCCTGGTTGCCAGTTCCATTCCTGGTCAGAGCACATGCCCAGGTTTCAGACTCAATCCTGAGTAGGGGGCGTGCATGCAGGAGGCAGCCCATCAATGTTATGCCCTCACATCGTTGTTTCTTGCTCTCTCTCTGTTTTCCTTCTTCACTCTCTAAAAATCAATAAAAATATTTTTTTCTTAAATTGGCTAAAAAAAGCTAGATTTCATGCTTCTCTTAAAAAATCAGCCTGGCCTATGTAGCTCAGTGGTTGAGCATCGACCTATGAACCGGAGGTTACGGTTGGATTCCTGGTTAGGGCACATGACTGGGTTGCGTGTTCTATCCCCAGTGAGGGTTGTGCAGGAGTCAGCTGATCTATGATGTTCCTCTTTCAGCAATGTTTCTCCCCCCCCCCCCCGCCTCCATCAATGTTTATATCTCTCTATCCTTTTCCCTTCCTCTTGGCCTAAAAAAATAAATAAATAAAAACACATTTTTTTAAAAAAAGAAAAAAAAGTCAGAGGCCACCGTCTGGTATTCCAAGACTTTGGGAGTTAAGTAACTTGCCGGAGGTCAGACAGCTGCAAAGGCCTGGATTTCCCAAACCCCCTGGGCGTTCTTGTTCAAGGCCACATTCACAACCTCTCCCCCCAACAGCCCAAGCCCAAGCCTCCACTTAACTGCAGGCTTTCTACATCCTGATCATACCAGAGACTCAGCTCTTCTGGGGATACTGCCCTTACTGCCTCTTCCTGATCTCTCTTTTGCCCCCAAGCAATCTTTGAAACTGGGCTTACAAGTAGCAAGAACCCCTTGCTGGTTTGGCCCACTGGATACAGCGTCAGCCTGCATTTGAAAGGTCCCCAGTTCGATTCCAGCCAAGGGCACCTGCCTAGGTTGTGGGCTCGATCCCCAGGAGGGGGCGTGCAGGAGGCAGCCAATCAATGATTTTCTCTCATCATTGATGTTTCTGTCTGTCTCTTCCTCTCCTTCCTCTCTGAAATCAATCATATATAAAACAATATAACAAGAAGAAGGAGTGAATAGAAGGGGCTCTGCCTGTCAGGTTTGCCCCCACTGAGCTCTGCCTGTAATCAGGGGCCTCCCTCTGGGAAGGGGGAAAAAAGTAGCAAGAAAAAGTCTGTCTTGTCTTCCTCTCCTGCCCTGTAATTCTCTCCAAACGATGCACTTGACCAAAGGTGGAAGGCCAGCTAACTCCGGATAAAATTCTACCTCCTTGACCTGGCTCCAGGTCTCCATTGCATGGCCACAGCCTCTGTGCCAGGTAGTGCCGAGTGAGGGTCCGGCCTTATCTCTGAGCCCAGCCAGGAAAACCTCCTCCCCCCCCCCCCCCCAGGCGGTGTTACCTTTGTCTGAAATCACCCTTGCCGTTCCTACCTGAGGACTGTGTTCACCTGTCCCTACACACCCGGGACATCCAGGTGACTTAGCTTTTAAAAAGCTACAATGGGCCGAAACCGGTTTGGCTCAGTGGTAGAGCGTGGGTCTGCGGACTGGAGGGTCCCAGGTTCGATTCCGGCCAAGGGCATGTACATTGGTTGCGGGCACATCCCCGGTAGGGGGTGTGCAAGAGGCAACTGGTCGACGTTTCTCTCTCATCGACGTTTCTGGCTCTTTATCTCTCTCCCTTCCTCTCTGTAAAATATCAATAAAATATATTTTTTAAAAGCCACAATGGGTATACCTAGGAGTATCTGAGAAGTGAATGGCTCTTCACCCGTGTCTTCTTTTTTAAAAAACTAAAGTTGAATATGTACACAGATAATAACTTAATAAAATAAAAAATTAATCTGCAAAAAATAGAATAAAATAGTTTCTACAGCAAAAAAATAATAATAAATAAAGTTGAAATCAGTAGGAGAAGTATTTATTTATGTATTTATTATCATCTGAGGATATTTTTTCATTGATTTTTTTTTAGGGAGATTGAAAAAGAGAGAAAAAGACAGAGAGAAATATCGATGTGAGAGAAACACATCGGATTGGTTGCCTCCTACATGAACCCAGACCAGGGCCCAGGCTGGGCAGGAGCCTGCAACCAAGGTATGTGCCCTTGACTGGAATCGAATCTAAGACCCTTTGATCCGCAGGCAGACGCTCCATCCACTGAGCCAAACTGGCTAGAGTCCCCTGTTTCTTCTTGAAGCTGGGGCTCATCAAAGACAAATAAAAGCATTTTTTTTCTTTGCACCTATCCATGTCTGCCCAACCCTGACAAGGGAGGGCAGAGAATCAGTTCTCCCTCTAAAGCTTTGAACTCTGTGTGTTAAACTGTATGTTTGAAAAATGAGATAAGTAGATAGCTACCTGGAAAAACATCAATTACCAAATAGTTTGCATGAAATAGAAAACCTGACTAGACTTATTATACACATTAAGGAAATTAAGTTTGAATAAGAAATGTTAGCCACAGATTACTTCACCAAATCTAGATGTCCTCATATGCACTTTTATCACCTTCAAGGAACAGAAAACCTCTCTTCCTCAAAACAAGAAACAAGAGTCGACAATGTGTAAGAGGCTGGACACAAGCTACTGCTAGTGTAACCCTGACTCCACGCCAGAAAGGACAGTCTTTGAAAGGAGAAAAGCGATGGCTCAGTTTCACTTAGATAGATGTAACGCTTATGAATAAATCCTTAGCTAACCAACTGCAGCAATGTTATTGAAGTAACATTGGAAGCAAATATTACCAAGGAGTGTTTATCCCAGGAAGACAACGATGTCATTAACTGGACCATTAGAAAATAGCAATATAATTTACTGAGCTGCAGATGAAAGAAGTAAACACCATATGGTCACCTCAGCAGATTCAGAAAAAAGGAAGTGATAAGTTCAAATTCATCAACCATTTTATAAAACACTTAGACTTCTTTTTTGGGTTCTCTCCGAAGCAGACCCTTCTGGTGGGATAATTACTTTTCTAATATTCATGTAATTTTTGCTGTGTTCCCTCCTAAATTCCAAATGCATTAAAAACAAACAAAAACCCTGCATCCCTAACCAGTTTGGCTTAGCGAAAAGAGCATCAGCCTGTGGACTGAAAGGTCCCAGGTTCGATCCCTCTCCCTTCCTCTCTGTAAAAAAAATCAATAAAAAATATATTTTTCAAAACTCTGCATATTGTCAGGTCTTGAAAGTATTTGAGATCCTGCTTCCTGGCAATTATAGTCAGTTTGGCTCAAATAAACTAAAAAATTCTCTATCAGTTTGGATATTCCAAATCTATATTAGAAGTAAGCCAGACAAAATGGGTTAGAACATGCTGAAACTGGTTTGGCTCAGTGGAAAGAGCATCTGTCTGTGAACTGAAAGGACCCAGGTTCGATTCCAGTCAGGGGCATGTACCTTGGTTGTGGGCACATCCCCAGTGGGGGGTGTGCAGGAGGCAGCTGGTCGGTGTTTCTCTCTCATCGATGTTTCTAGCTCTCTATCTCTCTCCCTTCCTCTCTGTAAAAAAATCAATAAAAATATTTTTTAAGGGTTAGAACAGGTTAACCAGCCCACCTATACAATCCTGGCAGGTGTGGCTCAGTGGACAGAGCACCGTCCTATGCACTGAAAGGTCGCTGGTTCAATTCCTGGTCACAGGAACATAGTCAAGTGTGGATGAGGATGTGAACTAGAAGAAAGCTCACACATGGTTGGCAGGAGTAAATTGGCTCAACCATTTTGGAAAGCAATTGACAATAGCCAATAAAGGTCTAAATATGGGGTGACCCAGAAAACCCCCTTCTAGATATCTGCAGTTGTGAAACACATATGTGTATAGAGACTGAAATGTCCATTTCAGCTTTATTTTTTTTTGTTGTTGTAATAGCAAAAAATCAAAAACAGCCTAACTGTCATTCCATTGGAGAACTGAAACATTTCACAAAATGCAACCAAAGGAATTCTACACAGCTAGGAAAATGAGGAAACTCAGCCTATGTTCATCAACACGAATAAACCTCTAAGACTCATTGCTGAGTTAAATAGTCAAGTTGCAGAAAGAGCCATAGGGTATGATACTATTTATGTAAAATGAAAGGACACAAAACAATTCTGTGTTTATGGATTCTACCATCTGTAATAATAAAAGCATAACATACTAATTAGACCAGACGACCTTCTGGATGAAGCCGGGGCTACGAGGGAAGCCCAGGTTCCAAGTGCCAGAGGGAAGCTGGTGCTGGCAGCCAGGGGAAGGAAGGCCTACTGTTGCATGAACTTCGTGCACCAGGCCTCTACTTTGTAATAAAGTTACAAACAAAGTACAGGGGATGAAGCATACCAACGTCTTAGCAGCAGCTCTCTCCAGGGAAGAGAACTAAGAGGGCAGGAGGGTGGGTGTGGGAAGAAACTACACATCTAATGTTTTATTAAGGGGAAAAAGTAGATTTGGAGCAAATTTGTCAAAATGCTAATACTTGTAATATGTGAGTTGTAGGTTCCTAAGCATTTGCTGCATTATTCTTATACTTCTTTGAATATTCAAGATATGTCATAAATTAAAAGTCCAAAAAAGAAATGTGCTGTTTCTTATAAAGCAATGCTAATGTACACCCAGAGCCCTTGGGATCTTGTTAAAATGAAGACACTGGGCCGGGTGCAGGGCTGGGCAAACTACGGCCCGCGGGCCGGATCCGGTTAATAAAACTATTAAATTAAAAAAAAAAAAAGGCCGTACCCTTTTATGTACTGATGTTTACTTTGAATTTATATTAGTTCACACAGACGCTCCATCCATGCTTTTGTTCCAGCCCTCCGGTCCAGTTTAAGAACCCATTGTGGCCCTCGAGTCAAAAAGTTTGTCCACCCCTGGTTAGTGCATGAGTGTCGACCTATAAACCAGAAGGTCATGGTTCGATTCCCAGTCAGGGCACATGCCTGGGTTGCAGGATTGATCCCCAGGGTGGGGCATGCAGGAGGCAGCCAATCAATGATTCTCTCTTGCCAAAAACTGTTTGGCTCAGTGGATAGAGTTTTGGCCTGCGGACTGAAAGGTCCCAGGTTCGATTCTGGTCAAGGGCATATACCTTGGTTTCGGGCACATCCCCAGTAGGGGATGTGCAAGAGGCAGCTGATCGATGTTTCTCTATCATCGATGTTTCTAACTATCCCTCTCCCTTCCTCTCTGTGAAAAATCAATAAAATATATTAAAATAAATAAATAAATAATATATATATATTTTTAAAAAGCTAAAATTGATTCTCTCTCATCATTGATGTTTTTTCCTCTCTCCCTTTCCCCTTCCTCTTTGAAATAACAAATTATATATATAAATTTTAAATTTATATATATATAAATTTTAAATATATATATATATATATATATATATATATATATATATATAAATTATATATATGTAATTTTAAATGCAGATGCTGAATCAGCCCAGTAGGCCTGAGGGAGACCCTGAGACTGCATTCTAACAAGCTTCATAACAGACGTTGCTGGTTCAAGGACCCCACTGAGAAGCCGTATTCTAGAAAACTCTGTCCCAGGCTTCCTGAGGTGGAAGCAAGGGGCCCAGCCGAGGTGACCAGGCCACAGATAATGGAGGCAGAAGATGAAGTGGGTTCCAGAAGCTTTCCTGCCTATTTTAGGACAGGCTAGGAAATTCAAGTGTCCTAAAAACCTTCTTTCAGTCCCTCCTCGGCTGCCTCTAAGCAAGACTTTCCTACCCTGCATCTATCCTTTTTGACCTCCTCACTGAGTATCCTTTATGCATAGGTTTCTGGGTTTTTTGTCTTGTTTTGTTTTTGTTTTTTAAACATATTTTATTGATGTCAGAGAGGAGAGAAAGAGGGACAGAAACATCAATGATGAGAGAGACTCACTGATCAGCTGTCTCCTGCACACCCCCTATTGGGGATCGAGCTGGCAACCTAGGCATGTGCCCTTGACCAGAATTGAACCAGGGACCCTTCAGTCTGCAGGCCGATATTCTATTCACTGAGCCAAACCAGCTAGGGCTGGTTTCTATTCTTTTCTATCTTTGTAAATCTTTCTTTCATTTGAACTTAGTGCTTCTCCCTTGATTTTTTTTTTTTAAACTCTTAATCTTACTTTGAAGAATTTGAAATTATAATTTTCTCCTGCTTTTTTCTTCTTGCCTTCTAGGGCTTCCATTTTATTCAATTATTTATTTACTTACGTTTTTATTATTGCTTCCATTTTAAACTATCACCATTTTATTGGTCTACTTTATTCCTTTATTTTCACTCACTTTCTCTCTTCTATGCCCTGCTTTATTTTTTTACTTCCTGCTCTAAAAGCTTTTATCTTCTAACTCTTTTTTTTTAAAAATTTATTTTATTGATTTTTCACAGAGAGGAAGAGAGAGGGACAGAGAGTTAGAAACATCTATGAGAGAGAATCATCGATCAGCTGCCTTCTGCACACCCCCTACTGGGGATGTGCCCACAACCAAGGTACATGCCCTTGACCGGAATCGAACCTGGGACCTTGCAGTCCACAGGCGAACGCTCTATCCACTGAGCCAAACCGGTTTCGGCCTAACTCTTTTTTTTAATATATTATATTGATTTTCCACAGAGAGGAAGGGAGAGGGATAGAGAGCTAGAAACGTCGATAAGAGAGAAACATCGACCAGCTGCCTCTTGCACACCCCCCACTAGGGATGTGGCCGCAACCAATGTACATGCCCCTGACCGGAATCGAACCTGGGACCTTTCAGTCTGCAGACTGACACTCTATCCACTGAGCTAAACCGGTTTTGGCTATCTTCTAACTCTTGATTTAATCCTCCTTGGAGTGTTGGTTTAGGTTTTTTTTTTAATCTTTATTGTTGAAAGTATTACTTATATACCTTTCCCCTCCTCCCCACCCCCGCTGACCTCTTCTAGCCCTCCCCCAGCCCCCACCCCAGACCTTCACCACACTATTGTCTGTATCCATGGGTTATGCATATATGCATACAAGTTCTTTGGTTGATCTCTTCCCACCCATCCACCCATCCTCCCCCGCCTCGTTTTTAATACCCCATGAATGCTGGTGGTATATTCTGGTTGACAGCTGGATTTTGGCACCAAGTCACCTGAGTTCAATTTCTGCCTCCATCCCTAATAGCTATGGAGCTTTAGGCCAGTAACTGAACTTCTCTGTGCCTCAGTTTCCTCATGTGTAAAATAAGATTTTACCTTATAGGGCTATAGGGAGTTAAATGTATTAATATGTTAGGACAGTGCCTTGCTCAAAATAAGCACTACAGACGTGTGAGCTCAAACTTTTATTTACGTAGCATTGTTACTGGTGGAGGTGGGGTATCCCTTTCCCCACTGAGTGCTGGGGGTGGTGTCCTTAGATATCACCAGAAAAAGAGTTTTCTTTAACAGTGATCCTTTGAAAAAAAATTTAATGTATTTTTATTGATTTCAGAGAGGAATGGAGAGGGAGAGAGAGATAGAAATATCAATGATGAGCCGAAACCAGTTTGGCTCAGTGGATAGAGCATCAGTCTGTGGACTCAAGGGTCCTGGGTTCGATTCCGGTCAAGGGCATGTACCTTGGTTGCAGGCACATCCCTGGTAGGGAGTGTGCAGGAGGCAGCTGGTTGATGTTTCTCTCTCATCGATGTTTCTAGCTTCCTATCCCTCTCCCTTCCTCTCCGTAAAAAATCAATAAAATAAAATAAAATAAAAAGAAAGAAAGAAAGAAAGAAAAAAGAAATATCAATGATGAGAGAGAATTATTGGCTGCTTCCTGCACGTCCCCTACTGGGGATTGACCTGAAACCTAGATACATGCCTCTGACTGGAATTGAATCTGGGACCCTTTAGTCCACAGACTGATGCTCTACCCACTGAGCCAAACTGGTTAGGGCAAAAAATAGTTTTCTGAGACTGGCACAGGATAAGTGATTTTTATCTGTGGGAAATTACATCCCTGGGTTTCCAAAGCTCCACTTCCTTCAACCCTGGAAGAAATGCAGGTGGGGGTTCAGTAGAACTAAAATCAAAGCCAGGATTCAAAGTTTCTGTTCCATGTCAGGATTGAGTTCAGTACAGCATCAGGCTAGTTGTAGTCCATCAGTCCATTGTGTGTGGGGTCCACATGATTGTTTCCCAAAGTGTGGTACGCGTATCCCCAGGGTACGGGAAGAGTTTGGTGGAGGTATGAGTTGCACCGGAGTTTGGTGGGGATATGCACTGCACCGTGCTTAGCTGTGCCTAATTCTACGTTCTCATGAGTCAAGACAGTCTTGTGAGGCGTGAGATGGTCCGGTGTGCAAATAAATGTTATTTATAATATAACTTTTATTTATATTTTATTATGAATAATTTTATTTTTCGTTTATTATTATTTTGTGTATGTACCAAAAAAATAAAAAATAAATATATTTTGATTGTTATTAAAATACATAAATTTTTTTGACGAGGGGTACTCAGCGTAACAAAAATTATAGGAGGGGTACACATATGTCAAAAGTTTGGGAAACACTGGTGTAGATGAATACAGAATGCAGGGGAGCCAAGAGAGTGCCGAGAGAAACCAAGAGCAAACCAAGAGTGCCAGGAGCTAAGAAAGTGAATTTCTTGGTTAATCTCTCAAATCTTCCTCTGCTTGCAGTGGCCAGGCCTACCCTGGCCAATGGCCTGTTCCCAGGTGTGACTTACAGACAAGTTTCTTTCCCATGTCACCCAGACTTGACTGGGCATGTGTCTATTCTCCACCCTGTTCAGTCCCTTCCCCCAAGGATCTACGGGGAATAAGTCGGTAGCTCCTGACAAAGCTGCACAAATAGCATGCCTAAAATATTTGGCCCTCCCTTTGCTCCTTTCCTGTTATTAACTAGGTTAATCACAACAATATCAGTATGATATTCAGCTTCCAAGATGGTCCCCAGAGATCCCTGCCTCCCGATATTCCAGCTCCAGTACTCTTCCACATCAAATGGGGTTGGGGAGGATGTGTAATAAATAATAGAAATGATGATGGTCCTTGCTGAGTGGTTCAGTTTGTTAGAGTGTCATCCCATACATCAAAAGGTTGTGGGTTTGATTCCTTGTCAGGGCACATACCTAGGTTGGGGTTGGGGTCAGTATGGGAGGCAACTGATCCATGTTTCTCTCTCACATCGATGCCCACCCCCCTCTCTCTCAACATCTCCTTGGGTGAGAATTAAGAGAAAAAGAAATGGCTGTTTCTGGTCACATGTTTAGAAAGAAGTGATGATGGAAGGCTTGGCTCGTGCCATCTGCTATTACTCAATTGGAGAAAGCCAGCTGCCAGGGTCTGAGGAACTGAGGCCTTTCTTGTGCCCATCGCCATGTGATTCTAGAAAGTGGAACCAGCCCTGGCAAGACTTCTGATGACAGCAGCCCCACCCCAACCTTCATCTTGATGCGTGCCGTCCTAAGCCTGAGATGGATTCGCCCAGCTAAGCTGCCCCAGATTCTTGACCCACCCACCGAAACAATATGGGATAATAAGTACTTATTGTAGTGTTAAACTGCTAAATTTTGAGGTAATATACCAGGCTTTAATAGATAACTAACACATGTGGCTTTTAAAATTTCTCATTGGACTTGTTTTTTTCAAATAAAGGGTTGGGTTTTTTTTCCTAAACTCACATTTTACTTATTTAGGCCTTTTTAAAAATTTAAACTTCTTTACTCCATCATGATTTTCACTCCCTTTTCCTTTTGGGAAATATACTGAGTTTTGTTTTTATTTCTGTAGTTTAATAAAGAGTCCATATTTCCAGTGTCCTTGGATGCTGAATATAATTGCAATGTATGTTTTCACATATTATTATAAATAAATGTAATTATTATTATAATTATAAATTATTATAATTACTATTAATTATAAATAAAAATAATTATTTTATTAACTGTTATTTAGAACCCCTACAGTATTAGTCCTTGTCCTACTTGGTAGGGTAATACTGAGCATGAATTAAATAGTTATAATGATTATGTTTTGTTTACTTTCTTTCTTTATTTATTTTAGAGAGAGAGGAAGGGAAGAGAGAAAGAAACATCAATGTGAGAGAGAATTGATCGGCTGCCTCCTGCATGACCCACACACTGGTGATCGTGCTCACAACCCATGCATATTCCCTAACTGGGAATTGAATCATATCTCCTGGTTCATAGGTTGATGCCTGCCAGCTGGGCTGGGGATTTGTATTTTCAATCATTATCTGGGTAATTCTTGCCATCTGATAAGTTTGAAAATTACTGAGGTGGCAGATTTTTAGGTCTGTGAGCCACACAGAGACCTCACTCTCCACCAGCCTTCTGGGTTATGGGAAAGGAGATACAGAGGAACTGGTAAGAAAAAAATCCCTTTAGGACTAAGTAGATCTACCAGCATCCTTTGTCCCGCTCCTAATCTCCATTCTCTTCCTCCTACAAGAAGACATACTACTCACCTAAGAGTCCACCTATAGGAAAATGTGTAAGTCAGTCCTTCCTGCAAATGACCACCAATTTGGATTGTCTTTAAACTTCAGAGGAATCTGACTTTCATCTTTTAGATACCTAAAAACCCCCATAGTTATTTATGGTCATTTATCTTTCCCTAGAGAAAATAGGTTAAAAGGTTAGTAAAGGGAAAATGAACTTACTCAAGCTCTCACAAAATTTTGTGCTTGGAAAAACAAGAGCTCTATTTTAGTCAGTATAGATTAGGTAATGTTGCAATAATAAATAATACCAAAATGGAAGTGGCTCAAAACAACATGTTTATTTTTCACTCATTATCTGTACATTGAAATTCTGGACCCCAAGTTAACAGAAGCTTCCCTATCTGTCACACCATTTGTGACCACCTCAGAAGAAAAAGAAGATAGAGAATACATACTCACTGTTAACAGATTCTCCTCAGATATGACACATATCAATTCTATTCATATTTCATTAGCAAGATCAAGTCACATGGTTATGCTCAATTTCAATGGAAAATGGAATCTTCCCTACACCAAGATATTAGGAAAACTGGATGAAAGTCTATGTTTGTGATATTCAACTACATATAACTGTAGTTTTGCCATTCTATTATTGTGTAGTATTTCACTAGGAATTTACTACAATTTTATCCATTTTCCTCTTGAGGGACATTGTAGTCATTTTTAATTTGGGGCTGTTACATAAAAATGCTGCTGTGAATATTCTTGCCCATGGGTCTTGATGGAGAGATGCATGAGTTTCTCATATGTGTATATCCAGAGAGAATCATTCATTGAGTTACAAAGTATAATGTATTCAATTTTAATAATAATGCCAGCTATCCAAAGTGATTATACCTGTTTACATTGTCACCAGCATTGTAAGAATGTTCCCATTTTTCAAAGCTTTATCAACTCGTGGTATTGTGTCAGAGAGTATATGACTATTGATTATTTCACACAAATGGCAGAGTGTGTATAGGTTATTCTCCAGCCTTGCCTTTTAAATAATATAGCATAGCCCTAACCGGTTTGGCTCAGTGGATAGAGCGTTGATTCAGGTCAAGGGCGTGTACCTTGGTTGCAGGCACATCTCCAGTAGGGGTGTGAAGGAGGCAGCTGATTGATGTTTCTCTCTCATCGATGTTTCTAACTCTCGAGCTCTCTCCCTTCCTCTCTGTTAAAAAAAAATCAATAAAATATATGTTATAAATAAATAAATAATATAACATTACTAAAGGCCCCTTGCATGAATTTGTGCATGAGTTGGTTCCTGCCAACCTGGCCCCAATCAGGGCGGATTGGGGCTGGGCCTGTTAGGAGGAGGAGATGGTGGGAGGTTGACCAGCTGGCCTGCCCAGATCTTGGCCTCCCATTAGGGTTGGGCCAGCTGGGAGAAAGGGCCATAGGCAATTGGCTGGCAGGCCCTGGCCCTGATTGGGTTTGGGGGCTGATTGGGGGTGGGGCCAGCCATGGGGAGAGCCTGTGGACGGTTGGCTGGCCAAACCTGGCCCCTATTGAGGTGGGTTGATGATCAGGGCCAGGGCTGGTGAGGGGGGGAGGGGAGGGCGCTGTGGGCTGATCAGGGTGGTGGGGGCCCACTGGAGGCATGGCTGGCTGGGGGGAGGGGATTCAGAGTTTGGCTGGCCAGTCCCACCCCCTATTGGGGTTGTGGGGAGTGATCAGGAGCAGGCCAGCAGGGGGGATGGGCTGCAAAGTAGGCTGCTGGCCCCACCCCTAATCTGGCCAGTCCGCTGGCTACAGTGTGTTATAGCAACCAGTTGTTATGGCTGTAACAGTAGCTGCCTTTTTATATATATATATAGATATCTTGGAATTTAAGCCATCTAGAATATATAGAGCCATCTTCATGTTTGTATAACATTCTATGATGTGAATAATATATTCTCTCTACTGTCTTGGATCATTTTCAACAAAGATTTGTAGGGCAGAATGGCATATAGTCACAGCTTGCTCCTCTCTCACGGCAGACATTGCTAATGAATCACAGCACACTTTCCCACTGAGCAGAAATGTTGCCTCAGATTCCTTCTCAACTCAGTACTCTAATACTTTGTACTCAAAACACAGTCCTAGGATCAACACCTGGGGGCTTGTTGCAAATGCAGAATCTCAGACCCCACTTCAAACTCATTGAATCAGATTCTGCATTTTAGCAGTATTCCCAGGTGATTCGCCTGCACAAGGAAGTCTGACAAGTGCTGGTTTAGGCAGTTTCTACTCATCAAAATCGATCCACAGATGAAAAGTGTGTGTCTTCGCTATTCAGAGGCACACTGCAAGGCTCTGTCCTTGGTCCTGTCCTTTCCAAGTGCTTATCCGTGCATCGCATGAGAACACAGGTAGCAGGCTGATCTGATCTGTGACAGGAACATCCCCAGAGCAGTAGCAGAAACATTGGATCGTGTACAAGAGGATAGAGTGAAGGATTGACTCTAACCACTTGGCTACATAAAATTTGACTAGACAAACAAAAAAGACTTCACAGAAGTATATTTAAAAATAGGGCTTTGGGCAGCATGGCATACAGTGTCTGTTTTTGGAGCATTAACCTTGTGTCCCACAGAAGGGTTACATTCCATATTAGTTTGAGAAACACAACTGTGCTTCTTCCTTCTCTTACAAAGTCAGTCAACACTCGAAGACAGAAGCTCTGAGGTGCCCACACTGTCAATTCTGATTAATTCCATGGTCTCCAATGGAGCTTTTCCTGTTAATATCTACAGGATGGGTGTTCCGTAGAACACAGTATGGGAAACACTAGCTTGGCGCTTTAATTTATGCTCTGGGCTATGAAAGACAAAGCTACCTTTGAAACATGTCAAGAGAAGCACAATCTCTGGGGCAAAAAGAGGAGGTGCCCAGCTCCCTGCAGTCTGATGAGCACTGTGTTGACTTCATAGGTTTGCTAAGCAGGGACACTGAAAGATTCAAACATCCCCAGAAATGAACCCCAGGACAATGAGGCCACATCTGGTTCAAAGGCCAATGCTCAACCACTGAGCCACGCCGGCCAGGCAAGTTTTTCTGTGTTTTTTTAGATTTTTAAAAATTTAGTTTTACTGACAGAGGAAGGGAGAGGGAGAGAAATAGAAACCAATCAGCTGCTTCCTGCACGCCCCTACCAGGGATTGAATCTGCAACCCAACCATGTACCTTAACCCAGTATGGAACCGGCCACCTCTCAGAGAATAGGACAGCACCCAACCAGCTGAGCCACTACCAGCCAGGGCTGAATTAAGTGTTCAACCTAAGAAACTATCAAGTGAATAGCAAAATAAATCTAAAAGAGTTCTAAGCAGAAATTATTAAAGATAAAAACAGAAATAAACTGAAAACAAAACCCAACTTGACCAATCAAACCAAACGCTAATTCATTGAAAGAAAAACAACAAAATGAACATTTAAAAAAAAGTATTATCAAGAAATAAAAAAGAGACAATAAAAAATAACATTTTCAGCCAAAACCGGTTTGGCTCAGTGGATAGAGCGTCAGCCTTCGGACTGAAAGGTCCTGGGTTCGATTCCGGTCAAGGGCATGTACCTTGGTTGCGGGCACATCCCCAGTAGGGGGTGTGCAAAAGCAGCTGATAGATGATTCTCTCTCATCGATGTTTCTGACTCTCTGTCCCTCTCCCTTCCTCTCTGTAAAAAATCAAAAATATATATTTTTTAAAATAACATTTTCAATAAAAGAACAATATATAGATATCTAACAGGAAAAAAAATACTAGGCACAATTTTATAGCAATAAATTTGAAAATTTAGAAAAAAAGATATATTTGTGAATGAAATACAAATGCCCAATCTATAATAATAAAAGCATTATATGCTAACTAGACCTGACATAATCATAATAAAATAACTTCTCAGAGACCAAATCTCTAATAATAAAAGTGTAATATGCTAATTAGACTGGACTAAGCTGGGGCGGTAAGGGAAGCACGGGTCCCAGGTGTCAGAGGGAAGCCAGGTCTGGCAGCCTGGGGAAGGAAGGCCTACTCTTGCATGAATGTTGTGCATCGGGCCTCTAGTAAATATGAAAAGATAGAAAACATTATAGTTTCGAAAGCAAGTTTGGTTTCCTTATAAGGACTAGTTAGTTCCTAACAGACGGGGAGACCCAGGAATAGGGTGGCCTGTGTTAGAAGGGGAACAGCACAGGCTCAGATACTGGCTGAGACACCAGCTGGCAGCAGCAATGAGGCTGGTGCTTTTGGGGAACTAGACCAAAGAATTCTCTGTTTCTTTGACTTCCATGATCCACCTCCTTGGCTGTTTGTTTGTCCCAATGGCCCTTGTTGTTATGGGCAGCAGGGTTGCTCTGATAGTCTTTTAAAGAGGAGGGGGCAGAGGAGGGTCAGCGGGTGTGGCCTGTTTGCCTGGCTCTAAAAGAGGCCAGACAGGAGATTCTCTCGTTTGGTTTCTTTTTTTTTAAATACATTTTTTTATTGATTTTGAGAGCAAGGGAGAGGAAGAGAGAGATGGAAACACCAATGATGATAATCATTGACCAGCTGCCTCCTGCATACCCCCCACTGGGGATGGAGCCTGCAACCCGGGCACATGCCCTGACCCAGAATCTAGTGGTAACCTCTGGCTCACAGGTTGACACTCAACAACTGAGCCACACCACCAGCCAAAACAGTTGGGGGGAATGCTTCTGGAATAACTGGGTTCAAGTCAATGCCTGTCTAATGAGTGGGCTCTGGAGCAGGACCCCAGCATGAATGGGAGAAAGTGACCAGCCCACAGACTGGACACATATGCTGTGACTCACCAGTTGTGTATGGCACAGGCTATGTTCCATGCCAGATACCACAACTGTAGGCCAGCTTGAAGCTGCAATGGAAATGGGCAGTGCCATGCTGGCTGTGGGCTGCATTGGAAACCCCTGTGAGGACCGGAGAGGCAGGGGCTGACCTGGAGAGGGGCCACCATATAATGGAAAGAGCCCACATAGTTTCCCAGCTTTGGCATTCTGCTCAGGCTCTGCCCTCATCCCCAGTTCCATTCTGCCCACACACCCACACCAGCCCAGACTGCGAAACCTCACAGCCTTGCCCGGAAATAGGGCAGTCATAGGCAGTAAACCAAGTAGGTGACACATCATTGCCACACTGCCAGGCCTCCTTCTGATGGGGCTGGGACTGGCCTTGGGCCATTCCACCAGCCAGTCAGGGTGGAGTCGCTCTTCTTGGAAGTCCCTGACTTTCCTGATGAAGGATGTGAAATGCTCCTTTGTCCTCATAGAGTTTGGGAACATCCCAGAAATGGCAAGATCGGGAAGCACTTAAAACTGCACTTTGTTAAAAACAAAAACATCAGCCCTGTGAGAGCATCATCTTGATACGCCAAGGTTGCAGGTTAGATCCCAAATCAGGGCACATATGAGAATCAACCAACAAATGCATAAGTGGAACAACAAATCAATGTCTCTCTCTCTCTCTCAACCAATAAATAAAAATTTAAAAACACATATAAAAACCCCCAAAGAACATACTCCAATAACTTCCTTCCTATGTTACTCAGACCTATGATTCACTTGGTTCACACCTTGAATGTTTTTGGGATCAGACAGAACAACACTGACCTGGGTCAGCTCTCACCACCCCATGCGGACATGAACTTGTTCATCTTCCCTCTGACCTCTTTGTTTCCAATCTCCTGCCTTGACTTCTAGGGTTCCCAGCTGCAAACAGTACAATCTGACCCCCTGTTGAAAGCTTCTAGCTGTTCCCATTAACCGTAGCTGGTCTCAGTCTGCGTTCCTGCAAAAGTTGATTCTGGGTGCGGGTAGTTTGTTTGGAAGTGATTCCAGGAGAAAGTAGGCATGTGATAGAGGGAAGGAAGAGGACCTTCGAAAGTTGTCTCGATCACCTGAAATCTCACTGTTAGAGCACAGCCCAGCTCACCTACGCTGCCATATTCACTCCAGGTGAGCAAAGGGCTGGTAGGTGACAGGTGGCATTCTTCCACCACAATGGTTCCATTCATCCAGGTGGAAAGCAGTATTTGATTAGTGAGTGGGACAAGACTCAACAAATATCTGCAGAAAACCTGGCAGGTTTTGTTGGTTGTTATTGTTGTTGGTTGCTCTGGAGCAAGTGCAGCAGAGGAAGAGAAAAAGCCTTCTCAGAAGATGTGTGGATTTCCTGCTAGTCTGTTTTTCCTTTTTGTCCAGGAGCTGACAATGCCCCATTTTCAGGAGAATGGAACAAAGTGGTTGTCAGAGGTATTCAAAAGACAGGTGATCATATCCTTAGATGCCTCAGAAGTGACGGTGAAACTTGGAACTGGGAATATATTTGACTCCAGCCATTAGTGATGGTCTTGGCTCAGGAAGAATGCATCACTGGGCTGTATGTGTTCACTGTCGAGCAGGGGCGAGAGAAGAACACAAATACACAGACAGATGCAGATATAGGAGCAGATATGTGGAGACAGGGAGATGGAGAAAGACAGGCATGAATATACACATAAAGATATATAGACTTATATAGTGATATATATTGCAAGATGAATATAGATTCTGATATGTTCATTTAGAGCAGTGTTTCCCAAAGTGTGGTACGCATACCCCCAGGGGTACGGGAAGAGTTTGGTGAGGGTACGCATTGCACCGGAGTTTGGTGGGGATATGCACTGCACCCTGCTTAGTTGCGCCTAATTCTACGTTCTCATGAGTCAAGTCAATTTCATCCTTCTCATTGATCCAAATAAATGTTATTTTATTATAAGTAAATAAAAAGTTTGGGAAACACTGATTTAGAGAAAGATATGCAGAAAAATAAAAAGGTGTTTTATATGTATATGAGAGTTTATTTACCTATTCATGGTGAGGTTGCAGGTAGATATTTTTCCTTTTAGTTTATCTAATATATTCTTTTTTAAAAATATGTATGTTGCCCTAGCTGGTTTGGCTCAATGGATAGAGCAATACAAACAGACAGCCAGGAGAACTGAGCACATTTGTTAATCAGTTGTTTTAATGCCATTTATTTAAACAAGCCATCCGCTCTCTAATTGCCCATATATCATATACTAAATTTTTAATTGTTATTAGGACTCTTTTTAGGTAGTCTTTCTGTTCCCCTGATTTCTCTTTTGATGCTTTTATAGAATTGCCTTGTTTTCTTTCTTTCTTTTTTAAAAAATATATTTTATTGATTTTTTTTACAGAGAGGAAAGGAGAGGGATAGAGAGTTAGAAACATTGATGAGAGAGAATCATCGATCAGCTGCCTCCTGCACACCTCCCACTGGGGATGTGCCCGCAATCCAGGTACATGCCCTTGACCAGAATCGAACCCGGAACCTTTCAGTCCCCAGGCCAACGCTCTATCCATTGAGCCAAACCAGTTTCTGCTGGAATACATCTCTTTACAATATGGTATTTACTACTTTAATAAAATCTTTTTTTAAGTCAAGTATCTCAGTAAGATTTTGTGATTTTCTTCAACTTTATATCAGTAACTTTCTATTAATTTGATCTCCAAATCTTCTGTTTCATAGTTGTTGTGAATGAGACCCTAATTTTATGTTTTCTAATCATTATTTTAGTAGAGTTGTGGGGAAGAAAAGGGGCCACATGCCAACCTGCCTAGCTTAGGCAAGGCCTGCCTGGCCTTGCAAACTCAGAGACCTAAAGTAACCACAAAGAATGGTCTGAAATTAAAACTTTTAAAAGTATGTATACATTTTTCAGAGAGGAAGGGAGAGGGAGCAAGAGATAGAAACATCAATGGGGAGAATCATTGCTTGGCTGTATGCCCCCACGGGGGATGGAGCCCACAACCCAGGCATGTGCCCTGACCAGGAATCAAACTGTGACCTCCTTTGTTCATAGGTTGAAGCTCAACCACTGAGCCACGCTCAGGCTGAAATTAAAATTTTTTAAATTAAAAAGCAATTTATGGTGGGTAGTCAAGTCCTAGGCCAGTATCTTCCCTAACAAAGATCAACTTTGATCTAAACTAAGCCTATTGTCTTTTTGCAATGAGGATAACACACCTTTGGAATGTCAGGATAACTTGTAACTTCCCTTTTTCCAGACCCCCCAGGGTACAACCAATGCACCTAGGCTGTGATCACAAATTTCCTCATTGTTATTATCATGTTAATTATTGACTGTTAACACCTAAGTAGCCAGCACTCATCTATGTAAATGAGGCATGTATCAATCATTTTACTTTTTATCCAACCCCAGAGGTCCACCCTTTGCTTTCTACCACCTTCCTAGTCTATCACCAATGGATTTCACATAGCCCACTAATTCATTGTAATTTATAAAACAATGCAAAAAACTGCTATTCTCCAGAGTATTATCTCAATACCTTGAGACTCTGCTTCCTGGCAATTGTCCACAGTTTGGCTCAAACTCACAAAAATTCTTTATAGGTTTGAATGTTTCTTACTTTAACAGTTTATTACTATTCATCCAACTGAACTCTCTTATTGGCAATCTCTTAGTTTTCATAGATTGCATATTATTTATTTACAAATCATAATTAGTCTCTTGTTATCTTCATTTTAAAAAAATTATACTTCCTTCTCATTTCTGCAGCAAGAGTGAAACTACAGAGTTGTGTTAAGTGTACAATTTTCATTTCCACTATTTTCTCTGACCTCCAGACCACTTCTCTCCAGTCTGGCAGCAGCTACAGAATTCTCCGCCTACTGGCTTAGGGAAGGGATGACACAGAAGAATGCACAGGAAAAGAAAGTCAAATTCTGGGAATTTTAGGTTTCAAATGTCTTTATCAGACGTAGAAGAGCAGATGAGGTGACTGAGCCTTTTATCAGGTTACTTAGTGTGACCGCTGGACCACTGCTGGTGCATGAGCTCTTTGTCATTGCCTGTGAGTTAAGGACAGATATTGAGAGCAAGAATTCAGAAACTTTTATAGCAATTTGATGTTGCCACAATACCCAAATGCAGGAGTGGCAGACTCATCTTACTGTACAGTGTATAGGTCAAAAACATTAATCCCTGACAATTGGAAATAAAATGAAAGGATCTTCCCCACAGATTGAGCTTTAGTTAATGTGCTTTTGTTTGGTGCTTCTTTAGATTAACTGAAAGGCTCTGGGACTCAAAGAAGAGGGGTTAGAAGGAAACAAGTCAGTTGAAAATTTCAGTGTCTCCCACATCCTGTGCCCCTCCCCAGAAGCCCAAGCATTGCCATAAATGGAGGGTGGGGGGCGGGGAGTGGAAAGGGAAAGCTGCCAACAAGAGAACAAGTGAAATTCTTGACAGACTGAGAAATTGGAATCGGAAGGAACTCATGCCCTTTTCTAAGCAGAGCCTGGGAAGCAGCACGTTCCTATCATTTCTTTGAGAAATGAAAAGGCTATGATAGGCAGAGCTGGACAGCTGGGTTGGAGATGGCCCACACATTCCCACGCACCCCATCATGGGGCTGGGAGCCGCAGAATAATTTCGTAAATGTTCAGAAGGAGCCAAAGGCAGTAAAGAACCTTGGATACTCACTAGGCAGGCATACGAGCCACCTCATGCTCTCACGTGCCCAAGTGGGGTGCAGAAGGAGCTGAGAGATAGAAACCTCAAGAAAATGAGCTGCTGAGCATAAGGGACACCACCACAGCTACTGTTGGGTCTGATCAAATAATTGAATCAACACCCACTCCCCTGGGAACTGACCTTTAGGCTTCACAACCGATATTCCTTTTTGCTAAAACCACATTCCACTTGCTGAGACCATTATTTGTCCCCTCAGGACTGGCCCAGAGAATTCTCTGCCCAGAAAAAAAGAGTCCTTTAAAATCCTGACTCCCCGTCACTGGGTGCTGGCACCATTTTTTGGGCTCAGTCCATCTGGTTTTCAAGATGACCTAATAAATTCATAATTCTTCACCCCTCTCGGCCTCGTGGGTTCCTCCTTCGGCAACCCTAACAGCTGCCTGTATGGACCGACGCCTGAGGTCTAAACAAAATAAAGTACATCTCCGAAAATGCTAGTGTGGACACACAATAGCCAGATGCTTTCCTTCCCTGGCGGCCCTGAGACTGCAGGACCCCTATTCGCCAACAGAGATGGCAAACCTGGCAGACAAGAGTATGCTTACTCATAATGACAGAGTAAATTTTAATCACCGAGAGAATGATGACTCATGATTGAAATTCAAGGGGATAATTTAACTTTTTTAAAAAAATTATTGATTTTAGAGAGGAAATGAGAGAGAAAAACGAACACATAAGATTTTTTTGTTCTACTTATTTGTGCATTCCTTGGTTGCTTCTTTTATGTCAGGGAGGACACCTGCAATCTTTGCCTATTGGGACAATGCTCTAAGCAACTGAGGACTCCAACCAGGGCTATTTTTTTAAAAAAAATTTTATTTTTATTGATCTTTAGAGGGAGGAAGGGGGAGGAGAAAGAGAGAGAAACATCCATGTAAGAAACACTTATTGGTTGCCTTCCACATGCACTCTGACTAGGGATTGAACTGGAAACCTAGGCATGCGCCCTGACCAGAAAGCGAACTGGCAACCTTTTGGTACAAGAGATGACACTCAACCAACCAACCAAGTCACACTAGCCAGGGCTTCAATGGAATTATTTTTTAAAATATATTTTACTAATTTTTTACAGAGAGGAAGGGGGAGGGATAGAGTTAGAAACATCGATGAGAGAAAAACATAGATCAGCTGCCTCCTGAACACCCCTTACTTGGGATGTGCCCACAACCAAGGTACATGCCCTTGACTGGAATCGAACCCGGGACCCTTCAGTCCGCAGGCTGACACTCCATCCACTGAGCCAAACCAGTTTCGGCCATTTTTAAAGTCGTACCCAGTAATCTCTTCCGAGGGTCTATCCTTGAATCCTGTTTCATCGAAAGCACTATTCTTAGAGTCCAGATGGCCACCTCTAATCTCATCACTCAAGTGACTCTTCTTTTCTTTTTTCTTTTTTTAAATATATCTATTGACTTTTTACAGAGAGGAAGAGAGAGGGACAGAGAGCCAGAAACATCGATGAGAGAGAAACATCAACCAGCTGCCTCCTGCACAACCCCCACCGGGGATGTACCTGCAGCCAATGTACATGCCCTTGACCAGAATCGAACCTGGGACCTTTCAGTCCGCAGACTGTCGCTCTATCCATTGAGCCAAACCGGTTTCGGCTGACTCTTCTGTTCATACTCTTCCCGTTACTGGAAGCAACTCTCCTCCAATTCTCCTGTTCCATTTTCTTTTTGTATTCCTAAATCTTTTCATGAGCCAAGTGTTTCTTCTCATCTTTACCCAGGGGAGTCTGTTTTGGTCCAGTTTTAGGAGTTTCATGGGTTTGATCAAAGATGGGTTTCCTGTTTTAATCTTCTAGTCTCAGAGAAGAAAAGTTATACTTTCTCTGGATTTACTTGTGAAGAGAAGGGCTGGATCCTCAATAGGCTAGACCAGGGGTGGGCAAACTGTTTGACTCGAGGGCCACAATGGGTTCTTAAACTGGATCGGAGGGCTGGAACAAAAGCAACCTGACCATGCTGGCACTCTCATCTTGGGCTGCTGGTGAAGGAGCGGAGGGGAGAGCAAGAGAACCCTCTGCTCTTTCGGCTCCGCTGGCCGGATAGAACAGCTGAACGGGCTGGATCCGGCCCACGGGCTATAGTTTGCCCATGGCTGGGTAGACTCTCTCCCATGACATAGAGAGGTCTTCAACATCTCTCCGGCCTGCATTCCCTCCTTAAGCCCACCTGTTACAACCTACCAGCCATAAAGAAGCCAGCCAGTTCTCAGACCAATCTGCTCTGTTACCTCTTACCATGATGCCCATTCTCCAGGATGCCCATGTCATGCTTCTTGACTTGGGAGGTGCTTCCTTGAGTTTTCATTTTTATGATAATTATTTAAGCCATACATTTATGTTTCATGTACTTTTCTGTACAGGTATTATATTTCACAATGAAAAGGGTTTAAAAGCATCTATACATATTTTTACATATGCATGGTTTTCTGGAGGAATACAATGGCAAACTGTTAATCGGGGGTGGGGGTGGGGTGTCTTTAATCTTAATATAATTTCCAAAGCCTGGAGAATGACCACATGGCAGGAAAACCCTGGGCTGGCTGCAATTGACTAGAGACACTCTCACAGTCTTGGCTATGTCCAGAGAGATTTTGACATCTCCTGGACCACAGACAACCAGACCTGATGCCTTCTACCCTCATTGCAGACTGTGAGTCACTCACACAGTTTTGAACCCCAGGACCTAATCTTTGCCAAGTCTGGCTCTGCACATTCCAGGGGCTTTTAAGGTCTCAAGAGCAACTGGACTTAAAAGAAAATTCTTTTAGCCAAAACCAGTTTGGCTCAGTGGTAGAGCGTCGGTCTGTGGACTGAAAGGTCCCGGGTTCGATTCCGGTCAAGGGCATGTATATTGGTTGCGGGCACATCCCTGGTAGGGGGTGTGCAAGAGGCGGCTGGTTGATGTTTCTCTCATCAACATTTCTGGCTCTCTATCTCTCTCCCTCTCTCTCTATAAAATATCAATAAAATATATATTTTTAAGAAATAAATAAAAGTGGAGGTAGAGAGGAAATATACATGAGTGGATTGGCTAAAAGTTGATTTAAGAATTGGATTTTATGTATTTACCTTATGAAGACATCAAGCTTTTTAAAAAAATGTTTTCATTTATGAGAGAGAGAGAGAGAGAGAGAGAGAGAGAGAGAGAGAGAGAAGCATCAGCTACCTCCTCCACTCAACTGACTGGTGATGGAACCCAAAACCTGGGTATGTGCCCTGACTGGAAATGGAACTGGTGCCCTTCAGTATATGGGATGATGCTCAACCAACTGAACCACACTGGCCAGGGCAACATCAAGCTTTTTAAAAATATATATGTATACTAGTATATTTTTATTGATTTCAGAAAGGAAGGAAGAGGGAAAGTCAGAAACATCAATTAATCATTAATTGGCTGCCTTCTTCATACCCCCTACTGGGAATGAAGCCTAAATCCTGGGCATGTACCCCAATCAACCATGAATCAAACCGTGACGTTCTGGTTCATAGGCTGATGCGAAACCACTGAGCAACACTGGCCGAGCAGAACTATTTGACTTTTTAAAAGTATATGCATTTATAATGTTGAGAAAAATAAAATTTAAAAAGAAAACTATTGTATTCCTTAGCTGGTCACAACCTAGTCCTATGTCACCAAGGCAACCTTAATATCCAACTCTCTCAATGCCAGCCTGGGGACCTCAGACCAGTTTGAGGCCAGCACTCATTACCAGTTTGGGGCCAGCCCAAGTTTCCCTCCCACCTGCCCTTCCCAGAGCCTGCTAAGTCTCCCTTCCTCTCCAATCCACATAGCAGAGCAACAATTCTCTAAGTTACTCATTTATTAATATTACTTATTACTTGTGTTAGCTAGTTCCGGTATGGATCTTTTTCCTTAAGTAAACTGCAAACTTCTGAAGCAAGTGGATGACTCCTTTTTGATACCTAGCAAAGTCTATATATAGTAGGTGCCCAAAAAATGTTTCCTGGATGAACTTAAAAGTAGAATTCAAGGTGAATTAAAAGGCAAGTTAAAATAAAACTCCAGCGATAAGACCAAGATAAGATTACAGCTGTGACTGATAATAGTTAAGACAAGTGAAAGAGAGGACCTAATTGTATTTAGAGCTGCTTTTAAAACTCTGTGGTCTATTTTTTGGTTAATATTCAAGTTGACTTGTTTTAATAAGAGATATTCTGCCCCCAAAGTATTTTCAAGTATGAAGTTCAGTGACCCAGGCCTTGGTGAGTAAATGTGGGTCCACCCTGCCAACACCCTATATGACTTAATAGACTTTACACCTGCTTTGTTTTTCAAGATTGCAAAGTCCTAATCTCTTTGCTTTGACAAATTAACTCCTTTTATTGCTAATCCACAAGATAAGATGGAAGAAGAGAGGAGAGAGAAGACTCCCCAGCAACTTGCTGGAGGCAGGATACAAATACCTGGGAGAGAAACACAGTGGAAGATCACCTCTAGTCAATGCTCAGAATGGGCAGGATTCCATGATCTTTATTTATTTATTTATTTATTTATTTATTTATTTATTTATTTATATTTCCCCCCCACCATTTTTTAAATTAAGGTATTATATGTGTTCATTGCTTACCATTGCCCCCCCCATACACGCCCTCCCTCCCCAGAGTTTTGTGTCCATTGGTTGTACTTATATTCATGCATACCAGTCCTTCGTTGATCTCTCATCTCCCCTAGATCACCCTCCCCTCCCCGCTGTCATTTGACAATCTGATTGTTGCTTTACTGTCACTATATTCATAGCAGCACAATTTACAATAGCTTGGATTAGGAAACAGGCTAGGTGCCCATCAGCAGATGATTGAATCAGAAAATTATGGTACATCGACACAATGGAATACTATGCTGCCATAAAAAAGAAGGAATTCTCATCATTAGCAGCAACCTGGATGGAATTGGAGAACATCATGCTGAATGAAATAAGCCAGTCAATGAAAGAGAAACACCACATGTCCTCACTCATTTATGGATATTCGTTATTATAAACTAATGAACAGAAAGATTCCTTGATCTTGTACCAGCATCATTCCATGGCTCTCCCAGTCTCACGGCAGGTGGTTTCATTCACCATTAAATGGGAAAAATTGGCATTTTTCTGACATCCCCATGAAGGGTAACTTGAGCTCTCAGCAAATCCTCTGTCAGTAAGTCATAAAGCGCTCAGATCACAGCTATAGGGATAGGAGCCTATGGCTATGTCCAGAGAGGCATCTGACTTAGTCCTATCCCCGTCATGGTCACTCTTCTCTTAGTGCAAGTTGTAAGTTGTTTTCTCAATCCTGATAGGCCAGTGGTCGGCAAACTTAGGCTCACAAGCCACATGTGGCTCTTTGGCTCCTTGAGTGCGACTCTTCCACAAAATACCATGAACGGGTGTGCCCATACAGTGCGATTGAAACTTCGTGGCCCATGCGCAGAAACCAGTTTTCGGCTCTCAAAAGTAATTTCAATCGTTGTACTGTTGGTATTTGGCTCTGTTGACTAAAGAGTTTGCCGACCACTGTGCTAGGCCAAACACCCTCCTAAGCTATGTTGGTGAATCTGTGCTTCCATCTTTTCAGTTGTATGAGGATATTAATCATGTGGGCGGGGTCTCAGAACAAATCTGCAGATACTAATCCTATCAAAATCCTTCTTAAAGGATTAGCATCTTGACCAAGAAAGTTGATCCTTCAGACTGGAGCATTTTCTAGCTTGCTCTTCTCAAGTTAGTGAAAGGAATGAACAGAGTGAGGTATCAGTCACTGACAGGGAGGGAATCCAGCACCTCCAGGGTCAGGCTAAACTCCTGAGCCACCAGGCCTACCTTCCACAGAAACCAAGAGAAAAGATATCTTGCCTTTCACTGGGTCATAAATTATACCTTGTTCCCTTCCCTTGGCCTTTAGAACATCAAAGTGTGCTTCCAATCCTGCCATGGACCCTCCCCACCCATGGAGTTTTTTCTGATTTATCACTGCTCCCAAAAAAATACCTTCTCAAAGCTCCCTGCATTATTTCCATGCCATTTCTGTGAAGGTTCCTCAGGGCGCTGGGAGTTATTTTAGCTGGAGAATAATAGTGGATGGAGGAGGGGCTATACCTTTGGGTGCATCCCACCCGCAGCCATTGGCTGCCAGGAGGTTCAGCCTCAGAGTGAGGAATGGACTAGAAGGTGCAGGGTACCCCAGAACAGTGCTTCTGAGACACTGACATGCAAAGGACCCTCTGGAGATCGTGTTAAATGCAGGTGATGATTTAGCAGGGCTGGGGCAAGCCCAAGACTCTGCGTTTCTAAGCAGCTCCCAGGTGATGTTGATGCTGCTGGTCCACGGACCACTCTGAAAAGCAAAGGGGGCAAGACTGAGGAGAGGAAGTGCAGAAAGAGGTAAAAATGGAAACCATGGGAGATCAGAGAGGGAAGGACAAGGTCAGGAGAGCTAGTCTGATGGAGCTCCAGTGTATTACCTGGCCTTCACAGACTTCCCTGCAGGGCCTCCCGGGCAGGGGCCTCTGTGGCCCACGTGTCGGCTATAGCGGGGTGCTTTGGTCTTCCCCGATTCCGTCTTGTTCCAGAGGACTGGAGCCCACAGCCTCCCAGGCCCAGCTGCACACTGGAGGAGGAGGGCCAGGGGTTGGAGACCTCCCACCTTCTCTCAAACGGAGCCCCGCCTGGGCTGGGGCTGACTGCCATGCTGGCTCGGGCCCTTAGCTCTGGGGTAGTTTCACCACGGGGCAGCCGGGTCTTCAGGTTGGCCTCGGGAAAAACTGATGGACTCTCCTCTTCCTCAGCTTCAACCCAGGCACTACTACTTGAGGCCAAAACCTGACCTTCACTTTCTCAAGGGGCAGCTTCCATTTACTGGGTGGTTACTATGTGCCAGGCTTGGTGTAAAGGACTCTCCCACATGGTTTCTTTTTTTTAAAAAAAAAAAAAAACTTTTATTGATTGATTTTAGAGAGCGAGAGAGAAACAATGATATGTTGTTCCATGTATTTATGTATTCACTGGTTGATTCTTGTATGTCCCAGAGTGGAGATTGAACCTGCAATCTTAGCTTTTTGGGACGACACTCTAAACTGAGCTACCCGGCCAAGGCCTACATTGTTTTATTTAATCCTCACAATTACTCTATGAGGTAGGAACTGGTTTATGCCACTTTACAAGAGGAAACTGAGGCCCAAGAGGTATTTTGCCCAAAACCTTGTAGCTAATACATAGTCTATGCCTTCCCACACTGGCACTAAACCATGACTGAATCACACACCTGTGAAACCAGGAGTCTAGAAAAGAAGCCTCAGGAAATATATATATACACACTAGAGGCCCGATGCAGGAAATTATGCAATAGTAGGCTTTCCCCGGCTGCTGGCACTAGCTTCCCTCTGGCACCCGCAACCTGGGGTTCTCCAGGAGCCCCAGCTTAGTCCAGAAGGTCATCCTGTCTAATTAGCATAGTATGCTATTATTATAGATTTTTATTTCAGAGAGGAAGGGAAAGGGAGAAATAGAAACATCAATGCTGAAAGTCATTGATCTGATGCTTCCTGCACGCCCCCCTACCGTGGATCAAGCCCACAACCTGGGCATGTGTCTTGACCAGGAATCAAGCCGTGACCTCCTGGTTCATAGGTCAACTCTCAACCTCTGAGTCACACCAGCCAGGCTCGGGAAAGGAATTTAGATGACAGAGCTAGGTAACTAAAGTGACTTGATTTGGTTTATGACCCTTTGAAGGTCAGCGAAAAGTCAAGGCTATCTCTCTAGCAGCTTCTCTCACCACACCAGTAAGAGGAGGTTCTTCTGGGCCAGCTAGCAGGAACACTGCATAACTTCAGAGGGGACTCACAAGTGGTTGTGAACTGAGCTCACTGTACTTGACTCACTGGGCTGCACCAACTCTAAAGAGTAGATGGTCTGCCAGGCAATGACCCTGAGAGAGGGTCATTTAGGAAAGTCTGAATCAAATGGTACCAGCCCATCTGTCCATACCTCACAGGAAGGTATGGAAATGCACTCTTGGCTTTGGTTCTTCATTCAAAAAATCTAAATGACCACAAGCACTAGCCCATCAGACACTTTGCCCTTAATGAAGAAAGAATGGGAATGAAATTAACTAAGCAGTGGTGAGAAGTGCAGTGAACTGCAGAATTCTGCTCAGCCAAAGCCGCTTGGCTACCTTGCTCCAGTTGGTTGGAGTCTCTCAGTATCAAAGAAAAGCCCAAAACCAAGATAATGTGAACCTTGCCATTTTTTAAAAATAATATATTTTATTGATTTTTTTACAGAGAGGAAGGGAGAGGGATAGAGAGCTAGAAACATCGATGAGAAACATCGATCAGCTGCCTCCTGTACACCTCCTACTAGGGATGTGCCTGAAACCAGAGTATTTACAATGACCGGAATTGAACCTGGGACCTTTCAGTCCGCAGACTGATGCTCTATCCACTGAGCCAAACTGGGTTCAGCAGCAACCTTGCCATTTTAAAAAACAAAATGAAGGCCAACATATGTGGTCACTAGTTTATAAACAAATCCTATCTTTTCCTGTTGTACCTTCAGTACTTGTCAATTCTTGGCAGAAAGGAAGCAGTCAAAATGTGTCTGGCACACTGACCAGGTGAAGCTCATCCAGAGGCAATGGGGGAGGACTTTTAGACTTGAGAGGCATAATTGTTGCAAATAAGAAAATCCTAGTAAGGCTAGGGCACATGGTTTGGCCAACACTATAAAGGCCAAAGTAGAGGGGAGGGAGAGAACGCCACTTTTAGGTAAAATAAACATTTGGTGACTGACACTCGTCCCTACCGCCACAGTGCATACTCCCCCCCACTTCTTTACCTGTCCAGCCCCTAAAGTCACTTGGCTTTCATACTTGGTAAGTCAATTCAGGCTTTTCCTAAATTTGACTTGCAAAAATGCAACCTATTACCTAAGAACCTTACCCAACTCGGAGTTTTCCCCAAGGACTAAAATGAAATAAAATACATAATGTAAATGCTTGACACAACACTGGGGAAAGGGTTCAAGAAACATTCAATATTATTATGGAGGTCTAGATGTTTTTTTCTTTAAAAAATATTTTTATTGATATCAGAGAGGAAGGAAGGAGAGATGTATAGAAACATCAGTGCTGAGAGAGAATCATTGATCAGCTACTTCCTGCACACCCCAACCCACGCCATGTGTCCTGATGGGGAAATCAAAATGTGACCTTCTGATTCACAGTTGACGCTCAACCACTGAGCCACGCCAGCCGGGCTAGATGTTTTCTATAAAGCACCAGAATATACAACTGCTGTCAATGCATATTTACAGGGATTCTGATTTTGGCTTAATAAACAGTATACCTGTAATAATCCCAAATGAAATGAAATTATGAGCCCGAATGTTCAAACAGAACGAGGATCATCCCTCAGGGGACATCCAAGAAGAAATTCATGCTCTAGGAATCTGACTTTTATGGTCTCTGTTCTTAGGACCCTATGACTACATGCACAGCATGATAAACTGTACTTATAACTTACATTTAAAAAATGTGGCTGAAGCCCTAGTCGATTTGGTTCAGTGGACAGAGCGTTGACCTGTGGACTAAAGGGTCCCAAGTTTGATTCTGGTCAAGGGCACGTACCTCAGTTGCAGGCTTGATCCCCAGCCCTGGGTGCCTGAGGGAGGCAACCAATCCATGTGTCTCTCTCGCATTGATGACTCTCTCTCTCCCTCCCCCACTTCCACTCTCTCTAAAAATCTATGGAAAAATATCCTCAGGTGAAATAAGTGAAATAAATAAAAATATAGCTGATCTCTGTGAATATGGGAAGATAGGTAAAATAGAATTGGTAGAGCCTGGTTGGCTTGGCTCAGTGGTTGAGCATCAACCTATGAACCAGAAGGTCACAGTTCAATTCCAGGTCAGGGCACATACCCTGGTTGTGGGTCAATCCCTGGGTGTGGGGTATGCAGGAAGCAGCTGATCAATGATTATCTCTCATCACTGATGTTTCTCTTTCTCTCCATTTTCCTTCCTCTCTGAAATCAATAAAAACTAGGTAGAAAAAAAGAAATTATAAAACTATAAATGGGAGACATGTTTTTTTTTTGTGTGTTTTTTTTTTAAAGGAGATACACATACATAGAATGTTTTTGAAAGGGTATACAAGAAACTTAGATAACCTTGGGGAATGGGGTGGGGGCGAAAATGTTTACTCACCCCAACCAAATGCATACTTTCCACTTTATGTCCCTGTTCCATTCCCCCCTATCCTTACGAATAGCATCATTACCCTTATAAAAAAGACCTTCTGGTATAAGCTTTGCTTTGCAAATACTGCCCAGGACAGATCTTTATATATTTCCTCACATCTTCACTGCCAAGGCCCAAGAACTTTAATCAGACTACTTAACTCCCCAATCTATCCTCCCATTAACAAATGTATCTAATCTTGGAGGCTGCTTCGGGTCACACCCTCTTTGCCCCTCATTTCCTGAGTTCTAGTGTTTTTTCCCATGTGCATTCTGTGGGTGATCTCATCCAGCCCCATGTTTTCTGAATATATTGTTCCAACACTGACTCCCAAATTTCTACCTCCAGCCTAGACTCCCTTCCTGTACTGCAAACATGTGCATTGCAAACGCCTTGTCAACAGCGCTTTTTGAATGTCAAGCAGACACCTAAACTTAACACACCCAAAGTTGAACTCATCCTCCCCAGTTAAACTTGCTCTACCCGGAGTCCTCCAAATCCCAGCTAATAGAGCTTCCAGGCCTCTAGTTACCAATCCACAACCTCAGAGTAAGAGAATTACTGGGAAGCAGGCTGAACTACAATGCCAGTTATCTAAAAATAAAAGTAGTCCTGGGTATTGGGATCTAAGATATCATTTAATCATTAAAATGTTTTCTGAAATATGTTTAAAGTTAACTCATTTAAGTGTAGGATTTAGATATTTTGTTTTGAACATAAGTCACCTTTTGCAAGCTAGGAAACAGAATCAAACTAAGGCAGTCTAGTCCCCTAGGGATCCAGGCCAAATATTGCAATCTTCAGAAGGAGGACATCATAATACAAGGTGCTAACAATGGGGTTATAAACTCTAACCAACAACCACTTATCTACATTTTTCCTTAGAAAACTGCCAAAAGTCTAGTCCTTAAAGGCATGGCATACAGAACATCTTAATCTATAAAGGATAGTATTACCCAAATTATATGGTGCCCAACCTGTGAGCCAGGTCAGTGCTGGCCAAGGAATGTGAACAGAGAGTGTTTACATTTTGAAAACTTGCTCTGAGGTTTAAAATTCCTGATTGCTTTGAATAAGAAAGCAAGTAAAAAATATTTCAGATGCACCCACACTAATATTTGATTTTGCCAAGGCCTTCCAGTAGATCAGGGGGTAAGATACTTACATATTTTCAAAATTAATTTAGTAATAAGAAATTTGACATACTACATTCTTCCATTTACCACAAGAACAAACTGATAATAAAGACTATTTAAAAGAAATGCTCAACTCTAAAAAGGGTGGTGGCAGCAACACTTCCCACTACATAATAACCTCCCACTTTCTCCAATTAACATTGCTATTCTTCCATGATACAGGTTCATGTGGAAAAACTTGTCAGCTTTTTGTCAGGGCCAGGAGATGAAATATAAAGCATGCCCTAATTAGCTAATTGTAAGCTCTTAGGATGGACCCATAAAACATGGCCATTGGTTTGTTAAGCATCTGCAACCAGCAGAATTCCTTAGCCCTAAGCTATAGTTTCTGCTCCTTATCTTAAAGCTGAGCTCAGTCCCATCTGACTCGGCCCCTCGGGGCTAAGGTAGGTGCTAGTCATCAAAGTCAGGAATGTCATCGTAGGAGTAACCCCGGTAGCCTTTGGATGCATAGTAAGCGATGCGCAGGTGGTAAAACCCTGGCAGGAACACCAGGATGCCAATGATCAGAACAGGAACGGCCCGATCTGCCCCCTGGTGGCAAAAGGAGGCAAATGCATTAGTACCATACAAGTTATAAAGTTTCAAATAACACGAGTCCAATCCATAGATCAACATCCTACACTTTTCAGTGCAATTTCTTTGAATATTACACTACCTAGCAAAAGGTTTTACATCTCTTTTTCTCCTCTTTACCAATTGTAGAAAAACTGCAAAATACAAAAAAATACAAAGAAATTAAGTTATCCATGTTCATAAGATATTTTGGATTATTTTCTTTTGCTCCTTCTTTAAAGTTTTTAGTTGTGAACACACCCTGTGCCTTGTTTTTGTCTCTTATAACAAGGTATTGCCAAAATATTACTAAAAGCTCTTCATTGTGCAATAGGGAGGGGAAGTAGTCAAAGGTACAAAATTCCAGTTATAAATTAAGTCCTTAGCATGGTGATTCCAGTTAAGAATGCTGTACTTGCCCTAACCGGTTTGGCTCAGTGGATAGAGTGTCAGCCTGCGGACTGAAGGGTCCCAGGTTCAGTTCTGGTCAAGCTCATGTCCTTGGTTGTGGGCACATCCCCAGTGGGAGGTGTTCAGGAGGCAGCTGATCAATGGTTCTCCCTCTCATTGATGTTTCTAACTCTCTATCCCTCTCTCTTCCTCTCTGTAAAAAATCAATTTCATATATATATATATATATATATATATATATATTTTTTTTTTAAAGAATGCTGTATTCAACTAGTATATCTGAAATTTGATGAGAGAGTAGATGTGAAAAAGTTCTCATCACACACAAAAAATGTATAGTTATGTGGTGTATAGTTGTGTGGTGATGGATGTTAACAAGACTTATTGTGGTGATCTTTCACAATATATACAAATGCTGAATAATTATATTATACATCTGGAATTAACATAATTATTTAAAAAATATATTGGATTTAATAGAAAAGATCACATTGTAAACAAGTCCACTGATTTATTAGGTAAAACAGAATGACAGCACGATCACATGTAAAGGTAAAAACAAAATGCTGATACCCAACACAGCACTTAGAGGCCTGAGGCCAGCTCTGAAAGATCACTAGGAACAGAGGCAGCAGCAGCTTGAACATGCACAGAGACAGGAGTGGGAAGCTTAAGAGGATATAAGGAAGGCAGAGCAATAGACGTATCTTGTGAACAGGGGTGAAGAACAAAGGCCCCAAAGGGTTCTATTTCCTGATGTTATGGAAACATCAGAGCAGGCCACATGAACCTGAGAGGGAGAGAAGGGCTGGGTATTTTAGGTGGAAAAGGCAACTTTAGAGGCATTTGTATGTTGTCTTGGCACTGAGCTCCTAGGGAAGCAGAACGTGTCCCTCGTGCTGTGACTTCAATAACTGAGCTGCTTGCCCCAGCCCCATCACCTTGGCTGAAGAGCTCATTGAAATCATGCCAGAGTCTGTTGCCCCAGTGGACCTTCCTTATTAATGAGTATGTAAAACGGGGGAGCCGCAGTGAGGCCTTGGAATAAAACCACAGGGCTCCGGTGGGAAGAGGATTTCCGCCTTCCTCCCCACGCTGGAGGTCCCTAAGGGAGAGGAGTTTAATGTGGCCGGGTCCCTTGAGGCTCTGTTCTGAGCTTATCAGCAAAGCCTTCTCTTTAGCCCTCCCCTCCCCTATCCACCCCAGTAAGTCCTCAGAGTTCATGGAAAGGCCAACTGAGAGAGAGAAAAAGGAAAAAAAACAAAAATGGAGGAAAGAAAGGGGCAGTTTTCCCCCCCAGGACACTTGTTACCAGAGAGACTGCCTCCCTTTTGCTGATTTTAGATAGAGGGTTTGTTCCTTATCCTGGAACAGCGATTCTCAAAGAAGCAGCAGGCCTGCTCTAGAGGGGCTCTGGAGCCTTTCCAGGGTTTTGTCCAATATAAGCAGCCCCTAGTCCCCCAAATGAAAATCTACATATAATGACAGAAATTCATGGCAGGAGTGTTTTGTACACGTGAACAATGTCAAAGGCAAAACAAAAAGCTAAAAATCCCTAGTTTGTATGGAGCAGAAATCAAAATTATGGAACGATGTTTTTTTTCAGATTAAGAGTAAGGTTTTCCCTCTCTCTTTTGTTGTTGTCGTTAATCCTCTCCAGAGGATATTTTTTCCCATTGATTTTTTAGACAGAATGGAATGGAAGGAGGGAGGGAGGAAACATCAGTTGTAGTTCCACTTATTTATGCATTCATTGGTTGATTTATTTTTAAAAATCTTTATTATTAAAAGGATTATATAGATCCTCCTTTCCCCCCATAAACCTCTTCCAGCCCATTCCTGTCCCCCCAACCAGGCCCTCACTACCACATTGTCTGTGTCCATATATGCATACATGTTCTTTGGTTAATTTCTTCCCACCCACCCTCCCCTGCCTTCCCTCTGAGCTTCAGCAATCATTGGTTGATTTCTGTACTTTCATACCCTGACTAGGGATGAAACCCACAACCTTGGTGTATTAACCAACCCAGATACCCAGCCAGGGCTCTGAGTAAGAGTAAGTTACAAAAAGTCATTTCTCCTGTAGCTAAATTCCATAACGAGGCTCCATGCTGCAGAGCCAAAAATAGTAAGTGTACCCATTTATCTATAGTAACCATACAATGCTGTCCTCCTAAAGACAATTTCCAGAAAGACCTGACTATCCCAATAAGGTTTCTGACACTAGGATTAACACAGGCTAATCACTGTATGGTTTCTTTTAAAACTGGCCTTTCTATTTCTTTCTCTTTGATACTGTACAAGGGATCTACCAACATGTGGGCCGGAAATCAAACCAGAACTTCCAGGTTCATAGGTCGACCCTCAACCACTGAGCACCCTTGCTGGGCCAGGGATCAATCTTAATATCGACTAAAAATGAGGACAATCATTATATACCTCCTAAAGTAATGCTGTATCAATGTTCTCAAAATGCAGTCCTGGGATCACCAGCATTTCCTGGGAACCTTTTGGGAATGCAATTTCTTATGCCCCACTCTAGACTTACAGAATTGGAATCCCTGGGAGTGGGAGCGAGAAATCTGTGTTCTGGCACAAGAACAGACATATAGATCAATGGAATAGAATAGAGAACCCCAAAAAATCGACCCAAACCACTATGCTCAATTTAAATTTGACAAAGGAGGCATGAACATACAATGGAGTCAAGACAGTCTCTTCAATAAATGGTGTTGGGAAAATTGGACAGATACATGCAAAAAAATGAAACTAGACCACCAACGTACACCATACACAAAAATAAACCCAAAATGGATCAAGGACTTAAACATAAGATGGGAAACCATAAAAATACTATAGGATTCCACAGGCAGCAAAATCTCAGACATATGCCCAAGCAAAAAAAAAAGAAAAAGAAATTTGTGTTCTGTGTTAATAAATTCGCAAGGTGCCGAAACCGGTTTGGCCCAGTAGTTAGTGCGTTAGCCTGTGGACTGAAAGGTCCCAGGTTCGATTCTGGTCAAGGGCATGTACCTTGGTTGTGGGCGCATCCCCAGTGGGGGTATGCAGGAGGCAGCTGATTGAGGTTTCTCTCTCATTCATGTTTCTAGCTCTCTATCCCTCTCCCTTCCTCTCTGTGAAAAATCAATAAAATATATATATTTTAAAACCTGCAAGGTAATTCAGATTGACACTGAAGTTTGAGAATCATATTCTTTCTAAAACTAAATTAAGCTAAATCCAAACTGAAATAAGTCCTTAGCCCTGGCAGAATAGCTCAGTTAATTCAAGTCCAAGGTTATGGGTTTAATTCCCAGTCAGAACACATACAAGAAGCAACCAATGAGCCCTAGCCGATTTGGTTCAATGGATAGAGTGTTGGACTGTGGACTGAAAGGCCCCAGGTTCAATTTCGGTCAAGGGTATATACCCGGTTGTGGACTCAATCCCCAGTAGGGACGTGCAGGAGGCAGCCAATCAGTGATTCTTTCTCATCATTGATGTTTCTATCTCTCTGTCCCTCTCCCTTCCTCTCTAAAATAAAAAAAAAAAGCAACCAATGAATGCATAAATAAGTAGAACAACAAATTGATGTTTCTCTCCCTTCCTCTTTCCCTCTAAAGTTAATAAAAATTTTAAAATAATAAACAAACCCCTAAATCTAACCGTTTGCAAGAAATATGAGGAATAGAACAAGGTAAATGATAGTAAGACAATATCCCTAGATTTATGTAAAAATTGTTAGATACATATTGAAGATGCACGCTTAAGAATTTATCAGCAGCCAAAACCGGTTTGGCTCAGTGGATAGAGT
The DNA here is from genome assembly GCA_963924515.1 of Vespertilio murinus. Classification (NCBI taxonomy): domain Eukaryota; kingdom Metazoa; phylum Chordata; class Mammalia; order Chiroptera; family Vespertilionidae; genus Vespertilio; species Vespertilio murinus. The sequence continues at coordinate 62,541,794 of OZ004709.1, forward strand.
ATCGGCCTGTGGACTGAAAGGTCCCAGGTTCGATTCCAGTCAAGGGCATGTACCTTGGTTGCAGGCACATCCCCGATGGGGGGTGTGCAGGAGGCAGCTGGTCGATGTCTTTCTCATCGATGTTTCTAGCTCTCTATCCCTCTCCCTTCCTCTCTGTGAAAAATCAATAAAATATATATATTTTTAAAAAAGCATTTATCAGCAAAATGTAAATCTGGTATTTGGTTTAATATACAGGAAAAAAAAAGTTGAGGGGGATAGATGAAACAAAATGTTTATAACTGTTGATGCTAGTGGTAGACACATGGGGGTTCATTCTATCATTCCATCTTCTGTTTTGTTTGAAATGTCTGTTAACAATGGGGGGGGGGAACCTAAACAAAAGCTATTATTGATTTTCTTAATAGCTTTATCATTTTTTATAGTCTTTTTTTTAATGTTTTAAAAAATATACATTTTATTGATTTTTTACAGAGAGGAAGAGAGAGGGATAGAGAGTTAGAAACATCAATGAGAGAGAATCATCCATCAGCTGCCTCTTGCACACCTCCTACTAGGGATGTGCCCACAACCAAGGTACATGCCCTTGATTGGAATCGAACCTGGGACCTTTCAGTCTGCAGGCCAACGCTCTATCCATTGAGCCAAACCGGTTTTGGCTATAAAGTAGTCTTTATAAACCACACAAGATAAAATGGTATTTGTTGCAGGTGGATCACACTTCCACTTTTCAATTTTTATAATGTGATTAATAGATACTTTACTAAATTCCTGGGATTTATACTGCATGCTGCAATAAAAGTGAACTGAAGGTGCAGTTCTGAGGTCAGGTGTTCAAACTTGGACTGCATACCAAGTAAACATCTGGTGACCATATAATAGTTTTAAACAGCGAGGGACCTAGTTAGATATACTTCCTAATTAAATATACTTCTTATAACCCACAGACAGCCATTTTATTGTGACAGTGCTACTATTGCCAAGTCCAATGATAATATCCAATTTCAGTTTTTATCTGTGTTCCTTCTGCAAAGCAATGTGACCATAATCCCCCCACATGGTTTGAAGAACAAACATGAATTATGGTCAATGCAAGTTCAGAACAACTTAGATGCTGTGCTTAAGTATCTGTGTGCAGCCCAAGAACCAGCAAACATCACTTCAGGTTTCTAAGGTATCGTGCTGAAGCTCAACAGGGACTGCAACCAAATCCCAATATCAGAAGGCGCTGACTCATGAGCTAAGAGTCCTCACTTGGCTAGTGGCCCCAGACTTTCAAAAGCCTTATTCTCTCTCCCTAAACAGACTAGAATGTCTATAGCACTGCAAAGCTGCAATAACAGCGTTCTTCTCCAGTTACAGCCTTTGTCATTCAGGAGTCCTCGAAGCCAGGCTTAGTTTTGCTGTCCCAAAGTATGAGAGAGTAAAAAGTGCCCAACATCGCAGAAGAAAAATTCGCTGACCTGCCACCACCCACCTCAGAGGAACTGTGGGAGAAGTTTGTTGTTGTTCAAAGGAAGAAACACGTTTTGTTATCAGAGAACAAAATCTTTGTAAAACAAAATCCTTTTCTTCTTTCTGCTGTGCTACCACATTTCCCCGAAAATAAGACATCCTCCGAAAATAAGACCTACTTCATGGAAATATAATTCATCCCCTGAAAATAAGACCTAGTGCATCTTTGGGAGCAAAATTTAATATAAAACACTGTCTTATTTTCGGGGAAACAGGGTAGATTAGAATATAAAACAATAGAGCCCTGGCTCACATTTTAGAGGCCTCATGGCAAATTCCCACAAACCCTTCAGCTTACCCCTTTGCTGATATAGCCTGCCAGCAGGAGGGAGCCTATGATGATGAGAAAGGTGCCAATCAAAAACAGTACTGTAGCAAGCGCAATGGCCTTATATGGAATCTTAGGAGGGCTTTTCTTAAACTGGAAGAGAAACAAAAAAAGACAAGAGCATTATGAAAATACTAGGGCTGACACTTTATTTTATTTTTAAATATATTTTATTGATTTTTTTACAGAGAGGAAGGGAGAGGGATAGAGAGTTAGAAACATCGATGAGAGAGAAACCTCGATCAGTTGCCTCCTGCACACCCCCCACCGTGGATGTGCCCACAACCAAGGTACATGCATTGACTGGAATTGAACCTGGGACCCTTCAGTCCACAGGCTGATGCTCTATCCACTGAGCCAAACCGGTTTTGGCTCAGGGCTGATACTTTAAAGCAAGGAGGATAGTAAGAACCAATATGAATGTTTCATGTGTCTGGAAGTAAGCCTTACCACCCAGTGCAGCTCTGGGAGAAAAAGGAAAGGGATAGGCAGCAGATGAAGCTCTAAATACTGCTCTACCAGCAGTCCCAGCAGAATGCTATTCTTTCTAGTTCTAGTCTCATTCCACAGACCATAAGAAAACTACTTTCTTACAAAACAAGATACTTTATGGTTACGCATTGATTAGATATGTATTTATTAAGTGCCTGTGACATGGAAGGCTGTACTAATCTACAGGGATTCCAGAATGAACATCTGGAGAAGTTGAGTCAAATAGTAAATAAAACGGAGTATTTATTGAGCTTGTACCTTGGAGAAGTAAAGAAAATAAGTGATTTCTGGCTTTTAGAGTTAAGCAGCATACAGTCAAATCTTTTTAGAAACAGCTTTTTCTAAAGCATTAGTTGCCCGCCACCACCCACCTCAGAGGAACTGGGAGAAGTTGCCTGCCCCACGGAACAAGTAACCTGCCTTAACAATTAAATTCAAGGTTAAGATGCACAAACAAACTTCCTAAGGTTTGGTTCATGGCTACATCTGACCTAACTGGCTGGAAACTTCCCAGATATACTAAAAAAAAAAAAAAAAAAAAAAAACACAAAAAAAAACATAAAACAAAAAACCTTTCTCCTTGAAGTGCAGGTCCAAAGAGTACAAAGAATAATTGATTTGTTTATATTTAAAAGGGTGGCTGCCTGCGGCTTTTTCCTTGGCCCTCATCCCACCTAAAATACTCTCCTCTAAGGAGAAAAGGGCAAAAGGAGATGCTACGCCATTAAGTATTTTATAAAAAATCATCAGGGTGGGGTACAAGCTTAATAAATACTTTGTTTTACTTATTGTTTGCCACCAAAAATACCTTTAACAAACTGGATCTGATGGCGTCAGGAAAGAGGAAGGAATTCCACAATTGGCTGGCTTTCGCAGTTAGTTTCTCCCTTAAAAGGTGAACTGGCTTTGACTAAAGTGTAAACAAACTGATGACATAGCCCTTAAAAATTTTTTTCTACTTAACCAAACACAATCTGATTGTTTTTCAGATAAACTAAATAAAATTTGCAATTGCTGGGCTTTGTCATTGCAACTAATAATTCTTGGGAAGGAACTGCATTTATATTGGATCTCTGCCAAGATCCCTCCTCTGCACGCTATGGCTGAAAGATGCTGGGCTTCTTTCTTGCTGCTCCCTCTATTCCCCAGGGACAGTTAGCAAAAACCTCTACCCATCAGGTCTTCCTGCTAGCTCATCAGAAGGAGAGCCAGCCAGTCTCATCAGCTCTCTTGTGCACTTACCTGAAGGTCAATGTAGCCATCATCTGTGCTGGAGAGTCTCGAGTATTTCACTTTACTACTGGGGATTCCAGCGGCCAGGTTGGTACGAGACGGCATCATAACACACGGACACGGCTACAGTCTGAAAACAAGGAAAACTGTTCATGTCTGCAAGCAACATCAGTGTTTTATATAATCTCAGATGCAGTGATTTGGAGTTCTGGGCTGTGATGACATACTAGCAACTGGCAATTTAGGCTCCACTGCTCTTAGAACCCGACCTTCTTTTGACAAAATGAAAATAGCCTCGTTATTTATCCACTCCGATTTGTCCTGGTAGAATGAAAGTCAAGACAATGACCAAGAACCAGACCTCATATGTACCTTGCCACCAATATTCCCCTGCCTCCTAATTTTTTCAAAGTCATACAGGGTGGAAGAGTAATGATTCAAGTCCAAGTCTACCTGAAGGTCAATGTAGCCATCATCTATGCTAGAGAATCTTGATTATTTCACTTCACTACTGGGGATTCCAGTAGCCAGGATGGTGTAAGGTAGCATCATTTGGTCTTATGCAAAGTTCAGATTTTCAACCATTCTGCTTTATAGTATTGTTTGTCTCTTGTCCCTGCTTCAGAAAAAAAGCAAGAGGCGCATATACTCAAGTGATTCTCGTATTTGCTAGGGAGGAAGGAGAGAGTGGGGAACAGAATACACTCAGACCTACATTTTGCCTATTTCCCCCCTGATGAATATCATGCTGTTAATGCAAAGAATTTGTAAAGCTTCTTGTAAATTTGGATAAGCTCCTGGCTATCAGTACCTGTACCAGTGACTTCTGATTTGCCTGCCTCTCTGCCCCACTCAAGCAGTGAAAGTAGTGATTTCATTTTCCAGATTACTTCTAGAATTACATTTAAAAAAAATCATGGCCATTTTGGCAGTGGTCTAAGAGAGAGTAAATAAGATTTAAAAACAATGACATTGAAGGAACATTTGAGATATTGCTCCCCTACCTAAAACTGTAGTCAGTTTTAGCTCAAATAAACTCTTACAAAATTTAAAAAAAGACATTTGAGCCCTGGTCAGCATTGCTCAGTGGTTGGAATGTTGGCCCAAGAACTGAAGGATCTCAGGTTCGATTCCCAGTCCAGGCACATGCCTAAGTTGAAGTTTTCATCCTGCCCTGGTTCTGGCCCCCCTATTGTGGGAGGCAATCAATCAATGTGTCTCTGTCCCATCTATGTTTCTCTCTCCCCACTCCCTTCTACTCTATAGAAAATGGGGAAAAATATCCTCAGGTGAGGATTAGGAGAGAAAGGGGAAAAAAGACAATTGAATTGAAAAACATTTGTATACTTTTCCTCCATAAAACCACTGTTATATATAAAAAAAGAAGTCCATCTATTTTGATCGTAAAGCTATTTCATTTCTTTTAAGAGGGAAAATTAGGTATTTCAATAAGGGTAACATAAACAAACAAGCAAAGCCTGGCTTTCCTCTGGTATGACACTTTACAAATAACCATTATAGTAACGGCAGTAAATAATTACTGGTTCGGTGGCAGGTGCTTTACATGTTCTTAATCCCAGGTATTAGTGAGTTATGTTAAATGGCCTCCATTCAATCTAAACTAAGTAGCTTTATAAAGGAATTGGTGCTAAATGCTCATATCCCTTTTTATTAATTACATAGTGCTGCAGATATCAAGGTATGCTAACTTATATGCCGCCCTAAAAGGTGTTAAGTAACAAAATTCAACTAGTTTGAAGATCTCATTGGCTTTATTACTCAAGTGGTGAAACGGGCGCATCCCATAGAGCAGCTTAAAGGGAGTGCTGATGAGTTAGTTGTACACAATGGAAAGTTTTTACCGCAGAAAGAAGGGACTCAAACTGCAGTGAGGTTGTTTTGGTTTGTTACTCCATTTGGCCTATTGTTGTTGATTTCATAAACAAGTGGTTAAACTGAATCAAATGGTAGGTTTTTAAATGTTGCGATCCGATTACATGGGGTATGTGGGGGGTTAGGAGGGCACTTGATCATCTCCGATTTGTACTAGTCAAAGTTTATGTACTCCGCCATTAACTACAGTATTCACACACCCGCAACAAAACAGAAAAAGCGCAAGTCGTGAGGGAGAGGAATAAGAATTCTACGAGGGAAAAGAAAATACGGGAACCGATGTTTTCAAAGTTCGCAAGAGGGTTTTTACCAACTCCAACGCAGCCCCTCAGTCCACTCAGCCCCTCAAAGTTGCAGTCACCTTAAAAGCACTCCGCAGTGCCCGGCCCGCCGCGCCTGCACACACACTCCTTCCGGCCGGTCCCCGGACCTCGCCGGGAAGAGAAGAGCCCACAGGAACTTAGAGGGAAACAAACAAAGCCGGTTTCTGGAGAGGCCAGCGGTGCGGAGGGCTCGGGGCTGGACTTCGGCGGGGAGCCGCCGGGAGCCTGGGGACCACCCCCGCCCCGCCCGCCGTGCGCACACCTTACCGGAGCGCCGTGCCCAGCCGTCCGCGCGTCCACTGCCGCCCGCCGAGGGCAACGGAGATGCTCATGACACGCCTCACCTGCCCCTGCCCCACCCCGCCCAGACCGGTCAACGCCGGAAGCCGCGGACAGGAAGGCGGCGCCACGGAAGTTGCGTCACCGAGAGCGACGCCCTCAACCCGCTTTCCGGAAACACCTTCTCAGCCAAGCGCGGGGCCGGCGGTCAGGGCTTTACACTGAGGCGCCTCGGCCTGGGCTAGCAGCCGGCCACGTCCTCGCCGCCCGCCCCGCTGCGCGGCCCTGGACAAACCAACTATGTCTTTTCCGGCCCCTCGGGTAGTGGCGCCCCTCCCAGGGGGCCAAAGCCGGTCCTGGTCGGACCTGAGCTGCGGGGCCAAGTGCCCAGGGCAGCCACCCTTCTAAGGGGGGGGAGTTGTCTTTGCCAGTTATTACCTCTCAACTTCGCTCTCCAGTGGCCCCACTCCTGTGCGTTTTCCTCCTAGGCCAGGGGTGGCAAACTCATTAGTCAACAGAGCCAAATACCAACAGTACCATTGGAATTTCTTTTGAGCCGAAAACTGACTTCTGCGCATGGGCCACCAAGTTTCAATTGCACTGTGCGCACGTGGTATTTTGTGGAAGAGCCACACTCAAGAGGTCCAAGAGCCACAGTGTGCCAACCACTGTCCTAGGCTATCAGGCCTTGCCCAGGTAAGAGAGGTCTGCCCACAAGAAACTTTTGCCACACGTGAAAATTTTAAATGTCAACTTTATTAAGGTATAATTTACATAAAAGTACAATTGGATGAGGTTTAACAAATTCAATCTTGGAACCATCAGGCCCCTTTGCTGCCAAGCTCCTTCCACCCAGGCACATAAGGTAATGGTTACCCACCAGATACAGTAAGTTCTAAAGTCCAATCACTAGAACTCAAGTCCAGGTACAACAAAGAAACCAGTTATTTAATCCAAACATAATGGGGAAAAGGAATGTAATAAAATAACCTTCAGTATGTAGGATGCCAATTTGTGACCTGTAAACACACTTACTGGGAATGTTTAAATAGCCTGTTTCACAACTGCTGGGCCTTTTCACTTTCTCGATTGAACCCAACACCCATAAGAGATAAGCCATTTTCATCCTTTATGGGATAAGTCTCAAATAAAGCTATTTATACTGGAGAAAAAAATTTTTGCAAACATACTCCTTGGGCCCTATCACAAATTTAATAATTCTTAATAAGTCTTGTAAAGTTCCCTAGGCTAAAGAAACACTGCCCTGTAACAATACTAGTCTTATAAACCAACCTAACTTTGAGTACATTAAGTTTCTGAAAAAGTGTTAGTCTTTGTTTACAAAAAAAAAAAAAGACAAAATAATGAAACATAGAATTTGTTCTCCCATTCATTTCTTGAGTTCAAGTGAGAATACAAAAATAAATTTGACAACTGAATCTTCACAAATATCTTGCTACCTACAGCATTTGGAGTACTTTTTACGGCTATACGTAATGTATTTATATCTGGCTGCTCTAGATTGAAAAAATATATAACGTTAACACAAAAAAGGTAGCACTAATTGTGAATTCCCTACAGTCAAGGTTCAAACGAAGGCACTGTCCTGTGGTACCTGAAATTCAAACTTTTAAGTTGAAAACATTAAAACTGCATTAATAGTCAAAACCCTTTGTTATAAACATCCTAAAAACTATTTTTATATAAGGCAGAAGTAGTTCTAGGTTAATAAGACCAGATTTGACTTGAGACTGCTTTAAATCGTAAAGAATGGAAAATAGGTTATTTACAGAAAACATTATCTACATATGTACTGAGGTACAAATTTGGTGACAAAAGAGACTTTTAAAAGCATGTTGAAATCTCAGAAGCAGTTCTCAAAGAGCTTAGTTTTGTTTTCTTGGATTTTAAAACCGCTTAAGATCCTTCTTCATCCTCGATCTTGGGAGCCAGATAGTACTTTAAATGTCCCATATCAGCAATTTTATACTCTACAACTGAAAGAAGACAGGAACATTGGGTTAATTACTGAGACGTACCACACACATACCTACAAAAGAAGATTTAGCCCTTGCCAGTTTGGCTCAGTGGAAAGCTTATCTGCCTTCAGACCAAACGGTCCCTGGTTGATTCCCAGTCAGGGCAGCACATAACCTGGTTGTGGGCTCTATCCCCAGTGGGGGGGTTTGCAGGAGGCAGCCTATCAATGATTCTCTCTCATTGATGTTTCTCTCTCTCTCTCCCTCTCTGAAGTCAATAAAAATATATTAAAAACAAGATTTAGAGGAGCGGGGGAGGGAAAAACAAAAAACAAGATTTAACAAATTATCTTACCAAGGGGTACATCTGCAGACATACTGAGTGTTACTGTAGGAGAGAGTGGAGTAGCTTTTGTAAAGAAGTTCAGATATCTCAGTGCAAAAGTTAGCTGGACTGGCTCATTCATCTCTATCGCAACCTAAGGGGAAAAAGCAAATGATTCATCATAATGAATGAAAAAAAAGGTCGTTACAATATATTCATTAATAATATATATTTTATTTTTTTAATTTATTAAGGTATTATATGTGTACATAGCTTACCAATAATATATATTAAAAAAAACTTGTTACATAGGAGGGTGATATGAAACTAATTTAGAAAATAGGTCAATAAAGCAAAATAACCAATTATTTAGCTTGTCTTTCTGTATATGAACCAAATCTCAAGTAACCAAATTAGGTATTAAGAGCATTTATTTATGAAAGTATCTCTAGAAAATAAACCAGCAAATAAAGGAATGAAATATATTAATATATTACAACTCTGCAAAACATAATGACTTAGTGAATCTAGATAATGACTATTTATAGGTACTAAAAATCACAAAAAGGTATTCAGATACCCCATGACTCCTACCAGAAGTACACACCACCATCTATTAAGTTCTTGCTCTCCTACCCCTAAAACAAAGACACCCTGAATATCAAGCCTCAAGAGCTGTAGCTACTAATTTATAGGAAATAGAAGGTAGAGGAACATATTGACATAAGGAATGAATTGGCAAAATCCAGACTCTGGGAAGCTCAATGACAAATGACCTAGTTTTTTCCAACAAGTCAAATTGTAATGGAGAGGCAAAAACAAATTGGAAAAATAATGGATTGAAAACAACTGAAATGCAATGTTATATACCTTCTTAAAATTTTTATTCAAGCAGTTCGGACATGACCATGGAAATAGGAACACCAAAAATTGCCTTAACATTGAATAATTTTCTTATAGTATGTGATAAAGTTTAATGTTTATACTTCAAGTAGTATTAAAATGTTTACAGATGAAATAATGTTAAAAATTTTAAAAATCGCCGAAACCAGTTTGGCTCAGTGGATAGAGCGTCAGCCTGCGAACTGAAAGGTCCCAGGTTTGATTCCGGTCAAGGGCATGTACCTTAGTTGTGGGCACATCCCCAGTAGGGGGTGTGCAAGGCAGGTGATTGATGGTTCTCTCATCGATGTATCTAACTCTCTATCCCTCTCTCTTCCTCTCTGTAAAAAAAAATCAATAAAATATATATATTTAATAAATAAAATTAAAAAATCAAAGTTGGAAGGGGAGTGAAATGTAATTTAGGAGACAGATAAAAGTTGCAATTAGTCCCTGTGGTTTTGCCATTTAATAGACTTTTAAAAAGTATTTAGACTGGCACCAGAGGAATGGTGACCTGAGAGATTCCCCTTTAAGTTTAAACAATCTGAACAGCTATAACTCAGATTCCCTGCTCAATGAATAAACATGCCTGAGAGATCCACATATTAAAACATCTAAAGAATCTTCCTGCTCATTATTAAAAAATCCATTAACAGATATTACCACTACTAAATTCATGTTGCAGGGAGAGTATGTGAAGGTGCATTACCATGATGTGCATTGAAATTATGGTTATAAGCCTATCTAGGTTGTATACATAATATGTTAATTTAGTGTGGGAGTGTTTTTATATCGATTTAAGAATAAATGTGAGCCCTGCCTAGGCAGCTCAGGTGGTTAGAGAATAGTCCTAACGTTGCAGGTTTAGTCCCCAGTCAGGGCACATACAAGAGTCATCCAAGGAGCGTACAACCACAGAATAAATCAATGCCCACCTCCTTTAAAAAAATCAATTAAAAAAATAAATCTGAGCTGAAACCGGTTTGGCTCAGTGGATAGAGCGTCGGTCTGCGGACTGAAAGGTCCCAGGTTCTATTCCTGTCAAGGACATGTACATTAGTTGCGGGCACATCCCCGGTATGGGGTGTGCAGGAGGCAAGCTGGTCAATGTTTCTCTCTCATCGACATTTCTAGCTCTCTATCCCTCTCTCTTCCTCTCTGTGGAAGATTAATAAAATATATTTTAAAAAATAAATAAATCTGAAATAAATTAGTAAAAATCAATTCTTTTATTTTCTTATGTATTGCCAGCTTTATTGTTGGACATTCAATAGTAAAAATAAAGAAGTCTTTATTTAAACGGAGTTTACTTTCATTTAATCTGTGGGCTGACTGCTCAAACAAGGGATAAGAAAATACCTAATCTTAGAAACTATGAACAACAAAAAGACATCAAATACATACCTACCAACAAGTGAATCTAAAAATCAAGTGAATAAAAAATCTGAACAAAATGGACTGGTGAATATAATAGAATCAGGGACATAGAAAAGGATTGGATTAACAATTCTCAGGGGAAAGGGGGGTCTGAGGGGTGTGGGAAGAGATTGGACAAACATCTTGTATCTATGGATGAAGACAGGGGGTAAGGGTGGGGAATCAGGTGGAGGTGAGGTATGGGGGAGGTGGGAGAGGAAGAGGAACACCTGTAATAATCTGAATATTTATTATTTTTAATAAAAATAAAATACCTAATCTTTACTATAAACTTACAATATGTCAGATACTGTGTTAAGCACTTTGAATGTTACTTAATCCTAATAATCTTGAGATTAGGTCCTTTAATTGTTCTTGAATTACAGATAACTGATGTTCACAGGCTAACAAGTTTTATTTTAGTACAATTACCAAATTTTAGTTTATAATACTCTAACAAGAAAATGAACACCTGATTACAGGAAAACCTTATTTTAAGGATATTTAGGAAATAGTGTTATTTTTTTTGGTTAAATGTGGACTATACAGGAGCTCCTAACAGCTAGATTTTTACCCCTAGTTAGATCCTTCTATTGAGGTATCCTGTGCTGAATTACTTGGTAAAAGCAGAGTAAATACCTCCAGAAACCTAAAGGTTAGACACCTAGCCTCTCAATCCTTTTCTTACCATGTAAAGCGCCCAGGCAGCCACTGGTGACTGCCACTATACTTTCTGTCCAGAAGATATAACAGGCTGGATGCTTAACATGTTGACTATGTGTGGGTTTGATACACCAGCACACTGTTCACATTGAATTTGCATTCCCTGCTTACAAATCATAAATTAGATGGCACTTATAAAATACTTTCAGATTTCAACAATATCTTCCACCTTTTTTTTTTTTTTTTTTACAAATTATAAAAATGCAATTTTGGCCGAAACCAGTTTGGCTCAGTGGTAGAGCTTTCAGTCTGCGGACTGAAAGGTCTCGGGTTTGATTCGGGTCAAGGACATGTACATTGGTTGCGGACACATCCCCAGTAGGGGGTGTGCAAGAGGCAGCTGGTCAATGTTTCTCTCTCATCGATGTTTCTGGCTCTCTCTCTCTCCCTTCCTCTCTGTAAAATATCAATAAAATATATTAAAAATAAAAAAATAATGCAATTTTGTCTATTTTTCTTTCAAGTTTTCTCTAATTCTTAGTATTTATCTTGCTATAGAGAATCTTTATCATGTCCCTTCTCCCCCTTTAATGTTAAAACTGAATCCCCAGTGTTATGGTATTCAGAAGTAGGGCCTTCATGAATATTATGTCCTTATAAGAGACCCCAGCCCGACTGGTGTGGTACAGTAGTTGAGCATCGACCAATGAAACAGGTGGTCAGGGGTGGATTCCCAGTCAGGGCACACTTGCCTGGGGTTACAGGCTAGATCCCCAGTAGGAGGTGTGCAGGAGGAAGCCAATCAAAGATTCTCATCATTGATGTTTCTACCTCTCTGAAATAGAATAAAAAGACCCTAGAAAGCTCCCTTGCCCTATGAATCAAGAAGCAAGTCCTCACCAGACACCAAATATGCCAGTTTCCCAGCCTCCAAAACTGGGGGAAATAAAATTTCATAGCTTATAAGCAATCAGGTTTATGGTACTTTGTTATAGCAGCCCAAACAGACTAACCCAATATTAAGCAGTGTTATAATTCTCTTCAAAATATTTTTTTGTTTTTTTTTTAAATTACTTACACCCACGGAGTCAGAGTGTAAAACGTGACTGTGGGAATGAGAATGTGCTTGTGCTGTACACTGGGGCCTAGGAGCTCTTTTCTAAACTTTGTACATTTTTTCCATGAAACATTAAATATTTTCTAAAAAAAATTTACTTACACCTTCCTCTTCTTTATCGACATTACTTGTTTGTGACAACTTAATATTTCCATTTCCAAGTTCCCCACTGGCAGAGAATTTCACTCCATCTTTTGCACAGGAAATTACAACAGCATCTCCAATATGACTGAGATCTCGGCATATACGTGCAAATTCATCAGAAGGCATCTTTACTACACAGCTATACTCCTGTTCCTATAAAACAAAATGAAACAAAAAAAACCTTAAAGATCAATTACTGGGAATTAAAGATTTGGTAGGTACCATCTCTTCCTGAAGAATCAGCATCTAAAGGAGAACTCAGGCCAAAATCGGTTTGGCTCAGTGGATAGAGCGTTGGCCTGCGGACAGAAAGGTCCCGGGTTCAATTCCGGTCAAGGGCATGTACCTTAGTTGCGGGTACATCCCCAGTGGGGGGTGTGAAGGAGGCAGCTGATCAATGATTCTCTCTCATCGATGTTTCTAACTCTCTATTCCTTTCCCTTTCTCTCTGTAAAAAAAAAAAAAAAAAATATATATATATATATATATATATATTTTTTTTTTTTTTTATTATTATTATTTTTTTTTAAGTAGAGCTTAAACCAGGGGTGGGCAATTTGATTCGAGGGCCACAATAGGTTCTTAAACTGAACTGGCGGGCCTTAACAAAAGCAACCTGACCATGCTGGCACTCTCATCTTGGGCTGCTGGTGAAGGAGTGGAGGGGAGAGCAAGAGAACCCTCCGCTCTTTCGGCTCCTGGAGCCAGATAGAACAGCCGAATGGGCCGAATCCGGCCCTAGGGCCATAGTTTGCCCACTGCTGGCTTAAACCTTTTAACAGTGAAATCCAGGGAAGTAGAGCTTCCCCAAATCATCCATCCTCCAGGGCTAAATCAAGAAGACATTAGAGCCGGCCTGCAAGTCTTAGTGGCTGAACGTGGACCTATGAACCAGTTCCATTCCAGGTCAGGGCACATGCCTTGGTTGTGTGCTCAATCCCCAGTGTGGAGCATGTAGGAGGCAGCTGATCAATAATTCTCATCATTGACATTTTTCTATTTCTCTTTCCTCTCCTGTCCTCTTACATTCCAACACTACCTCTCTCCTTTAATGATGATAAACTTAATCTAATAAACTTTTGCCCCTTGGTTCTAAAATCTAATCTTAATACTCAGCAACAATGAAGTCAACCAATGATCCATTTTTTTTGAGTACTGTAACTCCACTTTGGAACGTGCACCAGCAGGTATATAGTTGTTAGGAAGTAGGCTTTATATTAACATATCTTAGGTAGTTATCATGTACAGTACACTCAATCAAACTGATACTCACTGGAATTCCAAGTTGTTCAACATCCAAATCCATTAACTTCATTTCATAGTCTGAAACCTTTTCTTGGTCTATCAAAGGAAAGCAAACATTATTGAAGAAAAGCATATAAGCCTCAAAAAAATTATTTTCAATTTCTCATAACTTTGAAAATACTGATGCTGCATTTTAGTTTTCTTCAGGATAACTCAGTAGAAGAGTATAACCTACTTGGAGCTTCAAATACTAGTGCCAAGGTGTCCGCATTATCTTCAGCCCTTAGGGTAATGATGTCTTCATTGCCAGCACATTTTAGTATCTTGGACATGCTAAAACAGAGAAGACACAGGATTTAAAATTGATATACAAGAATAAGAAAAGCCTCTTTTTCTTTGCTGCAGCCTTCCACAATTTATGAGAAACACCTGGTAATTAAAATCCAAGATTATTAGCTCCTGATTCACACAGTCCCTTTGTTCAAACTACAAGACAAGTTACTTTCAAGGCTACATTTTTGTATAACCCTCCTCCTTGTTTTTACAACTCAGGGATAATTAATAGAAAGCCCTACCCCCACTCTTTAAAAAAGCTGCTTTTGAACTCTTCATAACTTTTACTCTAAGAATGGTTTGCAGGCTTTGAAAAAAATATTGATAAGGCACCTCCCTAGAACATCTCTCCTGATTGTCTTCTAACTAACTAACTACAACCCTCTAATAAGTCTGTTCAATTTCAACCTCCAAACTCCCCTCTCTTTCTTGTCTCCTAGCAACAGCAGCCATTACCCTTCAAAAGAGCAGCTGCAGTTTATTTCTTTCCTTTGTATTGATTAGCAATACACCCACCCTTTCCCTTCTGGAAAGTAAAATAAACTCTTTATACACATCTCTATCTCTTCTTTTAGTTTAGAACTCTTTCATATCCCAAATCACGTGACCAAAAGCCTAACAATCCACACCATGTTAAGATGGTTAGAGTTTAAGCCATTAAACAAGGAGTTACCATTTTTAGCTATCAGGCTGAAGAATGGGCAAGTTAGGTAGATGTACTCCAGGATGACCTGTAAACCAGTCCAGACTTTGGGATGCAATCTGGCAGCCTGCCACCAGTTATTTCCACTTTTGAATATAAATGAAAAAAGCAGTATATTCTGAATTGCAAATCCTCTTAGTGGCTAAGTTATTGGACCACGACGACCAATTACAATATACTACTATTAAAAGACATGGCATGCATTAGGGACAGCCCCCTCAGTCAGTGGGAGGGGGCTGTTCCCAACCTCCATTCTTATCTTTTCATATAAATCAATTTATGAGACCTTGGCTGTGTTGTGAAAAGCCAATTTATTAATGCATGCACCTTTATTGAAAAAGCAAAGCAGGCAAATACATCTGGCTTATGAAGCACAGATGGGCTCTCAGCTAATCTGAAGAGCGAGCCTGGTAGGACATTTACCTTCCTGTCTATAGGTTTCAAAATTCCTCTGCTGAAATATTCTGGCATAGATTAATTCTCGAGGTTCCTTTTTACTTTGTCGTGACCTTCTCAGAATTCATGAGATGCACCTGGAAACTTTATCTGCTTTCTCTGGCAGGGGTGGGCAAACATTTTGACTCGAGGGCCACAGTGGGTTCTTAAACTGGACCGGAGGGCCAGAACAAAAGCAACCTGACCATGCTGGCACTCTCATCTTGGGCTGCTGGTGAAGGAGCGGAGGGGAGAGCAAGAGAACCCCCCGCTCTTTCGGCTCCGCGGGCCGTAGTTTGCCCACGGCTGGCTTAGGGAATAAAACTGCCTTTTTTCTGTCTTTCTTTCCCCCTCCCTCTCTGCATCCTCTCATTAGGGAGCTTTTTAAACCATTTGCTCTCAAGTATCCTTGGCTGGCGAAAATAGTGGCTTGTTATTTACAAGCTGGCTGTAAATCGCCCAGGCTGTTTGGCCTAAGTTTTAACTTTAGAATCCTGCAACAGGATGTAGAATGGGTAAATACTTCTCATAAGGCTTTAAAACTTTAAACACATATATACACTAGATAGCGATTAAAAAAAAAAAAGTTGCAAGCCACTGCCCTGGAGAAATCTTTCCTCAAGTTCAAGAGGGTGATCACCACAAATAGACCAGAAATAAGCTATTGTCCCTAAGTAAGGAGACACGTTAGGGAACACTTATAAAGCGGTTAAAGTCATCCACGTCTGGGGATGGACAGGGGCGGGCGGGGGTCAACGGAGATAAAAAGGAAACATATGTAATACTTTCAACATGAAAACTTTTTTAAAAATTAAGTAAAATAAAGTCATCCATGATCACGGTTTCTCAGTCAAGGCCCCTGGCACCTAATGACGGAAAGAGCTCTAGAAGCGTGTCTTCCTACCAGCCCGGGGCAGCCGGTCATTTTCCCGCCACCGCCCGCTTTGTGGCTGTGGCGCGGAAAGAGTGAGTTCCCGCCTCGGCCAGCGCGGGCTTTCGGAACCGCGCGCTCCGCGGGGTCCCGCCCCCAGGCACAGCAGGCCAATGCGAAGGCGGGGTGGGCCGCGCCGGCCAATGAGAGGCCGGCTCGGAGAAGCTCCCGCCAAAGAGGGGGAGGGAATGGGAGTTAGGCGACCCAGGCCCGGCTCCCCCACCGGCTCCCGGGCTCACCTGGTGAGGTTCACGCCCATGGCCAGGTTTCGGTCGCAGCGGTAGGTGTCGAAGCCCTCAGACCGCAGGGTGAGCTGCACCAAAGAGACGTGGGACGAGTCCATGCTCTGCAGGTTCACGCCGCTCGAGCTGATGTCCCAGCAGGCCTCATTGATGAGGTCCTTCAGCGCCTCCAGCACCTTTTTCAGGATGGAGCCCTGGACCAGGCGCGCCTCGAACATGGTGGCGGAGTCGCAACGACGCGGCTAGAGACGAAAGTGAAGAAGGAGGATTAGCCGGCTACCGCAGCGGCGAGAGCCTGAGACCTACGACGATCACCGGAACGCTCCGCTCGCAACGGCTTAATACCGCCTGGTCCGCGTTCGAGCACTCCCCGCCTCTGCGTCCCGTGATAGTACGTCACCACGCTGCCCCGCCTACCTCGGAGCGGGAGGTTTCAGGACCAACCGTGTGCCTAGTTCGCGCTAAGCCCGCCCCCCTTGGACGCCCATTGGAGGATGAGAGTGGGGGAGGGCTGGAGGTTTCAGGACCAACCGTGTGCCTAGTTCGCGCTAAGCCCGCCCCCCTTGGGCGCCCATTGGAGGATGAGAGTGGGTGAGGGCGGGATAGGAACGCGGCGCCTCCGGGGGCGGGCGGAGCGGCGTCCGGGAGGATTGCCAGCCTTTCGGTCACTGCGGAGCCTGAACGCTGGACAAGTCCGGGCAGCGCTGAGGCTCAGGCCCCGGGTCCACGAGCTCCGGTTTTGTGTTGCCTACTCGCCCCCTGCTTCGGGGATAGAGCGTTGCCAGCCCCTATCGGGAGGGAAAGACGCCTGAGGAAAACTTTTGCTTCAAGTGTGCACTTTATTTTTGCTATCTTAGAAGTGATGTGGTCCTAAAAGTCAAACGATGTACGGTGTACAGTTATGATAACAAAATTCTCAGCTCCCACCACCATCTCTTTAAAACCCTTACACACACACACACACACACACACCCCAAGCACGTATCATAATCGTTTCTGTATACAGCTTTCTAAGCTGCTTTTTCTATAAATACATGTTTTTATTTAAAACAAACCAAAACTGGGTTCGTACCGTTAACACTTCTGCAATGTACTTAATAAAGTATATTTAATTTTATGCCACGTACATTTTTTTTTTAAGAACACCTTTTAAAAAGGTGGAGATACCGAAACCGGTTTGGCTCAGTGGTAGAGCGTTGGTCTGCGGACTGAAAGGTCCCGGGTTCGATTCCGGTCAGGGGCATGTACCTTGGTTGCGGGCACATCCCCGGTGGGGGGTGTGCAGGGGGCAGCTGGTCGATGTTTCTCTCTCATCAACGTTTCTAGCTCTCTAGCTCTCTCCCTTCCTCTCTGTAAAATATCAATAAAATATATATTAAAAATAAAAAATAAAAATAAAAAGGTGGAGAAACACAGGCATACCTCGGAGATAACTGCGGTTCCTTTCATACCACGCAATATAGCCAGAAAGGCAGTAAAGAGTGACTTTTTTGCTGGTAGAGGGATGGTTTTGCCACTCCTGTGGAAGGCAACAAAGCAAATCTCAATAAAACGAAGCCTATCTGTATCTCAGGTTTGCAACCCAATTTACCAATTTCTTGTCATTACAAGCACCTGTGGGCGGTTTTTCAAGATGAACTTCTTGAACTAGGTAGCATTGCTGGGCGGAAGAGTATACACATTAAATATTTGATTATTGTTTTTTTTTTAATCCTTATTGTTGGAAGTATTACGTATTCCTCCTCCCCTTTTTCCTTCCACAGAATTCCTCCAGCCCTCAGCCCCAGGCCTTCACCTATTGTCTGTTCATGGGTTATGCATATATGCATACAAAGTCCTTGGCTGACTACCTCCTCTCCCCCCTTTTCTCCCCGATTCCGCACTCTGTTCCATGCTTCAATGTCTCTGGATTTGGATTCACTCCGTTCATCATTTTATTTTTATTTTGTTAGATTCCACATAAGAATGAGATCATATGATACTTGTCTTTCTCTGACTTATTTCACTTAGCATGATACTCTCAAGGTCCCTCCATGCTGTCTGAAAAAGTAAGAAATTCTTTTTTACTGCTGCATACTATTCCATGGTATAAATGTACTATAGCTGTTTTTATCCATATGGTTACTGATGGGCCCTTGGGATATTTCCAGATCTTAGCTATTGTAGATTGTGCTGCTATGAACACAGCGGTGCATACATTCTTTCTTACTGGTGTTTCAGGTTTCTTTCTTTTTAAAAAATTTAAATTCTTTATTGTTGAAATGTTTCAGGTTTCTTAGGATATATTCCTAGAAGTGGGATCACTGGGTCAAATGGCAGTTCCATATTAAATTTTTTGAGGACAATCCATACTGTTTTCCATAGTGACTGCACTAGTCTGCATTCCCACCAGCAGTGCACTCTTCACCAGCACTTGTCATTTGTTGCCTTGTTGATGGTAGCCACTCTGACAGGTGTGAGGTGACACCTTATTGCCGTTTTAATTTGCATCTCTCTGATGATCAGTGACTTTGAGCATTTTTTCATATGTCTCATGGCCATCTGCATGCTCACTTTGGAGAAGTGTCTATTTAGGTCCTTTGCCCATTTTTTAAGTGGATTGTTTGTCTTCCTTTTGTTAAACTGATTGAGTTCCTTATATTTTTGGATATTAAACCTTTAACAGATGTATCATTGCCAAATATGTTCTCCGATACAGTGGGTTCCCTTTTTGTTTTGTTGATGGTATCTTTTGCTTTGGAGAAGCTTTCTATGTTGATATAGTCCCATTTGTTTATCTTCTTTGTTTCCTTTGCCCTAGGATATGTATCTGTAAACAAAATATTTTATTATTGTTGCCAAATTGACCTCTAAAGATTGCAATTTAGCTGAAACCCGTTTGGCTCAGTGGATAGAGCATTGGTCTGGGGACTGAAGGGTCCTAGGTTTGATTCCGGTGAGGGGCATGAGCATTGGGTGTGGGCACATCCCCAGTAGGGGGCGTGCAGGAGGCAGCTGGTCAAAGTTTCTCTCTCATCTATGTTTCTGGCTTTCTATCCATCTCCCTTCCTCTCTGTAGAAAATAAAATATATTTTAAAAGAAAAGATTGCAATTTATATTCTAGCCAAGACTATGAGCAAGCTCATTTCCCCTGATTTTTCTAACTAAATAAATTTTCATTTGTGTGAAAATTTCAATTTGCATATTTAAACAGTGTTACACAAAAAATAAATGAAAAGTGTTATAGGTTGGACATTTTTTATATATATCTTGACCATTGCAAGTTTATATTTTTCCCAGTAAACTGTCTTTTTCACATTGATTAAAAGGAGCACTTTTGCCCTCTCTGGTTTGGCTTAGTGGATAGAGTGTCAGCCTGCAGACCAGAGGGTCCCAGATTCGATTCCAATCAAGGGCACATGCCTGGGTTGTGGGCTCGGTCCAACGTGCAGAAGGCAGTCAATCAATGATTCCTTCTCATCATTGATGTTTCTATCTCTCCCTTCCTCTCTGAAATCAATAAAAATATATTTTAAAAAATAATAAAATGGTTGATTCAGTTAAGGAAAAAAAATTATTTGCCTCATTGTCATGAGCAGGGTGTAGTTTTTGTTGTTGTTGTTGTGTTTTTTTTAAAGGAGTACTTTATATGTTAACTAGAGGCCCACTGCATGAAGATTCCTTCTCCTTGCTGCTGGCACCAGTTTTCCTCTGGCACCTGGGACCCAGGCCTTTCATTCTGGCTGGAGCCTTCAGTCTTCTCTGCTCTGGCCAGAGCACTGCTCCTGTAGCTCCCTCTGCCCCAAGCCCTCCTCCTCATAGCATGCACCCTCCCTGCCCAGCTCTGCACCTGCTTATGCAAATTAACCCACCAATTTTTTATTGGGTTAATTTGCATCCTCACTCCTGATTGGCTGGTGGGCATCATGGAGATATGATCAATTTGCATATTTCTCTTTTATTAGTGTAGATCATTTCCCCATTATATATATATATATATATATATATATATATATATATATATATATATATCTCCCAGCTTCCCCTTCATTACTCCCCTCCACCAGGTTCCTATCCCACCCTCTGCACTTTCCCCATCCCCCATTGTCCTCATCCATCCATAGGTGCACAGTTTATGTTCAGTCTCTTCCCATACCCTCCACTCCCCTTTTCCCCAAGAATCATCAGTCCACTCCCCTTCCATACCTCTGATTCTATTATATTCACCAGTTAATATTATTCATCAGATTTTTTAATTCCTTTGGTTTTTAGATTCTCTTGTTGATAGTACGTATTTGTTTTCATAATTTTTATCTTTATTTTCTTCCTTTTCCTAAAGAACCCCCTTCAGCAATTCATATAATTCTGGTTTGGCAGTGATGAACTCCTTTAGCTTTTTTTATTTTTTTTATTTGTGAAGCTCTTTATCTGGCCTTCAATTCTGAGTGATAGCTTTGCTGGGTAGAGTATTTTTTGGCTGTAGGTTCTTGTTATTCATCACCTTGAATATTTCTTGCCTTTCCCATCTGGCCTGCATGGTTTCTGTTGAGAAATTAGCTGACAATCCTATGGGTGCTCCTTTACGTATAGGTAACTACCTGCTTTTGTCTTGCTGCTTTTAATATTCTCTCTTTGTTTTTTGCTCTTGGACTTTTAATTATGATCTGTCTTGGTGTAATCATCTTTGGATTCCATTTGTTTGGGGCTCTCTACGCTTCCTGGACTTGTAAGTCTAATGCTTTCAGCAGGTGGGGAAGTTTTCTGTCACTATTTCTTCCAATATGTTTTCGGTATCTCGTTCTCTCTCTTCTTCTGGGACCCCCATAATTCTGATGTTGTCCCAGAGGTTTCTTACATTATCTTCAACTTTCTGGATTCTCTTGTCTTCTTGCTTCTGCAGAGGAGTGTCTTCTGGCTCTTTTGTTCCAAATCTTTTACTTGATTTTTGCGATCTTCCATTCTGTTTTTAGGACTCTATAATATTTTTTATTTCAAACAATGTATTCTTTGTTTCTATTTGATCCCTTTTCATATCCTCATAGGTATTGTTTATTTTATTGCCCTTTTCTAGGAAATTCTTGAAAAACCTTATAACCTTGGTTTTGAACTCTATATCCAGTCTCTTTTTGTCCTCCATTTCTTTCGTTTGTAATCTGTTTCCTTGTCTTGGCATTTTCTCAGCTTCCCTGAGTTTGTAGAGTGGCTTTGTGTGTTAAGGTGTCCTATATGGTTCAGTGGGTCAGCCTCCCAGTTATCTGAGGTGGACACTCTTGGTGCACCCCTTTGTGGACTGTGTGTACAGCCTTGTTGTAGTTAAGTCTTGATTGTTGTTGGTATCACTGGGAGGAACTGACCTCCAGGCCAATTGACTGTGAGGATCAGCTGTGTTTATGCCAGGAGACAGCCTTTTTCGACTAGACTTGGAAAATTGCAAAAGCCTCTGTGTTCAGCTTGGATGGGGCGGAGTTTCAGGGTAGAGCCTACAGCCTTGGCTTCCTGTCAGCCCTATGAGATTCCTGAGTCTGTGTTCCTCAGTGTCCTTTGGTACTCGCTGCAAGCACCTTTAAGAGAAAGGTGCTCTCAAATTTCGGCCACTACCAGACAGTCTAGTCTCTCCCACAATGAGCCTGGAACTGGGGTTCAGTGCAGTTGGAAGTGGAGTTCAGTGCAGTCTGGAGCTTTTGTCTCCTTCCTGCTAGGGCAATCTAGCAGCTCAGTCAACAGTCCATCCACTGTAGGCAATGTTCGCGACTCCGGGGCTCTGCCTTTCGCCATACCCCTGAGCTTCTGCCTTTCAGCCCAGATTCCCTCTGTATGAGCCTGGGTCCCCAGGGTCTCGCCCAGAACTGGGTTTCAGTGCAGTCGGAACTGGGGTTCAGCACAGTCCGGAGCTTTTATCTGCTTCCCACTAGGGAACGCTAGCCAGGCACTCAGCCACCCCTCCTCTCCGGCTCCGTCCTCTCCCCACGTGTGCACCGTGTCTCTCTGTACCTTAGGCTTTTACAGCTCCTCTGATTTTCCTTCTGGTTTTCTCCTTCCTTCTAGTTGTAGAATTTCCAGTTAGTCAACTTTCCTGTAGTTCTGGATAATGTCCACTTTGTATTTTAGTTGTATTTTTAAAAAATTGTTGTGTGAAGCTGCAGTTAGGTGTCTACCTATGCCGCCATCTTGGCTCTCTCCTAAAGTGTGTCTTTTTCACTTTTATTACAACATTTTTCTTTAGTTGCACTGGATATTTTATCTTGGTCTATAGAATTCCTTAGTTTTTCTACAATGTGTCAAGGATGGATTTAGCTTTACTTATCATGTTCAGAGAATTTTGAGTCCTGAAACAGAAGACTCATGTATTTCATTAAGTCCAGAATAATCTCAACCAACATGGCTTCAAATATTACCTTTTCTACTCTATTTTCATCCTCTATTATTTCTATTAGATGCATCTATTTCACAGAATTTTTAAAAAAAATATATTTTATTGATATTTTACAGAGAGGAAGGGAGAGAGATAGAGAGCTAGAAACGTCGATGAGAGAGAAACATCGACCAGCTGCCTCTTGCACACCCCCTACCGGGGATGTGCCCGCAACCAAGGTACATGCCCCTGACCGGAATCGAACCCGGGACCCTTCAGTCCGCAGACCGACGCTCTACCCACTGAGCCACACCGGTTTCGGCTATTTCACAGAATTTTTAAAAAATATATCTTTATTGATTTCAGAGAGGAAGGGAGAGGGAGAGTTAGAAACATCAATGATGAGAGAGAATCATTGATTGGCTGCCTCCTGCATACCTTCTACTGGGGATTGAGCCTGCAATGGAGTCATGTGCCCTTGACCAGAATCAAACCAGGGTCCCTTGAGTCCACAGTCCAGTACTCTATCCACTGAGCCATAGCGGCTAGGGTAAGAGGGGTTGTTCCCATTTTATTGAGGTATAATTGACATAATAGAACTCAAAAGTCTTTGATATATCTAGAAAATATTGAACAATGGTGAGAGTGGTGCAAAGTGATTTTGCAAACAAAGGCAGGGGTTAAATCTTATAGGACTTTGCAAGCCCTCTGTAAATTCACGGGTAAGTTATCAAAAGAAGGTCTTTGACATGGTTCAATGTGTGGTTTAAGACGATCACTTTAATATCTGGTAGTGGTGCTATCCCAATCAGTGAGAGAAAGAATGAATTAAGTGAATTATGACCAAACAATTGGTTAAACTTCTAGACTCTTCCTAGTAACTGTTCACAGACATAAATTCCAGGTAAAAATTTAAATTTTAAATAAATGTAAACCAAATAAGAAATGGAAAATTAGGCTCTGGAGGGGTGGCTTGTTTGGTTAGAGCATCGTCCCAATACATCAATGTTTTAGATTTGATTAGGGCACATATAGAAATCAATCAATGAATGCATAAATAACTGGAACAAGAGATCAATGTTTCTTAAATGAATAAATTTAAAAAAGATTTGGGAAAGTATTTTAGTAAATAATTATGAGATTTTGCTGTGGCTTCTAAACATGTAAGACAAAAAAACAAACAAAACCCTATTAAAACATAAGTTTTAAAACTTCAGTATGCCTAAGAGCACTGCGTTGGTTCATATACTTGGTTTCCATTACACAGAACCCAGTTCAAAATAAGAAAAGATGGGCCGCGGCCGCGGCGGCAGTTAGGGCAGCGCGGGTGCAGGTGCGATTGCCATTGGGCCACCGGGGCCTTCTAGCTCTCCACACCGGGCTTGGAGACGCCACGCTCTCGAGGCCAGGGGTCCGGGTCCTTTGCACCAGACCTTCAGGCACTTCGTGTCTAATCTTGAGCACTTGCCACATGAGCCCAAATCATGACGGACGCCAAGTATGTCCTGGGCAGATGGAAAGAGCGATTATGGCCTGCAAAGGTTTTGGCCAAAACCAAGATGTCAACAACTAAGAAAAAAAAAAGGGGGGGGGATTTTTTCTAAATGTTCAAATACTCTCCTTAGACAAAAAGGTGAGGGTGAAAAGCACAGAAGCCAAGATTCTGAGGAAGTCCCACATCGAGGACATCGCTGCCTTATTGTCTTCACAGAACAAGATTTCAGCCAAACCTGTGGAGGAGTTGACCTACAGATGGTCGCTTAGAGTGGCTCTGGATATTTTCAATGAGGAAGTACATTCTCAACAAGAAAACTCTTCAAGGGAAGAAAGAACTGCTGTGTCTGCAGGAGAGAAGCACATGGAACTAGCATCCTCACTCTGTGATCACAACGCTCCATCTCTTCTCCATGAGGGGGTGTTGGGCAGTTCTGGACCTGAGAGTAGGGAACACATACACCAGAAGCTGACAGGCTCATCCACTTGTGAAAATGAGATCAAGTGTCAAGTGGACCACAAGAAGGGGATTGGGGAAAGTGAAAGCCCACTTACTCTGGTGGTCTCAGCTGGAGGTGACGCTCGGGACCAGAGTAAATCAAGAATACACCTCAAAAATGGGACAACCTTGAGTAAAAGTGGAAGAAATTTGGCACAGGAGCCCAGCAGGTATCTGAATGGCTCTTCACCTTCAGTGGGAGGTGAGAAAAAAGGGAGTGAGGAAGAGATGGACAGCCCTGCAGTCCTGAACTCACCTGCAGCTATGGAGCAGGGTCTGTGTGCCAAAGGTCGCCATTCAGTTTTGCCATCAGGCAGCCCCACGGGGCACCTAGCCTACCCGGATGTTCAAGGCCCACCTGACCATCAGTCTTCTGAAGAGCCAATGGAGTTTGAGCCTGTTAATTCCATCCTGAAGGAGGAAGAGGAACCCCCAAGGATCCTTTTAAATTACGAACCAAGTTCGTTTGAAGTAGGAATGCTGGTCTGGCTTAAATACCAAAAATACCCCTTCTGGCCCGCAGTGGTCAAGAATGCCAAGCGGATGCCGAAACCGGTTTGGCTCAGTGGATAGAGCCTGCGGACTGAAAGGTCCCAGGTTCGATTCCGGTCAAGGGCATGTACCTTGGTTTCGGACACATTCCCAGTAGGGGGTATGCAAGAGGCAGGTGATCAATGATTCTCTCTCATCGATGTTTCTGACTCTCTGTCCCTCTCCCTTCCTCTCTGGGGAAAATCAATAATATATATATATTTATTGAAGAATATATAGTAAGAAGAATGTTAAGTGGAGAGAAAAGAAAGCGAGTGTGCTTTTTATTGAAGGACACATGGACCCGAAAGGGCGAGGCATCACAGTACCTCTCAAGAGGCTGAAGCACTTCAACTGTAAAGAGAAGCAGGCGCTTCTGAATGAGGCTACGGAGGACTTTGACCAGGCTATTGGCTGGTGCATCTCCCTGATCACTGACTACAGGGTCCGACTCGGCTGTGGTTCCTTCTCTGGCTCTTTCCGGGAATATTATGCAGCCAATATAAGCTATCCTGTCCGCAAGTCCATCCAGCAGGATGTCTTAGGGACTCGGTTCCCTCCGCTCTGCCATGAGGATCCTGAGATGGCCTTTGGCCGGGAGTCCCTGGGGCAGGAGGCAGCCTTGCAGGAACATCTTGCCTGATTGATCACGAGCTGCCCGGGACCGGGCCAACCAGAAGCTGATGGAATACATCGTAAAAGCAAGGGGTGCTGAGAACCATCTGCGGGCCATCTTGAAGAACAAGAAGCCATCCAGGTGGTTGAAGATGTTTCTGAACTCGGAACAGTATGTGATATGTGTAGAGACATACCTGGAAGATGAGGAACAGCTGGACCTGGTGGTGAAGTACTTGCAAGGGGTCTACCAGGAAACAGGCAGCAAGATGCTGACGCAGATCAACGGTGACAGAATCCGCTTCATTCTGGAAGCCATCATCTGTGCGATTTCTGCAGTGAAAGTGGTAGATTACAAGACGGCTGAGGAGAAGTACATCAAAGGATCTTTGCTGAGCTACTGGGAAAAATAAATATTTGACAACCAGCTCCTAGAAGAAAGAAACCAGTGATGCTGATGTGGGAAGGCGCCATCGTGTGTAGTGAGAGTTGCCAGAGGACCATGGGCTGTTGCACACACTTTCTGAAGATGGAACTGAAGAGATGTGTACATCAGATCTGTCTTTTCAGGGAACAGATCCTGAAAGGTTTTTGAAAGGACAAAACTCATTTATTTTGCTTTATTTCATTACTTGCAACTGTACAGAATAGTTTAATATAAGGTACACATTTGTCTTTTTATGTTAAAAAGCGTTGTATCTGTTAAAAGTTGTTGTATTAAACAAGAGTTGTTGTTTTTAAAAAACAAACAAACAAACAAACAAACAAAAACTAAGAGAAAAGGGGAATCAAAGCATCTAAACAAAAGCCAGAGGTGTTTGGCTTCCAGTATTCTTGGTAAATGGTTGCCATATTAATAAAGAAATAGAAATTAAAGGGAGATAGAATTTTAACCTACCAAATTAATAAAAGTTGTGCTAACACCCACTTGATAGGAAGGATTCAAGAAAGTGGGTACTTACATGCATTAAAGATCTATGTATAAAAAGCTAAATGACCTTCTGACTGTTGACACTCACTGATCACCAGGGGGCAGACGCTCAATGCAGGAGCTGCCAAGCTGTGGTGACTTGCACCCAGGAATCAGAGAGGAGGGAGACTGATTCCTCGAGGGGCTGCACGATTCCATCTTTGGCCGTGGGTTATGCTGTTCCTGGGGCTCTGTTGACCCCGAATCTGGTTTACTGCACTTGTGTTTGCATTCCACACCCTGTACGACAGCAACTTTGCAGAGTGTCCTCTTGCACTCTGGGACCCCTCGGGGATGTTGGAGAGCCAGCTTTGGCCCAATTCCTGCAGGCCAGGCCAACGAACCCATTCTGCTGGAGGGACCCCTGTCACTGTGCAGATACCTTTCGAGCCATGGTGCCACCCCAGGAATTCTAATTAATTTCTTTTCAATGTGCATGAATTCAAGCACCAGGCTACTAGTAGGAGTATAAATAGGCATAATTTTTCTGGTGGTAATTTGGAAATGTGTATGGAAAGCCTTAGAATGTTATTTATTCTTTGGCACAGAAAGTTAATCTCTAGGATTGTTTTCCTAAAGAAGTAATTAGAGGTACTTACCAAGATGAGGCATGTTTAAGAATGATTTCTTTCTTCCTTCCTTTCTTTCTTTCTTTCTTTCTTTCTTTCTTTCTTTCTTTTTTAAAAATAAATCTTTATTACTCAGATTATTACAATTGTTTCTCCTTTTTCTCCCCCAAAGCTCCCTACCACCCAGTTCCCTTCCCACCCTCTGCCCTTACCCCTTCTCCCCCCAATTGTCTTCATCCATTGGTTATACGATTTCAATCCAGTCTCTCACTGCTTCCCCACCCCCTTATCCTCCTGATAATTATCAGTCCACTCCCCTTCTTTGCCCCTGATTCTACTATATCCACCACTTTATTCTGTTCCTCAGATTTTTTTTCCTTCTCTTTTCCTTTTTTCCGTATATGAATTTCAAGTGGGACACTCTCATTTGTTTTTGTAGGGAAATACAGCAGAGTATTCTGTAGCTAATGGCTGCAGACTGTCTAAATGTCTCAGGACCACACGAATAGAATCCGCTCCTCCTCCGGTTCACACTGCCTCCTCCCCCCGGGTCCCACCGCTTCCCCAGGGCACACGGCTCTCCCAGTGTACACAGCTCCCCCGGTGTACACGGCTCCCTGGGTCCCACCACCCCCCTTGGGCACACGGCTCTCCCGGGGCACATGGCCCCCTGGAGCACACAGCTCACCCAAGGCACACGGCTCTCCCGGGACACACATCTCCCCTGGGGCACACTGCCCCCTGGGGCACATGGCTCTCCTGGGGCACATGGACCCCTGGAGCACACGGCTCAACCGGGGCACACAGCTCACCCGGGGCACATGGCCCCCTGGGAAACATGGCTCACCCGGGACACTCAGCCCCCCTGGGGTACACAGCTCACCCAGGGCACATGGGTTCCCCAGGACCCACTGCTCACGGTGGGCAGGCTTAGATGGCTGCTGGCGTGGAGACTGCACTCCAAGGCGTCTGGGCGGGAGCAGAAGGTGCAGCTGAAACCTGTCGTGGGTTCCCTTGCTCCCACAGCGGGCAGGCTGGGACGGCTGTGGACGCAGAGGCCAGGCTCTGAAGCAGCCCACTCCCTGAGCCCAGGGCGGAGCGAGCTCTGCTCTCGGTGGGCTTCCCTTACTTGCGGCGATGGCGGCAGGTTCGGCGATGGTGGTGGCTCTTGTGGCTCCATTTCCACTGTAGTTTTAAAATCCTCATGACAGCAGCGGCGCCCCTCCTCGGGGGCTTGGCAGAGGCTCTGGCTTGGCCCTGTGGTGGCGGAACTGATGGGCGAAGGGCTCGCTGGGGCCGCGAACGGAAGGCGCCGCGCCATCTCCTCGTTAGCACAGCGGGCGGGCTGAGATGGCTGCGGGCGTGGAGACCAAGCTCCACGGTGTCTCGTTCCAGGTGGGAGCAGAAGGTGCGGCTGAGGTCTGGCATTGGTTCCCTTGCTCCCACAGTGGGCAGGCCTGGATGGTTGCGGACAAGGAGGCCATGCTCCGAAGCAGCCCACTCCCTGGGCCTGGGGCAGAGCGAGCTCTGCTCTCAGTGGGCTTCCCTCACTCTCGGCGGCGGCGGCGGGTCTGGCGGCTCCGCTGGGTCCGGATCCACCATAGTTTTAAACTCCACAAGGCGGCAGCGGCATTTTTTTTTGTCTCTAGTTGTAGCCATCCCATTCTGCCAGCTTTCCTGTGGGTCTGATGTGGTCCCTTTCGATTTTAGCTGTTGTTTTTCTCCATATTGTTCATGAGGCAGCAGCTTAGGAGACTACCTAGGCCGCCATCTTGTTTCAGTCTCCCAGTTCAAACTTAAGTCTCTCCAATTCCAGATTCCTTTCTTCTCGTTTTAAAATTAAAAAAAAAACAATTTTATTGATTTTTTCACAGAGAGGAAGAGAGAGGGATAGTCAGAAACATTGATGGGAGAGAATCATCAATCAGCTGCCTCCTGCACACCCCCTACTGGGGATGTGCCTGCAACCAAGGTACATGCCCTTGACCGGAATTGAACCTGGGACCTTCCAGTCCGCAGGCCGACGCTCTACCACTGAGCCAAACCGGTTTCGGCTATTTTATTGATTTTTTTTTTTTTTTTAACAGAGAGGAGAGGAGAGGGATAGAGAATTAGAAACATTACTGAGAGAGAAACATCAATCAGATGCCTTCTGAACACATGTGTTCTTCCACATTCATTTTACTGTCACCATGAAATACTATTACAGGGACTTGGAAATATACTCCTACAGAAATCTAGAATTCTGTTTTTCCCAAACTCCACAGTTCAGATCAAAACTGCTTACATGAAACTGTAATTCTTTTGTGTGCAAGCTTCTTTCCTTGTTAAATTACAATATGCTTAATGACATAGACCTCATTTTATGCTTGTTTTACGTCACTTACAAGGCAGGGAATGAGGACCACTGAAGGCGATGCTTAAGTAACATAGGTTAGTATGGGCTTTGGTAAGAATCAGATCTGGCCCTAGCCGGTTTGGCTTAGAGGACACAGCATTGGCCTGAGGACCAAAGACTCCTGGTTTCTATTCTGGTCAAGAGCACATGCCTGGGTTGTGGTCTCAATCTCGTCCAGGGCGTGCAGGAGGCAGCCAATCAGTGATTCTCTCTCATCATTGATGTTTCCCTCTCTCTCACTCTCCCTGACTCTCTGAAATCAATAACAGATCTGTGTTCTAATTCTTAGTGGACACTTTCTAGCTGTGAAACCTTGGTTAAACCATTTTCCTTTAGGAGAAAATTTAAATCCTTTCAACAAATACTTAGGCTGTGTCAAGTACCTAAGGGATTTGGCTGTGAACAAAGTTGGCAGTATTACCGTCCAAAAAAAGGCCCAGAAGACAGAAATTTGAAAAACCGTGAAAGGTCTTCTCTGCCAAGCTTTGTGCATATTGAATGAGATAGACTCATGCTATTACTTGGTTCAGTACCTAGCACAAAATTAACTCTCAGTAAATTAGAAACAACTTTGCAAAAAAAAAAACAATGCAGACTGAAGTTTGGGTTTCGCCTCTTTATCACATGACGACCGCCTCTTACACAGTGGGCTCCCCAGGCCTTTTCACTCAGGACTTAACGAGCGTCTATAAGCTGGAAGGAAAAGCCCTAGCTACCGTAGCTACTACATAGGACACAAAGCCCATGCAGCCCCAGGGTGACCGCCTCTCACCTCCAGCAAACCCGTTACCTCTGGGAGCGAGGCGGGTGCCAGCGCCGGCCCTCCTCGGCCTTGCGGGAGCTCTCATTGGCTAGTCTTCCTCGGAGACGCACGCCTTTCCCCGCCCCCTCACGCTGCCGTCCAATGCACGCCTTTCTCCTCCGCCCCTCCCTCGCTGCCCAGCCTCCCTGGCGGGTTCGCGCCATTGGTGGACGTCCCGGTGCGCGTGCGCGCTTGCTCCCGGGCCCTGGCCGGGCGGGAGGGAGGCTCCCTGCGCTCCGCCCCGGTGAAAGGGTGGTGGCGCCGCCGCTGGGCGGGGCCGAGGTCAAGGGCTGGCGGCCCGGCGGCTCCGGGGCCTGCGAGCTGTTGTGAAGCTGCGTGCTTCCGAGGCAGAGCGGGCTCCGCCGCCGAGCGCAGTCCGCCCGCGCCCGCGCCCGCGCTGAGCTTCCTGCTCCTCGGGCGGCCGCGCTGCTGGTCCGCGCCGACGTCGCCCCGAGTCTCCAGCATGAGCGAGCTGAGGCTTAGGACGGTTCGCGACCCGGACGCACCGCCGGCGGAGAAGGTAAAGGCGGCATCCGGCTGGGTGCGGTCGGGGCAGCGGCTCCCGCCGGAGGTCCGCGGGTGGCACGCGCCGGAGGGGCGGTCCAGCTCTTTGGACTCTTTGTGGCGGCGGCCGGCGGCCCCGGGGCCTTGGCAGCGCGAGGGTCCTTGGCTGCGGGGTCCCCCCCGAGGAGCGCGTCAGGGGGGTCTGCAAGTCGGGGTTCCCCGAACCCGGCTCTGGGGTCCGATTGGGGGTGGTCTCCCCGCGGCGCAGGGAGGACCGCGCGGGAGGTTGCGCCCCGCCCGCCGCCTGCCTCCCAGGGCTGGTTGGGGTGCCCCTCCCGTCCCTCACATCCTGAGGTCTCCCTGGGGGCGAAGACTTCCAGACATCCCCAAAGCCTTCTCGGGCAGGCGACTCTGCTCCTCTGTGCCCGGTTGAGGCTCTTCCGCACCCCTCTAAATTTTTTTTTTGGGGGGAGAGAGTGGTATCAAGACAAGACCCTGGGATTTGTCTCTAAGGACATTTAAGTCCCTTGAAAGCGAAATCCATTGACTTGAAGCAGAGAGATCTCTTGACTCACGCAGTCAGCAGGTGTTGGGAAAGTCTACTCCCACTAGAGGGGCTTGCTCCCTGCTGTAAGTGTGGGCATTGATGGGGTACCGGAGGGTAAACACAGAGACCATCTTGGCGGGGATGCAGCTGGTTGGCGGGGTGAGGGGGGTAGTCTGTTTTCATGGAAGTGAAAGGTTTGTGTAGGGGGCCTGAGGAAGGTACAGGGGTGTGTGGTTGTGATGCTGTGGATGTTGAATGACAGCATATGGGTTGGGACTTCATTGAAGTATTTGGAGCAGTGCTTGGTTTTGAGCCCTGGCGTGGGCAGCGGTGTGTAGGATGGGCTGAGGGAGCCTGCACCGGGATGCAAGGGAATGGTGAACTTGGGGGTTGCTAGCGGGAGACCTGCAAATGTTTTCTTTGGTCCAAGTGTTCCTTTGAATGAAAACAAGACTTGCCCTGGCGGGTGGCTCCGTTGGTTATCTATCCCTCTCCAGGGCGCACACAGGAGTCAGCCAATGAAGGCGTGCATAAGAGGAACAAATTCTCTCCCCCTTTCCCTCTCACCAATAACGAGGTGAATTTCTTGCTTTTGGTGCGTACTTGGAAGATTCTCCATCTTGCTCCCACCTGGTGAACATTTGGCTGGAGCTGAGGAGCAGTGGTCTCCACCAATCCCTGCTGCAGTGTACCAGGCCAACAGCACCCACTTATGTAGCTTGCAGGTTTTGATCACTGCAGGGAAGGGGGTAGTAGGGAGACATTAGGAAGGCAGATTTGGTGATAGGGTGCAAACAGAGTAAGTTTTACCAGGAGGGATGTCTTAGGTGAAAGAGTGCTTAGCATTTTAAACAATTCTTGTTGCTTTTGACAGAGCATCATCCAAGGAGAACACTCCATATTGATTTTTAGAATACAAATTGGAGAACATTTAAGGCTTCTCTGTAAGTTTAGGAGTTACTTGCAGAGACTAGGTACTTTGAGATCTCTAATTTTCCTATTAAATACCCTGGTTGGGCCAGGGAGAACTCTATTCCCACCCTGTTTACTAGTTGGAGGCTGTGTAGCCCTGCTTAAGGGTGACAGGGTCAGACTTATTAATGGCACTTTGTGGGCCTTGAAGGTGTGAGAAGAGGGAGAAAAAAGAAGGCATGAGAACTAGTGTGCTATATTCTTTAAAAGCTTTTTGTAGCCCTCACTGGTTTAGCTCAGTGGAAACACTGTCAGCCTATGGACTGAAGAGTCCCAGGTTTGATTCCAGTCAAGGGCACATGCCTGGGTTGTGGGCTTGATCTCCAGCAGGGGATGTGCAGAAGGCAGCCAATCAATGATTCGCTCTCATCATTGGTATTTCTCTCTCTCTTTCCCTCTCCCTTCCTCTCTGAAATCAATAAAGATATATATTTTTAAAAAAGCTATTTGTAATAATTAGACATACTTGCTGATAAAAATAAAACAAAACTTCTTTCCCCTCCTGCCCCCCCCCCCCAAGGTGAAACCAAAGTTCCTATTCTCCCCACCCAAAACTCCTTGGATCCATCTTCCAGAAAAAAAGTGCTGGCCAGTGACACCCCACTAACTTCAATAAAGTAAAAAACGAAAACCCACAAAAACCAAAAAGTCCCACAACAATCTCTTAACAAGAAAAAACTTTCTCATCCCTGCTTTAGGTAGGGAGGGCACGAGGAGCTGTCCAGCTAAACGTGCCTTAATTTTTGACAACTGCTCTTTAACCACTTACACAATGACAGAATGCCTGGGTTGTGAGGTCCACTAAGCTCGTGTTGCTTCCTAAAGTACAGCAGCTACTGTGTTCTGTTAAAAGCCTGATGTGGTCCATTAGCTCAGAACAAGCAAACGGGCCCACATCCCAGCACTGCCTGAATTTCTTGCTTATATTGGACTAATCTTAGATAAATGGAAGATCTCATAACAGTCTGAACGTCTTGCTTATATTTGCCTTTGTTGAATGTATATTGTAAATATTGATTCATTTCATAGGTTGCAAAACCTTCCATGCTTTTGGTTTTATCAGTAATCTTTTTTTTTGTTTTTATTAAAATTACTTATTTACGAGAGAGAGAGAGAGAGAGAGAGAGAGAGAGAGAGAGAGAATTGCTCCACTCACATATGCATTCATTGGCTGCTTCCTGAATGTGCCCCAACTAGTGATTGAACCTGCAACCTTAGAGTATCAGGAAGAGGCTCTTAACCAACTGAGCTACCCGTCGTCCAGGGCTTGCCCATATCCTTGTTAGAACTTAAGAAAATTAGAAATAACTAAAAAAGGTGATCTCTTTAGGGAAATGAATTGTGAAATGGGAATTTGCTTGTTTCATAGGAGAATTCAGAGAACAATATCAGATCAATTTATTAAAAGAACAGTTGAAAGATTCTTTAAAATGTTGCAGTTGCTTAACCGCTATGGCAAAATTGTCTTGTAAAAAAGCCCACAATCATTCATTTCAAAATAATCTGGAGAATGTGTTTATTACAAAAGTTAGAGATGTTTTGTTATATTTAGCATCAGAATGGAATTTTCGGAGCCCGTTGCTAATAAAGGGAATGTTTTTCTCTGGGAACCATGCTTATAATTTTAAAGTTCCAAAGCACAGTATTGCTGCCAAGCTAAGAAACTTGGAATTTAAACGTTGTGAATGGTTCTTTTCCTTTCCAACCAGGTTTTTACAATGTAGTTCAGGAAAGAAGAGGATGAAGCATGGGCCAAAAGATTGGCATCTGAAAATTTATGATTGGGTTGGCATTTCAGGAGTCTTTGTTTTCGAGGTTAGAGTGAAGGTTTGCGGTTTTCTGCTGTACTTAGATGCTGGGGTGTTATTTGAATTAGAGCTCTACTCCTTTCCAGGCTTCCTGTCTAGATTGATGCAACCAGTATCAGGAGGAGATAGTGACCTTATTTAGAAGAGGGAGTTTAAATTTTAACCGAAGGCAGTGGTTTAAAGCTGGGCTTAGGAGCCAGATTCATCTGGAGCCTGGGTTCTGCACCCTACGAGATGTATAATGGAGCAAATCACTTGTATAAAAGCCTCAGTTTGTCTCCCTCTGAAATGGGGCAATAAAACAGCATGTGCATCAGAGGCCATTCATGTGGATTGAATGAGTATGCATATTACATAGATAGGACAGGAAGAGTCACATTGTAATAATATTTTAGTTATTGTTTCTGGTTGAAACATGGCTTTACAGAAAAAAAACTTTAATCTTCACTTTCCACTCTTGGAAGATGATTAAATCTTTGCTTTATACATGTTTGGAGTAGTCTTTTCCTATTCATCACCTTTTAAGGAAAGTGTTATGGACAGAGCGTGGCCTTCTTTTCAGTTCATTTTCTTGCTGAGGTTTTCAGCGCTCAGAATCACAGTCAAGCTTTAGCTGTAGAAGGAACATTGTTGTATACAATTATCTTTCCTTCAGCAGAAGCTAAAATAACTACTTCAGATGTAGAAGAAATGCATTGTTTAAAGTTTTTTTCTTCATTAAGAAGTACTTTGGTATTGAAAAATCAGTGAATCTTAACTTTGGTAACCAGCCTTAAAAATAGGGAGAAATGGTGAAAGGTTGATTTGTCATATACCCACCATTTTAAGTTTCTTAATTTATGTTGATCAACAGTATAATTTTATTTTAAAATTCAATTACTTGCCAATTCATGAGTATTTAAAATAGTTTTTATTTTTTAAAAATATATTTTTATTGATTTTAGAGAAGAAGGGAGAGGGAAGGGAGAGAAGGATAGAAACATCAATGATGAGAGGGAATCATTGATCTGCTGCCTCCTGCACATTCCCCAGTGGGAATCGAGCCTGCAACCCAGACATGTGCCCTTGACTGGAATTGAACCTGGGACTCTTCAGTCTGCAGGCTGACGCTCTATCCACTGAGCCAAACCAACTAGGGCTAAAATTGTTTTTTAAAGCTAATTTTGTTTAAAATGTTTGTGTACGTGTGTGCACAAATATGTGATTTTTTTCATAGAATAATTCATGTCTTCTAAAAATGTTAAATTGATCTTGTCAGATGTTAGAACTTGAAGGGGATCCTAGAGGTTATTTTATAGAAGTGGATGCCATAGCCCAGAGAGTTTACTTACAATTGATTAGGTGCAGAATGGTTAACTGTATGAAGCTTTTTAAATTCTCTCTTTTTCTTTTCCTCATTATGAGGAAAATTAACCATTTCAAGGGCACATAATTACTTTACAGATTTTAAAAGCTTCTGCATTGATTGACTTTGATTAAAAAAAATGCCCAAGAAGAAGAAGAAGAACAACAACAACAACAACAAAAGAAAGCCCAAATGTCATCTGTTTTTCAACAACAACAACAACAACAACAACAAAAGAAAGCCCAAATGTCATCTGTTTTTCTTATGTGGCTACAAAAATAAAAATAAAAATAGCAAAATAAATCTTTCAAAATGTCAAAATATACTCTCAGATAGTCAATGTGGAGATTCTGAGAAACCATTTGTTCTTTTGGTAGAACAGTTGGTTAGGGCCAGTTGTCCCGGTTATTGGGTGGCTGGTGGTTATCTGTTTTGAAGCCCATTTCTGAGAGCAGCCTCTGGGGATCCTTGAAAGGAACTCCCAGGGGGTACGCTGAGCTGTGAGAGGTTGCTCAGAATAAATGCTTTCTGGTTGATGACTCTTAGTGTCGGAACTGTTTGTTTTAGCAATAGTCATTCAGTGTTCAACACACCTTTTCCTCAGGACATTCACAAAATCCAGGGTGCTGTATGCAATCTCTGTTAGCTAAGGGGTTTGGGGATGGCTGGTGTTTGTGTTCATGAGGATTTTATACCAATTTTGGCTCCAAATAATCCTTTTTTCTCCACTGATTTGAAGCAATCTATAACTTGAATGCATGTGGGGACTCTTTGAGATGAATCTTGTAACTAATTTTGCAGTGCAAATAATCATCCTTTAAACCATGTAGGAAAATGTAAGTGTCAATACTTCTGATTTGCGTACTCTCCAACCTGTACCATGTGCTGTAGCGCCCTGACTTTCCTGCATTGGCACCGGAGGCAGCCTTTCCTGTATCGTGCCGCCTCTGGTTTGGGAAGGAGACAGAGAGACGCTGACGCTTGATTATTAATTTTGTTAGGGTCTTGTTGGAAAAATACTCATTTATTACTGGCATTGGGCAGAGTTTTTGCCTTCCAAACCTTGCCACGTGATGATTGCCTGGCTGGGACGGTGGTACGGTGCCAGCGAGGGCAGACCTGATCCCCACCTGGCAGCTCATCCTGCCAGTCCCTGCCTGATCTTTGTTCTCATGCTGTTTGCCCCAACCGTGCAGATGGCATAGGGCCCACTAAGTTGAGTGACCTTTTAAGGAAAGTTAAACTTTATGATGTTATTTTGACTGAGTAACACATGGTTCAAAATTTGATAGGTTACAGAGTATGGAACTTGCAACCTAAATATGTGAACACCTCCTTCCTTCCTACCTAGTTCTCCCCAGACGCAGCCCCTCGTTCCAGGTTGTGGTGCTATGAGCGGTTGCTGTCTGGATGGAAGGACCTGACCTGTCCTTCTGAAATCAGATGTCCTTTTTCTAAAAATACCCATCCCCCCCGATTTTTAAAACTTCTTTATTGATATTTTACAGAGAGGAAGAGAGAGAGATAGAGAGTTAGAAACGTCAATGAGAGAGAAACATCGACCAGCTGCCTCTTGCACACCCCCTACAGGGGATGTGCCCCCGCAACCAATGTACATGCCCTTGACCGGAATCGAACCCGGGACCTTTCAGTCCGCAGACCGACGCTCTACCACTGAGCCAAACCGGTTTTGGCCTCCCCCCCCCCCCCCCCCCCCGATTTTTATTTGAGAAAGAGAGAGAGAGAGAGAGAGAGAGAGAGAGAGAGAGAGAGAGAGAGAAGAGAGGAGAGAAGAATCTCGACCTCCTGGTTCATAAGTTGATGTTCAACCACAGAGCCATACCAGCTGGACATGTCATTGATGTTTCTATCTCTCTTTCCCTCTCCTTTCCTCTCTGAAAGCAATAAAGAAAAGTATAAAGAAGTCTTGAGATTAAAAAAAAAGAAAAGAAGAATATAAAGAAGTCCTGAGATTAAAAAAAAAAAATCAAGCTGAAACCGGTTTGGCTCAGTGGTAGAGCATCGGTCTGCGGACTGAAAGGTCCCAGGTTCAATTTCGGTCAAGGGCATGTACATTGGTTGCAGGCACATCCCCAGTGGGGGGTGTGCGGGAGGTGGCTGATTGGTGTTTCTCTCTCATCGATTTTTCTGGCTCTCTGTCCCTCTCCTTTCCTCTCTGTAAAAATCAATAAAATACATTAAAAAAATAGTAATGGGTGTGGACTAGGTGGGTGTTGAGTAGGGTGACACTCCTTTGCCCTGAATTATCCCAGTTTGGAGGATACATTATGTGGTCACTCTAATGATGGGGTCCATATTAGGAATACTCTTGTATAGTTTAATCAAAATCTAACATCCTGTGGTGGCTTGTCAGACTCGCTGAGTCACATTTATTTTGATGGTGGTATAGAGCTTCCTGAACTGGCAAGCTTTCACGGTTTGATATCCAACAATCTCCTCATTGGGCCTGGTGACCATGTACTAAAAGGGTTACTTGTCACCCCTCTTCCATCCAAGTGCAATTCTGGGAGAGGGACAGTAGAAGCGGGGGCAAGATAACCCAAATAAACTTTCCCATTTAGACAAGGAAGAATGGGAGTGACACTCAACAGTGTCTTGGCTCATCTCTCTCCTGACTGCTCTCTACCCTAACAGTCTACTAGGTATTTCATTATCAAAAAGGATTTTTTTTTCCAGGCAAATTTTGCCTGCAGCCATGGTGAGTCATGTGCCAGTGCTCCAGACCAAGGAGGTTCTTTAAAGAGGGGGAAAGGGCTGAAACCTGTTTGGCTCAATGGATAGAGCATCGGCCTGCAGATTGAAAGGTCCCGGGTTCGATTCCGGTCAAGGGCATGTACCTTGGTTGCCAAGGGCATGTACCTTGTTTGCGTGCACATCCCAGTAGGGGGTGTGTCAAGAGGCAGCTGATCGATGATTCTCTCTCATCGATGTTTTTAACTCTATCCCTCTCTCTTCCTCTCTGTAAAAAAATCAATAAAATAAAAAAAAAAATAAAGAGGGGAAAGAAAGTTAAAGGGAGGGGCTATTATAACCATAGATTGTTCCTATCATGCTTTCTTGACTGACATAGAGTATGGGAGCCCCTACAGGTCCCCCTGATTCCTGTCTTGGTTCAGGTCTCTGCCATAAATTTTGACATTGGGAATTTGACAGACCTCTGTGTGCTTAGCTGTCTCATTGTCTGATTGACTTCAGTTTGGTTGAGTAGGTGGGGAGCAGAACTTCCTCAGCCTTCTCCACCATTCCAGTTATCAGATCTCAACGCAGAGCTTCTCCAGAGCATCAGAGAGCAGAGTGCTCCTCCTTCCCTGGAGCCTACTGAAGTGTATACTCTTGGCTGCATTTTCTGTTCGATTTTATCCATCTTAGCCCTTCAGTCTACTTTGTTGAAATCTCATATCCACAGATGATCCCTGTCGCCTTCTATTTCTGTCTAAGGCCATGGTTTTAATTCTTACTATACTCATTTCAATGGGATATTAAGGTCAAAAGGCTTTGTTTGCCCTTTTCAACAGGAAGTTTGAGAGACTGAGCTAGCTGATCTTACAAGATTAGAAGCCGGAGGTTGCTGCACTTTTTTTTTGTTTGGTGTGTATGTGTGTGAGATAAAATGGTTCCTCTTGTTTGATGACACGTGAATTCTGTGCTTCTGCTCTTGACATTAACAAGGGCAATATAATTATAATTGTTTGAGTTGGCTGATTGAGAAGAGGAGACAGGGTAGGAAACCAATGAGGGTAAAGAGAGTGTGTTTGGTATGTTACCAAAGCCAGAGAAAAGCTTTTGAGAAGAAAGAAAAGGTCAATGTCGCTAAAACCGGTTTGACTCAGTGGATAGAGCCCCGGTCTGCGCACTGAAGGGTCCCAGGTTCGATTCCGGTCAAGGACAAGCTTTCACAGTTTGATATCTAAGATTTATTGATTTCAGAGAGAGAAATCAACCAAAATGTACCTTGGTTGCGGGCACATCCCTGGTAGGGGGTGTGCAGGAGACAGCTCGTCAATGTTTCTCTCTCATCAATGTTTCTAGCTCTCTATCCTTCTCCCTTCCTCTCTGTAAAAAATCAATAAAATAAATTTAAAAAAAAGAAACACCAATGATGAGAGAGAATCATTGATCAGTTGCCTCCTACAGAACCCTTACTGAGGATCGAACCTGCAACCTAGGCTTGTGTTCTGACTGGGAATTGAACCATGACCTCTTGGGTCATAGATTAACACTCAGCCACTGATGCACACCAACAGGGCTTGGCTTGGCTACTTTTAATAGAATCTCCCACTAAAATCCAGTCTTGTGTTGTGTTTGGACCCTTCTATAATTTAATTTTGGGAGAGCAAGGTCCACTATGAGCTTTATTTTCTCACAGGGATGTCAGCTAAACACTCAGTTTTCTCTTGAGTAATTGGCATTTCTATCTCCTATCTATTCCACAAAATTCTCTGTACAGAGACTTTTCAATTTGTACATAGTGATCTGTTGAAAAGCTGTCACCGGGGAGTAGCTATTTCGAGAACTTTTGACAAAAAACTATTTTTTCCAGAGATATCCATTCTCCTAGGGACTTTTCACCAGACAAGTGAAACATCTCATTGTTCCAGAACGTTCCATTTGAGTCCTGGTAGCTGTAGTGGACATCTTATCTCCTAGATCTCAGGAAGAATTATCTCAATTATTATGTTTGGTGTTTTAACACACGACTCTCACATTTCTCATTGGTCATAAAATATCCAAAACACTAAAGTGCACCCCCATTTTCCTGGTTGGTTAGCTCAGTTGGTTAGTGTCATTGTAATATGCCAAGGTTGCAGGTTTGATCTCTGCTCAGGGCACATGCAAGAATCAACCAATGAATGCATAAATCAAACAAATTCTCTGTCTCTCTGTCCTTCTGTCTCTCTCCCTCCCTTCCTCCCTTCCTCTCTCTCTTTTTCCCTCCCTCTTTCCCTTCCTCTCTCTCTTCTTCCCTCCCTCCCTTCCTCCTTCCCTTCCTTCCTCTCTCTCCCTGTCTCCCTCACTCCCCTCCTCCTCTCCATCCCTTCCTCTCTCAAACCAATCAATGAATAAAAAATAAGTTGAGGAAACAAAGACTTTTAATATCCAGGAGGGTCAAAACTAGGATGGTTTGAGATTGTATCAGGGATCTTTCTTTTCAGGAAATTTGGTGCAGAATTTCTATTCATCATCGGCCACTCTTAGCTTTGATGAGTTCAGTACAGGCACACCTCAGTGGGTTGGTTCCAGACCATTGCAGTAAAGTGAGCATTGCAATAAGGAGAGCCGTGGTTTTCTTTTCTTTTTTGCTGGTTAATGGTCTTGCCTTCAATTTGTAAATAACAACAACAACAACAACAACAACAAGAACAACAAAAACACACCACATCTGTTGACATGCAATCAAGTACAGTGCAATAAAACAAGATATGCCAGTATTAAGTATGGTGATCGTGGGAGCTGACCTTGGGAACTCATTCTGGTTGCTTTGAAGACTCAGATTGCCACATGTATTCATCTGTGTGACTCCAGGACTCCCGCGTTATTCTGAGGCGTAAGCCCTGCCTGGGCAGGGGTGGAGGAAGAGGCTTGTCAGGTGGACATTTGAACTGGAGGAGCAGAAATGTGCTTGCAAGGATGGACAGA
Source organism: Vespertilio murinus (assembly GCA_963924515.1). Taxonomy (NCBI): domain Eukaryota; kingdom Metazoa; phylum Chordata; class Mammalia; order Chiroptera; family Vespertilionidae; genus Vespertilio; species Vespertilio murinus. The sequence goes on from OZ004709.1 coordinate 62,583,319, forward strand.
GAATGAGTCAGGGGTCCCCAAGTGTGATGGGAAGGCCTCAAGGGCCATGCCAGATAGTAAAGGTGTCTGTTTTTTGTTTTGTTTGTTTGTTTGGGAGGTGGCAAAAGTTATGCTCAGAGACTGAGTTGTCTTTGCCAGCCATTTATTTAGCACAGGTTTGCGGTTGGAATTATAACTTTACAAGCCAGTAGTATAGAGAATAAGTAAAATAAATAACACACTCCAAACATAGCAAAGATTAACACACTATTGTTCCAGGTAAGGGGAAGTGAGAGGAATCAAGTCCAAATTTAATATGAGGTGTACCTTTCTATATGAGTTAAAGTATGTAGGAGAGTTGGGGTGAAGGGGGGGTGTCTAGCCTAGAGATGATTTGGAGCACGTTGCTAGGGAGCGAAGATGCCAGTATTGGTAGGCGGCTGATCTCTTTCACAGGGCCAGCCGTGAGGTTGATCACCACTGACTTCCTGGAGTGCCGAGGCTAGAAAGGGGTGACAAGGCTGGTCAGAGAGTTAGGTTAGGGAGAGTCACCGTGCTCAAACCAAAACTCTCTCACGGTGCTCACAAACTCAGTATTTATTTTCTAGACAACGCCCTGGTGTGATTGCTTCCCCGTAGTTCTTATAGATAAGCCCCAGAGGAGCTGCTCTCTGGTTATCAGTGACAACAGATGTAGACTGATGACATCCTTGCATTCTTATATCAAAACAACTTTACTGCTAAAACAACTTGTCTTTGTCATTGTCATAAACAAGTGGATTTGAAATCATATTACACCTATGCACAGCAGTGTCGACACAGAGGAGTGAGGGGCTTAGATATAGTCATTGCGTACTTTTTAAAATTATGAAAGCAATACTTGTTTTGTGGAAAATGTGGAGATGACATGAAAGTATCCTAATTTTACTATCAAAATGTAATTGCTATTATCGTTTTCATCATTTCCTACTAATCTTATTCCTAAGGTTTTAAAATGGCTGCTTGGTATTCCTCCCTATTTTTGTTAAATGGGTCAATGGCAAACTTCTATTGTTGGACATATAGGATGTTTCTTCTTATAAACAATACTGTAAATGAACATCCTCATCTCAATTATGTGTTCCTTTAGATACTCACTTAGGGTGTTTTCTAGACATGGGATGACTAGATCAAAGGAGATGTGAACCATTTAAAGGCTCTTAATACATAATTCCAAATGTCCTTCTTGAAAGGTGGTATTAATTTATATTTCCATGAGTGCTATATGAGTGTACTAGTTTTCTTTCATCCTGGTACACAGTGAATATTCTTTTCATCTACTCATTCAATCTGATGTAAGAAAAATGATTTCTCGTGGCCTTTTTATTTTTTTGTCATTGATTATTGTGAAATTAAAAAAGTATATAGGTTATTTGGCAAATTGTCTTTCTCTTTGGCTAATAACTTTTATTGGCATGTTCAAATCTTTCTTACTGATTTTATGGGTTTTTTAATAGTTAAAGAAGTTGAGAGATCTAAACTGTGGTATTGTTCTTAAAGAATTTTAAAAAATTATCCATTTTTCACAGGCATGCCTCCACAATAGCCTAGAGCAGTGTTTCCCAAAGTGTGGTACGTGTACCCCCAGGGGTACTGGAAGAGTTTGGTGGGGGTACACGTTGCACCGGAGTTTGGTGGGGATATGCACTGCACCGTGCTTAGCTGCGCCTAATTCTACATTCTCATGAGTCAAGTCAAGACAGTCTTGTGAGGCGTGAGATGGTCTGGTGTGCAAATAAATGTTATTTATAATATAACTTTTATTTATATTTTATTATGAATAATTTTTATTTTTCGTTTATTATTATTTTGTGTATGTACCAAAAAATAAAAAATAAATATATTTTGATTGTTATTAAAATACATTCTTTTTTTTCTTTTTTTTGACGAGGGGTATTCAGCGTTACGAAAATTATAGGAGGGGTACACATATGTCAAAAGTTTGGGAAACACTGGCCTAAAGTAATGGTTGGCAAATTGCGGCTCACGAGCCACATGTGGATCTTTGGCCCCTTGAGTGTGGCTCTTCCACAAAACACCGTGACCTGGGCGAGTCTATTTTTAAGAAGTGGTGTTAGAAGTTTAAATTTTAAAAATTTGGCTCTCAAAAGAAATCTCAATCGTTGTGCTGTTGATATTTGGCTCTGTTGATACCTAGAGGATTGCCTTGGGGCAGGGGAGCTACTCAGCCATTTGAGATGTTACTACAAGGTCTGGCCCCACAGTGAGCGGCTGGCCACTTGTATACATTTCTAGAAGGGGGCTTGCTGGATTGTCAGGAGTATTGGCTCCTATTTACACGGATGAGCAAAAAAGCCTGAAATTCAAGTTAGAATTGGAACCCAGAGGAGCTGAATCTCAGTTCCATGCTTTTTGCCATAGTCATTCCACTTTCTTCACTTCCTGGTCTCCCAGTGATATTGCTTCCACAATTTGGCCAAAGAGCCCCTAACATGGGAGGACCTGCGGTCTTCTCAGGGTTAGCCAGCAGGGCCATGAGGGGTGGGGGACCCCTTACCTTATTCTGCATCCATTTTTGGAGAGAAGAGGTGGTTGGTAGTGGCCACTGAGTTCCTTGGGGCCTGCAAGCTGGAGGCAAGGGCATCTTGGCACAGGCCCTGCAGGCTGCAGAGTGTGAGGCCTGCATTGCTCAGAGCCCTTTATCCTGAGGTCCAGGTAAGCCCCAGCTCCTCTGTGGAATCCCCTTCTGTCCCACATTCTGTTATCCAGGCTTCTGTGTAAATTAGCTGTCCAAATCCTGGTTAAGTGCTGTCTCTTGCTCTGTCTTCAGCAGGTGCATTCTTTGGAGTTGAGCTCCTTGTCCTGGATTTCAGTAGCTTCTACACAATTCAGTAAAGGCATGTGGCTCTGTCATGAGGGTTTCCTGGCAGGTGGTGAAACTGACTGACCCAGGGGGAACAAAGGCAGAGCTGGAAGACAGCTCTCCTGTTAGGGTGGTTATAAACTCCTGGTCATTCATTGCCAGTCTTGGCTGTACCCGCACACGAGGTTGTTAAGAGGTTGAGTGGTGTTAAGGCAACTGCGAAGATTAGCAACTGGCTGGGCGTTGAGAACTAGGACTCTGGTTTCAGGAGGAATTTGTGAGCTTAGATGAGGAGCAAAAAGAAAATATTGGCATGTCAGTATCAGTATTTATTTTTAGTATTAAAGTACCATGCTCCATTAACATGATGTGCTTAGGGTCATCCTCAGTATTTTGTTTAAGATTGTTTATGGCCCTACCCAGTTTGGCTCTGTGGATAGAGCCTTGGCCTGCGGATTGAAGGGTCCCAGGTTCGATTCTGGTCAAGGGCATGTACTTTGGTTGCGGGCACATCCCCAGTAGGAGGCGAGCAGGAGGCAGCTGATCAATGTTTCACTCTCATCGATGTTTCTCTCTATCCCTCTCCCTTCCTCTCTGTAAAAAAAATAAAAAAATAAAAAAATTTAAATAAAAGTGCTTATGTTACAGCCCTGGTTGGGTGGCTCAGTTGGTTGGAGTGTTGTCCCATGCAACAGAAGGTTGGGGGTTCAATTCCCAGTCATGGTACATACTGGTACCTAAGTTGCCAGTTCAAACCCATGGGAGGCAGCCAATCAATGAATGTCTATCTGTCTGTCTCTATATCTATATCTATTTCTATCTATCTATATCTATCTATCTATCTATCTATCTATCTATATATTTTTAATTGATATTTTTACAGAGAGGAAAGGAGAGGGAGAGAGAGTTAGAAACATCCATGAGAGAGAAACATCGATTAGTTGCCTTCTGCACACTCCCTACTGGGGATGTGCCCGCAACCAAGGCACATGCCCTTGACCGGAATCGAACCTGAGATCCTTGAGTCCACAGGCCGATGCTCTATCCACTGAGCAAAACCAGTTAGGGCTCTTCTCCTTATTTCAGCCACCACCCTTACAACAAACAACATTTGTATGGTGAGTTCACAACACATTTCTCTGCATTGCCTCAGGCCTTTCCGGCTCTTTTGGACCTTGATCCAGAGAAACAAATATATTTTACTTTGTATCTCTATACAAGGTTGCATATGTAATTATTTTGAAGCAAAAGTTTCATGAAGTAGTACTTTTACTGTCTGTGATACATTCAGAAGTTTTCTGTTCTTGGCATCTTTTTGTTAATTTAAAAAAAAATGATTTTAGAGAGGAAGGGAGAGGGAGAGAGAAACATCCATTGGTTGCCCCCCTTTCGTGTGCCAGGGATCAAACCAGAAACCTGGGTGTGTGCTCTGACCGGAATAGAACCTGTGACCCTTCAGGGCACAGGACGATGCTCCAGCCAACTGAGCCACACTGGCTAGGGCTGGTCTGTTTGGTTTCCGTTCTTTTATTTTTTATTGATTTCAGAGGGGAAGGGAGAGGGAGAGAGATAGAAACATAAAGGATGAGAAGCATCTATTGGCTGCCTCCTGCACGTCCCCTACTGAAAATCGAGGCTGCAACCGAGGCATAAGCCCTTGACCGGACTTGAACTGGGGAACCTTCAGTCTGCAGGCTGATGCTCCATCTACTGAACCAAACTGGCTAGGGCTCATTCTATTTTTAAAGCAAAGTTGTATTGAAGTGTAATATACATACAGAAATGTATCTGTATTGTAACTATACAGTGGGCGAGTTTTCATAAAATAAGCATGTGTCTGTAGCCTGCCCCCAGATCAGATAAAACATTACCAGTTCCTGGAAGGCTCCCTAGTGATTCCTTCTATCAGTTCCTCTCTCAGGAAGCTGCTACTAGCCCCGATTTCTGGCATCATATTTTATTCTAATTTTTGCCAGTTTTGATCTACTGAATTTCAAGAACCAATAGGTCTCGACCCACTGTTCCAAAAATACAGCCTTATCTTGTTTTGTTTTATCTCTCCAATACTTTTGAGATGGGATTTGTTTCTGTTTTATAAATGAAAAAACCCGAGGCCTAGAGGTGACATGATTTCTTCCTTCCAAGATCACCCAGTACTGGTACCCCTTTTACTCATGCCTGAGATACTCGTCCCCTCCTTTCCTCATGCCTGAGATACTCTTCTCCCTGAGACACAATGTCTTGCTTCTTTGGAAAGTTAGATGCAGCCTTTTTTTTTTTTTTTTTTTGGTCTAGTTTTTCACTCCATCTTGTGTTGACAGAATTGGTATTCATTTTTAATGTGGCTTTAGTGAATTCAATATTATCATTCTTAAGTACCGAGAATGTTTTTTTCGTGTGTTTTTGTGAATATGAGTTGTGTACATTTTGTTCATTGTTCTGGAGGTTGTGTGGTTTGGAGGCTTTTATGGCATTCTTCCTCTGCCTCCGCCTCCCCCGCCTCTCCCTCCCCTCCGTCCTCAATGAAACTCTGCGGGGGCATAGATGGCATGCAGGAGTGAGAAATGGCTTAGGCTGGGTGTGTCCAGCTCCCACCCTCACCGTGCAGTAAAGCACTTTGCTGGCTTGCATTTCCTTCTCTGCCCGCAGAAACCTGTGGGTAGATTTCTTCCCACCCCGTGCCTCCCTGAGGCTCCAGAATGCCTACTTGCAGGGCTTGCATGCTCAACTGCCCTGTCGTCTTTAAGCCTTTCTGGTTGTGAGGCTGCTGCTTCTAGCCAGGACCTCTAGGAGCAGATGCTCTGAGGACGGTTGAAGGTGATGTCCCAGTCTACCCCAAGAAGCCCTTGATTGGACACTGGTCCTGAGGACTCTCTCACCTCTCAGCTGTGAACTTGTGAATTGCCTGCCTCTGTCCATTTTTAGCTTGGACCTAATTCCGGTCAGAAACTTTAGCCTTGGCCTCCTGAGTTCCCCTCCCTTGGTAGAGTTCTCTGAATGAGAAGCAGCTTGGAAAGGCAGGTGTGCTATGGCCAGTGGTCTGATAGTAAGGGAGGGTAAGCTCTAGGATTCACACCAGAGTACTAACGCTCAGGGTCTATGTTATTGGGGCAGACAGCCTCTTGATTCATTAGCTCCTAAGGCCTTTGCAGGTAGAAGAGCAAAAGCCTTTTCTGCCTAGCATAACTTTCTTGTTCCCACCCCTTCTACCTTGAGAAGTCTTTAGTTTTGTACAGTTCCTCAGAGCTTCTTTCTATTTGCTAGATTAGATATTGCCTAATTCATAAATCATTGAATAAAGCCAATTAGATCTTTAAAATGTACTCACCTGAACTTTGTTTTTTTGACAAAGAAAATGTAGGACAATGTTTTGTTGAAGTGTCCTTGTTTCAGAGGTAACCTTTGGGTAGAAGATTTGCTACCCCAAACACTTAAAGCCATTTTAATTTTGTTATTGATGAAACAGCTGACATTAAAAAATAATTTTTTATTGATGTCAGAGAGTAAGGGAGAGAGAGAGAAACATTAATGATAAGAGAGAATCATGGATCAGCTGTCTCCTGCACAACCCCATTGGGGATTGAGCTGGCAACCTGGGCATGTGCCCTTGACTGGAATCAAACATGGGGCCCTTCAGTCCGCAGGCCAAGACTCTATACACTGAGCCAAACCAGCTAGGGCTGACATTTGTTTTTTTTAGAAATTTCACTCTGGATTAGTAGGTTTAAATGTTGATTTTAGAGAGAGGAAGGGAGAGGTAGAGAGAGAGAAACATGGATAGTAGAGAAACATCGATCAGCTGTCTTTTGTACACCACCTGGGGATCAAGCCCACAATCTGGGCATGAGCTCTGACCAGGAATAGAACCAGTGACCTCAGTGCATGGGACAGTGCTCAGCCATCTGAGCAACATTGGTGAGGGCCAGATATTTTTATTTTTATATCAGATAATTGAAGTGTTAAAGTTGATTCTGTTTATTGACTTTAACCCTCAGCTGAAATGGAGTTGGGTAGACAATAGCCAAATTGTTCATAATATAAAGATCAAATGGCCCTTACTGTTACATTTGTTATTAAGATGGTGTGAGTAATTTCTTTTTTGGTTAATGCACCTGGCTGTCTTTGCTTGGAGCAGAAATCACCGTGGCAGGGAACTCAGTTTCTGGAAGCCCCAGGTGCAGGAGGCATGCATAGGTGCACCTTGCTTCAGAGATACTCACTGTGGTGGCCTGGAACGGAACCCATACTAACTTTGAGGTATGCCTGTATTTCCTTTTTGCAAGAATGCTGGAGGAGCCAAAACCGGTTTGGCTTAGTGGATAGAGCATTGGCCTGCAGACTGAAAGGTCCCAGGTTCGATTCTGGTCAAGGGCATGTACCTTGGTTGCGGGCACATCCCCAGTAGGGGGTGTGCAAGAGGCAGCTGATCGGTGATTCTCTCTCATCAATGTTTCTAACTCTCTATCCCTCTCTCTTCCTCTCTGTAAAAAATCAATAAAATATATATTTTTAAAAAGAATGCTGGAGGAGAAAGCAGTCAGCAGTTCTTGTGATTTAAAAAAATTTCTTCTCATTCTACTACTCACCTTTATTCAGCATGTTTGATGGTTCTTTCTTATGACTTAAGACTGTCACATTCCTTCCACTTATGGAATCTGCAAATGTATGTAAACATGATAAAATGGGGATATCAAAGTGACTGGCTATTGTGGTGGGATGTGTATGCCTACCGTTTTAGCCTCCAGACTCAAAGTGTAGAGTTCCTTAGTTAGTCCTTAACCTCCCTCCTCTCTCTTCCTCCCTCTGTGAGGAAATACTTATTGAGGACCTTCTATATGCCAGGCAGCCTTGCAGGCCATGGGGATGTAGCAATGAAAAACAGAAGTCCCTTCCACATGGAGTTTATGTTTCAACGTGGGAGACAGAAAAATGTGTAATAATTTCAGGTGATAGTAATGTTAGGAGGGAGACTATCAAAGGTGTTTCTTAGTAGGAGAGTAATGTCTTAAATTGTTAGCTTTGGAAGGGCCCTTCAATTGGCTCAAAGGGCAGATGTGTGGCTCTGCCTGGAGCATTTCCCATTATTCAGGGGAAAGAAGTGAAAATGTGCACAGACATTATACTTTTAGGGCAGGGTTGAACCCTTAGGGCAGGTTCTAAAAGCTTTTACTGTGCCTCTTTACTCATTATTCCTGGCAAAACACATTAGTTGCTGTCTGGAAATACAGCTCATTACCACCCTGGGCTTTATGGGTGCCCTCTGGGGGCTCCCCTTCACTCAGTCATTTTAACCTTTGGGAGGGGCTGAAATCACAGCCCTTTCACTCATTAGTTGCATCTGTATAAGTGTAGCTCCGGGGTTGTCTTCCCCACATTAATGGCCGGTGTGGGTTGGTTGGGGTATAGTCCAGTACACCAAAGGTGGTGGGTTCGATTCCGAGATAGGGCACGTATCCAGGTTTTGGGTTTGATCTCTGGTCAGGGTGGGTACAGGAGGCACTGGTTGATGTTTTTCTCCCTCCTCCTCCTCTTTCTCCTCCTCCACCTCCTCTTCCTCCTCTTTCTCCTTCCTCCTCCCCCTCCTCTTCCTCCTCCTCCTCCTCCTCCTCCTCCTCCTCCTCCTCCTCCTCCTCCTCCTCCTTCTTCTTCTTCTTCTTCTTCTTCTTCTTCTTCTTTCTCTCTCTCTCTCTCTCTCTCTCTCTCTCTCTCTCTCTCTCTCTCTCCAACTAAAAAGGAATACACAGTTAAAAAAGCCACTCTGACCTTCTACCAGATTCAAGGTAATATGAATAGGGTATCCCTTACATTTGATGAACTTGAAATCTGGAATTGATTATGGAAAGTGCTGGAAGTGAAATGGTTCATAGCCTGAGTTAGGTTTTCAAAAGCTGGGTCTCCTCTGTGCTCTTTTTGTCTTTTCTTGTCGTTTCTCTGGAGCTCTTCGCTGTGGACAGTTACCTGTGGAGGCACTGCAGGTGCAGCCGTTTATCTGGAGTAGCTGAACGCATTTTCTGTAAATCACCTTAGGAGGCTTTTGGAGGACAAGGTATAGTCATAGTCATATTGGGGATGATTCTAAACTTTCCGAACAGGGATCCTCCTATTTTATCCTTTGTTCAGACAGCTGAACTTGTCAAAGGGAGTAGCCTTAGAAAAACCCAGAAATATTTTCTTTGCTATTCTTAGCACTGTGCATGCACACACACATAACACACATATACATGCATGCACACACACGTCTCTAACACTCGTATTAAGGATAAACCTGTAATTCCTACTCTGGGAATGTGTCGGTAAGCGGAGGAGTCGGTTGCCCTGGCAGCTGCCACAGGGTTTGACGAAGGAAGCAGATATTTAGCAGAAAGGTTAGGCTCAGCCTGATGGCTTTTCTGTAGGACAGGGGTTGTGATTTGCATGTAAAACAGTGCAAAACATGGTTTGTGTAAGCTATGGAGTCACTCAGTAAAAACACACATGAATTTGAATGCAGTGCCATTAGAAAAGATGGACTTGTTGGGAGCATTGAGTACAGCAGGTTCTCAAATAACATCCTTTTGTTCAATGTGGTTTTGTTATGACATTGATGAGATGCTATAGGAACCTAACTCTTGTTTATATTAATTAGCCTGTGGTAAAATTGGTTTCTTTATGTGTCCTTTACTGCAGTTCCAAGAGCCTATTGACAAGCCCTGTTAAGTGAGGACTTACTGTACTACCTTTAATGAAATTACTTTGAAATTGAAAAAGAGTCCCGGGTTTGATTCCAGTCAAGGGCATGTACATTGATTGTGGGCACATCCCCGGTAGGGGGTGTGCAAGAGGCACCTGGTCGATGTTTCTCTCTCATCTACATTTCTAGCTCTCTATCTCTCTCCCTTCCTCTCTGTAAAATATCAATAAAAAATATTTTTAAAAAATGCTTCACTCATTTAAAAAAAAAAGAGAGAGAGAGAGAGAAGGAAAACCCTAGTGGATGGTACCACTTATTTTGTTTCCCTAGTTGTGAGCTCCTTTTAGGCAAACATGAACAGAATGTTAATATATTTTCTTTAGCAAGGTACAAAACTAAATTGGCCCCTGGTAAAGAAATGGAGTGTGGGGTGGGGTGAGTCCCATCTGCTCGGAGCCCAGTTGACACAATGCCCAGGGCTCCTGTCCAGCTTGGCCGCAGCCACACTTTTTTTGGTCAAGGACCATGTTGCCACTAGTGGGTGTCACTGTGGAGTCTTGAGAAATAGAGGTTGGAGGGTGGGCCCCTGACACCAATGAGAGGCAGACAGGGAGCCTTCAAGGGATGCTGCCCCGTTAGTTAGCTTCTGTGAGCCCAAGGCAGGCGGCCAGAAAAGCCTGGGGACTGAGAGGGAATGAGAAGAGGGAGGATTTCTCAGCCTGAGAAGACGGCGTAAATGAGTTCTACAAATGCTGTTCCGGGCCCAGCCCGGCCGGCCCCTCCCCAGGCCAGGAAAAGCCAGCTGCTCCCTCGGGTCCCCCTTTGGTGCCTTCTCTTGCTTCTGTTGAAGGAAGGCTTCTGTGCTCTTCTGAGGGGCTGCGGGTGCTGGCTTCGGGCAGCTGAGGCTGGGAGAAGGGACCTGGAGGCTGGTATGAGAAGCCTTTGGAGCACGAGTTTCTCCAAAATTGACGACAGGTCTTACCTGAGCCCTTGGCACTCAGGAGACCCCATGTGTCCCTCACCCTCAGTGCTTCTGCCTTCCCAGGAGAAGCTAAGTGACCCAGAAAGAAGGCGACCTCACAGGGAGCTTTTTTCTCTTTCTCTTAAAGTACCACTTTTGTTTCCTGTTTACGCCAGCGCCACAGCCGCCTTGGGAAATGGCTAAGGAAGTGGCGGAGGATGGGTGGTGATTGAGACAGAATCTGAGAGATAGGGTGTACTTCACCCTTAGCCTCTGGTCTGGATCGCTGGGCTGAAAAGGAGGGAAGGAGGGATGGGAGGGAGGGAGGTAGTAGGGGAGAGGCTGGGGGGTTGGGGCCGGGCTGACACAACTTGAAGCAGCAAGGTGGCCTCTCCTTGCTGCCCTGTGCTGGTCCCAGAGCCTGAGCAGGGACCTGCTGGGTGGTGGGGTGCGCACTGGCCTGGATCTGCTGTGAGGGCCACTGTGGAGGCCAGGGTGTGGGTCTGGGCAGGTGAGTTACAAATCATATGGGTTTTGTCATATTCTCAGTGCCGTCTGGACATTTGCCCATGGCAGATCAAGTAGGATTAATTATCTTGTTAGTTCAACAAATCTTTGAGTGCCTGCTATGTTCCAGATACTTCTCAGTGCAGTGGGAAACAAGACACTCACGTGTGTCCCAGCTTGCACAAACCTACTAACTTTTGTACATGTACTTATAAAGCACGCACAGGAAAGAAAACACGAACAAGACAAATACGAACAAGACAAATAGAAATAAGTTCTCCTATTTCTTTCCACACTTCAGAGAGCACTAGTATTTGTGTTTCAGACGTCCACCTCCACTGTAATTTTGGGAAGTGAATCAGTTTTGTGTTGGGGCCACCTGTTGGAGGTGTGAAAGAGGAAGCAGGTCAGGCAGATGCTGAGCTCACGTGTGTCTCAGCAAGGCCTGATGGCCACCATTCTTTCCCCACTCCGCTCTCCTTGGGAAAGGTGCCCAGGGTGCCTGGGGTGGCTGTTTAAGGTTCTTGCGCTTATAATGGAGGCCTGTGCCTAGTGTAATGAGCATGAGAGCCGGCCCTGGACCCTGCTCTCCCTGACTGGCTGCTGCCTCCTCCTGCAGAAAGTCTTCCTTTCCATCTGCCTGTCTTGCCATCCTCTGGAGGAACAAACCAGTGAAGATGCTGGGCACCCCTGACTCTTGGCCCAGCATGTGCCACTTTCCTTCTGGGAGCGAACGTGGGCTCCAGGTCCAGGCTTCCTTCTGGGTCCACGATGGAAGCTGCACGTGGCCTCCTCTACTCAGGCATCAGCAGCCCAAGTACAAGGCCATTGCCACGGGGTGGGGAGGAGCTAGAGCACTGCACACCTCTCCAGGTTCTCTTAAGCTTCTGTTCTCTTGGCCGGCTCTCCTGTGGCACTGGGCTGGGGCAGGGTGGTTGGCTCGAGGTCAGGAGCCTGGGGGGCTGGCTGACATGCCCCCTCCCCATTCATGTCCTCGGAGGCTGTTCCCTTTCCTTCCCTTGCACAAGAATCAGATTGCACAAGTATAGATGTTGGTCTCCTGCTCAGACGAAGCCTCCAGAAAAGGGCTTTTTTTTCCAGTGGCCTGAGATCTTGCAGGTAAAACCTGGGAAATTAATCTCCTTCAGGCTTGTTCCTTCAGGGCATTTACTTAATTTCCTAGTTGTTCATCCCAGGCCCGACCTCCGTGGTTATAACCATAGTCCGTGTCTTTATAGCAGTTCTTGATCTCCTACTGCTTTTGGCCTCACCCCATCCTAGCAAGGAGGGAGAGGAATCATGATGACACAGCAGGAAACAATGCTGGGCTAACATTTGTCTGAGGGCCTGGAAGGTCGAGGGAGTCAGTGCTGAGCCGAGCTCCCTGCCCCTCCCCTGCAGGGGCTCTGCCTGGCTCCTTCCTGCCCTTCCTCCCCGAGGGACCAGCAGCCTTTGCGAGTCTCCTTGACAACAGAACGGATAAGTTAAAAATAACCTTGTGCTGGGGCTTGTGAGTGTGTGTGTATGTGTGTGTGTGAGTGATGCACACAGGCACATGCCTTCTTGCCTGCTGTGCTCAAGCTCAGCCCCAGTGTCTTCTAGATGCCCCTGGAGAGCCTCTGTGGGAGCCCTCCGTGGCCACGCCCCCGTGCTCTCATGTTGAAGCCCCTCGGTTCAGTTGTCAGGTCTAGATGATCACTCAGCATCCTTACCTCATATTACTGATCGTTACAGATGGGGTGTGGGTGATAATGCTAAAATAAAGAATGGAAAGCCCTGGTCGATGTGGCTCGATTGGGCGTCCTTCCACGCACCGGAAGGCTTCTGGTTTGATTTTCCAGGTCAGGGCACATGCCAGATTGCTTGCGGGCTCTTTATCTGCAACATGGGCATGTGCAGGTTGCGGGGGCGTGGGGGTGGGGAGGGTTGTATGTGTGCAGAAGGTAGCCGATCACATGGAATCAGTGTTTCTCTCTCTCTCTCTCTCTCCCTCTTTCTCTCCCTCTCCCTCTCCTTTTCCCTTTCTTTCTCTCTTTAAAAAAAAGATAAAGAACTGAAAGCTGTTTTGAATGCCTTGGTCTTCTTTCAGTCTCATGGGAAAGGGATAATTTGGGAGGTGCTGCTGTGTTTCAGGACTTCTCAGGGTGGTAGAATGGGACATAGTCATGGGTGGGAGTTTGGTTGTATCTCTTCAGTGAACCCCCACAGTTAAGGAGGGCCCTTTTTGGACCTCTTATTTTTAAAAAAATATGTTTTTATTGATTTCTGAGAAGAAGGAAGAGGGAGAAATAGAAACATCAATGATGAGAATCATTGATTGGCTGTCTTCTGCTTGCCCCACACTGGGGATCCAGCCCACAACCCAGGCTGGGAATGGAACTGTGACCTTCTAGTTCATAGGTCAACGCTCAACCACTGAGCCACGCTAGCCAGGCTGGGCCTCTTTTATAAGGAGAGGATACTGAAGTGTGACTTTCTGTGCTTGGTGAGGATGCCCAATCAACTGAGCAACACTGGACAGGGCTTTCCATTCTTATCTTAACACTAGAGGATGCAGGCTGGGCTGAGGGACACACACACCACGAAATTCGTGCACGGGGTATGTGTGTCCCTCAGCCCAGCCTGCATCCTCTCTAGTCTGAGACCCCAGTAGAATTGGGCCTAAATGGTCAGTCAGACATCCCTCTCACAATCCAGGACTGCTGGCTCCCAACTGCTCGCCTGCCTGCCTTCCTGATTACCCCTAACCTCTTTTGCCTGCCAGCCTGATCATCCCTTAACCACTTTCCTGCCAGCCTGATTGATGCTTAACTGCTCCCCTGCCAGCCTGATTGCCCCTAACTGCCCTCCCCTGCTGGCCTGGTCACCCCTACCTGCCCTCCCCTGCAGGCCTGGGTCCCCCCCCCCCCCACTTCCTTTTCTTGCAGGCCCAGTTGCCCCAACTTCCCTCCTCTGCCAGCCTGGTCACCCTAACTGCCCTCCCCTGCAGGCTTGATTGCTCACAACTGCTCTCCCCTGCTGACCTGATTCCCACAACTGGCTTCCCTTGCAGGCCTGGTCCCTCCTAACTGCCCTTGCTGGCCATCTTGTGGTAGCCATCTTGTGTCCACATGGGGGCAGCCATTTTATGTGTTGGAGTGTTGGTCAATTTGCATAATTATCTTTTATTAAATAGGATAGAGGCCTGGTGCATGGGTTGGGGCCAGCTGGTTTGCCCGAAGGGTGTCCTAGATCAGGGTGGGGGTTCCCCTGGGGCATGGGGTGGCCTGGGTGAAGGGCCTGTGGTGGTTTGCAGGCCCGCCATGCCCCCACCGACCCAAGCAGAGGCCCTGGTATCTGGGATTTATTTATCTTCTATAGTTGAAACTTTGTAGCCTTGAGCAGAGGCCAGAGCAAGCCAGGGCGGGTGGAAAGCTTGGCTTCCTCCATTGCCTGGAAAACCCAAGCCTCCTTTTTGCTCTGTGGCGTAGCCATCTTGGTTGGGTTAATTTGCATACTCACTCCTGATTGGCTGATGGGCGAGGCTTGTGGGGGTAGCAAAGGTGTGGTTAATTTGCAGATTACTCTTTTATTAGATACTTTTTTTATCAACCGCACGCCATCTGTAACAATCAGTAATATGAGGTAAGGATGCTGGCCCAGCTGTGGAAGAGTAAGGAGTCTTCAGAAGGTATAGATAACTCTTTCCCTCAGATTGGAGTAATGAGACCATCTCTATAGGTCCTTTACCAAAGCCAGTGTCTCTTGCATGCATAATCTAGACTAAAGGCCTTCAGTTTTGTGGTGTTATCACAGTTGCAATTTAATTTAGAAATACCTGTTTCCCTGAGGGTAGGTGCTGGGTATCTCTTTACCATACCTGGAATTAACTCCCTGCTTCCTTCTTCCATCCTCCCATCCATTTACTAAGTATTTCCCTGTGTGCCAGGCATGGGATGTTGTGAGAACAAAGTGTCTTGGTTCCCATCTTTAGGGAGCAATAGACAATTGCAAAGATCACCTTGTAAACCCTCATTGTGGCCAGCGCTGAGGGGGAGAAGGTCTGAGTGTTAGAGGGAATGACTGGGGTGGGGCTGGGGTTAGACAAGGCTGGGAGGACACATGAGTGATATAGTACTTAAGTCTGGGATGTATAAAATATTCCTACAAATCAATGAAAGGAAGGCAGAAAACTCAGTAGGAAACTAGCTAGTGACTTGACAGACATTTCACAACAGAAAGTATACAGATGGCCAGTAAACATAAAAATGGTTCTCAATTTCATATATTTACTAGTTTGGGAAATTCAAATTTCCCTAATTCAAACTTAAATATGGTTGTACACATATATAATAAAATCTTTAAAGATGTGGTAAAACATCCTTTTGTGATTTCTAGTTTATTTAATTTTGAATTTCTTTAAAAAAAATATTTTATTGATATTTTACAGAGAGGAAGGGAGAGAGATAGAGAGCTAGAAACATCGATGAGAGAGAATCATCGACCAGCTGCCTCCTGCACACCCCCCACGGGGGATGTGCCCGCAACCAATGTACATGCCCTTGACCGGAATCGAACCCGGGACCTTTCAGTCCGCAGACCGACGCTCTACCACTGAGCCAAACCGGTTTCGGCTAATTTTGAATTTCTTACTGGAAAAAAAAAAAAGGATTCCAAGATGCTTGAATAAAAAGAAATCTAGTGGGAAGAACAAACTTAATTCAGAAGACCCGGGCTAATAGGAGATTTGGGGCCAGCCATGGAGCTCCTCAGAGTCCCGGTCTTCATTCGTAAATAGGGATCTTTTTGTTTCTTCCCTTCCTCCCAGAACTTCTCTGAAGTTCACAGGTATGGGAAACGCTCTAAAAACTATGACGGGCGATGCAGATACTAAGTAACATTGTTGTAACTGTCTAATTCTACGTGATTTGATCTCTTACCCACCTCTTCTCACAGCAGCTATGCTAAATTACCTTAAGAAATAAAAGCTCTGAGTAGTAGGATCAGGATTGAGGTCCAATGAAATCTAGTCACAGCCCCCTTTTGCATTCTTTGGATATGAAGGAACCCCTCTCTCCCTCCTCTGGACTGTTCTCTGTCAGGCAATGGGTATTGTGTAGACTGTGGCTGTTGCCCAGCCTCCTGAGGTGCAGGTGCACGTTGCTTTTGCAGTAAAGCCACTTTGGCACATGTCAGAACTGTCAGAACTGTCCCATCTGTTATGTCACCTGACAGTGCCAGGTCCTCAGGCCCAATTTGAGTCTTTGCCCACAGACCTCCTATGACAGGCATGTACTTCTTAGTACCCTACATTTTTTACCTTTTCCTCCTCTGTTTTTCTGCTGTGTAGGAGTCGGAACCAGAAGTAAAGGCAGATGGAGAGACTGCATCGGACAGTGAGAACCGCGCGGAAGCTGCTCCCCCAGTAACCTCTGCAGACGATACCCCGGAGGTCCTCAATAGGGCCCTGTCCAACTTGTCTTCGAGGTAACCGGGCGTAGTGATGCGGGTGTTGTCGGAGGCCTTGTTGCCTGTCCAAGTGCCATGGAAGACCCAGGCCCCTCTCCCAACAACCCTGGGGGAGTCCACTCTGTCCACTGGCGTTCCCATAGTCTCCCTTGCCTCTGCCCAGGGCTTCACTGAGCGTCACCTTAACAGCAGCTGTGAGCACAGCCTGGAGGGGTCTGGCATTTGAAAGGTGCTCTAGGCCGGCTGGGAGGGGCAGTCCGAGGAGGACGAAAGGACGGGCAGTGGGATGGTGGTGGACAATGCTGCTGACACAGCACATGTGGAGAAATGGTCCCTGGGATTTGACTAATGGGTGGACTGCTTTTCACAGAGGAGCTCAAGTTTGTAGTTCAAAGTTTAGTTTTCCCTTCTCCCCGCACGTCCTTGTGGACATTTAAAAATTCTCCTGGAAATTGATTGAGTCCTGGGAGGTCCTAGAATAAAAAGTTAATTGAGAAATGTCTTAACTTGGGTGAATCCAGGCTTGTAATTCTGGTTCCTGAGAATCTGATCCCTCCAACACCAGCTATATGGGTAGGTTAAAAACACAAACTATAAGACCCCAGAACATTATCTAAACATGTTCCTTTTGGTGCCTCCCACACACGTGTCCTTTGAAAGGTGGCATTGTGCACCCTGGCATTGTTCAGGGCATGGGTTCTGGAGTCAGTCCCAGGGTTCCATTCCCAGCTGAACCACTTCCCAGTTGTATTGCCTGTGCACCCAGACCCTCGTCTGTAAGAACTAGTAGTGTTGAGGGCCGAGTGAATTAATATACGTAAAATCCTTATAAAGGTGCCATTTGCATATTTGTGATACCTGTTATTATCACTGTTTAATATTGTTATCACCACAACGATGCAGGTGCCATAACAGATGGGACTCATGGCGATCCTGACACATTTCTGACATGTGCCAAACTGGCTCTACTGCAAGAGCCACATGCACCTGCACCTCGGGAGGATGGGCAACAGCTACAGTCTACACAGTGCCCATTGCCTGGGGTGAGGCATTGGCTCTAGGGGCCCTGCTCCCACCAGGTGAAGGAGGTGCTCCTGGAAGGCACTAGCCTCAGGCCCTCTCCTCCCAGGAAGAGCTACCCCCTTGGGTTTGTGCTTCAGTTATTTCTGTGTTCCTAACATGCTTTCTCCTCCCCTCCTCTCTGACTTAGATGGAAGAACTGGTGGGTGAGAGGCATCCTGACTTTGGCCATGATTGCATTTTTCTTCATCATCATTTACCTGGGACCAATGGTTTTAATGATAATTGTAAGTGCCAGGTGCATACTGTTTTAGTCCTACCTTCAGTTTGTCATCCAGGATCGGCCATCTGAAGAGCCAGGTGCTGGGTTAGTTCTGGGACTCATTTGGGTTCCAGGCTTCATAGAACATTTCTTTATTAAAGTATCTGAGGCTTCTTACTTTTCAGCAGGCAAGTGGAGGGACATTGACCTAGGCCTGTGGTCAGCAAACTGCAGCTCGTGAGCCACATGCAGCTCTTTTGCCCTTTGAGTGTGGTTCTTCCACAAAATCCCATGGCCTGGGCGAGTCTATTTTGAAGAAGTGGCATTAGAAGAAGTTTAAGTTTAAAACATTTGGCTCTCAAAAGAAATTTAATCGTTGTACTGTTGATATTTGGCTCTGTTGACTAATGAGTTTGCCAACCACTGGCCTAGGCCAGTTGTATGTGGTTAAAAATTCCTCTTCATTTTATTTTATTTATTTATTAAAAATATTTTTATTGATTTCAGAAGATGGGAGAGGGAGAGAGAAGCGAGAATCATTGATCTGCTGCCTCCTGCATGCCGCGCATTGGGAATTGCACCTGCAACGTCGGCATGTGCCCTGACTGGGAATTGAACCGTGACCTCCTGGGTCATAGGTTGATGCTCAACCATTGACCTACGGCCAGGAGATGCCTCTTCATTCTAAAATTTGATTGTATTATTTCAACTGTTTGATTATATTGTGACTCCTGATTTGACTGTGATTCTTGGCTTTGTTTATTGTTTTTCTGGAGCATTGATGTTGGGGCTTTTTGAGTATTTGTATGCAAAGTCAAAAAGGGAAGAAATTGATTGAGTCCTGGGAGGTTCTAGAATAAAAAGTTAATAGAAACTTCAGGAGCATGTATTTATTGTGAGAAATTGTATCTATTCTGTGTGACATAAAAGGCTACCTTGCCATGTGGGATGGTGCGAGAGAGAAAAGAGCTGAATCATTGAGGGATTGATATTTTTCTTAAATATAGTGTGTGGTTTTTTTGAAGTCACATGACCTGTTGGTTTCTGTTTCCAAAGATCATATCAGGTGGTCTAATTTTTGTGTGTCCTGCAGGTGATGTGTGTTCAGATAAAGTGTTTCCAGGAGATTATCACCATTGGCTACAATGTCTACCACTCCTATGAACTACCCTGGTTCAGGACCCTCAGCTGGTAAGCTCTCCAGCCCCTTAGGGTCCCGTAACAGATTTGGATGATAAGTGTTTTGTGGTAGATATTTACAGCGGTGGTGGATGGGGGAGGAGTGATGGCCACAGACTTGCATAGCACCTTTGAGACCCGAGTATTTCATAGGTCAGACTATTGCCTGGTCTTGAAGGAGTCTTCAGTAGAAAGCAGAGCGAGCGGCTGAGATGCTATAGAAGTAAGTGCTGGGGAGGCAGATATCATGTTAGATCGGGCAGGGTTTTATGAAGAAGAGAGATAAGTGAAGAGGATGTCCAGGCAGGGAAGAGACAGGAGCAAAGCAGATAGGCGGCAACCTGATAGGCATGCAGGGTTCCTATTGGAAGGAGTGGCAGTAAGCCCGGGAGGCAGGATGGGGCTTGTTTTGGAGCGTTATCTTAGGGTTTGAGTGTTCTCAGGTTAGGTATAGAGACTCTACAAAAGGAGCAAACACCGAGTCCCAGGTTTGTGGTAAACGGAGGATGAATGAAAGCTGCCATAAGTTTCTAGACAAGCTTCTCACCTACCGTGTCACTGAGAATAGGGGGCCCTGAGGGTGGGGGACCGCTGCTCTTCCAGTCCTCTCCTCTGGTTCTTCGACAGCCTCCCTGTAAGAACAGGCCGCAAGTGCTGCCCACCGCAGTGACCTCTCTTCATTTGCAGGTATTTCCTACTGTGTGTAAATTATTTCTTCTACGGTGAGACAGTGACGGATTATTTCTTCACTTTGGTCCAGAGAGAGGAGCCTTTGCGGATTCTCAGCAAATACCACCGGTTCATTTCCTTTACTCTCTACCTGATAGGTATGCGTTGAATGGCTCGCGAGTCCTTGTTTTGTGTGTCCACCGAGTAGGAAATGGGGAGTTTCTTGGTTAATGTAAAGCTCTGAGGATGTTAACTCTGATCGTGCAGGGGAGCAGAGCTGAGGGCTCTGCCTTCGTGAGCTGTGGCAGCTCATTAGTGAGAGAAGTGGGACTGAGCGGCTTTGTGGGTGTGGGGACTGCAGTCGGTGCCACCTGTCCCTGTGTTGCAGCCTCTGTTAGAAGACAGCACAGCATGGTCCTGTCCGAACTCTTGCGGTGTGACCAAAACAAAAACCACTTTTTCTTTTTCTCCCCCAGCATGGATTTATTAAAATACGGAAATTTAAAAGTATTACATTATTTGAGAGGGAATCTAGAAGACAGGTTAGAAAAGAATACACTATTTTTATACATTCATGCTTATGTCTTTGCATAAACAAAATTCTAATAGGACATAAAGTTACTATATACAGAAAAGCCACCTGTTTTTTGTTTGTTTTTAAAAATACATATTTTATTGACTTTTTTACAGAGAGTAAGAGAGAGGGATAGAGAATTAGAAACATCTATGAGAGTCATGGATCAGCTGCCTCTTGCACACCCCCTACTGGGGATGTGCCCGCGACCAAGATACATGCCCTTGACCGGAATCGAACCTGGGACTTTTCAGTCTGCAGGCCGATGCTCTATCCATTGAGCCAAACCGGTTTTGGCAAGCCACCTGTTTTAATGGCTTAAAAATCAGCCTTCCCTCTGCCCCACCCCCCAAAAAACAAACAGTCAGCCAGCCATCTTTAGGAGTGTCTTCTTAGGAGACCACCTTGGAGGACAGACATGCAGGGTGGTGGAAATTTTACTGATTTGGATTTTCTTTTCTTTTTTTTTTCTTTTTTAAATATATTTTATTGATATTTTACAGAGAGGAAAGGAGAGAGATAGAGAACTAGAAATGTCGATGAGAGAGAAACATCGACCAGCTGCCTCTTGCACACCCCCTACTGGGGGTGTGCCCGCAACCAATGTACATGCCCTTGACCGGAATCAAACCTGGGACCTTTCAGTCTGCAGACCGACGCTCTACCACTGAGCCAAACCGGTTTCGGCTGATTTGGATTTTCAATGACTGTGACCTCGGAGAGACTGGAAGCTTAGTCATTCTGAGTTTCAGTGAACTCTTTTTAAATCTAGAGCTAAAACTGTGGACTTCCTGAGGATTAAATCAGATACATTAAAACTTGGCAGATAGTGAAGTGCTGGTCAATCTAAACTCAGTTCAGACTGAACTCTCATTCTGTTAGTGCTGGTGATTTCCATAGTTGCCTTTAAAGCTGGTTTGAGGCACCTGAGAAAGTTGTTCTGGCCTAAATTTGTCTGACCTATTTTTAATGAGCTCTGAATGACACCTGGGTATTAAGATACAAAATTCGCTGCTAAGGAGTCTGCAGACATTGAGGATATTTAGAGGAGGATATTCAGATTATATGCAGATATTAAGGATATGCCTCAGAACCCGAAAGCAGCCCCCCAGCGGGAGGTCAATGGTGTCTAGAGCAGCAATGTGCTCTCTTCAGGGCTTTTGAGGGGCCTAGCACACTTATGGGTAAAAGTCCTTTTCCTTCCTGGAAAAGTGGGTGTAGGCTACAGATATTTTTTGCCATCATATGCATTCAAGACAAGGGTGGCTTTTACTCCATACCTGATGGATCATCTGTTCGCCAGATCTCTTCACTGGTAGAAAACTTTTTCTTAAAAGTCCAGATAATAAATATTTCAGACTTTGGGGGCCCAGCGTCTCTTTTGCAACTCCCCAATCTGCCCTTGTAACACAAAAGCAACCACAGACAATATGTGAGCAAATGGGTATAGCTTTGTTTCAATAAAATTTTAGTTATAAAACCAGGCAGCTGGCCTGACTTCTTTGCAGGTGCCTGCTCCAGGATCAGCATATTTTTATCTGGTGAACAACAGCCCAAATTTATTGTAGTCTACAAGATTTAAAGATAGTGCCTTCCTTTGATTGTCTTGAAGGAGTCATTCCCCCCCCCCCCTCCCCTTCTGATTGCTATCTGAAGAATCAATTTGTGTCTTCTTCCCCCCTCCCCTTCCTGGGGTTTGGGATTGTGCACTGATTAGATGCTGCCAGGAAATTAGCCAAAGGATCACAATCACGATCATGTACACAGCTAAAGGAAATGGCTAGGACAAAGGTAAATGCAGAATGTAATTAATTTTGCTCTTTATCCTCCCTCCTCAAACTAGGATTCTGCATGTTTGTATTGAGTTTGGTCAAGAAGCATTACCGTCTGCAGTTCTACATGGTAAGGGAAATGTGTGTGTGTGTGTGTGTGTGTGTGTGTGTGTGTGAGAAGTCTTGGCTTAAATGAAATTCTATAGAATTTCAACAGGTGCTTCATCTTTTCTATAAGAAATCAGAGCTCAGCTGCAGTCTGTTCTGTATGTATCTGGAACCCAGAGCACGAAAGAAGAGGGCCCAAGTTTGACAACTGTACTTCCACTTATACTAGTAGACTAAATCACTGTTTCTTAATTTACATCAGTTAATTTAACCGATTTCTCCACTAGGTCCTGAAGAAGGTGGGCTCCAGGTAAGGTTCAGGGTAACCCTGTTACTAGAAAGAGACCAGGACCAAGCCAGGTCTGCCCTGGCACAATCTGGAATGTTTGGGTTCTTGACTTCACTTAAGAAAGATTTCACGATTTTAGTCAAGGTGATTTTAGAGTAAATCTATTAAAGCTGGGGAGAGTGAAACAAAGGAAGGGCTTAAGATAGAAAAGGCAGCAACAGGAGTTGCCTAGACACAATGAAGGAAATTACAGTAACAGACGTGGCAGAAGTGAGCCATGCTGGGCTGCATGGACTCAGGAAACAAGTTACAGAGGCAAAAGGAGGGCCCTTGGAAATAGGTTCAGGGGGTTAGCCCTGTATAAGCTGCCCGCCGTTCCCCCGGTTGCGAGCCTCTTGGGGATCGTTAGAGCTTAGAAGAGAGAAAGCAAAAGTATACACCTCAGGAGAGAAGAGACACAAGCATGCTCAAGGGAGAATGTCTCTTAAGTATTTTTATCTGTTTTCTGTAGGCAGGAATTTTAGGGGGAGGTCTCATGGAGGGTCTCATCAGAATAGTCAACAGTTCTCCAGGTGTGTTCTTTGGTATACTGATGCATCAAAATGAGCATAGAGGGAGATTGGGTTCATTTTCTGGTCAGCTTCACTGGTGTATTTTTATCTTGGATTTGTCTGGCTCTAATTTTTGTTTGTTTGTTTTGCTATTTATTCTCCTGACTTCATCTGTTTTGGGGTTTGGCTAATCCTATTGGCACTATCTGGATCTGTTATCTCTCTCCTTGACTAGTGTGATTTAAGCTACTCACTCTTTGGTTGGGGAGGAGAAGTGTAAACCATTTGCTTCCCTCCGTTAGGAAAGATAAGATCTTGGGGCTTATTAGCTGGCCTTCTTTAACATTGCTCAGCCTTGTTGAACTATTTGTCTCAATTTCTCATTTCCCTCATTCCACTTGCCTAAGGCATTGTTCACAGATATCTCACATCACTTTCTCAACTTGAACATATTCCTTCTCTTTGAGTGCCCCAGGCACTCAGTAAATACTTAGAAATACCCAGGCTTTCAGAGCTTAGAGGACTCACTAGTGAGCCATGTGGTCCTGACATGATGGGGACTGTAGCTGGGGGACAGAATTTCTCCCAGAGGCCTGTTTTGTGCCTTCTCCCTTCTAATAAGAGCAATTATCTTTCCTACCTGTTTCTCAGCAGTTTTCTATTTGGCACTTCCTGTTATTCGAAGTTCCTTTTAAGGTAACCCAGTAGGTAAAGTTAACTCTTTTTCTTCTTTTGCAGTTTGGCTGGACCCATGTAACGTTACTGATTGTTGTCACCCAGTCACATCTTGTAATCCACAACCTGTTTGAGGGAATGATCTGGTGAGTGATAATGTTGTGGGGTCAAACCCTGGGTTCAAAATAAGACCACCGGAGGCTGATGATTGATTTAAAAAAAAGCAGGCAAGGATTTATTGAACTGGCCAGGACATCCGCAAGAGCACCTCACGCAGGTGGACTCCACACGACCGCCTGTTTCAGGTGTAGCTAGCCCTTTTAAAGGCTCAAACCACACGAATTTTCCTTTGTTCTAAATTCTAAATCCTAAAGACTACATTCTAAAGACTGAGGTCAGCCCGCAGGGTCTTTCCCAGTCACATCCTGCTGGACATTGGAATGTGGCCCTGTCTTGCAGAAGCAGAACTCTATGGCTAATCTCCAAAGGTTATCTATAAAGGTTATCTACAGTTTGAGTCAGTGGGAATCAATCTTCTGTATTTATAGTCCCAGACATGGGAAAATTGCCTCAGCCTCCAGGTCTCCACCTGAAAGCTGAGGCAAATATTCTGTTTACTCAAGTGCAGGAGCCAGACTGGAGGGGCCAAAACCCAAACAGCAGTCTTTACCAAAGTATTTTTGCCACTCTATTTCAATAAGAGTGAGAGAATTTTTCCTTTCATTTAGTAGGTGTTTCCAATGTACAGGTGTCTTACCTTCTAAGCCAGTGGTTCTCCACCTGCGCTGGTTACAACACAGGCTGCTGAGCCCACCTCTTGAGTTTCTGCTTTAGTACACCTGGGGCGGGGGCTTAGAATTTGACTTTCTAGTGCATTCCCAGGTGATGCTGGTTTTGCTCGTCAGGATTTACACTTTGAGAACCACGGTTCTAGATTAGCAGGTATAGGGATATTGAAAGAATCAAAGATAATGCAACTGTATGGTGCCAATTTGAAATCCTAGAAGAAATTTTTATGACTTTCTGGCAAAAAGTAAACTACTAAATGTCATGAAGAAGAAAATTTGAATAGATCAATAACTATAGAAAATAACTAGATAAAACGACTGAATTTTATCTAGCCTTTAATACTAAAGCTGATAAGCAGGGGGGGGGGCAAAAAGAATGATAAACTAATTTCTTTTATGATTATAGATAAATCATTCACAATAAACTCTTAGCAAATGGAATCTGACACCTGTCAAAAGAATGTGTAGAGTCATGTGCTGCTTAACGTTTTATTTATTGATATTTTACAGAGAGGAAGGGAGAGAGATAGAGAGCTAGAAATGTCGATGAGAGAGAAACATCGACCAGCTGCCTCTTGCACACCCCCTACTGGGGGTGTGCCCGCAACCAATGCACATGCCCTTGACCGGAATTGAACCTGGGACCCTTCAGTCCCCAGACCAACGCTCTACCACTGAGTCAAACCGGTTTTGGCACTGCTTAACGTTTTGATCAATGAGGAACACATACACTATGGTGGCTCCAATGGAACTGAAAAATTCCTATTGCCTAGTGAAGTTGTAGTGTGATGCATTATAGATACTTACCATCCTATCTAATAAAAGGCTTTTAAGGTGGGGATTTGAGGGGAAATCTCAGTAGAATATTCATTCATCAGCTTTCCAAGTGTGTTCTTCAGGGTAAGGGTCTCTACTGATTGATCAGTGCCAGGCCAGGGGCATCATTAGTCATTGCAGCTGGTGTTGAGGTCATTGTGGCATCATTTGTTTGGTTTTGCTGCTTTTCTGTGCCTGGAGTTGAAACACAACTGAAGCCTACAAGTATTTGGTTTGGGTCAAAACTTCATTGTCCTGGAATCTTAATGCTTAAAGGCTACCACATGACTAGTAACAGGCCAGGGCAGGAAAGGTCCGAACCACGTTACCAGCCATAAGAAAGGTTAGGAGGACTGAAGTGACCACGTGACCAGTGATACGCTAGGGGAGGAAAGGTTACCCTGCGGGCGAGGATCTTGTTTTCCCAGTTTTGCCTGTTGCTGGGCACCCAGGGCTCTCTGCCCTGATGACCATCTCTACCTGGCTCATTGTCCTTGCTCTACTCATGCCTGTCCAACAGCCTCCCACAGTTTCAACAGGAAATCTATCAGCATTGATAGAAATTAGCAGGCTGGTTGAAGAAGCCGGATGGTCTTAGTGAAGAGGTGTGGTGTAGCCTCGGCTAGCGTATATAAGAGAGGTACTAAAGTATTGTGGGTAAGACCCCAGGCTGCGCTTTTGTTTCCAGATCTCAGAATGAGGTATAGTATCTCCCAACTCCTGAGGAGTAAATTAGTAAATACACGTAAAGTGCTTGGAACAAAGACTAGCCTATATAAATGTGATAGGTATTATGGTTAGGCATACAGCGCCTTCCCTTTCTTTCAGTTTCTGTTAGATGTTTCTTAACAGTGGCACATGCTAAATCCTATCTTTAGGGCCAGATATACTATTTGTTTCTACAGTGAGTAATACAGTTATTAAAATCTCTAGTTATTGGTTTTCAGACTCAACCTATAAGACTTAATTATAGCTGCAGAGCCAAGAATATGTGCTGGTAGAAGCCTCCACCAAATAAATGTTGTGGGGGTTGGGAGAATACAGATGCTCTAATTCCCTCCTTAACAAACAGGAAATCCAGAAATGTTGCTTATAGTTGATGGGCCAAGAAATTTATGCATAAATCTGTAATAGAGGAAAATTTCAAAAAGTAACTGTTAGAGAGTGGAGAATGAGGAGATGGCACAAGTGTGGAAATTATGCCTCTCCCTCCCGCCACCAGTTTCATGATGAGGATGACCAGACCAGCAGGGGGAGGCAAGGAAGAAACCTAGGTGTGTGTGGATGTGGTTTTACCCTCAGGATAGTCCTAAGGAAAGAGAGGGCTTACTAGATAGAGCTCCTAGTAGTATACAGTAAATACACCGAGTGGCCAGATTATTATGATCTCTGAATGCATAATAATCTGGCCACTCAGTGTATGTGTGTGTGTATATACATGAATTCATGCATGGGTAGGGTCTGGCCAGCCTGGCCAGGGGGAGGGGACATGGGCAGTTGGCCGGCCTGCTTGCTGGTCGAACTCCTGGTCGAAGGAACAATTTTTATATTAGCCTTTTATTATATAGGATATACACTGAGTGGCCAGATTATTATTATTCAGTAAACATGTGAATGCCTGCTATGTGCCAGGTAGGAGGGGCTTGTTTGGTATTTTATTTTATTTCATTTATTTTTAATATATTTTATTGATTTTTTTACAGAGAGGAAGAGAGAGGAATAGAGAGTTAGAAACATCAATGAGAGAGAATCATCAACCAGCTAGGTACATGCCCTTGACTGGAATCGAACCTGGGACCTTTCAGTCTGCAGGCTGACGCTCTATCCACTGAGCCAAACCGGTTTCGGCTGGTATTTTATTTTTTTTAGTTATTTCTGTCCTGGCCGGGTGTCTCAGTTGGTTGGAGCATCTCCTGTACAACAAAAGGTGGTGGGTTTGATTCCCAGTCAGGGCACATACCCAGGTGGTGGGTTCCATCCTGTTGGGTGCATGTGGGAGGCAGCCGATCGATGTTTCTTTCTCACACACACATCTCTCTCTCTCTCTCAAATCAATAATAATAATTTAAAAATCTATTTTAAAAAGTTACTTTTTAATGGGTAACAAGTACTCTGAGTTATTTTGTTCAGTACTGGAATTTATGAATGATATTATTTTGTGGACTTTTGAGGTATTACCTTTTCAGTAGTGTTTATCCTTTGGTTTATTTCCTAGGTTCATTGTCCCCATTTCTTGCGTGATCTGTAATGACATCATGGCCTATATGTTTGGATTCTTCTTTGGTCGGACCCCACTCATCAAGGTAAATGGATCACCCTAACATGAACTGTCACCATAAGGGGGGAAGGGTGATGCTCTCAATACCAGTAAATCAGCTTGGGAAACAGAGGAGATCCAGCTGGTGTGTATGTCTTCATGTCATCCTGGAGAAAGGTGGTATCACATTGATTTTAAAGAAAAAACAAAGATAAACTTTGACAGTTACCCACAAGAGAATAAAAAGCTAATAAAGAAAATTCAAATATCAAAAATTCAAAAACTAAGGGAAATGGACAGAAATAGAAAAGAGAAAATGAGAGTTGCTCAAACACAGGAGAAGATTATAGAAAGAAAAAAAAAATGAATAAAGACTAAAATACTTGGTGCCTAAGGAAGAATAGAGTCAAATGTAAATTTAAGAAATTATATTGTTTAATGAATAATGATCTATTTTGAGTTAAAAATTTTCTTAATTACTTTTATTTTATTATTTATGAATTCTTTATTATTTTAAAATTCTTTATTGTTAAATTCTTTATTCTTTAAGTATTATATATGTCTCCTTTTCCCCTCATTGATTTCTCCCAGCCTCCTCCTGCCCGCCCCCCACAGACCCTCACCCCTCTTTTGTCTGTGTCCATTGGTTATACTTATATACATGCATATAAGTATTTGGTTGATCTCTTATCTCCCTCTCCCCTGCTCCCCTGCCTTCCTTCTGATTGAGTTAATTTTTATATGTGATCTGAAATTAGGGTCCAAGTTCATGTTTTTTTGCACATAAATATTTGTTTAATTCCAGCAAAAATAAAATATTTTTAAAGACTATATAAGCATATTTTGGGGACTTTGATATGAATTTGAGTATTGCTCTTTAATTAGTATACTGTTCTATAATATAATTAAATGATTTGAATGACCACTTCAAGAAAGGAAACTGAGGGGAATCAGGCAGGGTACAAGGAAACCAAGCATGGAGGTATTTTAGAAGGTGAGGTGATTAACAGAGTTTTAACCAATATTCATTGTCCCAGAGCCAAAGATATCAAAATTCCCTCTGCTAAGAACGTGTTCTCTGTCCACAGCTGTCACCGAAGAAGACCTGGGAAGGCTTCATTGGGGGCTTCTTCGCAACTGTGCTGTTTGGCCTTCTGGTAGGTGGTGGCTCTCTGTTAGGTGGGGGAGAGACAGAAACCTCATACCCATCTTTGAAGCTTGTCCATGGCTGGAGGGCATGTCTCCCAAAGCCAAGGACTCTGTCCTCCTGGGTGGGGACCTTGCTCTGAAGAGGGGCACCAGCATGGCACACTCTGTAACTGGCACAGGCAGCACCAGCTGGTCTTCATCTGCCAGTTTTCAAGCAGGGTCTTGGTAGTCTAGGAGCAGGGGCCATGTGCACCTGTACTTCTCTCTTGCCGATGCATGCAACACTCAGCAGGTGGCGCTCTTGTCTAGGAATTTGCTAAGACAAGGTCTGGGTGATTGGCACTGATGAGTAAGGGGTGGGGTGAAATATGCCACTCCAGCTCAGATTTTCTCTTTTGTGTGTCCGGCTCATAGTGGATGATCTCCCAGCCCTTTTAAGAACACCATTCCCTGCTCTGACCCAGACCTTTCTCCCCTTTGTGTGTTGTCCATCTGTCTTTCAGTGTTAGCTTCCTTACCTTAATGCTCTTCAGTTTTCTTCCTCCTGGCTGCCTGCCTCTCCCTCTACAGTTCCCTCACCTTCTGCCTCCAGTGAGCACCAGGTTAAGAGATTCTGAGAAAATGGAGTGTAGCTCTCCAAGTAGGTAGAAGCTTCTTATAGTTCCTTCGCCACATTCCACATTTCTCATTTTTTCCTGGATTCACTCAGCACAGGAATGTTTGAGCAAGTATGCATGTGTGCAACCTCAACAGGGTATGGCCTTCCTCCCTCAGTTCAGGTAAAATGTGGTGAAACCTAAACCTCTGATTCAGCGTGTGGCTTACAGTTAGGGGGTGCTAGGCACTGTAAGGGACACGGGGAAACCAGGTGTCTGCTGCCCAGGCAGGGTGGCCGACTTGTCTCCTTTGCCTGTCTCTGTTCTTCATCCTCAGCTGTCCTATGTGATGTCTGGGTACAGATGCTTTGTCTGCCCCGTGGAGTACAACAATGACACCAACAGCTTCACTGTGGACTGTGAGCCCTCGGACCTGTTTCGCTTACATGACTACAACATTCCTGAAGTGATCCAGTCGGTCATTGGCTGGGTATGTGCCACTTCCGTGGAGGGAACTAACCTCAGTGACTGCAGGAGAGAGCCCCCTCTCCACCACTCAGAAAGCCGCCTTCCCTTCCCCAAAGTTGTGGCCCCAGGATGAAGGAGAATTGTTAAGTCTATTTATGGTGAGGACAGGAGGAGACTTTTCTTCCTACTTCAAATCATTAGGACCAGTGATTCTCCAAGTGTGCTTTGGGGATTCCTGGAGGACCCTAAGATCCTTTTAGGTGGCCTTTGAGGTCACAACTATCCTATATAATAAAAGCCCAGTGACTGAATGGCGGAACGACCAGAATGACCAGTTGACCAGTCACTATGACGCGCACTGACCACCAGGGGGAAGACACTCAACGCAAGAGCTGCCTCCTGGTGGTTATTGCACTATCACAGTGGGAGTACCGCCTGGCTGACCAGGATGAGCAGCTGCTCCTGCTGCAAACCCCGGGTCAACGGGCAGGAACCTAGGCTACTATTGTTGCCTCCTTGTCCCAGGTTCCTCCTCCTCGCTCCCTGCCGCCTCTTACAGACGCCTGCAGGCTGCACAGTGCCACCGCTGCCGGGTGACCCCGGAGGCTGGGAGGTGGGCTCGTGGCCATTGTGGGACTGAGGACTACTCTGCTGTCTCTCAGTGCTATTGTCCCTGGGCCTGGCCTTAACTGGGTCCTCTGGAGAGACAAGGCCTCTGGCTCCACGGAAGATGCTGGACCAGGGAGCAGCGCTCAGAGGGCGGGTCCACAGCCACTTGGCTGACTGGAATGAGCGACACTCCCATAGCAGGCTGATTCCCACAGGCCACACCCCTTACCAGTGCACAAATCCCGTGCACTGGGCCTCTAGCTTTTATAATAATACAGTGACATTATTTGCCTTGTCCACTTTGTTGACAAAAGCAGTAGTGGGTAAACCTGCAGGCAACTTAGCATGGGTGAAAGTGGTGGCACCAAAGTGGACTAAATCATTGGAGTCTTCATGCTACACCCTCTCAATAAAAATAACCCAGTTCCTTTTAAGGATGTCTTTGGTGAAATAGTAAAATTATTAATTTTATTAAATTTTGACCCTTGAGTACACACCTTTCTAATACTCTTTATACCGAAACAGCATAAAACACTTCTGCTGAATACTGAAGTAATTGATTACCTAAAGAAAAAGTGTGTAGACACTTCCTTAACTTATGAACTGGCTTAGCTGTTTTTTAAAAATTTTAAATTTATTTTTGTTTTTATTTTTAAAATACATTTTTATTAATTTCAGAGAGGAAGGGAAAGGGAAAGAGAGATAGAAACATCAATGATGATAGAGAATCATTGACCGGCTGCTTCCTGCATGACCCCTATTGGGGATCAAGCCCACAACTCAGTCATGTGCCCTTGACCAGGACTTTTCATTCCCCAGGCCGACGCTCTAGCCACTGAGCAAAAATAGCTAGAACCCTAGTTGCTTTTTTATAGAAACAATTTTTACTTGAAAAGAACTGACTGGATAGTTGACAGACATTTTTCTTGAAAATGAATGAAATGAGCCTGTCACTTTGAGGAAAAGAGTTGACAGTAATTGTTAATACTGATAAAATACGGCTTTCATGTGAATGTAGAATTTTAGAAAGTGTGTGCCTTCTATGAGCTTGACAGCATCCTAATACTTAGAGGGTTTTCTGATAAGATCTGTGTTAGCTTTAATATGTAATGTTTTGACATTTGTATAACTTAAATGTGCCTGCATTTGGAAGGTTGACATAACTCAGTGAATGGATTCACACAGTCAGGCATGGGTAAAAGATCCATTCAGAGTGCCAGATAGACCAGTGGATTTTAATTTAAGAGTATAAAAGTTCATTAATAGGATTTCAGATTTCACATTACATCAGATTTGTAAGGAACTACCACTTACCAAATTCTGGTGTAGTGTCAAAGAATACCCATAATTATCTGAAAAGATAATGCCAAAATACTCTTCCTTTTTCAACTACATATCTGTGTAATGCTGGATTTTCTTCATATACTTCAACCAAAACAGTATATCAAAAAATTAAATCCAGAATATCTTAATGTCTTCTATTAAGCAGACAGTAGAGATTTAAAAAAAAAAATCAGTCTTCTTACTAATTATATTTTTTGAAGGGATGGGGGTGGAATATAGTTAATTGCCTAAAGAGTTACTTATGTTAACATGTAATAAGCCTGGCCTGTAGGCATCTTGACTTTTATTTCATTTATTCTTCTCAGAAAATCGTCCGGATGTACCCTTTCCAGATTCACAGCATTGCGCTCTCCACCTTTGCCTCGCTCATCGGCCCCTTTGGAGGGTTCTTTGCAAGTGGATTCAAACGAGCCTTTAAGATCAAAGTAGGAGAACCCTCTGTCCCTCTCATTGTCAACCAGCCAGGCCCTTCTTCACCTGTCTCCTGCCTTCCGCCCCTCGCCCCACCCCGTCAACTACAACCTCGTCACAATACTAGGCTAGTAAATGTGTGCTCTCACCCATGCACAGAATTTAGGTAGCTTACATAAAAAGACGTTGTTTCCGGGAAAATTCAATAGTTGGATTTTCCATTTATTTGTTAATATCTTACCTCTTTCTTAAAAACAACATTTTGTAACTTAAGATTGACTCAATGCTTACTTCTCACTTAATTTCTCTCAGCTACTCAGGGCAGTAGCTGGACACTGAGGTCGGACCACAGGCCAGGGTTTGATCTTGGCTGAGCGAGACTCACCAGTTCTTCTCCTGCCTCTCACAGGACTTTGCCAATACTATTCCTGGCCACGGAGGCATCATGGATCGCTTTGACTGCCAGTATCTGATGGCCACCTTTGTCAACGTGTACATCGCCAGTTTTATCAGGTACATGCCTTTCCCTCTGCACCACGTTGGTAGATTTTTAAATAGGGTGAAACTCTAGAATTGTAGCTGTATCTCAGTTTCACCCTGTTTCCCCGAAAATAAGACAGTGTCTTATATTAATTTTTGCTCCCAAAGATGTGCTAGGTCTTATTTTCAGGGGATGTCTTATTTTTCCATGAAGAAGAATACGGTACACATTTATTGTTAAATGAAAATAAAGGAAATTTATTACCTGTATACGGTACAGTAGTTGTCAACACAAACCAGACAAACTGTGAATCCTGGGGGCCTTATTTTCGGGGGATGCCTCATATTTCACCCAGAAGGAAACCTGTAAGTAGGTCTTATTTTTAGAGGATGTTTTATTTTCGGGGAAACATGGTAGTGAAGAGCATTCTTTTAAAAAAAATTTTAAATTTTTTTATTTAAAAAAATATTTTATTGATATTTTACAGAGAGAAAGGGAGAGAGATAGAGAGCTAGAAACGTCGATGAGAGAGAAACATCAACCAGTTGCCTCTTGCACACCCCCTACCGGGGATGTGCCCGCAACCAATGTACATGCCCTTGACCGGAATCGAACCCAGGACCTTTTAGTCTGCAGACCGACGCTCTACCACTGAGCCAAACCAGTTTCGGCTGAAGAGCATTCTAAATATAAATGCAGTTTTCCATTGCGACTATTTACTTAGGATTCCTGAGCCCCTCTGCCCCTTTAGTAGAGAATCCAGAGGTTGAAGCAGCCACTTGGATAATCAGCCCTAGAAGTTGCTGGGCCCATCAGTGCATTTCATCACATTCTCTTCCAGGGGCCCGAACCCAAGCAAGCTGATTCAGCAGTTCATGAACCTGCGGCCAGAACAGCAGCTCCACATCTTCAGCACACTCAAGTCTCACCTGATCGACAAGGGGATGCTGACAGATACCACGGAGGACTAGTAGGGGCCACTCAGGGCCGAGAGAGCAGGAATGAGCGCGGGGCGGGGCACCAAGGCCAGCCCAGCTGGTGTGACTGAAATGATGACAAGGCTTCAACTCACTATCTTTTTTTTTTTAGAGTGTTTTTTATCTGTGGGTTATTTTGTTTTTTTTAAAAAAAATTCTGTATATAGAGTCTATGTGCTTATGATTTGGATTGTGAGTAAATACAGCTTTGAGTTGGAAAGGAGTCATGAGGGCAAGACTATTAGGGTTTTTTAAACGGAAGTTTTAAAAACCTGGAAGACAGTGTTGCCCGGGTACTTCTGGTCTCATCAGTTGAACTGGGCTCCATCGGGGAGTGGCTGTCCATGTGTTCCGACCTTGTCGGCGTCCTCCACACCTGTACTACCCCTTCTCCCCAGCAGGAGGCGGTGCACAGCTTGGATGTCTTTGCCAGGAGAGCTTTCACCCGAGCTGCTCTGTACTCCTGCCTGGAGCTCCAGGGGTCTGCCTGCCGTGGGCTGGAGGGACAAATGCTTATTCTCAGAGCAGCATTCTGTCCACATGAAGTCCTGTGGAACCCGAGCTCTGCTTTAAGATATGGGTTCACCTTATTTCATCACAGACTGGGAAGTTTTCTCGAGAGAGAGCACGCAACATTATTTATAATAGTCTGGTAGAAAACACCACACTGTAATATTTCAAGTGTATACAGTAGCATGTACTGTAACCGAGCCCCTTCCCCCGTGTTTGGGCTCCTAGGGGGCAGTCCGCTCACTGTCTTTTCAGGGACGATGGTGTTCATGCGTGTGCCGTGGACTGGCTGCTGCTGAATCCTCGCTGGGGCGTGGCCCTTAGACAGGGAGCAGAGGGCTTCTCGTTTGTGCCCCTTTGCCTGACCGACCACCCACGTAGCTGCTGTATTGTATATATATATTCCTCCTGAAGCAAATGTGTATTGTGTATGTTTTAAAGATCACTTATTTCTTACAGTGATCTCAATTGCCAAGTCTTCTTCACTGAAATCACAGAGTCCTACTTAAAACTCTGGAAAACCCAACCCAACTAGAGGTTTGACTATTCTGAAGATTAAATGCACACATTTTATATAATGTGACCAGTTAAATGTAGTTTGTATTTTACTGGGGGACCTTACTTTAAAAAAACAACAACTGTGATCTACTTTGTTTTCCCTTCTTAATGATAGGGATGAGGTTGACTTCGAGAAGGGGGTACAGGATGGAGAACGTGGTGCCCCAATGTGCTCAGTCGTTCTGTGCCTCGTTGTTCTCATTGCCAAACGAGCATGACGGCTTGCTTTAGCACCCGGCGTGGTGCTCCTCTGTTTTGTTTCTGTTTAGATTAGCCTTCCTGCCTCCCTGAGCTTACACCAGCCCCGATCCCGGGGCAGACCGCTCGACCCCCCACACTCACGCAGCTTCGACGGGCCTTTCTTCCGAACCTTCACTTCCCTTTCAGCAATGGCTCCTCTTTCTCAGGTCCAAGTCCCCCTTAAAAACAACATGTGTTTTTGTCTTGCGTGGGCTTTCGTCCTAGCTGTGGACCTCCGGGTGTTCAGGATGCAGCCCTCTCTGCGTCCTGTTTTCTGAGGTCTTCTAACTCCAGTCTTCCATGATCCCGGCAGAGCAAGGCCATGTCAGCAGAGACAGCTGTGGGTAGTGAGTCACATCCTGGGCCCCAAAAGCAAGTGTTTTCCAGTCTTTTCTAAATGTTTGTTCTTAAGATGAGGCAGTGTCTTAGCAACGAATTAAGGTGGTGATTGGGAATGAACCTGGTTTTCTTATTGAAGAACGAGGTTGGTCTCCTGACCTGGGACAGAAGGCACCTCAATGTCCCCTGCTGCCCCTGTGGGCTCGGTGGGGTCCTTGGTGCAGGCACCTCGGCGGGAGCCCAGCAGCAGGCGAGCCACTCAGGGCTGCGCTTGGGATCAGGGTGCCGGCACGTTTCTCTGTGGGAGTGGTTCTGATAGGGTGTCCGGAGGCCCGGGGGTCCTGGGAAGCTGAAGGTGGTTGCTCACCAGAGCTGCCAGCAAGAATGCCGGGGGGTCAGCTTGGGATTTTGTTCTTAAAGTTCTCCACGGGGGCAGTCTGGAAAGCAGTGTCTGTGTAGCACAACGTTTTTCTTTCTTCCATTTATTGATGATATTTCATCATTAAGATGAGATTCAAGAGACTATTTTAACACATACCTGTGCAAACCTTAATGTGTGAGAAATAAAATGCGACTGAAATTGTGCCCTCCCTCCTCGCGAATTCAGTTCCTTACTCCCATGCATGGTTTTATGTTCCCCGCTTGATTTGTATTCATAAACGCCGTGCCAAATGCTATGCCTGGTGTAGAGGTTTTTGTTTTGTTTCCCAGTTTGCATCCTATACATCCTCATAACTACCTTCCGAGGCACCTCGATGAGGGCCACGAGCACCTTGCTGGTGAGGAAGTTGAGGGCCAGAGGGGAGAGGGAGTCCCAGGGCCCCTGGTGGACTCCAGTCTCCACCGTAGCGTCTGCCCGCCGGGACAAGGACCTGCCTTTGTGAAAGTGGCATAAGTGCATCTGAAATTTTGCTCCATTTCTTCCCTCAAGCTTAGGAGGCCTGGCCTGTGACAGGTTGGAGCTTAAGTTGCTGTTAGTTCATAAAAAGAGATAAAAAGGAGCTACAGCAACCAGGGCTCCTCTGCAGAGGGCTGAGCCTGGGCACCCTCCCTGGAGAGTTTTTAATTGTTGAGAATATTACAGATGTGCCCCCCTCCCCCATTTCTCCCCTCCACCCTGCCCCCCCCCCCACACTATTGTCTGTGTCCATGGGTTATGCATATATGTAGATACAAGTAAGTTCTTTGGTTAATCTCTTGCCGTCCCCCCACTCCCCCTCCCTCTGAGATCTGTCAGTCTGTTCCATGCTTCCATGTTCCTGGTCGTATTTTGTTTGTCAGTTTATTTGTTCATTAGATTCCACATATGAGTGAGATCATGTAATGCTTGTCTTTCTCTTTCTGGCTTATTTAACTTAGCATAATGCTCTCCATTTCCATCCATGCTGTTGCAAAGGGTAGGGTTACTTCTTTTTTACTGTTACAAAGTATTCCACTGTGTAAATGTACCACAGTTTTTTTTTTTTTTTTTTTTTTTTTTTTTTTTTTAAATCCACTCATCTACTGATGGGCACTTGGGCTGTTCCCAGATCTTAGCTATTGTAAGTATTGCTGCTATGAACTTTGGGGTGCGTATATTCTTTCTCATTGGTGTTTCAGGATTCTTAGGATATATTCTCAGAAATGGGATCGCTGGGTCAAATGGCAGTTCCATTTTTACTTTTTTTGAGGAACCTGGTGAGTTCTTCTTGTCACTACTCACGGGACACCCAAGTCTTTCCCTTTGTGTGCGCATGTCGCCTCAGCGTCACAGACGTTCTGGGCCTTATTTATGGCTTTGATTTTTTTTTGTGGGGCCAGTTTTATATTCTGAACCTTTTAGTATCTACAGTGTAACTATATTTAAAACATTTAGAGTTATACAATTCTATAATATATGTTTGAAACTAGTGTCTCTATCAGAAGGGGTGAAATGCACCTTTAACTTTCTACAAGTGGACTTTGAAACCACTTCAATATGTTAATCTTTTCCCACCGGGCCTCCTCTCCTGTAAATTGACTTATCTTATGCAAGAAGATCCCAAAGGTATGTTTTAAGCGAGCTTAAGCAAACCCTGTGATTTGAGTCTAAGCTAGTTCCTGAGTTGGCTGGAGGCCACTTCGAGTGGGTCCTTGAGTTCAGATCCTCAGACTGTCGGGGAGTCCTGGCAGGCCCAGGAGCATCCCTGGTGCGGACGGAGGGAGGGTGGGGAGGATGTGAATGACTCAGGGCAGAGGGCGCCGCTCTCAGCAAACTGCACAGTGGCCTCGCTCCCTGAGAAGCCTGCCCACGGT
Source organism: Vespertilio murinus (assembly GCA_963924515.1). Lineage (NCBI taxonomy): Eukaryota > Metazoa > Chordata > Mammalia > Chiroptera > Vespertilionidae > Vespertilio > Vespertilio murinus. The sequence goes on from OZ004709.1 coordinate 62,620,663, forward strand.
CAGTTTTTGAAGGGAGTGATTTTCGCTTACCAGTGTGATAGTCGTTGCTGGAACTTCTTCCTGTGTCACCACTGCCTTTTGTTTTATGGGGTAACGCACATCTGTGTCCAGCTTGTGATTATGTGCTGAGAGAAGGGTGGAGTGGGGCGGGGTGCGGTACCCCAGGGCTCCTGTTCTCTGAAGTCAGGGTGTCCAGGTGACCGTCGTGGACACCTCACCAGACAGTACGCCCTGGCAGACTGTGACTGTGCTGTCCGCAGCAGGGGCTCCGAGGGAGCAGCTGGAACAAACCATCACGGAGGCCACGGGGCAGGCTGAGTGCAGCGGTTAGGAAGACAGATGTTGGGGTCAGACTGCGTCTGGGGGGGTTGCTCAGTGCAACTCGGGCCCAGTTGGGTCTGAGAACAGCGCCTCCCTTTTGGGATTAGTGTGAGGATTTACGAACTAACACACATAAGCATTTAGCACTGAGCCTGGCATAGAGTATGTGTTCAGTCGATGGAAGTTACCTTCGTTGCACTCAGCTGGCAATGTGAACCCAGGGTGCTGAAATGCCAGAGCCTGGGCTCTCGGCCGCTACACTGCCGCCCGCCCTGCTCGCGGGAAAGCGGCCGCCCTGTCCTGGGAGAAGCAGCCCGACTCCGACCCCCACCTCAGTGTCTGGTGTGGGGCTTCATTGGAAGGCCAGCCCGACGAAAGGAAGGACGTGAGGGTGCCTGGAAATTCATACTTGGCGGGAACGGGGTGCCTGAGGTCTTGCCCGCTTCCTGCTGTCCCCGGCCTGGACTGTCCCCTTGCCGGTGGTGCCTCGGCTCCTGGGCGGTGAAGGCCTCTCTGTGACCCGCTCAGGACCCCAGCCCCCCCTCTGGCCACGGGCCTTGCTCTGCCCACACAGCCGGGAGCCTGCGGCAGCGCCCTGTACGAGAGGACACCTCCAACCAGAGAGCGGAGAGGGAGGAGCCGCTCTGTGGCAGGTTAGAACGCAGACTGGGTGCCTAAAAGCTCTGCCCGCACCCTGACAACGTAACCCGCCGGGGCCTTTGTCTCATGCTTTCCTGAAAGTGTGAACAGGAGAGAAGCAGGCGACCTCTGAGGGGAGATGATGTGGGTGCTCCTGTTGGATTGTAGGTTAGCGAAGGATCACACGGGTGATTCAGGAATGAAGGGAGAACAGGCAGTCGACGGTGAGAAGTATTTAATTTCATTTTCTGGAAGGAGACGGGGAGTTGGGGAGTGTGTGTGTGTGTGTGTGTGTGTGTGTGTGTGTGTGGCGGAGGATTCCTCACTTTGAAGGAATGGTGCCGACAAAGGGGACCTCTGAAATTCTCAAGCCGCTGGACTAGTAGTAACTTGGCACTACCGGCTGGACTGTGACCTGTTTCCTGGGTGTCATTGGGGAATGAAGATCAGATCCTCTGGGTTCATGGCCTCCCCCTTCGGTTAACTCACGAGGCCCTGGTTCTGCGGGAGTCGGGAGAGCGTGCTGCGGCGTTCAGTAAGCAGCTGCTGGGAGGGACTGGCCAGGGGCTGCCCCTCGTCCTCCTGGGCTGGCGCCGGCTCCCTCAGCGTTACAGCTAACAGACCAGGCAGGCTTTATCTGTAGAGGAAAAGGCTCCCATCGGACCAAGGCCCCCTGCCTGGGCCCCTGCAGGGGCCTCCGCAGTGGGCCGGGCCCAGCCCTTCGCAGCCTCCCCTGGACGTGGAGCTCAGAGGGCCGCCGGGCTGAGCGTTCTGCTGGTTCTGTCCCCAGTGAAATGGTGTGTGCTGTACCACCCGCATCGCTGTCCCTGACCTTGGCTGCGGGAACGCTCATGTCTCACCTCCCTTAGGCTCTTGTCCTGGGTTTGCTGGCTCTGTGCCAAGGACACCAAACCGGAAATGAGAGCATTTTCTAGCTGCCACGCCCTTTACCTAGATCCGCCTGCTTGTGACACGGCACCCTCTGATCGGTGTTGCCCCAGACATGTGGACTCTTCCCCACCCGCAGTGTCAGAACACGAGGGACTGTACATTGGAAAGTACCTTGTTTATACACCTGAATGTTCCAGTTACACAAATAAACATCGATTAAATTCTGGATCCTGTGTGCTTCCTAAAGGGGGGGAGGGGTATTCTGACTTGGCGGGAGATGGGGGGTTGGTTGTGTGGAACCAGCGTCCCTTCCCGGGTGCTGCCAGCCAGTAGAGCCACGCTCTGCCCTGGGCCTTGGCCGCCCGCTCCCCCGGCTTTCCTCCTGCTCCGTGGCTGCGCCTCCACAGCCACCTTCCTGAGTGTCTCTTCTCCATCTTCTCCAGCCGGGCCCTTTGATGGTGGCTCTCTGCCCGCAGGGCACTCTCTCCCGGCTGTTCTCACTCACCACGCTCAGGGCTCCGATGACCACACCCACCATCCAGGTCCCAGCTCCCAGTTCACACGCACCTACAAGGCCTCTTCATGTGGGCTTCGCACAAGCAAATCCAAACCTGGCCCTTTACCCACACCGGCCCCCTCAGTGTACTTCACCCACCCCCGGTCTGTTCGCGAGCCCATCCCTGGGAGTGAGCTCCTCCGGAGCCAGGCCTGCCCTCCCCCCTGTATTCTGACCACCAGCCCGGCTGCCTCTGCTGCGCCATCCGTCCTCTACGGCTGGGCAGGCTTTCTCCACTGGATGCCTTGCCATGGCCTTGTCAGAGTTCAGTCTGGTGCGCGGGGCTCCCTGGGCTGGCCCCTCCGACCCCCAGGCTCGGGGTGCCCTCACGGACACGTTGGTGCACGTCCCTTCTTTGCTCCAGGTGCTCTGAGCTGGCCATCACACGTGCTGCTTCCTCTGCCCCGTTTCCTTCTGCCCGCCCTCCCCGGCTCCCCTTAGGCTGCCGACCTGCTCACCTTCAGGCCCACCACAGCAGCACCTGCTCCGGGAGGCCCATGTGCTCCCCACCCAGGACGTGGCTTTCCTGGGGAGACTGTGGGCCCTGGTGGTGGCGGGAGGAGCCCTGAGTCTGAAGTCCTGTGAGCCATCTTTGCCTTTGGGATGGGGGTTTTGGCCTTTCTGGTCCCCAGGAACTCCAGGTGTTTATTTTCATTTCTAAGTCCAACAAAATTTGACTCGAAGCATTAGTTACTTTCTAGGCTGCCGTGTTCTCTCGCACCAGGAGCCCAGGGCCTGTGTGGTGCTGGGGACACGGTGGGTCCCCCGTCTCATCCACCTGCTGAAGGTTCTCCTCCAGGCCAGTGGGGTGCATGGGCTCACGCTGGGGAGGCCCCTGTCGCTGGCTCAGGACCCACCTTCCCTAGGCACCCGTGCAGCCATCTGCACCTGGCGGTCCTCCACCTCAGATCCTGACTGTCTTCACACGTTTAACAAACACCGGAGTTCTTGCTCCGGGCTTGTCCCCATTTGGACACTGGAAATGCAGCAACAGTCCCTACCCTCATGGAGCTCATTTTAGGAGAGGGTGGTAAACATGTGAAAGGCACGTTAGATGGAGAAAAATGGAGCCAGGAGAGGGGGACAGGGAGTGCTGCTGGGAGAGGTTGCATTTTTATAAACAGGGTGATCAGGGATGGGCTTGCTGCCCAGGTGGTGTTTGGGCAAAGGGACACCTGCAGGATGTTGCAGGGGACGGGGGTGGGAGGTGGTGGGAGGTGGAGGGGGTTGGAGGAGGGGGTGAGGAAGAATTCCAGGCAGGTGCTCAGCAAATGTGAGGATGAGAGGGCAGGGCGGAGCTAGCCTCCATTTTGTGTAACTGGACCTAGCCCTCACCCAACCAAACAGGGTCAGCCAAAGCAGTGACATCACCACCCGCATAAAACCCCTTGACCTGTCAAAGTTCGGTCTCTTGTCCGCCATGCTGTCGGCGTGAGTGGGACGGAGCCCATGTTAACATGGGAGAGGCTCTCTTGTTAACTGCATCGACTCGGCTCCCTGCTGGTCCTTGGGGATCACGGAATCTCGGTACAACAGACACTTGTGTTTTCAAGGAGCTGCAGTGGTGGGTGAAGCAGGCAAGTGGGGAGGGCAGTGGTGGGAAATGAGGTGGGGGAGAGAGTAGGTAAATCCCCAGGGCCAAGGCCATTGGCTTTTACTCAGACCAGCTATTGGAGAGTTTAGAGCAAGCATGTCATACTCAAAGGCTAACACAGGCCAAATAAACAAGGTTTAAGTCTGTGTGGGCTGCAAAGAAAAACCCAAAAGCTTCACTTTTCACAGAAACATGGGTTTGTTTCAGAGTTATGCTGAATACAAAGGGCTGAAATAAATGAGTAATCATTAATATAATAGAACATTTTAATAAAAATTAATATTTTTATTGAACATTAACTTACCAGACACTGAATAACTGCACAAATTAATAAGTGTAACACAAACCTATTTTTCTTGATCTCTGAAAGCAAAATATTTCCTGTTGCACACACCAAACAAGACAGAGCAAGACTAATGACATGGTGTGTTAAAAAGCATTCTTGTTCCCCAGGGGGCAGTGTACCCAGGGAGAGCCGTGTGCCCCGGAGGGAGTTGTGGGACCGGGGGCAGCGGTGGGACCTGGGGGACCCATGTGCCCAGGTGAGCCGTGAGCCCCAGGGGGGCCGTGTGCCCCAGGTGAGCTGTGTGTCCCAGAACAACTCTGTTGTATTTCCCTACAAAAAACAAATGGGAGAGAGTGTCCCACTTGAAATTCATATACAGAAAAAAAGGAAAAGAGAAGGAAAAAAAAATCTGAGGAACAGAATAAAGTGGTGAATATAGTAGAATCAGGGGCAAAGAAAGGGAGTGGACTGATAATTATCAGGAGGATAAGGGAGTGGGGAAGCAGTGAGAGACTGGATTGAAATCGTATAACCAATGGATGAAGACAATTGGGGGGAGAGGGGGTAAGGGCAGAGGGTGGGAAGGGGAGAAGAAGGAGAAACAATTGTAATAATCAGAGTAATAAAGATTTATTTAAAAAATAAAAATAAAAATAAATAGCATTCTGGGAAAGCCTGTGATGGGGGGTGTGCTGGAAGGGGTCAATGAGGAATAAAAGGGGACATATGTAATACTGTAAACACTATTTTTTAAAAGCTTCCTGGATGATCCCAATGGGGAGCCAAGGTTGAGAACTGGTAGTTGAAACTCTGCTGCAGTGAGTCTTATCTCCTCTCAGACACCCACCCCCACAAGTGGGCCACGCCCTTTGCTAGAGGGTGCCCAGGGGGGGAGCTCAGGTTGTTCGGAGTGAGCCTTCCGATGTAATCATGGGAATGGTGTTCCACACCAGGAGCCACGGGGGAGAAGGACATGTGCCTTCCATACCTCCAGGCAGTGCTCACTGTCTTCTTGCATTTCACAGGCCGAGTCTACTCCTCTTTGCCTGACAAGTGTGATGTGTCTCAGGTGATCCCAGCTAGCTCCTCCCCTGACCCCCCAGCCTTCTCCCAAATACCCCATCTCACTCTCTTTTCCTCACAGGAAATGCCTTCCAGCCCTTCACTCTGCTGACCAGTTTCTGGACGTACCTGGGCTTATCCTTTTGGGGTGCCCTGTCGCTTGTAGTTATGAACATGTGTGTGTGCATTGGAGGGGACACCCACAGGCCCTTCAGGGAACCGAAGACCCCTAATAGTTACTGCCCAAGAGGCAGCTCCTTCCCCCCCATGTCTCGAGGGTCCCTGTGCTCCCTACCTACCCTGGCTGTCGTGATTTTCATCATGAAGAGGAGCCAAGGAGAGGAGCTGGGGAGGATCGATTCACAATCTCTATGGGCGCCATTGGTTACCAGAGAAAATCTCAGGAGCACCATGGTGGGTGGCTTCCTGAAGGTACTTACCTTTTTATTTTAAATAGTTTCAAATAAAAGTTGTAGACTTGCCGAGACCGGTTTGGCTCAGTGGATAGAGCGTCGGCCTGCGGATTGAAGGGTCCAGGTTTGATTCCAGTCAAGGGCATGTGCCTTGGTTGCGGGCACATCCCCAGTGGGGGGTGTGCAGGAGGCAGCTGATCGATGATTCTCTCTCATTGATGTTTCTAACTCTCTATCCCTTTCTCTTCCTCTCTGTAAAAAATCAATAAAATATATATTAAAAAAAAAGAAAGTTGTAGACTTGATGCCCCTTTACTGTTAAGTAACTTTACTCAAGTTTCACCAATTATACTAATAGTGTCTTTTCGTAGAAAAATAATTCATATAATTTTGACTAGTGCAAACTTATGGGCTCTGCAGTGGCCTTTAGACCAGAATTCCTTCTACCTGCTTCCACCCACTCCCTCCACCATGGATTCGCTCATCCAGCAAGAGCTGAAGGCCTAGGTAAGAAACGCGGTGCCCAGCGCAATGGGGCAGTGCTGCCACATGCCCAGCAGAGGGCAGCAGTAGGTCACAAGTGCAGGGCTTTTGAGATGGTCAGAATCCTGACCCAACACTCATTGGCATTATGACTCGAACAAAGCAAGCTGCTCAGCCTCCTCTTCTATAAAATGGAGATAATTGAAAACATATGCAAAATACTTGTCCACCCCCTAGCACCTAGCACTAATCACTCACTAGAGACTTATTTGTCATATCACTTTGGTCAGAGAGGTGAATTTCTGGGGACTCAGTAGAAGGTGCTGGCACCAAGGCAGGGCTGGACACTGAAGGAGGAGAGGGGAAGGGAAGCTATGACTGCGACTGAGTTTATCTCCCTTGTGCACTAGAAGTCATACTGAGATGCTGCTGAGCACTTATTTCACGGCGTTGTCCAGATCCCCGCTGATGCTGGAATCGTCCTCCACGTTCAGGACGATTAACACATTCGGGAAGGGGGGATGGTTTGTCTCCTTTCCATTTTGATTGGGAGAGTAGCTGAGTTCAACTCCTACTATCATTACTGGCTGTGTGACCTCGTGGCTTTGGCCAAGTGGTTTAATGTCTCTGAATTAGTTTCCTTATCTGTAAAGTGAGGATGACAGCAGTGCCCACCCTGTGATATTGTTGGGGAGATTGAATGAGTTGGTACTTGTAGAGAGCTTAGATGAGCTTCTGGAACAAAGTAAAATTTCATAAATAGTAGCTATTATTACTTCTGGTGTCTCCTGCCCCCTTTTCTTCCTGGTCCTCGTGCTTGGCCTTTTCATCACCCTCAAGATGGTCCCACTGCAGGTGTGGAATTGCTCTTGACTTTGGCCTTCCCTTCCCTGGACGTATCTGTTGTCCATAAGTGGCTGCCCACACTGAATTCTCGTAGTCACCAGTCAATCTTGTGGAAATTTCATCTGACCAAGGGCTTTCTGTTTTTTATCTATTTTTAAAAAGTTTTTTAAATGACAGAATATCTTAACTTTTTTTTTTTTATTAAGGTATTATCTGTATACATAGCTTATCATTGCCCCCCCCCCCCAATAGATGCCCTCCCTCCCCAGAGATTTGTGTCCATTGGCTATTCTTATATGCAAGCATACCAGTCCTTTGGTTGATCTCTTATCTCCCCCAGATCTCCCTACCCCCTCCCCCCGCTGTCATTTGACAGACTGCCTGTTGTTTTACTGTCACTATATCAATCTTTCTGTTCATTCGTTTATAATGATCTTTAATATCCATAGATGAGTGAGGTCATGTAGTGTTTCTCTTTCATTGACTGGCTTATTTCACTCAGCATGATGCTCTCCAATTCCATCCAAGTTACTGCAAATGATGAGAATTCCTTCCTTTTTATGGCAGCATTTAACTTTTTTTTAACTTAATTATATATATATATATGTAATATATTTTATTGATTTTTTACAGAGAGGAAGAGAGTGACAGAGTTAGAAACATCCGATGAGAGAGAATCATTGATCAGCTGCCTCTTGCACACCCCCTACTGGGGATATGCCTGCAACCAAGGTACATGCCCTTGACCAGAATCGGATCCGGGACCTTTCAGTCCACAGGCCGACACTCTATCCACTGAGCCAAACCGGTTTCGGTTGTTTGTTACCTATTGTTGCAAACACAGGAGAGAGCAAAAGAGTTACAAAAAAACAGTAGAATCATATCAAAATGCCTCAGAGCCAAAAAGAGGCTCCTCAAGAGGGGACATTTTGAACATCAATAAAGATAATAACTGCGGTTGATTGCAACATATCAATTAAATTTAAATATATGAATTCATAATGATACTTAAAAACTCAATTGATCACCATCGGAGGAAGCTAGTAAGCCATGCATATTTCTAAAACTAGTAAACAAAGAGAAAGAACCAAGCATTTATCCTGCTTTTTCTAAGTAAGCTGTACCATTGGCATTAAATACCAGTTGCAGAAAGATGAACCGACTAGCAATGCAGGAAGTAATCTTGAAACTGGTAAATAAAGTGAAAGAATTAAGAGTGGGGGAAACTGATCTGCCATATCTGGTTACTTGATTTATGATAAAGGTGATATTACAGTGGAGGAAAGGTTAGTCTTTTCAATAAATGTGCCACATTAATTAAATATCAATGTGAAAAATCTATCTCATACCGTATCAAGAGAGTCAATTCCCGGTGGATGAATGAAATGAATGAATTTCCAGAAAGACACAAATTACCAAAACCGACCCCAGGAAAGAGGCTACTGCAGCATCCATGTGTGGGTGCTGATGGCAGCTTGGACGAGGTGGGTGGGCTGCAAGGGAGAGGCCTGGGGCCCTTGGGCTATATTTTAGAAGGAAGAGCAGTGGGTTTGCTGATGAACTGGATAAGGGGTGGTGAGGGAAAGAGGAAACAAGAATGAGTCTTAGATGTGAGCCTTGCCCAACAGGTGGACAGGATGCCATTGCTTCCTTGTAGGAATCTCATTACTTAGAATAGGACAGAGGTTGTTAGGAGATGTGGAGAGATTCCAGGGAGTGGGGACATAACTGGGTGCTTCAGAGAGGAAACATCTCCCCATTTCCCTCTCCCCATTTTGGGAATCGGAACTTCTCAGCAAAGTCTTATTCTCCCGGGAGCTGACAGCACTGGCCAGGGCTGTGCTGCTTGCCTTGCTGTGCTTGTTTCTGTTATCTTTGTTTTGACAGTCTCTCTTTTTCTGGCATTCGGTGGGCGTCAGCGTAATTAGGTTTGCAGAAATAACAATCGTGCTTAGTCTGGCCACCGAGTGGGATTGATTTGAATGCCATTTGCATATGTTAAATTCCTCTGTGAAAACTGCTCCTGTCTACACTGGAGTCTGAAGAACTAGACTTGAAGGAAAAATCAATTTAACTAAGTCCTTCCAACAGCGGCTTTGGCTTGGTCTGGCTTCTCTAGAAGCAGACCCTGAGAAAAAGAAGTTTATTTGGAAGTGCGTTCAGGACAGACCTGCAATGCTGTGAAGAGGTGAGACAGAGAAGTGTGTATTGATGACCAGGTTGTTTCTGGGGACAGCAGGCTTAATCCCCGGCAGAAACTTGGGAGACTTGAAGAGTACATTTCTCAGAGTTGTCATCACCAAGAGGTGACAGAGTTCCTCCCACCTGCTTGGCCACCGGTTGAGGAGAGCTCCTGGGGCATCAGATCCTCCTGTGCACCCTACCCATTGGGCCAGAGAACACGTCTGCAGCCAGAGGTAGCTCTCACGCAATGAGTAGAAAGCTTAGAAAGACGGAGCGCACGGGAATGGTAGTGGCCAAGGGAATGGGGGGGAGGGGCACTGACATTATCTTTTACAATAGCTTTTGGGGAAGACAGGGGGCCCTGGACCTGAGGCAGTGACTGGTTAGGCACGCAGGCTGTCTCTAAGCATGACACAAAGGATGCCGTTGCTGCCTGTGGCAGTTACATGGTTTCAGATTCTCACAACATATGAACAATAGCAAAATAATTTCCACGATAGTCCCATCTCCAAAATATTTCACTAATATTTCACTCAAGTATGTATTCTTATTGATTTTGGAGAGGAAGGGAGAGAAAGATAACATCAATGAGGAGAGAGAGTCATTGATTGGCTGCCTCCTGCACACCCCACACTGGGGATTGAGCCCACCAACGGGGCATGTGCCCTGACCCGGAATCAAACCGTGACCTCCTGGCTCATAGGTTGATACTCAACCACTAAGCCATGCAGGCCGGGCTAGTATTCTGTCCTTTTAAACAGTCAGCTGGTACTAGCCCATGCAGCTCCTGCGGGAAATCTGTGCTGGGGGTGGCAGAGCTCTTCCAGGAATTCATGCGGACGGCCTGGAGATGGTTGGCCGGCTCTCATTCGTTAATATCTGGCTCATGTGGCTCCGCCTGCCAGACACTGTGGCACAGATCGCCTGTTACACAGGAAGCTGTGTGATGGGGCCAGCATGCAAAACAGCTCCGCTCGCCCGGCCCTACATCCGGCAGGAGTTGTACCCAGTGCGGATCCATCCAGACACGAGGGGTCTACACCCAGTCTAGAGAAGGCGTCTTTCCCTCATTTGCACCAAGTTGCCATTTGAGTTGATGGATGCACTGTGAGGAAAACTGATTTCTATCTGCAGTGTGATCTTAGGTCCCATCTATGAACCCTTTCTTCCACCATTTTGCTAGGACCTCTTTTGTCTCACTTCCTCTCCCACAATCTCCACTGCTTTTTTTTTTTTCCCAGGCGCCAGCGGGCAACTGTCAAATTATTCTGCAGGGTGATTTAATTGGTCTTTATCCTCATCTCTCTCATCTAAGCTGTGCCCACTGTATTCTTTACCTTCTCTACCAACCCCACCTATCAAGACTGCGTGGCTAAACATAACGACAGGTCCCACTGTGCACCTTGTGCTTGCTTCTCTGAGCTTGAGCCGCTGCTCAAAGCGCAAGCCGTTAAAATGTGTTTTCCTCATCCATCTGCTACTATGGGATATAGTGAGTTCCTGGTGTATTAAGAAGGCTTACAGCCACGGCTGGAAAGCGTGGTTCATTCACGGAGCGTTTGGGGTGAGGCACACTCTGTTGGCCACATGAGTGACAGGCAGAGATACAGACAGATTGTACAAGAAAATGTGTCCCTTCTTCCTGGAACTTCCCTAAAAGAGAGAGGATGCCAACTCTGGATCTTATTATTTTAAAAATTGGCATATAGCCTCAGATTGCCAATCAGCCTGAAGCATACACTTGAAGCATACACTTTTCTTGACTAGCATACAAATATGAGTCTCCCTGTCCTTAACTAGATTAGCAGCAGCATGGACAGACTGTGGAAACGCTGAGCTGCCTGCTTGGAGGTGAGGTAGATTTGAAAATAAATAATGCAGCCCTAGCTGGTGTGACTCAGTGGTTAGAGTGTTGGCTTCCCTCCCACCAACCCTCACACCCCCACTGAAGGGCTGAGGATTCGATTCCAGGTCAAGGCCACGTACCTGGATTGCGGTTTGCATAAGCCCCAGCTGGGTGCATGCAAGAGGCAACAAATAGACGTGTCTCTCTCACATTGATGTCTCTCTCTCTCTCTCTCTCTCTCCCTTCCCTTCCCTCCCCTCCCCTCCCCTCCCCTCCCCTCCCCTTCCCTTCCCTTCCCTTCCTTTCCCTTCCCTTCCCTTCCCTTCCCTTCCCCCCTCATTTCCTTCTACTCTCTACCTGAAAAGCAATGGGAAAAAAAATCCTCACGTGAGGATTAAATATATATATATATATATATATATATATATATATATATATATATATATATAAATTGATTTTTTTATAGAGTGGAAGGGAGAGAGCTAGAGAGCTAGAAACGTCAATGAGAGAGAAACATCATGAGAGAGAAACATCGACCAGCTGCCTCCTGCACACCCCCTAACGGGGATGTGCCCGCAACCAATGTACATGCCCTTGACCGGAATCGAACCTGGGACCTTTCAGTCCGCAGACCGACGCTCTACCACTGAGCCAAACCAGTTTCAGCCTCACGTGAGGGTTAATAAAATAAAAATAAAAAGTAAAAAATGCATTCCACAATCCCACACAACGTCACACTCCAGGGGGCCCTGGGAGTGCAATGCGTGGCCATTACTCTGTCCCCCCGAGCATCTCTGATGAACTCAAGGACAGTGGGACCCTGTGCCCGTTGAAGGAGAAGGTGGGGTCGGGGCCAGAGACCAGAGAGGCTTTGCCTTCCTCCTTAGCTCTCATCTCCATTTGGCCACTCCAGACCAACTTTGCCTCAGTGATAAGAGGAATGCACCCTTCACCCTCACTATCCTCACCCCGCAACTCTGTCCACCTAAACACCCAACCCACCCTGGGATCCAGCTAGATGACCAAGATGTGACAACATGATGAATTATGTCACAGTTCTTACAGTTGTGCTCTGGAGAATATTGACTGACAGGGAGGGGCAAGCGCTGACAATAGATTGCAGACTGCAAAGAGAAAGTAAGTCCTCATGTTGATAAATTATATAGGCAGATATAAATTCCTTTGTAAATTCTCCCATACACATGACACATGCTTGTATTATACATACATATAAATTATACACACGCATAAATCATGTACAAAAACACAGGGAGTGCAGACATGAGCATATTCACAACAGGTACATTGGAAGGAGGGGTGATTGGGAATTTTTGGAAAGATGCTATTTTTTTTTCTTTTTTCTTTTATATATATATATATATATATATATATATATATATATATATATATAATTATTGATTTTTTACAGAGAGGAAGATAGAGGGATAGAGAGTTAGAAACATCTATCAGCTGCCTCTTGCACATCCCCTATTGGGGATGTGCCCGCAACCAAGGTACATGCCCTTGACCGAAATCGAACCCGGGACCTTTCAGTCCTCAGGCTGACGCTCTATCCACTGAGCCAAACCGGTTTCGGCAAAGATGCTATTTTTTTTACAGTGTTTTACATCGTTCATATTCTTTTAAAAAAACACATTTTATTGATTTTTTACAGAGAGGAAGAGAGAGGGATAGAGAGTTAGAAACATCGATGAGAGAGAATCATCGATCAGCTGCCTCTTGCACACCCCCTACTGGGGTTGTGCCTGCAACCAACGTACATGCCCTTGACCGGAATCGAACCTGGGACCTTTGAGTCCGCAGGCTGACACTCTATCCACTGAGTCAAATCGGTTTCAGCTCAATCATATTCTTTTTGTAAATAGAAAACTGTATTGAGAAAAAGAATATTCTCTTTCCTACTGGTTCTATGAGTGTTGACATGGACAGCAAAACAACACCTTCTCCCAGCTGCTTCCCCTTCCACCCCGGATGCAGCTGATCATTCACACTGCATACTCACCTAAGGTCCGTACCGGTCAAAGGCTGAGCTGTACTTAAATGGTCAGCTGAGTCTGGCTAGTGTGGCTCAGTGTTTGAGCCTTGACCTATGAACCAGGAGGTCACAATTTGATTCCAGATCAGGACAGATGCCTGGATTGCAAGAGCTCAGCCTGCTTTTAGGACCCTGTTACATTGAGAGGCTTTTTGGAATCAGAAAAATCTGGATTTAAGTCCTAGGTTAGAGTCTCAGCCCTGTGTGCTGTGTGACTTTGAGAAAGTTAGTTAACCTCTCTGAGGTTCACCCATCTGTAAAGTAGTTTCCATGAGAGGGTTGTTTTGAGAATTAAGAAAATTCATAGCCCAGTACCTGACATCTGGTCATCACTCACACATGATGACCATTATTAAGGACTACTTCTGTCACTTACTAGCTTTCCGCCTTGGGCTATAACTATCATACTGAGCCTCAAGTTTTACCTTTATAAAGTAAAACAGCAACAATAACAAAAAACCATACTTGCCCTGGCTGGTTTGGCTCAGTGGATAGAGCATTGGCCTACAGACTGAAGGGTCCTGAGTTTGATTCCAGTCAGGGCACATGCATGGGTTGTGGGCTCAATCCCCAGTAGGGGGCGTGCAGGAGGCAGCTAATCAATGATTCTCTCTCATCATTGATGTTTCTATCTCTCTTTCCTCCCTTCCTCTCTGATCAATAAAAATGTTTAAAAACAAACAAAAAACCCAATTTACTTGGTTGACCCATCTGGGGTTGGGGTGAGGTTTAAGTAAGGTGGAAGTGAGAGATGGTTTTTAACCAAACCAATGGCAATAATCCAGGATTTGGTCTTGAAGAGGAACCAGAAAGAAGATTAATGAGTCATTCTCTGTGAATCGATTGCAAAAATAGCTCCAGCCTGGCCAGTGTGGCTCAGTGGTTGAGCATCATCAACCTGTGAACCAGGAAGTCACAGTTTGATTCACTGTCAGGGCACTTGCCCAGATTGCTGGCTTGATCCCCAGTGTGGGGAGTGCACCAGGCAGTCAATCAGTGATCCTCTTTCATCATTGATGTTTCCATTTCTGTCTTTTCTCCTCTCTGAAGTCAATAAAAAATAGCTCCAATTTTCCTTCTCCTTGGAGCCTGCCCCTTGGCAATGTGACTCTGTAGCTCCTCCCACCAAGCGGTGGAGTTTATTTCTCAACTCCTGAAATTGGGCTTGGCCATAGGACTTGCCTTGCATTGCAAACAGCCTTGAAAAGTGCTTGCACCAGGCCGAAACCGGTTTGGCTCAGTGGTAGAGCGTCGGTCTGTGGACTGAAGGGTCCCGGGTTCGATTCCGGTCAAGGGCATGTACATTGGTTGTGGGCACATCCCCGTTAAGGGGTGTGCAGGAGGCAGTTGGTCGATGTTTCTCTCTCATCGACGTTTCTAGCTCTCTATCTCTCTCCCTTCCTCTCTGTAAAATATCAATAAAATATATAAAAAGAAGAAAAAAAAAAAGAAAAGTGCTTGCACCAAGAAGCTCTCCCTTTCATGGTGCTCTGGGGAACCTTACAACCACCACTAAGTGAATGAGCTCCCTGAAGGATGAGCAACACACACTCTGAAAAAGGGGCCTTTATTGTCCTAGGCCACAGAGCCAGCCATCTGGCGGACATGGAGGGAGGCTGTGGATCATGTGCTCCCCGCAGTGCGCGAGGGAGCCCAGCCAACACTATGGTGAGCAGCCGTCCACTGGCCCAGTCCATCCATCACACACAGCATTGCCTCCATATCTACAAGGGAAATCTACTCTCCGAATTAGTGCTTTCATTAGTGACCACTCTACTCTTTTAAAACCATATCATTTTATCTGATGTGTGTTTAAAAGCAAATGGTATAGCTTCAAGCACAGATAAAGTGCTTGGCGAGTATTTATAGACGGGATGGGTAGATGCAGAGGCCAGTGTAGGCCAAGGCGGGGTAAAATGCTGAGCCGGGAGTTTCTCATGAAGACCAGTTGGAACAGGTCTTTCATCTTCATCCCTATTGACATTTTGGTCCAGATAATTCTTTGTTTTGTGTGTAGGGGGGCTGTCCCGTGCCTTGTATTTAGCAGCACCCCTGCCCTCTGTATTCTGGCCACTAGTAGTAAATCACACCTCGCCATAATAGTGACGGCAGATAATGGCTCCACACACTGTCAGATGTCCCCTGCGGAGCAAAATGGTCCCCAAATCCCCACTGAGTGAAGGGAGACGGTTCTGAGCATTTGTAGGGGTTACAGCTGGGTAACGGTGAGCAGCTGCTCGGATAGAGAGCGTCAGAAAGGATCCATGGATGGGGCTGGAAGAGGAGGGAGACTCTTTTGCTGATGCTGCTGAGGCTGAACGCCAGGGTCATTGAGCCACTTGCCCTGACAAAGCTGGAAGCTCAGACTTAGGCTGGGATGAGCATCGGATTATCTAGTCTGCGATGCGCATCTCCCCTTTCTCTCCTGTCTCCTCTGGAGCCTGAAATCTCACCTCTTCATAGGCATTCCCATCCGTCAGCAGACAGAGGACACGAACATGGAAGGAACTCTGGGAGCCAACATTGCTATTTGATTTAAGCGACCTGTACCAAAATCTACAGCAGTTCCTTACCAAACAGCAACTCATTGCCAATTGTTTAGAAGAAGATGGTAAAACTAGAGCAATATATGTTTCTCCTCACACAACATAGCAGAAATCAATAACTATTTGAGTACCTCCTCGTAATCCAACCATCTATGAAACTCTGAGTAACACTGTGTTGTTATAAAGTCTTTTTTTCATCAGACACTTTAATATCCCGGACACCATTACAGCGTGAAGATGTTCTATAAACAAAAGATAATAAGCACGCCTCGCCTAATAGCTTTTCTCTCCCACTGTTAGTCTAACACCCTAATGCAGGAACTCTCACATTTATAATTCTTAGCAAAACAAAGTCTGCTTCCCGGCTATATAAACCACCCCATGAGGGTGTGTGAAATACACTACCGAGATGCCCGAATGTAAGCATGTTTCCACAGATGTAGAGCATTAGTTGGATTTGTTTTTGTTAGTGGTCTCTGGACATTGGGGATAATAAAACACTATAGTCAAAGTTTTCTAGCAGGATTACAAGATGAAGTTTCCAGGCTAACCGAACATCCTGGCCTTGGGAGAGCTAACGAAGATGGTGACTATTAAGTCTGTCATATTAGACTATCAGTTTGCCATAAGAAAGTACAACAGGCTGGGTGGCTTGTTTATTGTGTATTTTCTCTCTGTTCTGTAGGCTGGAAGTTCAAGATCAAAGTGTCAGCAGGGTTGATGTATTCCAAGGCCTCTCTCCTTGGCTTGTAGATGGCCATCTTCTCCCCGTGTCTTCACAAGGCCTTCCGTCTGTATTTGTGTCCTAATCTCCTTTTTTAAAAATAAGTAAACCAGTTGTATTGGATTAAACCTCACCTAATGATCTCATTTAACCTTAATTACTTCATTAAGGACTCTGTCAAATAGTCATATTCTGAGGTATGGGGGTTTAAGACTCCAACATGTGAATTGGGTGATGGTTGGGAGACACAGTTCAGCCCATCAGTGGCTACAGCAGGCACACCTCCTTTCTCTCCCATCGCACTTCACCCACTGCAGAATGCCAGCTCCCCTTTATCAGCCACGTGCCCATCCTAAGCCTCTGAGTATTAGTGGCTAATGGCTCAGAGTTGCCCCCTTCTGTGCAGAATTTTCCTTGTCTAGGAGCTTCCTTGCTGGGGAAGTTATGCCCTCTCTCCTCTGGCAGCCCACAGCTAATGACTGACTGCTGTGGGGATAAAGAGGGCCAGCCCCTTGCCTAGGGTAGGACCAACCAGGTGGTGCAGTTCACGCTTCAGAGCTTCCTGTCAACCGGGCTGATGTTAGACTCCAGCTGTGACCACATCTTTGTTCAGTTTCTTCCTCTACCTTCTGCTTCTTTCCCTTCTCTCCTCCCGATAGTCACACACACACACACACACACACACACACACACACACACCAAAACAAGAACAACAACAACAACACACATGCACCCAAATCCTGTCTCAGCCTCTGCTCTGTTGTTGTTGTTAATCCTCACCTGAGGATATTCTTTCCATTGATTTTTAGAGAGAGTGGAAGGGAGGAGAGAGGCATACAGAGAGAAACATCGATGTGAGAGACATTGACTGGTTGCCTCCTGTATGTGCCCATCGAGCCTGCAACTGTGGTACGTGACCTTGACCAGAATTGAACCCGGGATCCTTCAGTCTGCAGGCTGACACTCTATCCACTGAGCCAAACCGGCTAGGGCTCAGCCTCTGCTTTTAAGGGACTTACCCTGAGCTGGTGAATTTCAAAGAAATCGCCCACATGCACTCAACTGGAACACTCTTTAGAAGATAATCTAGTTGTTTCTTGATGATTCAGAAGATATTCCCTGACTGTGCAATGGGCTCTTATTATAAACGTCAATTCTTCCTGCAGGTGGCAAGAATACCCTAGAACAGAGCACTCTGTGGCTAGAGGCCAAAATCACACATTTTGATTTAACAGTACCCAAACCCCAATCTGTTGGGTCCAAATGAAGGCAAATCTGAAGGCAGAGCCAGAGGTCGGAACATCTCCAGTCAACACTGTCCACACCGATGGCCACAGGGTATAACCACTGTGCTCTTACGTGTAAGCTTCTTGCTTTGGTAACATTTGACATAGTCATCTCCTGTGTAGACACATAGGATGTAGCTGCTCGTAGGCCTGTAGTCATTCCTCCAGCAATCATTTAGAGCTCTGTGATAGGTTGAACTTTGTCCCCCCAAAAAGATATGTTGAAGTTCTCATTCTGGAACCTGGGAGATGAGTGTACTTCGAAATAGGGTTGTTGTAGAAATGATTATGACGAGATCCTACTGAAGTAGGTGGGCCCTATCTAAAAGCCTGCAATTTTTCATTTTTTTTTGTTTTGTTGTTGTTGCCTTTGTTAATCCTCACCCGAGGATATTTTCCCATTGATTTTAAGAGTGGAAGGGACAGGGAGAGACCGAGAGAACCATTGATGTGAGAGAGACACATCGATTGGTTGCCTCCTGCATGCACTCCAACTAGGGCCAGGGAACCTGCAACCAAAGTATGTGCCCTTGACTGGAATTGAACCTGGGACCTTTCTGTCCATGGGCCGACACTCTATCTACTGAGCCAAACTGGCTAGGGCAAGCATGTCAAACTCTCAGCCCGCAGGCTGCATGTGGCCCACAATGAATATTTGTTGTGGCCCAGACAATATAACTGTGTGTAAGAAAGGTTTAAATAAAATTTTCGTAACTTGATTTTTACATATAATATATAATATAATATCCTGTAATACATAATATAATATAATATCCTGTAATACATAATTATTAATAATGAACTACAACATCCGCTAATGACTGATTACTGTAATTGAAATGCATTCAGGCGCACCTTTTCCCTCCACTAATACTGGCAGTGAATATTTTAGCAGCCCATTGCCACGTCATTAGTCTTGGACTGACTTGCTTGGCATGCACAACAGGAAATATTTCACTTTCAGAGAACAAGAAAAATAGGTTTATTTGTGTTATGCTTATTAATTTGTGCAGTTGTTCAGTGTCTGGTAAGTTAATGTTCAAGAAGAAATTTTTATTAAAATGTTCTATTACTTTATGTTAATGATCACTCATTCATGTCAGCCCTTTGTTTTCAGCATGTCTCTATAGAAATAAACCCATGTTTCTATAAAAATTGAAGCTTTTACCTTGTTTATTTGGCCCGTGTTAGCTTTTGAGTTGGACATGCTTGGGCTAGGGCTTCACTGTTTTGCTTTTGAAGTCATGGGAAAACTGATTCAAAACTTGACAAAATTTCATGAAACTTAATGACAAATACTTAGGATGCCTCCTTAGGTATTTCCTATTTAAGAGTAAAGATAAAACACTCCATGCCATTGTATAATACATTGTCTCATCCTATTGGAGTAAAGGCCATTAAAAGAATATATGCAAAAATATGGTACAAAATTAAAATGCAATCATTGGCCAGAAAATATGTGAAAGATACCTAGAAAATATTTCTAAAGATGTCAAAAATATGAAAACAATATGAAAGGAAATTTGCAGTAGTTTGACAAAAGTACAAATGGCTTTTCCTATTATGCTCCACTGACAGCTCTTGTTAGACTCTGTCAGAAATAAAATGCAAGAGCTATTAAATTTTTTAAATTTATTTTTATTTAAAAAATATATTTTATTAATTTTTTACAGAGAGGAAGGGAGAGGGATAGAGAGTTAGAAACATCGATGAGAGAGAATCATTGATCAGCTGCCTCTTGCACACCCCCTACTGGGAATGTGCCTGCAACCAAGGTACATGCCCTTGACCGGAATCGAACCCAGGACCTTTCAGTCCGCAGGCCGACACTCTATCCATTGAGCTAAACCGGTTTCGGCTAAAAAAATTTTTATTTGTTTCAGAGAGGTAGAGGGAGAGATAGAAACATCAATGATGAGAGAGAATCATTGACTGCCTCCTGCATGCCCCCCATGGAGGATCGAGCTGCAACCTGAGCATGTACCCTGACTGGAAATTGAACTGTGACCTCTGGGTTCATAGGTCAATACTCAATCACTGAGCCATGCTGGCCAGGCACAAAAGCTATTTATAATGAGCCATGAAAAAAAGATGAACTGATGGTAGTCTCAATGCTAATGACTCTTAGAATAAAATCAGTGTTTAATGAAAATAAAAAGTAAAAAATCTGTAGGCACTAAGAATCATACCCTTTGACTTGAGAGGGGAAAGAAAGAGGTTTGGAATGAGGCTATTGAGCATCCCATAAAAAATGCATCCACCATTGTTTTAGAAACTAGGTGCTGTAGCAGAGAGGAGAAAGCTGGAATGCTTCATTGATGTAGCTCAGTGCATAAGGACATTTTAAAAAAGATGTCTGACTCTACCCCTCCCCCCTTTTAATTCTCCTGATGATATGTATTTATTGATTTGAGAGAGAGAGAGAGAAAGAGAGAGAGAGAGAGAGAGAGAGAGAGAGAGAGAGATTGATTCGTTGCCTCCTATATGCACTCTGATCAGGGATCAAACCTACAACTTAGTATGTGTTCTGTCCAGGAATTGAACCCATAACCCTTTTGTGTAAGAGACGATGCTCAACCAGTTGAGCCTTACTGGCCAGAGCTGCATAAGGACATTTTTAAAAGGATGAGCAGGAAAATAATTAAGACTATAAAAGAGTTGACTGGTTGTTTGGTGGCAAAGTTTGTAAAAGAGCTTCTAACTTAAAGATACATTACACAATTGGTTTTTTTTTTAAACAAGACACATTTGGGAGCCTGCTCTGGAAAGACTGTGACAATGAATAGAATTGAAATATGACATGAGAGGGCTCAGACTGGCAGGAAGCCAAGAAACAAACATGGATGGGTAATTCAACAAGGTCCCCTTATCTCCTGGATGGGGAGGGAAGTTGGCTCGGTCAGAACTCACTACCTAGAGATTAGAAGCATTAACGGAGCCACAAGGCGGTGAAACTTGTCCATCAAGACTCCCAGAGCTCCAGCATCAGATGGTATCTGACTGAGGATTCCTAAATCTTCTGTGAGAGCTACAGCATCTGATGACAACACCTGACGGAATGAGGGTTCCTAGGTCTTCTGGAAGGCTGTGTCTCTGGCTCCAGACAGACAGATGTAGTTCTGCACTAGAGCCAGGAACACCTCGGAGTTTATGACATGCAGGACTGTTACAGGCCCCTGCACTCTCAGCCATGAACACGGACCTCCATGTCCCTCTGCTCTGCCTCCCCAGCATAGCGCAGCCTTGTCCAGACACATTCCTGAACTCGGAGCTGTCCACCTGCCTTAGGATTAAGAGGGAGTTGAGAGACTGAATAACCAAATGCAGTCAATGGGTGGTCCTGGTGTGATCTTGGCTCAGATGGACCAACTGCAAAAGACTATTTGGGGAAATCTGAATATGGAGTGGGTACTAGGTGATATAAAGGAATTATTGTTTATTTATTTTTAGGTATAATTATTATATAATGGTTATGGAGGAAAAGTCCTAATTATTAGAGATAAATAAGAAAGTATATGAGGTAAAATGTCATTTTCTGTAATGTGTTATAAATACTTTGGCAAAAAGTTACATGAAGCAAATCTGACAAAATGTTAAGAATGAGAACTATCCTATACAATAATAGCCTAATATGCAAATTGTCCCCTCAACCCGGAGTTCGACCACTCATTTGCTGACCAACATGGCAGGTGTCAGTGATGCAATGCTGCAGTGGGCATCAGTGGAGTGCTGCTGCCCACCCCACCATAGGCCCTGATGAGAGCGGGATCATGGTGGGATGGTGGAGCAGGTGAGCGGGCAGTGCCAGGCTAACATTAGTTCAAGCCAGGCTCTATTCACCCCACAACAATGACCAGCGGCGGTGGTGGGGTTGGGGCTGCCGCCTGGCTCCTAGGCCCTGAGGGAGCTGGTTAGGGATCCGGCCCTGACCTATCACCCTGCAGACAGCGACCATCAGCTGGTAGGCCCTGATTGCCTGATAGGGGCTGGGCCCCAGGCTAGGACAGGGAACTTGGAGTGGGTGGCGGCGACCAATCTCCAGTGACCTCTGGGCAGGAGGCTGTAACCTCTCGCTGGCTATCTGGGGGCAGGAGTGATGGGGACAGAGGTGAGGTGAGAATGTGTGGGTATCTTTCCCCATGCCACCCTCCCCCGGGACGCCACGGCTCGCACGCCAGGAAAGCCCTCACGCTCAGGTGCCAGGCATCCACCAGGAGCCTGCCCTGCACCCATGTGGCCTCCTCTGGGTGAGTTGGGTCACAGCCACCGGGACAACCAGGGGCTGGTTGGGCTTCCCATGGGTTCACGCAGGAGCCGGCCTGGGAGAGAGTGCACTGCCCACCCGGCTTCCCAATGGCACTGCTGGGTGGCTCAGAAGCCCATGCTGCTTCCCAGCCCTTGGCATCCAGCCACACTCACTGCATCTCTGCGTGGGAACTTCGGTGCTGTGGCTCAGGTAGAGGGGGGTCTGTGGGGGTCTGGGGGTCCAGGTGCTTCCCAGGGCCCAGAAGTCAGCTGGGACCTGCCCTTCCATGCCAGACACTCACACTTTGATTGTGGGCCAAGCCTAGGACTGCACCCATGCACGAATTTTGTGCACTGGGCCTCTAGAGTGTGTGTGTGTGTGTGTGTGTGTGTGTGTGTGTGTGTGTAAAGCCTAAGCGGCCATTACGACCCATCAACTGGTCGCTATGACTCACACTGACTACCAGGGGGCAGATGCTCAATGCAGGAGCTGTTCCCCGGTGTTCAGTGCGCACAGCAGGAGCGCCGCTCACTGAGCTCGTGGCTGGCAAACACTGCTGTGGTGGTGGTAGCCTCTCACACCTCCACAGCAGTGCTGCCGACAGCAATGCCACAGGTACAGTGGGGCCAGAATGCCTGGTAGTGGTGCCTGGTCCTGGCTCAGGCTTCTCCCCTACTACCTGCCACTTGATGCTACATCCCTTGAGGGATGTTGGACTGCCAGTTTCAGCTGGCCTGTGGGGATCAGGCCAAAAACTGGAGTCCAACATCCCCTGAGGGGTTCCAGATTGAGAGAAGGCACAGGCCAGGCTGAGGGACCCCACCCGTACATGAATCCATGCACTGGGCCTCTAGTTCATTATAATAAATGGTTGTCCTATGAATTAATACATTTATAAAATATTTATTAAATAGTTCCCATTTAATTCATCCTCTTGAAATTTCTTTTGATTACAGCGCAAGTCTTTTCACTGGTGAGGTACTTGTAGAACAAGTTTTTGGCCATCGCTGTCATGTTCAGGAGTTTCTTCGCACTCATGGTCCCTGGAGAATCCTGTCCAGTCTCTTCCAGGAATTCTGAACCAGATGCAAGAAAAGGCTGTGATAAAAAGGGAAGGAGGGAGGAGGAAGAAAGAAAGGAAAAATCAGGGAGAGGGAAAAAAAGATTATTTTTTCTAATTTGATTTTTCAAATTTTTCAATTATGAAGAACGATACTGTACAGCAGAGCTTTCTGTATGAGGGAAATGTTCTATATCGGTGCTGGCAGTGTAATATCTACAGTAGCCACAAGTCACATGTAGCTACTGAACACTTAAAGTATGGCTAAATTTTAAATTTTGTTTAATTTAAATTAATTAATGTGCTAGTGATTACTATATTGGATAGCTACTATAAAGAAAACACAGCCAGCCTGGCTAGCATGGCTCAGTGGTTGAGCATTGACCTATGAACCAGGAGTTCATAGTTCGATTCCCTGTCATGGTACATGCCTGGGTTGCAGCTTGTTCTCCAATAAGAGGAATGCAGGAGGTAGTAGAGCAATGATTCTCTCTCATCATTGATGTTTCTATTTCTCCCTCTCTCTTTCTCTCTGAAAAAACAAACAAACAAACAAACAAAAAACACAAAAAAACAAAATCCCCCCAAACACCACAGCTAAACATGGCTAAAATGTCTAGTGACTGAAGGGAGATATCAGAGGTGTGAACTGCACAAGTATAAACATGAAGAAGTCGGTGAGGGATGTAGAGATGGCATAACTGAATGATGCAGGTAGCTGCCTTATACCAAAATGCTCTTACATTTTCTTTCTTACCTTGATGGAAGATTTACAATTTCTGAATGGAAATTTAACTTGTTTCATAATTTATCTGCCCACAAAAGGTGTATGCAATACAGTTTTTGTCAGTTTAATTACATATTATAGTTTCAAATTATTTTTCCTCTGGGAAGTTGCAGGCAGGGGTATATGCACCCCTCTTTCTTTATCCCATACTCTAGGCTTATCATTTTACTAGAGGCCCAATGCACAAAATTTGTGCAAGGGGTTGGCCCTCCCAGCCCTGGCTTCATCTGGACGGTCATCCCACTGTTCGGCTGTCCGGTCTAATTAGCATATTATGTTTTTTTTTTTATTATTATAGACTAGAGGCCTGGTACACAAAATTTGTGCACCGGGGAGGGGGGTGGGTCTCCTCAGCCCAGCCTGCACCCTCTCCAATCCAGGACCCCCCGGGAGATGTCCGACTGCCGGTTTAGGCCCAGTTCCGGGGATCCTGCCTAAACCCGCAGTCAGACGTTCCTCTCACAATCTGGGATCACTGGCTCCTAATTGCCCCCCTGCCAGTCTGATCATTCCTAACCATCTCTGCCTGCCAGCCTGGTCACCCCTAACTGCCCCCTGTCAGCCTGGTCATCTCTTACTGTCCTGGTAGCTGTCCAATGCTGACCTGGTAGTCCCCAACTTCCCCCACTCCCCCGCCACCTGGTCACTCCACACAGCTGCTCTTCAGTTGTTTGATCGTCCCTCACTAACCCCCCTGCCGACCTTGTTGCCCCACGCTGACTGCTGTTCGATCGTCCGTCTGGTTGTTTTGGTTGTGATGGCCCCTGGCTTTTTATATATTAGGATTAGAGTAAAAATGGGGCAACTTTAGTCTTATCTACTCAGGGTTGTACCTAGCAAGTAGATTTTAAGTTCCCTCTTCCCCTTTGTTAAGCCCCCTCCTCCAAAAACCATTTCCTCAAATGCTGACACAAAATTCCTTTAGCGGTAAGCAAAGTCTTTGGTCCTCCAATTAGAGATAAAGGCTTATGATAGGAATACTTTATAATACAAGAAACTCACGCAAGTGGATTGAATTGAGGAAGCCCTCGGATCCTTTCCCTTGAAGGCGAGGATGATTGAAGAAGAGAAGCCATTGGACCCATAAAGAGGGTTGTAGGTGGCAATTTTTTTTGAAAGTACCTTGTGGGGATATAGAAGACTGGTATTTTCAGTCACTGTCATCACTTTGCCGTGGGCCAAGCGGGAAGAGCAAATTGAAACCAGTGGTGGGTATGCTTGAAGCCAAGGGTGTGGAATTTAGAATGACTCATCATGACTTGTCTCTATGGAGACATTGGAAATTCTAGAACACAGACCAACTACAATTTATTTCCCACCTGCTCCCTGGTAGCCGTCAGCATAGGGCCACATACATGGAGTTAAAGTGTCTGTTGGAGAAGTGAAAGAATATCACTTTTGAAAACCTATTTAAATCTGGAGCACTGCCTAAGCAGTTAGCATTTCTTTTCCCTTTAAATAAGTAATGAGAAGGTTAACTCATTAAAAACCTCCTGGGAATGAGGGAACTGGGGGTGGGTGGCAGGGACCAACCTCCAGCGCTGCCTGGTCATTGTAACAGTCCGTTTATTGAGTCCTACTCTGTGCCAGGCACCGCACTAAGCTCTTTATAAGAATTATCCTAATTTATTCCTTGGAGCAATCCCACGAGCCATGGGGCAACAGAGGCATGAGAGGCTAGATACTTTGTCCAAGGCCATATGCTAGAAGGTGACCATCGAGGCTTTAGCCTAAGCAGTATGGCCTCCATTGGCGTCCTGATGTTTTCTTAACCATCTATTACACCACGCTTCATCCCAGTGCCTCCATTTTGTATAAAAGACCACAACAAATATTTGTGGTGTGGATAAGCTCATCAGCGATCCCGAGTTGAAAAGCAGGAAATGGGTAACTCGTCTTTGACATTTCCATTTTGTTTACTCTTTTATTTATTTATTCATTCATTTTATTTTATTTTTTTTTACAGAGAGGAAGGGAGAGGGATAGAGAGTCAGAAACATTGATGAGAGAGGAAATATCCATCAGCTGCCTCCTGCACGCCCCCTACTGGGGATCTGGCCACAACCCAGGCATGTGCCCTTCACTGGAATCGAACTCGGGACCCTTCAGTCCGCAGGCAGACACTCTAACCACTGAGCCACACAGGTCAGGGCCATTTTGTTTACTCTTGAAGGAGCTCTGGTGCTGGAAATGTAACCGGTGGGATCCACCTCATCTCCCATGTGCAGGAGGAAGACGGTGTGAAGGAAGGACAGCAGACCCCAGTCCCCAGGAGAGACAAGACAGGCGCCTGCAATTCTGTGCTGGACGGAGCAGAGCGGGTCCCTGGCCTGGCTGGGGCCTGTGTGAGTGCTGGGTTGAGCGGGCAGGCTGGCTGGGGGCTGAGCTGCCTGAGCCCAGGACAGCTGGGATTCCCACTCCTAAATGATGCCTCAGCCACAGTGTGATATCACACTGTGATATACACCCATCAGAATGCTTCAATGAACTGATAACACCCAATACTGGCGAGCATTCAGAAAAATTAGACCATGCAGACACTGTTATTGTCACAGCCATTCTGGAAAAGTTTGGCAGTTTCTAAAACGTAAATAGGCAACTACGATATGACCCAGCAATTGCACTCCTGGGCATTTGTCTCAGAGAAATGAAAACAGGTTCACACAAGGACCCGGACACAAATGGTCATAGCAGCTCTATTTGTAACGGACCCAACCTGGAAACAATCCGGGAAGCCTTCAGTGGGTGAAGGGTTAAACAAGCCACGGTGCGTCCACACCGTGGAGCACTGACACCTCGGCACAGAAACGGATGGCCACTCACGCAGCACCCGGGACCAAGTCCCAGAAATGTATGCCAAGGGCAGATGCCCAAACTTGAAAATTTACATAATATGCAATTTCATTTATAAACATTAAAGTGAGTGTCACTTTATACCCAACCAAGTGGGAAGGAAAATCCCTGGCAGGGATGTGAGGGCATCTTTCACATTCATTGTGGTGGAACTGTAAATTATAAACAGCAATCTAGCAATAGCTATCACAGTTTAAATATGCCCTTTAAAAATTCATTGAGCCATACACTTAAGAATTGTGTATTTTATTGTTATGCTTAAATAAAACGATACAAAATTTTTTTTAATAAATCTATCTTTGCCCCAGTACCCGCCTTCTGGAAATCTATCCCGTGAACTAAAACCGCCAGTTTGTACAAAAGGATTGGTACAGAGATGCTTATTACAGCCTTGTTTGTTGTGCCAAAAGAGAACCTGGAATAAAATGGCCACAAGTGGAGGCATGCTTGAACGTGGCATAGTCACACTGTGGAGCACTATGCACTCAGTGAAGGGAGCATGCCAGAGTTGTACAGACAACTTGGAGATATTTTTCTCAAGCAGTGAGTGAGCAAAACTAGATGTAGAAACACATGTATACTGTGATCCTATTTCCATAAAGTAATTGCCTGGGAACCTTGTATATGTGTCTGTTTGTATATACACTCCACGTATATATTCTTGAGTCTCTCTCTCTTTCTCTTTCTCTCTCTCTCTCTCTCTTGTTAATCCTCACTTGAGGATATTTTCCCATTGATTTTTAGAGACAGAGAGGGAGAGAAACATCAATGTGAGAGAGACCCACTGATTGGTTGCCTCCTGCAGGCACCCAATGGGGCCCGGGGATCAAGCCTGCAATCAAGGTACGTGACCTTGACTGGAATCGAACCCGGGACCCTTCAGTACTCAGGCTGATGCTCTATCCACTGAGCCAAACTGGCTAGGGCTACCCTTGAGTCTCTTTATACTAATTTTAATTAATTTTTAAATATATTTTTATTGGTTTCAGAGAGAAAGGGAAAGAGAGAGAGAGAAACATCAATGATGAGAAAGAATAATTGATTGGTTGCCTCCTGCACACACTCCTACTGAGAATAGAGCCCGCAACCCCAGCATGTGCCCTTGGCCAGACTCGAACCCAGGACACTTTAGTCCACAGGCTGACACTCTATCCACTGAGCCAAACTGGATAGGGCTACTCTCATTGTTAAAGCTGAGAGGGTTAACAAGTTCAATATTAATCTGAGCTTTCTTCCGTTTCCCATACTGTGCACATTCATACCCAACTCCCTTTGGGGAGCTGTGAATTAGCCCCACTGACCCCACACTGAAGTCTCCAGGCTTTTGGGGCTCACAAGCCAGGAAAACTCCCTTGGCAGCAACGACTGTCTGTGTGAACACTGCTCACTTTCTAGTGGGTCAGGTTCAGCAGTTTCGGTGACCTAATGTTGTCCATGAGTAGCAGAGGCATTTGGAATGGAATCGAGTTGTTAAATGTCTACCCCGCCCTCACCCCCCCCCCCATGGCATCTGTCTCCACAGGCTCCTTATAGAGCCACCCCCTTTCCCAGGTCCACTTAAAATACATTCAGTTTCTATTTAAAGCTGTTTTCAAACATTTTGGGATATTCTGGGGTAAAATATAATCGTGATGGTGAAAGTCTATTGAGTGTGGCACAGAGTATGCATTCTGCAACCACTAGCCTCTGAATGGCAGTGAAAGGAGGGAAGGACAGAGGATAGGACGAAGGGGGAATGAGGCCAAAGAAGGAGCCAGTTGCTGTGGAAGAAGGGGTTGCTTCCTGCCCCTTTCCACTGACCCCTCAGGCTGAAGGTGCCTATATATATATATATATATATATATATATATATATATATATATATCCATCCTATATAATAAAAGGCTAATATGCAAATTATCCCCTCAGGAGTTCAACCACTTGCTATGATGTGCACTGACCACCAGAGGGTGGTGCAGAATGAAAGAAGGCCCCCATCGGCCCTGATTGCTGGCCAGGACTAGGGATCCTACCAGTGCACGAATTTCGTGCACTGGGCCTCTAATATATATATATAGTTGATTTCAAAGAGGAAGGGAGAGGAAGAAAGAAATAGACACATCAATGATGAGAAAGAATCATTGATTGGCTGCCTCCTGCAGACCCCCAACCATGGATTGAGCCTATAACCTGGGCATGTTCCATGACCTGGAGTTGAACGTGACCTTCTGGTTCATAGGTCGATGTTCAACCACTGAGCCATGTTAGCTGGGATTAAGGTGCCTTTCTTACATTTAATTTCTTTGTGAAGGCAAACTTTCTCTTTTTCTTAGGGAGGACATTTAATGTAAAAAAAAACCTCACACATTTATTTTAGAATTAGTAACTGCATTAAAATGAAATTTTAAAAATTATTATAAAATTAATTAAAATGCAACTACACATGCTGAAAAGGATGTGGAGCAATAGGAACTTTCATTCATTGCTGATGGGAATGAAAAATGGTACAGCCATTTTAGAAGATGGCTTGGAAGTTTCTTTTAAAACTAAACATAGTCTGCCAGAACCAGTTTGGCTCAGTGGATAGAGCGTCGGCCTGGGGACTGAAAGGTCCCAGGTTCGATTCCAGTCAAGGGATGTACCTTGGTTGTGGGCACATCTCCAGTGAGGGGTGTGCAAGAGGCAGCTGATCGATGATTCTCTCTCATCGATGTTTCTAACTCTCCCTTCCTCTCTGTAAAAAAAAAAAAAAATCAATAAAATACATTTAAAAACAAAACAAACAAAAAAAACCACCTAAACATAGTCTTAGCATACAACCCAGCAGTTGTGCTCCTTGGTGTTTACCCAAAGGAGTTGAAAAGTTGTGTCTCAAAAAAATATGCACATGAATATTTAACAGCTTTATTCATAATTGCCAAAATTTGGAAGCAACCAAGATATCCCTGAGTAGGTGAGTGAGTAAGCAAACTGTAGTATATCCAGACAATGGAATATTATTCAGCCCTAAAAGATGATGGGCTATCGAGTCACAAAAAGACATGGAGGAAACTTAAATGCATATTACTAAGTGAAAGAAGTCAATCTGAAAGCTACATACTGTTTAATTCCAACTATATGACAACCTGGAAAAGGAAAAACTATGGAGGCAGTAAAAAGATTAGTGGTTGCCCTGACCAGTTTGGCTCGATGGTTAGAACATCAGCCTGTGGACTGAAAGGTTCCAGGTTCAATTCTGGTCAAAGGCATGTACCTTGGTTGTGGGCACATCCCCAGTAGGGAGTGTGCAGGAGGCAGCTGATAGATGTTTCTCTCTCATTGATGTTTCTAACCCTCTATCCCTCTCCCTTCCTCTCTGTAAAAATTAATTAAAAATATATATAAAAGATCAGAGGTTGGAGGGAGGAAGAGGTGAATAGGCGGAGTACAGAGATATTTTAGCACAGTGAACCTGTTCTGTATGATACCACGATGATGGATACATGCCATTATACATTTGCTGAAACCCATAGCATATACAACACCAAGAGTGACCCTAATGTGACCTTTGGACTTTGGGTAATAATGATGTGTCAATATTGGTTCATCAATTGTAACAAATGCACTGCTCTGGTGAGGATGTTGATAATGGCAGAGGTAGGGGCTATGTGGAAATTGTATTTTCCGCTCAACTTTGTGTGACCCAAAACCATATTTCAAGGTCACAGGACTCAGGAGTGCAAAACTGAAATTTTCTTTGTTTTCTAAAAATGAACTTAGTCATCTTTTTTTAAAAATATGTTTTTTATTGAATTTTCACAGGAAGAGAGAAATAGAGTTAGAAACATCGATGAGAGAGAATCATCGATCAGCTGCCTCTTGCACACCCCCTACTGGGGATGTGCCCTCAACCAAGGTACATGCCCTTGACCAGAATCGAACCTGGGACCTTTCAGTCCCCAGGCCGACGCTCTATCCACTGAGCCAAACCAGTCCTGGCAACTTAGTCATCTTGAGTCTCTGTAGCAGAAAGCAAGGACAAATGCATCTGGTCTTCAAGTAACTTTTGCTTTTTTCTTTCCAAGCACCATTGGGACTGGAAGGGATGGGGTCTATTTTCTCCTTCCTTTATGGAAGGGACTTTCTTTACATCATAGTTTTCTTCTTCAGGGTCATTGAACTTCCTGGCTCAGACTTGAGGGTGAAAGGGCATCATCTCTACATCTTATGATTTGAGATGGCCAGGTAAAATAGGATGTACATGATACCAGAGACTTGGGATCACAGAAAATAAAAATGATTTGATAATCTCAAAATATTACATCCACTATACACAACACAATGTTCTGGATTCATTCAGGAGAAATTCTGTTCCTAGAATTAATCATGCTAAAAATAACAGTTAATATCTATTGACTACTTATGATATTCTAGGCATTTTTCTAAGATATATATATTTAATCCACATATAACTCCTATGATGTAAGTACTATTATTCACATTTTACATATGAGGAACCAAGATCTGGGTAAGTTATCTTTCCAAATTCACATGGCTAAGCTAGACTTACTATTTGAACCCAATCCTGTGCGATTGAATTCCAGGCTCTTCCAATCCACCCCCACATCCTGCCTCTTTCTTCACCCTGATCTTCAGTCTGCTGCCTGAATCTGTCCCTCCCCTAAAAACTCTGCATTCTATGTACCCATCAGATCAAGTGATTTGCTGACCCACTTTTATTCATCTAATTTCCCCGCTTCTATGAGTTTACTTATTCGTTTCCCTGGGCCTGATATCTTCCCCCCACCATTAACTATCTTCCAGGGGTCTGCCTAACTATCCCATCCTAAACCTCTGATCCCCATGGCTGAAACTTATCTGTCTTCCAAATTCCTTCTATTTTTGTGCATACAGTGCCTCAATTTCAAATATATTATTTTGAGAATCATCTTGAGACTCAAGCTTGCATCTTCATTATCTTTGTCCCTTCATGGCGGTCAGCACAGAGACCAGGCGAGTGGACAGGATACCCTTTACTGCACACACTGCACCATCCCTGCAGCAGAGTTCGGTCAAAAAATTATGTCAGGATCTTGCCTAGGAGCTGGATCCAGAGCTGGGAACCCAAGGTCAGCATTAAATGAGATTCCTGGAGGAGGCCTCTTTCATCCCAGCCCATGACACAGGTCATAAAGGGATACCAACAAAGGCATACAAGGACCTTGTGCCCACATGACCTTCTGTTCCAGGGGCTGACCTCCCTGCTTCTTCAAGGCAACCCACTCCTTACTTTCCTGTTCAGTGATCACTTATGCTTTCTAAGTTCCAAAGAATGCTTCACCTCTCACCAATTTGTTATATCTGAAGAAAGTGTCACATTCCCCCCCACCCCCCATACTAGTTTATCTCTAGGATAAATGGTACTGTTTCTGGAGCCCTTTGAATATCTGTAAAGGAGTAAGTGGTTCAAGCAACCCTAGGAGGTAATGTGTACCTGGTTGGTGGACCTCAGGAGAGAGGCTGACCCAGTGCCCAGAAGCACTTGCGAGGCATGAAGAATGACCTGTAGTCAGGTCAGCAGCAGTAATGTGTGTGAAGAATGCACTCTTGCCGAAACCGGTTTGGCTCAGTGGCTAGAGCGTCGGCCTGCGGACTGAAAGGTCTCGGGTTTGATTCCGGTCAAGGCACATACCTTGGTTGCAGGCACATACCCAGTGGGGGTGTGCAAGAGGCAACTGGTCGATGTTTCTCTCTCATCGACGTTTCTAACTCTCTATCCCTCTCAATTCCTCTCTGTGTAAAAAAAAAAATGCATTCAGTATCTTCTGTGGTCCCAAGCTTGCTTTGTCTTTAAATGTGAGCAACCCCCTCTCTCACCACCTGCTTTTCCTGGGGCCACTGTTGCCTCTCATCACAATATGCCATCCCCCATGGCCCCAGAATCACTTTCAAATAGCTCCCTGTACATGAACATAAAATGTGTTCAGACCTCCACCAATGGGATGTTTCTCTCATTCAGGAAAAAGAAAGGCAGAAACACTGGATTGGTCTTGGTATAATTCTTGCTCATTTCTCTGGAATCCTGGAGTCTGGGTTATGAAGCCTCTAAACCCAGATGGAATGCACTCTTAGCTTGCCAGAGGGAGGGAAGCCATCTTCTGTACAGCTTAAGATTCTCCCATGAGGTCAGAAACAGCTTAAATGGCCCTTTAAGCATTCTTTGAGAGGGACCCCTCATTTGGACTCAAAGGGAGGCAGGCAGTTACTAAATTCAGTTCACTGAGCCAGAGCGAGATCTTGAGCCAATGCTGTGGTTCCAGCAAGGATTAGCTGTGCATCATTAAGTAAGTCATTCCCTCATTTGGAATGCAGGTCTTCTTGCCTAAGAAAGAAGTGAGTTGAGTTACATGCCCTTAAGTCTTTTCCTGTTCTGGTGTCCTATTAGTGTGTGTGTGTGTGTGTGTGTGTGTGTGTGTGTGTGTGTGTGTGTGTGTGTATGTGTGTGTGTGTGTATCTTCTGGAGCCCAGTGGAGAAATAATCGTTAAGTTGAAGAAATCAGTTTCAAAGCTATCATTTCCTCCTAGAAACAGAACTCTAAGTTTTCTCATCACCTCCCATATGCCACATTCTCCCTTGTAAGTCTCAAAATGATTTTTATGCCTGAAGGGCTCAAAGCCATCTTTTGATTTCTTCAACTTAAGAATCAACTTATTTTAGATGCTGGATGCTGAAAGAAAAATCTCTAACAGTTCATCATAAAGACATCTTTTCTTTTATTCTGACTGAGAAAATAAACCCTTTTTGCAAAACGAGATTAAATTTGCAAAATGAGATTAAATTTCCAAAATATACCAATATGTATAAATTTTTATATATCTTAGCATGTTAAAAGTATCTTAGGCTTACCATTAATTAGAAGTCTAATTGAGAAGAAAAGGTTAAACACAAGTAATGAATTTATTACCTTACGTGTAATTAATTTATTATCAAGTTAGATGAATGAACAGTTTCCATGCAAATAGAAATTTTCATTAAACAAATAAGACGGTTTTAAAATGAAAGGGTAAAATGGGCACGAAGCAGCTGTTCTCTTATTTGCATGCATGAAAACCCTTCTGGGCTGTAAACTGGAAGGATGTACCCACGATGAGGCTGGTGCTGACATGAGTTGCCACTGTTCTAAAATACCTTCAAGAATTCCCTTTCTGTTTCAGTGTTGAACTGTTTAGAAGGCTATTACTTCATTTATATCTAAATATCTAACATATATTAACGATTAGTGGGGCAAATGCTCAAACACTGTGGTTAAGATTCCATATGTTAATTATTTCACTTGATAATAACATATCACTCTTATTCACTGGAAAATCACAAATATACACACACTGATGTTTACAAAAATTGTTTCAGTTACGGTACATTTAAATGAAGAAAGGATGGTACATTTTGGATCAAAGGAAAAAGAGATGAATTCTATTAACAGACACAATTTATACACAGTCTACTCTTTTTTTGTACACAGTCTACTCTTAAAGAATCTTTTTATTAGAAGAAGAGCCAGGAAGGCGGTAATAAATATAAATACAATTATTATTATATTTTAAAAAATGCAGATAACCCCAAATAATTATTTGTTTGGCTTTAGAATGCAATGTGTAATTATGTAAAATCAAAACTTACAAAGTTATTTGGCTTTGGCTAAAATGAAAATAGGAGTTTCCATTTTCTGAGGGTATAGTGATTGGATTTGCAGGTGTCTGCTGGGTGGTGATGGAAGAAAATGTTGATGGAGACTTCACTGTTTAGTGAAGAAACAAAAAATAATTTTAAAAAACACACAAAAACAACCAAATAACACTTTTTCTATAGAAAAAAATAGGAGTTTTCCAAATGGGAATGGGCCAGTCCCAAACCAGGTTCCATTTGTATAGTCTTTGCTTCAAAATGAATCAGGAAGAAATTAGGACAAATACAATCAGCACAGATGTATAATAATACCATCAATTATGCAGTGTTGGGGAGTGAAACATGCAGGGGAGGTTTTCAACACTTCTAGGACCATAGGTTGCTGAAAGCCTCATGATCACTGAGACTCTGAAGTTGAATCTTCCAGATTGTAACCCAGGGTTCCTTTTTTGCCCCAGTGTAGACAGGATGCGTTGTGAAGAGTCAGGGTACTTTGTTCCAAATAGGGATGAAAAAGTGGGAGTGTTTCTCCTTAATAAGCCAGTGAATGGTTTCCCTTGTTCAGACACACCATTCAATATCACTTATCCCATGTGCCCTGACTGGAAATTGAACCATGACCTCCTGGTTCATAGGTCGGTGCTCAACCACTAAGCCACGCTGGCCGGGCTATCCGTTCTTATTACTCATATAGTTGAAAAGCACTTTCCAAGTATAGTTCACTTTGTAAAAGAGGATTTATTTTAGAAAAGTGGTCCAGGCCTTAGCAAAACAGCCACACAGATTATGTTCATTGCCAGTGGCAAATTCTACCTTTTTCTCTGTCCCCTTCCTCCCTGACACTAGAGCCCTGAAATACTTTAAGCTAAGGTATCAGGAACTGGATGTGGACCTTGTTTCAGGGTTACCTGTCTTCACACAAAAGGATGATGAGCTTTCAAGCATCAGTGGAAAATATTTTTTGGTTCTTTCATTTGAAATCACACCCCAGTAGATAACCAATGGGCTGGCTATGGGGAAAATTCTTTTCTGAAAGCCAGAATCCTAGAGAATGTCCTAGGGAGGTAGTAAGAGCTGAGTGGAAAAGCTCACTGTGATGGTATGAACTCTCTCCTGTAGAGGCTGTAAGCCCCATACTCGGACAAACTTATTTTTACATTTCCACCAAGTCTAAGTGTCTTATTTTATTGACATTCCTGCACTGATGAGATGCAGCATGAGGGGAGATGGAGAGTGAGTCCAGATAATCCAGAGCACTTATATATCCAGATATAACTTGGTGATTCCAAAAGCTTCTGCCATTTTGTTATTTTAAAAATAGATTTTTATCGATTTCAGAGAGGAAGGGAGAGGGAAAGAGAGACAGAAACATCAATGACAAGAGAATCATTGATGGGCTGCCTCCTGCATGCCCGCCAACAGGGACGAGCCAGCAACCCAGACATATGCCATGGCCTCCTCATTCATAGGTGGATGCTCAACCATTGAGCCACACCATTTGGGCTTCTTTTGTTATTTATTTATTTATTTTTTTTTGCACAGGATAAGTGATCAATAAAGGTCAGCTCCTGTTGCTCTAGTCTAACCTCCTGGGTGTGGCTAGCACAGAGATGTTCAATGCCAGCAGCTGTTACTTCTGTCTAGTCTGACTGGTGTGCTTGTGCATACAGTAGGTGCTGAGGAGGTATCAGTCAAGGTCAGCTGCTGTGATTTGTGGAGGGTCTCCTTCCATGTCATGACTGAGAAGCATCCAGTAACTTGAGGGCAGAGAGGCATGAACACAGCTGCCCCTTCCGCACGCAGCCTATGAATTTGGCTAACGGTAGATTTTACACTAAGTACTGGCTTTTGGATGTTCAATCGTGAAACGCCGAAGGTCACTTCAGCCTGATACAGTCCACCTCCTCCGTGGCCGGCACGGCGCTGGTTTTGAGGTCGAGCTCGGTGCTGGACTTGCTCCCGTGGTGGGAGGGGCGCCCGTGGAGCCGCATCATCCTCTTGCAGTACTTGATGGTGTTGTTCTTGACCGCCACGAAGCACACGGTGTTGATCACGCTGTTGCTCATAGCGATGCACTCCACGACGTAGAAGGCCGTGAGGTAGTGCTTCTCCTTGATGAACACGGCGGGGAAGAAGTCACGCACGATGGTGAGGCCGTAGAAGGGCGCCCAGCACAGCACGTAGGCGGTGAGGATGCCCACGAGCACCAGCACCGTCTTCCGGCGGCAGCGCAGCCGCTTCCGGATCTGCTCCGTCTGGAAACCCGGGACGGCCTTGAACCAGAGTTCCCGCGAGATCCTGGCGTAGCACAGGGCCATGGTGACCACGGGGCACACGAACTCGACGCCGAAGATGAAGAGGAAGTAGGACTTGTAGTAGAGCTGCTGGTCCACCGGCCAGATCTGGCCGCAGAAGACCTTTCTCTGGTTTTTGACGATGAAGAGGACCGTTTCTGTTGCAAAGTAGGCAGACGGGATGGCGATGAGAATGGACACCACCCAGACCAAAGCGATGAGGAAGGAGGCCGTCTGGTAATTCATCCGTGGCTTCAAGGGGTGAACGATAGCGAGATATCTGGTGGGGGAGGGAAGCCATCAATAATAATAATAACAATAATAATATGTAGAACATTTTATTGAGAGCATTTATTAGTTTCTTACTAACCCCAAACACACACAAAAGCAGGCAAAGTGTCTCAATGAGATCCCATGCACCTAGTTATCCAGCTTCAACAAGCTTTGTCTTATTAACGACATCATTTTGCGAAGTGAGTAGTGTAGAGGAAACAACATAGAACTTGGGTCAAACAGATGGAATAAATCCCAGCTTTTCCTTTGATTGGCTTTGAGGTATGGAGTGAATCATTCAGTCTCTCTGAGATGTATTTCCTCAACTGCAACATGGGATAAAATGACAACCACCTTGCAGGGCTGCTGTGAACATTAAATACAATGTTAGCAGAATGCTTGGCATGTAGTAGGTGTTCAATAAGTACATGTGACCTATTATTATGGTGTCCTATTGGCTTTTTCAATCTTGCCATTTTGACCAAGAACACAATACTTGGAAGACTTTTCATTACAGATATCTCATGCTATAAAGAGGTGGGGCCCTTTTCAAGGCAGTGAATTAGTACTTTCTCTTCCCCTGCTGGTATCATCCTGCATTACTGAGCAGGAGAGTAGGGTGGTCTGAGGTGGAATCTAAGGAATCAATGAGAAGTAAATGACTTGCCCATGTTCACTTGGTACTGGGACCAGAATCCAGGTTTCTGACACAAAACTTTTACACCCATCTCCTTGGGCTTTCTCAAGCTCAGATGAGAAGGTGGGTGAAGTCACATTGACACCCTAAAGCAAGGTGTTTGTTACCATCTATTTGCTCCTTCTAGGATTTCTATGACTTGACATAGAATCTCTTCCAGGCCCTCTAAACATGAACCTTATTATTTTTGGCAGTAGGTAGTCCTTCTGATATTTATATGTAGTAGAACAGGCATATTTACCTGGTTACTTTTAAGAAACCCCTGTTATATTAAAAAACATATCCTACATTATAAAGACAAAAAGATTTTAGTGGGACAAAGGGGATGAGGAAAGTAATAATTTTCACCTGAGTAAACATCAGAATCACTCAGGGAATTAGAAATGTAGACCTAGCCCAGGAATTCCCATTCAGCAGAGCTGGGGTGGGGCCCAGTAATCTTTGATTCACTGTATTAAATGGTAGCCTAGGGAATTTTGCAGTTGGTTGATGGGTACATTTCATAAACATTAGTTTTAGGGCTGGAGAATACCAGAGTTACAATAACAAAATTGTTTTTCCTTCAGGAATCTCTACATGCCAGTGACTGAATGGCAGAACGACCAGAATGACTGGTTGTCCATTCACTATGATGTGCACTGACCACCAGGGGGAAGATGCTCAGTGCAAGAGCTGTTCCCTGGTGGTTAGTGCACTCCTGCAGCTGCTGGGCTGACTGGGATGAGGAGTGCTCCCACAGCAGGCTGATCCCTGCAGGCCATGCCCCCCTCCAGTGCACGAATCCATGCACCAGGCCTCTAGTTTCGTTATAAAAAAAGATGCCACTTATGTATGTGCATTTTATTATCATAAACAATAATCAACTGGTTGTTAAAAAAGAACAACAAACCGAAATAGCACCGAGAACTAGAGAAAAACAAAAGGGTTGAAAGGAGACAAAAGGGAAAAAAGATGATTAAAAACACATTATGAAGACAAGTCTCAGCACAGCTCACAATGATGGACCAAGAGAATGTGACACCAACTGCTCAAACTGCCCCTGCTGGCCTACAACACAGCAGAAATAAAACATGAGTCTGATTTATCATAATTTGCTATTAGAAATTTCACTTTACAAATCTTTAACAGAGCAAGGACTTCCAGAATATCTCATGCAAATATATGCAAATGAGCATATAAATATATACAAAAAAGCAAAGGAAGTTTTCCCTTCCTTTTCTGCAAATAAGCCCTATTGTTGATTTTATAGAAACAAGAGTACATCCTGTATGATTCCACTTTTATGAAGTTAAATAACAGGGTCGTGTGTAGTGGGAGGATTGCCAGGTGAGGGGCATCAGGAAGTTTTCTAGGTGATGAAAATGTTCTATATCTTTTAAAAAATATGTATATATTACTGATTTTTTACAGAGAGTAAGGGAGAGAGATAGAAACATTGATGAGAGAGAAACATCGATCAGCTGCCTCCTACACACTCCCCACTGGGGATGTGCCCGCAACCAAGGTATGTGCCCTTGACCAGAATTGAATCTGGGACCTTTCAGTCCGCAGACCGACGTTCTATCCACTGAACCAAACCTGTTTTGGCAAAAAATGTTCTATATTTTGGTCTGGGTAGTGGTTACAGAATAACGGTACAATCTACCTTGACTGGAAGCTGCCCTGGTTAACTCTCACGTG
The DNA here is from genome assembly GCA_963924515.1 of Vespertilio murinus. Taxonomy (NCBI): domain Eukaryota; kingdom Metazoa; phylum Chordata; class Mammalia; order Chiroptera; family Vespertilionidae; genus Vespertilio; species Vespertilio murinus. The sequence continues at coordinate 62,659,931 of OZ004709.1, forward strand.
GCGGCCTAAACTTTCTGCTTTTGTTTTGTGTTTGATACAACATATGGTTATGTAACATGCATATACATCTATGGTATTCGGGGACATAGTCCAGAGCTGGGGGGCCCAGGAGCCTCACGCTTGCTCCCATTGGGAGCATGAGCCACAATTGGAAAAAACAGGTCCCCTCTTGCCCTGTGCTAGCTCAGCGAGCATTCACATATGAAGCAATGCGAACAGTCAGAGCTGAAGTGAGGAGAGGGGCAGCCCGGTCCACCCCCCATTTTCACCCCTGCCCAACATCCTCACCTGTCAATAGCGATGGCCAGCAGAGCATTCGTGGAGACATAGAGTGATACTGTGCGCAGGTAGTTGACTGAGGCACAGAGCACATGGCCATGCTCCCAGGAGAGCTGCCGCACCACATAGTAGTCCATCTCGAAGGGGCAGCAGACTATGGCCACCAGGAAGTCAGAGATGGCCAGGTTAGCAATGAGCAGATTGGTGAGGTTCCGTAGCTTCTTATAGCGGGCGAGAGCAGCAATGAAGACAAAGTTACCAATGCCGCAAACCAGCATGATGCCAGCCAGTGCTATACCGATGACTATCTTGGCTGCGAAGAAGGTCCGAGTCTTGGTCAGGTCCTCATCCTCATCCAGAGGGAAGCCATAATCATCATACGTGAAATTGAAGGGATGGGAGGAGACACGGTCTTGGAATGGACTGAAGTTGGGTGTAAAACTAATGTTTACATTCTGGGTGGCCATGATGAAGCTTGCAGGTGGAGTGGTGGGTGGAGGTCTCAGGATCTGAGTACGCTGAGCTCGGGGTCCAGATTTTCTGCTCTCACGAGGCCGGTGAGCCTAGCACCGTGCCCACATCTTTGGGAGAGTCAACATGCCATCCTGGATCCTGGAAGGAGACACAACCAGTGCACAACATGCAGGAGAACGTCTGGTAGCATTCCCACAGAGCCCCCCAGGCAAGGCCAACTAGACCTGGTGGCCACCCACAGACAGAACTACCCAGGGTGCAGGGGCGAGGAGACATGAGATCTAGAAACTGGGAAATCCTCCACTGACTGTTGGGCTGTCAGGAGGGACTGGGCATAGGATGGGCTGGACTCTCCAAAGACATGCAAGAAGAATGTGTATCTTGTCCTCCCCCATCCCCCAGGGGAAGGGACCCCTTGGACTGCCCAGTCACCACTCTCCCTTTCCCCAACAGCCTTCCAGGGGTCCTGGAAGTTTTCCAGGGCTGCTCCAGGCAACTAGCCCAGTCACAATGTGGTGCCATCCGTTAGCCAGGGACAATGAAGCCGAAGGACTTGGATACAGCAGGGTCTTTCCTCTATAGCAGGTCACTGTTCCCTCCTTTCTGGCCAAGCCACGGACTTGGAAATGACCAAATCTATCTTCACATGGACTGGCTGAATCATCTTGGGGCAGTGATTTACGCTCTCTGCGTGCCAATCTCCTTGTAAACCAAACTCCTGCTGCCCAGCCCAGGACCCGGCACACAGTGGGAGACCCATAGGAATCTGTCGAATGAATGAATGAGGATCCTAACCAGGATCCACAGGTGGAGGGGGCTGTGGGTGGGAAGGCATTCTTCAACCGCTACCCTACATTCTGGGAACCAGCTTTAGAAAGAAATCCTTTGTCTGCTTTCCCTCCCTCCTTTGTCCCCAGTTCCCCTCCCAGAATCAGCCCCGACTGGGAAGCACCATGGCCTGTCACCACGGTGTGTGTCCTCTGAAAGTGGTAGCTGCTCCAAGGCTGGGCCTCATTGGAAACAGCCCTGCTAGGGGCAGGTAAGTGTTGGCGAGGGCCCAGGAGGCCTGAGGACTGGGCTGTCCTTTATATCCTCAAGATGCCCCTGGGAGAGGAAATAAAATCTCTGAAGTACCAAGCCTTCAGGAGAAAGGGTGTCATTGAGTTCAAGATATCGGAGCAGTCGGAAAAAGGACGCGGACCCCCAACACTCGAAATGGGAGCTCCAGTGACCGCCTGCACCCCTTCCCCTTAGCACACCTGGGAAGACTTCAAGTGTGGGGGCCCCGGGATGCTGGTTAGCAAGAAGTGGACCCAACTGGACAGGCGGTAGGGCCCCGCCCTCTGAGAGGAGGGGTAGAGCGAGGGAACTGCCCCGGGAAGGGAGGACCGGATGGAGGGCGGCGGGAGCACTACCATCTGCGGTAAACCTTCGGAGAGGTGAAGTCCAAGTCCCAGTGGCATTCCAGACGGGGTGTCCTTCCTCCTGGTCGCCTCTAGGACTTACGGGAGGCCCAACGCCCGACAACACAGCCCCAGATGGAGAAGCAGGAACCACGCCCTCTTGGCCACTACGCTCCGCGCCTCTGCAGTGCCGGGACCCCAGAGGAAGGGGCGCACCTGGAGCGGGCAGGCCATCGTCCCATTCCACGGGCTGCATCCTGTCCTTGACCAACTCGCCCAAGAGCCCTCTCCTCCCCTTTCCCGATTAACCATCCAGCGTGGCCGCGCGGTCCCAGAGGAGCCGCCTAGGCAGAGGCGAGATTCAAGTCAGAAATTCGGGCTCCAAAAACGCAAAGCGTGCGGGGCCTCAGGGCGAGAAGAAAACTGCGGATGGGGAAGGAAGCGGTGAGAGGAAATTTCCCCCCAAAAGCTTCCCCTTTCTGCTCTCCTTTCAAGAAGGCGGTCGTCCTAGCATCCGTCACCCCACCCCACACTCCCGTCTCACTGGCCACCCTCCGCCGGGCTCCGCAGGTGGGTGGCGTGGGGCGCTCTGCCCGCACCAACTCCTCTACTTCGAGCCACCCCGGGGGCGTCCCGAGGAAGGCTGGAGGCAAAGCAGCCCCAATCCCTCCGAGAAAAAGTGGGCGTCGGCTACCAAGGGAGCTTTGGTCCGCGGTCCTCGGCACTTACCTGCTTCCGTGCCTCCTTCCCGCGCGCTCCGTGGCCCGGTCGGTTCCCGCTCTGGGGACACGGTCTTGCACTTGCAAAGGCGCAGCGGGGTGTGTGTGTGTGTGTGTGTGTGTGTGTGTGTGTGTGTGTGTGTGTGTGTGTGTGTGTTTTGCCCCAGCGCGCTTCCCGGGAGCGTAGCGGTCTTGCTCTGGCAGCGGGATTGGGCGCTCGCCTCGGCAGCTCCTGGAGCCGCGGACCCAGCCCGGAGCGCCCCGCCCCGCCCCGCGCCCTGCTCCGCCCCGGGCGTCCCCCGCCCGCTTCCCAGCCCAGGCGGAAGAGGGGCGCCGGGCTCTCCCTCACCCGGTGCGCCCCTGGGAGCCGGACGCACGGAGCTCTGGCCGCGCTGGCGGGCATTCCCAGTCCGGGGTGTCGGGTCCTCGCTGAGGTGTCTGCGCCTTTCCACCCTAGTGTCACAGGGTTTAGCTGATGCGATTCGGAGCCACCGGCAAGGCTCTCTGCGCCTCACACGGGCGCCCCCCGGACAGTGGCGGTGCAGGAGCTGAGCGTCTGGTCTCCAGCAGGATCCCAGCGCCAGAGTCCGCTCCCTGCACGTTGACTCCTTCAAGAGGAGTTTGGGGTGCAGTCTGGGAGACTCCTTCGAGCGCAGAGAGAGCTCTGTGGGGGGGGGGGGGTGGTGGTGGTGGAGGAGGCACCTTCCGAGGAACCTGGGGGTTGAGGGCAGAGTGAATGCTCAAAGCTTTAATGAATAAATGTATATAACATCTTTTTGTATATATGCAAATGTATTTGGTGAAGACCTCACCAAAACCCTGCGATGCCCACTGCCAGATTTCTCGGCCCTTCAAAGGCCATCGCAGCTGGACTTCTGCCTGTCTGTTGGGAGGCTCCCGAGTCCTTCATTTGCTTCCGACAGGCTTTGGTTCTAGGCAATTTTGGTAATCTCCCTAGTTCTTGATTTCCTTACACATGGAGCGAGGGGATTAATCTCTATAAAGATCTGCTCCCCCCTTCCCGTCTCTGCCCCTACCCCCTACCCCACCCCCCTCTCTCTGGAAAGCACAGAGGGAAGCTCTGGGTTTTCATAATTTGAACTGGGAGTTGTGACAGGAGACTGAACCCTCCACTGATATATCCCAGTTATTGTCCACTTGGAATACGGACTCTGCTTTGTCAGATCTTCCCATTTTCTCAGAGTGTGGAATCTCTGAGATTTATACTTTGTTGGTTAAAACAAAACCTATGCTGGCCAAATACAGCAAATCTCAAAATGAATACAGTTCCTTTGGGCAGTAACTTAAAATTCCTGAAATCCTTTGAGTGGTGACATTGTGATTTTTGCCTTTCCACCTTGTGTGGAATTAACCCTACCCTTCTCCCCTTTCAAAAAATATTTTCCAACTTCACTGAGATATAAATGACATATAACATTGCATAAGTTTAAGGTATAAAATTTGATGACTTGATTATATATATATATATATATATATATATATATATATATATATACTGTGAAATGACTAGCATAATAAGGTTAGTCAACACATCCATCACCAAGCATAATTATAATGTGTGTGTGTGGTGAGATCTGATTTCTTAGCAACTTTCAAGTATTCCATATTTATAATTGTAAATGGCCATTGTGTGGATATACTCTAATTTTAAAAAATATTTCTGTTGCTAGACACATTGGTTTGATATTTTCAAAATATACCTCTTAAATTACTAATTGAATTATATCCCAAATTTTAGCAGAGTGCTATACATAGTGCTATAATATAAAATAAATAGTTCTTTAATGAATAAATATATATAACATCTTTTTGTATATATGCAAATATATTTGAATGACAATTTCCTAGAAGTGGCATTGCTCAAGACATAAAAGCATTTTAAAATTTTGTAGAGATTGCCACATTGAACTCCATTGTGGTCTAACCATTTTTCACTTTTGCAGTAAGCAGTCTTTTGTAGAGGCGACTGTCTGGACTGCATTTGAATCATTAATCAAATGTCTGTTGAGATCAAAGAAGGCAATATTGAAAAGCATGATTTCTCATGAATGCAGTTCTCTCACATCTGTCCTCAGTTCTGAATGCAGGGTGCCTTCTCAGTAATTTAAAGTATGGTAGGGAAGGGCACTGTTTCTGAGAACATTACCTCAAGATATTTTTTTGTGGTCTGTGTGTCTCTCTTGTAGTAATCTATACTAATAAAAGGGTAATATGCTAATTAGACCAGATGTCTTCCGGATGTCCTTCTTGACAAAGCCGGGTCCTGGGTGTCAGTGGCTGTGGCCCAGGAGAGGGAGAAGCTGCCTACCCCTGATCCCAGATTCCTGCAGCTGGCCAGAGGGAGGAAATCCTGGGTCCCGGGTGCGGGACCAAGGCAGAGGCAGTTAGGGGTGATCAGGCCAGCAGGGGAGCAGTTAGGGGTGAAGAGGCAGACAGGCAGAGGTGGTTAGGCAGGCAGGCAGGGGTGGTTAGAGATGATCAGGCAGGCAGGTAAGCATGCAAATGGTTAGAAACCAGTGGTCCCAGATTGTGAGAGGCATGTCTGACTGCTAGTTTAGGCCTGATCCCCATAGGGATCGAACATTCCCCGAGTGGTCCCAGATTGGAGAGGGTGCAGGTCGGGCTGAGGGACGCCCCCCCCCCACATGTACAAATTTCATGTACCGGGTCTCTAGTTAATTATAAAATTAAAAATGCATTCTTGTTACCCAGCTGACATGGCTCCCGGGTTGAGCATTGACCTATGAACCAGGAGGTCATGGTTTGATTACAGGTCAGGGCATATGACTGGGTTGCAGGCTTGATCCCCAGTAGAGGGTGTGTAGCAGGCAGACAATCAATGATTCTCTTTCATCATTGATGTTTTTATCTTTCCCTCTCCCTTCCTCCCTGAAATAAATAAAAATGTATTTTTAAAAAATGTACTCTTGTAGACACATTGTTTGGTAAGCTCTTTAATTACTTTACAAGTAAATGTAATTAAGCTTTATAAATTATAGTTGGAAGAGGTGGAGCATAATTAAACGGTTCTAGGTGCACTGACACAGACTCCTCTCTTTCATTCAATCCAGCTGGGAGGAGTGGCTCTGTAAGACATGCTGGTTGGCTCACTTGATCCAGAAAAAGTATTTTTTCTTTTCAGGTTTCCTAGTGCCTCCAGGGCAGAACCAGGAAGATGGCAGTCCGAGGGAGATGAGGCATCAAATAGATGCCTGCCAGTCACACTTTCTGCCTTTGGCATCCAAATTGGAAAGGAGAAAGTAAAACTGTCATTATTTATAGAAAACTCCTAGATCTAATAAATGAATTCAGCAAGGTAGCAGGATACAAAAATTAATAGTCATAAATTGGAATTTTTATACACCAATAATGAAATGTCAGAATGAGGAATTAAGAAAACAATCCCATTTGTTATTACAATGACAAAAATAATGTACCTAGGAATAAATTCAACCCAAGAGGTATAAAACCTGTACTTGGAAAATTATAGGATGCTGAATAAAGAAATTGAGGAAGATGCAAAACAGTGGAAAGCATATGCTGCATTCATGGATTGAGTAATTAACATTATTAAAATGTCCATACTATGCAGAGCAATGTATAAATTAAATACCATTACTACTAAAATACCAATGGCATATTTCACAGATCTAGAACAAATACTCCAAAAATTTAAATGGAACTTAAAAAATCCTGAGTAGCTGCAGCAATCTTGAGAAAGAAGGACAAAGCTGGAGGGATCACAATGCCAGATATCAAAACAGCCTGGTTCTGGCTAAGAACATATAGATCGGTGGAACCTAACAGAGAGCCCAGAAATCAACCCATACCCTTATGGTCAATTAATATTTGACAGGAGGCAAGAGAATACAATGGAGTAAAGACAGTCTCTTCAATAAATGGTGTTGAGAAAATTGGACATGTGCAAGCAAAAGAAGAAGAAGAAGAAGAAGAAGAAGAAGAAGAAGAAGAAGAAGAAGAAGGAAGAAGAAGAAGAAGAAGAAGAAGAAGAAGAAGAAGAAGAAGAGAAAGAAACTAGACCACCAATTAATACCTATATATAATAAACTCAAAATGGATAAAAAAAATTAAATGTAAGTCTTTGAGTCTGTCATCTTTACATATACCTCAAATGCCAAAGCAGTATCCTCATTGTGCCTGATGGTAACTCAATAGGTTACTCCAGTTATGATTTTTCTCTAAGCCCTTTTATCTTCACCTTAAAAACTATTATTAATGAAACTGGAACACCAAGCCAGGCTGGCCCTATAAGAAGTTAATGTTCTGTAACAGAAAGTTATACTTCAGATACTTTATACATGTGGGGAAAAAATCTCAGAAAAAGATACCACATGTTAACAGCGATTATCTGCAGATGGTAAAATTATGAATGAACTTTTTTGTTAATATTTATTTATTTATTTAAATATATTTGTATTGATTTTTTTTATTTTTTATTTTTTTACAGAGAGGAAGGTAGAGGGATAGAGAGTTAGAAACATTGATGAGAGAGAAACATTGATCAGCTGCCTCCTACATACCCCCTTCTAGGGATGTGCCTGCAACCAAAGTATATGCCCTTGACTGGAATCAAACCTGGGACCCTTTAGTCTGCAGGCCGACACTATCCACTGAGTCAAAAAAAAATTATTTTTTTATTTTTATTGATTAAAGTATTGCATATGTGTCCTTATCCCCCCATTCCCCCAATCCCCCATCATGCCCAATTCCCCCTGGTGTCTGTGTCCATCAGTTATGCTTATATGCATGTATACGAGTCCTTTGGTTGATCTCTCCTCCTTACCCCCACCTTCCCCTACCTTCCCTCTGAGGTTTGATGGTCTCATCGATGCTTCTCTTCCTCTGGATCTGTTTTTGTTCATCAGTTTATGTTGTTTCTTACATCCCACAAATGGTGAAATCATGTGACATTTATCTTTCTCTGACTGACTTATTTCGCTTAGCATAATGCTCTTCAGGTCCATCCATGCTGTTACAAATGATAGGAGTTCCTTCCTTTTTACAGCAGCATAGTATTCCATTTTGTAGATGTGCCACCGTTTTTTAATACACTCATCTGCTGATGGGCACTTAGGTTGTTTCCAAATCTTAGCTATTGTAAATTGTGCTGCTATGAACATAGGGGTGCATATATCCTTTGTGACTGGTGTTTCTAGTTTTTTGAGATATATTCCTAGAAGTGGTATTATTGGGTCAAATGGGAGTTCCGTTTTTAGTTTTTTTTTGGAAATTCCATACTGTTCTCCACAGTGGCTGCACCAATCTGCATTCCCACCAGCAGTGCACGTGGGTTCCTTCTTCTCTACATCCTCTCCAGCACTTGTCATTTGTTGATTTGTTGATAATAGCCTTTCTGACAGGTGTGAGATGGTACCTCATTGTTGTTTTGATTTGCATCTCTTGGATGATTAGTAACTTTGAGCATGTTTTCATATGTCCCTTCTGTATGTCCTCTTTTGATAAGTATCTATTTAGGTTTGTTGCCCATTTTTTTTATTGGGTTGTTTATCTTCCTTTTGTTAACTTGTATGAGGTCCCTGTAAATGTTGGAGATTAAACCCTTATCGATGATAACATTGGCAAATATGTTCTCCCATGCAGTGGGCTGTGCATAAACTTTTAATTTGTCTTTATTTTTAAATTGATGCACAGAAAAGTTGGATTACTTGTCTAATACAGAATATATATATATATATATATATAGAGAGAGAGAGAGAGAGCCAGAGTCTGTAATGTCCAAAACTAGGGGACTGCAGATCAGGCCTGGAGAGAGAGGCCCAGAGAAAGAAGCAGGGTCTGATCCGCAGCCTCCATGGTAGCTGTTTAGCAGCCCTTGACACTCTTTCTCTCCAGGCCTCTCCAGCAGCCCACATCTCTGATCAGGCCCAGAGATAGGCCTGGAGATACTGACTGGCATAGAAACTGACCAAATCTGGGTGAACTGTGAGGAGCCAATGCTTGCCTAGGAGGAGGAGCTTTTGATGCTGACTGACTTAGAAACCAACCAATCAGAACCTAATCTGGGTGAACTTGGAAGGCAGAACCTAAGGTGGGGGCTGAGGAGAGGTTTCAAGGGCAACAGCTGTTTGGTGTAAAGTGTAAGAAAGCGTTTCAATTTTTTAATAGTTTTGCAGTATAGTGCATATGGCTGGCTATCAGTCTAGATATAGGGATTATCTATTTTTTTCTGCCAAGAGCATCTCCTCCTGCTTAAAAAGGCTCCTCCACCCCATTCAAGCAATCCTATCCTATATAATCTATCAATACTACTAAAAGGGTAATATGCTAATTAGACCAAGTCGACTGGCCATCATCTGAATGTTTGACTTCTTTCCGGACAAAGCCATGGTGGTGGAGGTTGAAGCAGAGGCAGTTAGGGGTGATCAGGCCAGCAGGGGAGGGCAGTTGGAAGGGAGAGATCAGACTGGCAGGGGTTAGGGGCAATCAGGTCAGTAGGGGAGGGCCATTGGTGCAGAGATCAGATTGGCAGGGGAGGGCAGTTGGGGGCAAGATCAGGCCTTCTGGGTAGGGCAGTTAGGGATGATCAGGCAGGCAGGCAGAGGGATTAGGGACAATCAGGCAGGCAGGCAGAGGCAGTTAGGGACAATTAGGCAGGCAGAAAGGTGAATGGTTAGGACAGTCGTGGGCAAACTACGTCCCACGGGCCGGATCTAGCCCATTTGGCTGTTCTATCCAGCCTGTGGAGCCGAAAGAGCGGAGGGTTCTCTTGCTCTCCCCTCCGCTCCTTCACTAGCAGCCCAAGATGAGAGTGCCAGCATGGTCAGGTTGCTTTTGTTCTGGTCCTCCTGTCCAGTTTAAGAACCCATTGTGGCCCTCGAGTCAAAAAGTTTGCCCATCCCTGAGTTAGGAACTAACTGTCCAACTGCTGGTTCAATCTCACAGGGATTGGGCCTAAACCAGCAGTCAGACATCCCCTACGGGGTCCCCGATTGGAGAGGGTGCAGGCTGGGCTGAGGGGACCCCCCTCCCACCTGTAAGTAGACCACTAGTAGATATATACAAAACAAAAGCAATAAATTATCCAGATACTTGGTACCATGTAAATAACATTTCTTTTTGATACTTTCAATGTTTTTTTTTTAAGATAATTGGGGAATGGATTATGACAATCAGATAATTTTGCACAAATGTTTTCTAATAGCCAAATAATTGGTTAAGAACCATCTGCTCAAATGATTAAGTAGTGAAGAGGTTTCCCATTTGAGCAGATGGCTCTTAGCCAACTGTTTGCTATTAGAAAGATGGACACATTGGTAACCTTCCTTAGTCAGTGAACTCCATATACAGAGAAATATTAGGGCAAGTTATTCTGACAGCCTACGACTCAGATGATTCAACTCAAAGTTACTTGAGGAGCAGCTTCTCATAGGTCTTTACCTCAGTCAAGCATCACTGGTTGCAACTTGAACCAGCCCACGCGGAGAGGGTAACCAGGAGCAGAGAGCCAGGTTCATGTCATGAAACCCAAGTCAGAGCTCTCAGGGAACAGAATCTCAGCTGCAGGATCATCACAGGCCTGTGTCTCCACACTCTGGGGGCTCCGCCTGGTTTTCTGAATCCTCCTCTGTGTATGTGTTTGTCTCTCGCCCTGTCTCAGATCCAGCACCGTCTCACTTCTCACTTTCCAAGCCCAGGAATCCTACATGCTTAGGAGAGAAAGAGGACTTAACTGACTCATCGTGGGTTGGGCATCTGCCCTGGTGGTCCCTAGCCCACCAGGTGCATTTGTGTAATTTGGAGAAAGCATCCTTCCACCAGGCAGATGCAGCCCACCCACCCCTTTCCTTGTAGAGGACACAACCCACACAACGGTGCATGGCAACCCCTGTCCACTGCTGGTCACTCAGCTGTCGCTGGGATGTGAGCAGGCAGAATCACATGGTCTCCCCAAGTATGTGGGTGGGGAGATGCCCCACACCAGGGGACAAAAACAGCTCTAGGACTTTCTACCCCACTACTTTCAGGCAAATCTGGTTACGGGGGGGGGGGGGGGGAGGCTAACCCATTTTGTGCTGGCATGTCCCATGAAGCAACTTAAGCTTGTAAGCATAGAGAACACAATTAAATTAAAGTTGATAAATGTGCTAAGGAAAGATAAAATAGAGATCACCTGGCCTCAACTTGTATCATTAAATGACAGTGAAGTATGAGATCACTTTTTGAGACTTACCACCGAAAAACAAATGGTTTATTAAAGAAAGGAAGAGATGCTCTTCAGGTTTTCATTTCAGAAATTTAGACACCTGGAATGGTTTGGGATTCTGTCTGGGGGGTGAGGTGGGGAGGGAACAGGCATGAGACAAGGTCTCCGGTATGTCTTCTGGTCCCAGGATATCTGGCTCAGAGAAAGCAATCTGATTTTTCCTTTTTGAACTTTCTTTGAACCCACTCCCACAAACTGGCTCATGGTTTTCTGAAATCTGTTTGTAATTGTCGACCTTGTTCCCACGTTAGACATAAAAACCCATATGCATTTCAGGACAGTGGCCGGTCCCTTCTGTATGTGTTTTCCTCCCTACTCCCCGCCCTCTCCTATGTTTGACAAGACTCCCGGGTTCCCCTGTCTCCCTGCAGAGCAGACTCTCCTGCTGGGCCATCACTCACTCAGCTTCACCTCTCTGCCCTGCTGGTGATGTGACATTTCCTTTGACGGCAACTGCCACTGATGGCCCTTGCCCAGCTCCTCACCTTCCCTTTAGACCCAAGATAGCTGGACACACATTTCAAAATGTCATTCCATTGGCCTTTGTGAAACGACAAGGCATTTCCTTCTCTGGTAGTTGGAGGGCAACATATTTATAATTGATCTCAGAATTTTCTTTGAGACATTGGGACTGTTCCTAGATTTTCTGTTTCAGCGTTTGCTGCCTATTTTCTAGCCTCCAAATAACCGCAACTTGATTCAATTCAAGGCAATCGATACTAACTCTGGGTTGGATGGGCCAGTGGTGGCAGGAGGCTAGGATGGTCACGTTTACACCATGGGTAGAATTGGGTTGATTAGCCCTGTCTGTGCGCAGGTTTGTGGAGTTTCTGTATCTTTTCTAACCCCATCATCCTGGTACGTTATCTTCTTGTTTGGAGAATATTGAGTTATACAACATGTCTTATGCTGTACGTGTGACATGACTTAAGGTTTTAAAAGCCTAGGGAGAAAACAGCTCATTCTAGAAGTTTTGGCTTAAAAGCTGAAGAAGATTTGTAGGAGACAGGTTTTATATAAAACGTCGACAAATCTCTCAGCAACAGAGGACCCTTATGGGAAAGGCACAGTGGAGATGCAATGGCTTTCTGTGTGCATGGCTTAGGAATCCCATGGTCGAGCCATAACATTGTTAGGATGTAGGGGCCAAGGAACTCAGAGTAGCAAGAATAGTCTTCAAACGAGATTTAAAAGTGTTTTCTGCCAGGCAGGCAGGGACAGAAAAGGGGATCCTCAGAGCAAAGGAGGCCATTGAGAAAATAGTCACAGAATTAATCCTCTAATTAAGTAGCTGGACACCTTCTGGAGCATTTTGATAACTTTCCAGAGTTCAGGAGATGCTCACAAAGAGGAAATTTTAATTAAGCACGATTGGATAATTGTGAAGCACGGGTGTCAGAGAACTCGTTTTGGATTACACTACCTAGACTATGAAACCGTTAGGAGTAGAAACTGGAGATGAATGATCATGCCTTCTGATGCTTTTGTAAAGGCTGTCACAGAACATGTGTTAGCGAGTGTGTTCTCCACCATCACCCAGACTGAAGGATGACTTACATCTGCGGATACACTTAGAAACAGGCACGTTCAGTGGGTCTGGTTCTCTGGTGTGGCTGTACGCCGAAATCACCCAAAGGAGTTATAAAAAAAAACCCTGATCTCGAGGGTCTGCTCCTCCAAAATTTTCAAGTTTGCTTTAAGGCTAAAAACAAGAATGAGAGCAAAAACCTCCGAGGTTATCTTGTACTGTGGGCCAGGAAATCCTTGGACCGGAGTCCCTGGGGAGGCTGGGACGGGAGAGCCCAGGAAACTGCCTGTCCTGCCCTGGGGGGCATCTTCCTGCTGAGAGCCAGGACCTCCCTGCCACCTGCTCACCAGCAGGTCTAAGAGCTCAGTTTGGCTTTTGAAATCAGTTTAGCCACAGAAAGTTCCCAACTCTTCCTTCTGCTGCTCTCGCTGGAGGGTTCTGGTTTCACACCGCCTTGGCTCACTGTGTGTTCCCTGAGGAAGCCACAGGGAACAGAGAACTGTCATTATCACTCATCGCCCCTCCGCTTCCAAAATTACTCATCCCAGAGGCAGTTGGGAAACAGGAAATGGGTACTGTTCTATGAAATTTTGGTCATCTCCATGGGGGATGGACTCCAGGCTCATGTATTGCTGTTGACTCAGCATGCACCACTTTTAAATATTACTCCTGAAGAAAGACCTGAAATTGAGAATTGAAAAATTTCCTGTCTCCCCCAGTTCCTTCCAAGGGAAGTGCCAGCTGGGCCTCTGAGCCCCAGTTGGAGAATTTTTCCTTTCCTCATACACTGTAGGGCCTCAAGAAGACTTTCCAACCTGGGCAGCTACCCCCCATCGGTGCCCACAGCTCCTAGTCTGAACAGCAGTGGCTTGGAACTGACAGAATCTGTTTTTTCCACTTTTTTGGGGGGGGTTTGTTTTGTTTGTTAATTCCTACCTGAGGATATTTTTTTCATTGATTTTTAGAGGGTGGAAGGGAGGGGGAGAGACAGAAAGAGAGAGAGAAAAAAAACATCAATGTGAGAGAGGCACGTTGATTGGTCGCTTCCCGCACATGCCAGACCAGGGCTGGGGATTGAGCCTGCAGCCAAGCTATGGGCCCTTGACAGGACCCTTTAGTTCAAGGGCCAACACTCTCTCCACTGAGCCAAACCGGCTAGGGCTCCAGTTCTGAATTCAGTTCCAGAATAGTCCTCATATTCTATTGTAACATTTGGATGTGTGTTTAAAATGCAGATAACAGTATGCTCTTTTTTTTTTCTCTGACAAGAAAAGAAAATCATCAGGTTTTCATGTTAGCAACACTAGGTAAGGGAGGTGACTCTGAGCTGGTTTTGGATGATGAGCTGGTAGCCCAGGGGAGGGCAGACAATGGGTAGGAGAGGAGAAGACGGTTCAGGCTGGTGGCCGTTGGTATGGAGGTGTGAGGCTGCATGGAGCATTCTGGAAACCACCGGCCATCCAGTGAGGCTAGAGAGTAGAATAAGGAAGGGGGTCACGGTGAAAGGAAACTCTGACAAGGTGGACAAGGAACAGGCCACAGGCAGTCTCATTTCCTGATACATTAAAGACTGTGGACTTTGTTCTTTAGGCCTTTGGTTTTCCATTTTTGCATTTGTGAATTGTTTCTTGGATGCTGTCACTGACTATAGGCAAATTAAGAAGAAAATTCAACATAATGTTAAAAAACACCGAAGCGTGTTTTTAAAAAAGAAATGAAATAATCTACGGTACACTAATAAAAGAGTAAGATGCAAATTGGTCCATCAGCAAATCAAGAGTGAGTATGCAAATTAACCCAACAAAGATGGCAGGTTAATTTGCATATATAGGCACTGAGCAGCTAGGGGCAGAGTGGGACACTTGCTTTATTGCCATGGTGACAGTGCAGGTGTTCTGCAGTGTTTCAGCCACTCCGGGCCTCTGGGCAGCATGGGAAGGCAGAAAGGTGGCTCTGGGAGTGAAAAAGTGGCTCCGGCTGGAGCGAAGGCAGTGCTGGCAGCCAGGGGAAGAAAGGCCCATTCTTGGACGAATCTTCATTCATCAGGCCTCTAGTTGTTTCGTATCAGTGAGATGGTATTTTCTGCACTTTTATCAAAGCTTAAGGGTAGAGAAGCTGTGTCACATCAATTTATTTTCTTAGTCTTTCTAAATCCATAAATTCCTGACTTACAGTACATACTGGGAATGGCAGCCAGTGTTTGGCAGCTCTTTCAGACGGATCTGCATACATGGACTGAACAGAGACAGGCATTCTGGAGGATTCTCTTAGAAGACCACATCCAGCACTTTGTTGGATGAAAGTCAACAGGAACGCGGTTCTTGAGGTTGGAGAGTCAAGTGTTTCCACCTGGGAGCGATGGATTTGTATCTACTCTTTGGTTGAATTTAGCTACAAAGCATTCTTCATAGACTATTGTAACCTTTGGATGTAGTTTTAAAATACAAATGATAGTATGCTGCTGATTTCTTTCTCTGACACGGAAGGAAAAACATCAAGAATTGGCAAAGAATCAAATGCTCAAGGATGGAGCCGTTTGTACAATTTGTTTTAAAGTTATTTTTCTTCAACACCTGGAAGATATATGTTACTCATGTGACTTCTGCAGCCAAGTTGCTAAAGACAAACGTGTTTCCTTTGTAGCAAACCTGCTTTCCACTCTGATTGACTTTGGGTTTTGTGTTTATCTTTAGAAAAACATTTTTTAAAATAAGCCCTGGTAGGAGCCCAGGGCTACAAATACCTTCCCAGTGTCGATGATTGAGCTCATCCCAGTGGACATGCTCTTAGCCAGTCCAGTCTTCGTCCTTCACTGACACACAAGCCAAGCGACCCACCACTCAGGTGTCCTTTTGTTTTGACGTTGCACCATATGTTCATGTATGAATTTAAAAAAATTCTATATGCTGAGAGTCTTTACTCAATACTGAGAAATTCTTCAGCAGTATTTTTGCACCTTTTCTCTGTTTCTTTTCTGTGTGCGTGTGTGTGTGTGTGTGTGTGTGTGTGTGTGTGTGTGTGTGTAATCTTCCTTCTTTGGGTTCATGTTGTTGTTTCTGCTTTCTGTAATCTGGGCCTTTGCTTATGCTGTTTCCTCTCTCTGGAATGCACTTGCCACCAAACCCTCTCCCCATTTCCTTCAAGGTTCAGCTTAAATAATTCCTCTTCCATGAAACTTCTTTTGACCCCTAAGTGGTTACACCCCGTTCTCTGGTCATCTTTAAAGTCTCTATTGTGTGACAGCCTCTGTGCTAAGCATTTCAACATGTTGATTTGGTTTATTCTCAAAACAATACATTGAGGGAGGTAGTATGATTCTCACTTTCCAGTGAGGACACTGAGGCCGCACATAGCTGTAAGCTAAGCTGGGATGGGACCCAGGTCTGGTCGACTGCAGGGCATGCTTGGCTAACCACCTTGTTCCAAGGTCTCGGGAAAGGCAATGTCCGAGTACACCAGACCAGGTCGCTTAGTGACCGTTAAACATTTGGAGTGTGTTGTTTGGCCAGAGCCACAGCTAAAAGTTGCTTCTGTCCTAAAACGGTGATTTCTGTGGCAACTGGGAAGTCTTGTGGCCCTGGCGACTCTCAACCCAAATCACTCTTAGGCTTTTGGAATGAGCGCTGGGCCAGTACTTACATAACTGAGGAGTAGTAAGAGTGGGAGGCAGCAATTGTATTTACATTTGAAGGATTATTCATGCAATTCTCAGGGTATATTGGAACAGGTTTACACTTCTCAAATAATTTACAAATGTCTTTTTTTGTTGTTTTTAAAATAAATCTTTATTGTTCAGATTATTACAGATGTGTTCCTCTTTTTTTTCTTTTTTTTTTAAAAAATTATTAAGGTATTATATGTGTACATAGCTTACCATTGCCCCCCCTCCCATACATGCCCTCCCTCCCCAGAGTTTTGTGTTCGTTGGTTGTACTTATATGCATCCATACCAGTCCTTCCATTGATCTCTTATCTCCCCCAGATCTCCCTTCCCTCCCCGCTGTCACTTGACAGTCTGCTTGTTTTACGGTGACTATCTCAGGACAACATGAATAGAATCCGCTCCTCCTCCGGTACACTCCCCCCCCCCCCCCCCCGTCCCACCACTTTCCCAGGGCACACGGCTCTCCCGGGGCACATGGCTCCCCCTACAAATGTCTTAAATGTCAATATGCAAAAAAGTCGGTGACATTTGAAGAAGCTCTCCTAGTTTATATCTTTACTAGAGGCCTGGGTCACAAAATTCATGCATTCAGGGGGGTTGGGGGGAAGTCCCTCGGTCTGGCCTGCACCCTCTTGCAGTCTGGGAGCCCTCGGGGGATGCCCAACTGACAGGGGGATCAGGCCTAAGCCAGCAGTCGGACATCTTTCGCACTGCCTAGGTGGTAGGAGAGGCTCCCGCCACTGCTGCTGCTCTTGCTAGCTGTGACCCCCGCTTCTGGCTGAGCGGAGCTCCCCCTGGGGGAGCACCCTGACCATGAGGGGGCAGCTCCTGCATTAAGTGCCTGCCCCCTGGCGATCAGTGCACCTCATAGCGACCAGTCATTCTGCTGTTCAGTCAATTTGCATATTACCCTTTTAATATATAGGATATAAATAGAGAGAGCCCATAATTCCTGCAAAATTGTCAAAGCCATAACAAGGCTTGACAAAACAGCTGGATTTTGCTAGGATGAACATTTTGTGTTAGCTTGATCTTCTTTGGTATTTTGAAGAGTTGTGATATTTTTACAAGGTCTGTGATGCTGATTACATGATAGCAAAAGGCTCTCTCTCTCTCTCTCTCTCTCTCTCTCTCTCTCTCTGAGATTTTGAAAACAGGTCTGAGATTATTAGGGGGTAATCACCTTCCAAATGCATGACTTTTATTTCCTTTGGTGTTGAGGTCAAGGTGGACGTTCTCAAGACTGGATGGAAAAATGGCTCTGTTTTGGGTGGGGGTGGGGGGAATGTGGGAAGGACAGGCCATGCAAGGGGAAGTCACCTGTACTACTTCCTTAAGAACACTCTCAGCCTGTCTGCCTAAGCTGCAACCCCCTTCTGAAAGGTTCCTATATAGGAGTCAGTGTTATGTTGTTCTCCAAAAGATATGTTGAAGTCCTAATTTCTGATACTTGGGAATGTAATCTTATTTGGAAATAGAATCTTTACTGACATACCAGTAATCAACTTAAGATTAAGTCATAGAGCGGCCCCTCATCCAATATAACTGGTGCTATTATAAGAAGAGAGAAATTTGGATATGGACACACACAGAGTGTAGGCAGTTATGTGAAGATGGAGGCAGTGGTTGGAGTGGTGCTGCCACAAGCCAGGGAATGCCTGTGGCTACCTGAAGCTGGATCTGGCAAGGAAGGATCCTGGCCTCGAGGCTTCAGAGGGAGCCTGGCCTTGTCAAGACCTTGATTTAAATCTTCTAGCTTCCAGAACTGGGGGAGAATACATTTCTGCTCTTTTAAGCCAGATGGCGGTTACTTTGGTACAGCAGGCTCAGGGACATAATATAGTCAGAGACTCTCAACCCTGGCTGGTATTTAGAAATACCTGAGGAGCTAATAGACAATACCAATGCCTGATCCCCCTTTTCCCAGACCAATAGAATTTCCATGATATTAGCTTTGGGCTGGATATCTTTTTATTTATTTAAAAATATGTTTTATTGATATTTTACAGAGAGGAAGGGAGAGAGATAGAGAGCTAGAAATGTCAATGAGAGGGAAACATTGACCAGCTACCTCTTGCACACCCCCTACTGGGGATGTGCCCGCAACCAATGTACATGCCCCTGACCGGAATCGAACCTGGGACCTTTCAGTCTCTACCACTGAGCCAAACCGGCCTTGGCTGGATATCTTTTTAAATGTCTCCTCCTTTTTGGTAGGTAATTCTGATGTGCAACTAGGGCTGAGAACCACCATAAGGTAATCATTCTTTGTACCCCAGGTTCCTACTTAAAGAGGCCAATGACTGGCACCTCTGACCCACAGATAGGTACGCTCTGGCCTTTGAAGCGGAAGAACTCTGCCCAACAGGAGCATCCTATGCAGAAAAGGCTATGTGTTCTGACCCAGTCAGAGCCTCTCTGTTGGGGAATTAGAATGTAAGGTATAGAAACAGTATCAGCAGATAGTTGAGAGGCACCCAAATGGAGAGAAGTCAGTGAGCACACACTCGAAGCAGGAGAAACCACTGGCACGGACATGGGGGAGTAGGGGAGAAGCTACAGAGAAAAGCAGAAGTGGAGGTGTTGCGTCTGAGCTTGGAAGACTTCCCCAGTTGGTAGAGGGTCCTCACAGAGCTGCCCCGGGGATAAGCAGCTCAGCCACAGTGTCTGCACTGGGACGAAAGAGGCCCCATTCTCCGCAATCTTGTCACTGTGTGGACCAGAAGCAACAGCATCCTCTGGGAGCTCGTTAGAAGCTCAGGATATTGGGCCTTATTCTTGATCTCCTTTTCACAAGATCTCCGGGTCATTCATTTGCTCCATAAGTTTGTTAAGCACAGCTACATAAGGCCTAGCGGAGTGGCTCCTGTTAGTTTTTCCTGAGCTTCCTTCCTCCCTTCCTATTTCTCCTTATAAAATGAATTACCTGAGTGGGTATCTGTCTGTTGGTTTTTTTTTTTTTTTAATCTTTTTATTTTTTTATTTTATGTTTTTATTTTATTTTTATTTTTTTTAAATTTTACTTTATTAAGGTATTTTCTGTGTACATAGTTTACCATTGCCCCCCCCCCATTTATGCCCTCCCTCCCCAGAGTTCTGTGTTCATTGGTTGTACTTATGTTCATGCATACCAGTCCCTCGGTTGTTCTCCTATCTACCCCCAGGTCTCCTTCCCCTCCCCGCTGTCATTTGGCAGTCTGCTTGTTTTATGGTGACTATCTCAGGACCACACGAATAGAGTCCACTCCTCCTCTGGTTCTCACCGCCCCCTCCCCTGGGTCCCACTGCTTCCCCTGGTACACACGGCTCGCCCGGGGCACACTGCACCCTGGGACACTCGGCTCACCCGGGGCACTCGGCCCCCTGGGACACACGGCTCACCCAGGGCACTCGGCCCCCTGGGACACTCGGCTCACCCGGGGCACTCGGCCCCATGGGACACTCGGCTCACCCGGGGCACTCGGCCCCGTGGGACACTCGGCTCACCCGGGGCACTCGGCCCCCTGGGACACTCGGCTCACCCGGGGCACTCGGCCCCCTGGGACACACGGCTTACCCGGGACACCCTTCCCCTTTGGGGGGTACGGCTTACCCGGGGCACATGGCCCCCTGGGGACTCTCGGCTCACCCGGGGCACTCGGCCCCATGGGACACTCGGCTCACCCGGGGCACTCGGCCCCGTGGGACACTCGGCTCACCCGGGGCACTCGGACCCATGGGACACTCGGCTCACCCGGGGCACTTGGCCCCCTGGGACACACGGCTCACCCGGGACACCCTTCCCCTTTGGGGGGGTACGGCTTACCCGGGGCACATGGCCCCCCGGGGACACTCGGCTCACCCGGGGCACTCGGCCCCCTGGGACACTCGGCTCACCCGGGGCACTCGGCCCCGTGGGACATTCGGCTCACCCGGGGCACTCGGACCCATGGGACACTCGGCTCACCCGGGGCACTCGGCCCCCTGGGACACACGGCTCACCCGGGATCCCCTTCCCCTTTGGGGGGTACGGTTCACCCGGGGCACATGGCCCCCTGGGACACTCGGGTCACCCGGGGCACTCGGCCCCCTGGGACACTCGGCTCACCCGGAGCACTCGGCCCCCTGAGACACTCGGCTCACCCGGGGCACTCGGCCCCATGGGACACTCGGCTCACCCGGGGCACTCGGCCCCCTGGGACTCTCGGCTCACCCGGGGCACTCGGCCCCCTGGGACACTCGGCTCACCCGGGGCACTCGGCCCCGTGGGACACTCGGCTCACCCGGGGCACTCGGCCCCCTGGGACACTCGGCTCACCCGGGGCACTCGGCCCCCTGGGACACTCGGCTCACCCGGGGCACTCGGCCCCGTGGGACACTCGGCTCACCCGGGGCACTCGGACCCATGGGACACTCGGCTCACCCGGGGCACTTGGCCCCCTGGGACACACGGCTCACCCGGGACACCCTTCCCTTTTGGGGGGTACGGCTTACCCGGGGCACATGGCCCCCCGGGGACACTCGGCTCACCCGGGGCACTCGGCCCCCTGGGACACTCGGCTCACCCGGGGCACTCGGCCCCGTGGGACACTCGGCTCACCCGGGGCACTCGGACCCATGGGACACTCGGCTCACCCGGGGCACTCGGCCCCCTGGGACACACGGCTCACCCGGGATCCCCTTCCCCTTTGGGGGGTACGGTTCACCCGGGGCACATGGCCCCCTGGGATACTCGGCTCACCCGGGGCACTCGGCCCCCTGGGACACTCGCCCCCCTGGGACACTCGGCTCACCCGGGGCACTCGGCCCCCTGGGACTCTCGGCTCACCCGGGGCACTCGGCCCCCTGGGACTCTCGGCTCACCCGGGGCACTCAGCCCCCTGGGACACTCGGCTCACCCGGGGCACTCGGCCCCCTGGCACACTCGGCTCACCCGGGGCACTCGGCCCCCTGGGACACTCGGCTCACCCGGGGCACTCGGCCCCCTGGGACACTCGGCTCACCCGGGGCACTCGGCCCCCTGGGACACACGGCTCACCCGGGATCCCCTTCCCCTTTGGGGGGTACGGTTCACCCGGGGCACATGGCCCCCTGGGATACTCGGCTCACCCGGGGCACTCAGCTCACCCGGGGCACCCGGCCCCCTGGGACACACGGCTCACCCGGGATCCCCTTCCCCCCTCAGGGGTATGGTTCACCCGGGGCACATGGCCCCCTGGGACACCCGGCTCACCCGGGGCACCCGGCCCCATGGGACACTCGGCTCACCCGGGGCACTCGGCCCCATGGGACACTCGGCTCACCCGGGGCACTCGGACCCCTGGGACACTCGGCTCACCCGGGGCACACGGCCCCTCTAGGGTGTTGGGGTCGCATATTGGAGGCGCCGCACTAGCTCCTCGCTAGCATGGCGGGAAGGCTGGGACAGCTGCAGTTGGGCTGAGATGGTTGCAGGCGGGGTACCACCTTCAAAGGTGTCTCGTTCGGTGTGGGAGCGGAGCAGCTGCAGACATGGAGGCCAAGCTCTGAGGTCGCCCACTCCCTGAGCCCAAGGCGTGGTGAGCTCTGTTCTTGGTGGATTTCCTCCATTCTCAGCGGCAGTGGTGGGTGGCAGTGCCAGGTGCAATATTGACGGTCACTCCTGTGGTTCAATTACCACTGTAGTTTTAAAGTTCACATGGCGGCGGTGGTGAGAGCTTCGGCTTGGCCACGTGGCATCGGAGGATGGGCTCGCCTGGGTGGGTAATGGAAGGCACCGTGCCATTTCCTCACCAGCGCGCTCCATCTCCCTCCCAGCATGGTGGGTGTGCTGGGAAGATTGTGGGCGGGCTGTGATGGCTGCATGGGGAGAGTCCGCCCTCAATGGTGTCCTCTTTGTTGCGGATGTGGAGCTGCTGTGGATGCAGAGGCTAATTTCTGAAGCCACACTCTCTATGAGCCCGGTGCGTAGTGAGCTCTGATTTCGGTGGATTCCCATTCTTGGGGGCGGCGGTGGGTACGGCAGCGATGGTAGCTCCCGTGGCCCAACTTCCCCTGTAGTTTTAAAATCCGCATGGTGGTAGTGTCTGATGCTTTGGCCCGGCCATGTGGCAACGGAGAGAGGATTCTCCGGGTCTGCCGATGGAAGGCGCAGCGCCAGCACAGCGTGCGCGAAGGCCTGGCAGAGCAGGCCGCGGGCGGTGACGGAGAGTCCCCGCGATGTCTTAGTCTTTCAGACTTAGTGGAACGCTTCTTCTGAGCCAGGACAAGCAGCACCACCACAAATATTGGCCAGCTCATTGCTGCTCCTCTACAGGTGACAGTAGGGGCATCCTCACCTTGGTAGGCCTTTTCTCTTGGAGGTCTTAACCAGTGGAAGGCAGCACAGTACAGAACTTCCCCACCTTCTCAGTCCTCAGCGGTTTTTTTTTTTTTTAATAACCTGAAAGTTCTCCTTTTCCCCATGAAAGGAAGAAATACTTTTCTGTGTAAGAGCTGTATAAAGTTGGATCGATTTTGAAGTTGTGTCTGGGTGTTAGGGATTGCTGCTGACTGCCTGTGCCCCTCATCTGGCACTGGTCCTGCAGAGGCAAAGCTTTCCAATATCTCTAGTCTAGTGGTTCTCAAAGTGTGGTCCCTGGACCAGTTTCAGCATCACTCAGGAATGTGTTAGGAACACGAATTCCCAGGGTTCACCCAAGACCTACTGAATCAGACCCCTGGGGGTGGGATCCAGCCACCTGCACTTTAAGAAGCCATCAGGCGATGCTGGTGCAGCGAGGTACTTGAGAATCATTTTTCTGGTTCATTGGTTTTATTACACTGACTTATCTTCACAACGACTGGACAAATGACCTGGGAATGTCACATCTAAGCGGTTGATAGAAATACTGGTTGGAGTCTACGGCCATATCACCCTCAACGCGCCTGATCTCGTCTGATCTTGGAAGCTAAACAGGGTCGGGCCTGGTTAGTACTTGGATGGGAGAAATGCTGGTCGGAGCCCGGAGTGTGGCTCAGTGATTGAGCATCGACCTATGAACCAGGAGGTCATGGTTTGATTCCTGGTCAGAGCAAGGTACTTGAGAGAAACCAGTTAGAAAATTATTGCAGTTGTGATGGGACTAGAAAGAGAAAGGTGGTTTTAAAAGCTATTTAAGAAACAGAGGCCCTAGCTAGTTTTGCTTAGTGGATAGAGCATTGGCCTGCAGACTGAAGGGTCCTGGGTTTGATTCTGGTCAAGGGCACATGCCTGGGTTGTGGGTTTGGGGCGTGCGGGAGGTAGCCTATCAATGATTCTCATTGATGTTTCTATCCCTCTCTCCCTTCCTTTCTGAAATCAATAGAACTATACATTAAAAAATGCTGGTGATAATCCTAAACTCAAAAGGACCCAAATGCCCACAACAGCAAAATGAATAAGCAAATGGATGTATATTCTCACCCTAGAATATAGTGATGAGAATGAATGACTTACAGCTACAGATGTGAAATGTTGAATGGAAGAAGCCAGGAACAAAAGAGCACATGTTATATGATTTCCTTTACATAAAGTACCAGGCAAAAGTCATCTTCCTTGTGAGGAGTCAGGCTTTGCACATGGGGCTCCACCTCCCTGGGACACTGTACCCACCCCAGCCTGTCTCCTTGCTCGTTCTGATCCAAATCCTACTCACCCTGCCATTCTTTTTTTTTTTTAATTGATATTTTACAGAGAGGAAGGGAGAGAGAGAGAGAGAGCTAGAAACGTCGATGAGAGAGAAACATGGACCAGCTGCCTCCTACACACCCCCTACTGGGGATGTGCCCGCAACCAATGTACATGCCCTTGACCGGAATTGAACCTGGGACCTTTCAGTCCACAGACCGACGCTCTATTCACTGAGCCAAACCAGTTTCGGCCACCCTGCCATTCTTGACTTAGATGCACCTTTTCAGGTGCCTTGTTCTCTCACCTCATCCAGAAGTCACCTTGGAGGGAGAAGTGCCTAGAAGGAGGCACAGGGGGAACTGGTAAGGTTCTGTTTCTTGCTCTGAGTGCTCAGGATACCTGTGTGTTCATTTTGCAAAAAAAAAAAAATGCATCTTGCTGCACACTTATATCTGTGCACTTTTCTGTATCTGTGTTATTATATATCCATAAAAATTAAAAAAAAATACTTGGTGGTGGTTGTAAATGTTTGAGCCCTGATGTGATTTTTTCTACTGCATATTTTTTACAGCCTATAATTTGGGGTTTTGGTCCAATTTCTTGTTTCCAATGCATGGGATCAGAAACCACATGGTTGTGTGAATTAATTTCCAAAACCTCACTTGGAACAGAGCGTTGACCCTGGAAAAATATATTCTAAAATATATCTGCCTAATGTTTCTGAGTAAGGTTTTGCAATAAAATTTATTTTTCAATCCACGAACAATTTCACCAGATTGTTTTCCTGAAATAGTGATCTCACCATGCTTTTTGCTTGTGGGCCCTCTTAGATCACCTTTGGAGTTCGGTGGAAGAGAAAATGTGTGATTATTTGTTCTCTATAAGCCCACTCAGTGAACACATGGGCAAAAAGTTTTGAGGAAGCAATTATATTGAGTTAGATGAACATCTAAGGGATGTTATATTAGTAAACTCAAAATGAAGACATTTACAAATCATTACAGCCTCTTTCCAAAAATCCACAAATACTCATTGCATATGCATGACCTAACCTGCATTTTAGATAAGTAATCAGAAAAGAAGGTGAAACAGGAAAACATACCAACATAATCAGCATTTATTCAAACCCAAAATGTCATGGTGCAGCCCCTCTGTGTTATAATTTACAAGGTATTTAAAGAGAGAACAATGACCCCTTTTGTTCTTGAGAGTTGCAAGGCTAGGTTTCATTTCTATCAACCGGATTGAGGTTTAATGGGAAATCCTGCCACCACTCTCTCCAAATCAGACTCGTGTGGTTTGAGATTGAAGGGACATTCAAGGTCCTGTTGTGTGAGCTGCTTCTTGGACAGGTAAAGGGAACCCCACAGAGGATGTGTGGCCTCCCCACGCCTGTGCACCTCCTGGTTAATAAAAGAGCTTGTCTGGACTCAGTCTGTGCACTGGCGGCCCGGGCTTTTCCCGCGGACAAGCTAAAAACTCAGCATGAAGCGGGGCCCAGAGGGGAGGGAATGAAGTGATGAGAGCCCCAGGTGCCTAAAGCAGAGCAAGCTACTGTCTGAACCCGGATGGGCTCAAAGTGGAAGATTGGGGCATTCCAATCCTGCCTCCTGAACTGGTGTGTGTGTGTGTGTGTGTGTGTGTGTGTGTGTGTGTGTGTGTGTGTGTTCAGGTGCATATTCAGACTGGACCCCTTCTATCTACTGTGAATTTTCTTCCTCTTTCCAATTTTCTCTACTTATGCAATTCAGAGCATGAGATTTTGACAGCTATGTGCCTGCCAGGCACTTAGCTAGATGTTGGGGATTTGCCAGTAAACAACGCTTGCTGTCACTGCCCTCATGATGTTGAAGAACAGATGTTAAATAAATCATTACGAGGGGGAAATGCAGGCTGTTGAGAGATGTAAAGCAAGGTTTTGAAGCTGGTCCAGGGTGACAGAGAAATGCTCTTCAGGTTTTCTCTAAGCTAGGAAGGGCAGGATGAGTTGGTGTAAGACAGAGAAGACCAGGGGCAGCCGGGCTGGGGACAATGCCCCCGTCAGATGGAGCATCACGAGCAAAGCTTGGATTCAAGAAACAGTGTCACCTCCAAGGAGACCTCCTCACTCAAGAACATGTTTTTATTGATTTTTTTAGAGAGAAGAAGGGAAAGAGAGAGAAACATTGATGTGAGAGAGAAACGACGATTGGTTTCCTTCTGAACCCGCCCCAACAGGGAATTGAACCCACAACCTAGTATGTGCCCTGACTTGGTGAGCCCGAAACCAAGTCAGTGTACAGGATGACACTCAGACCAACTGAGCCCCCAGCCAGGGGGACACTTAGCCATATTTCAATTGCTCATTAGCTGTATGTGGCTACTGTTAAACAACACAGTATGTTGGAATCCACAGAACCACAGAATGTTGGAATTAAAAGAGACTTAGAAACAGCTGAGACCGGTTTGGCTCAGTGGATAGAGCGTCAGCCTGCGGACTGAAAGGTCCCAGGTTCGATTCTGGTCAAGGGCATGTACCTTGGTTTCGGGCACATCCCCAGTAGGGGGTGTGCAGGAGGCGGCTGATCGATGTCTCTCTCTCATCGATGTTTCTAACTCTCTATCCCTCTACCTTCCTCTCTGTAAAAAAATCAATAAAGTATATAAAAAAAGAAAAGAGAGAGACTTAGAAACAGCTTCTACCACTACCTTATTATACAGCTGGGCAAATGGGAGCTGAGGGAGAAGTAAGTTTCCAAAGCACATGAGTAGTTGTAATGACTGTCTGTGGAATAGTTCCTTCTCCTCTAAACATTAAACCTATGTAGTGTATGTGGTAGATAGAATAATCCAGCTTTCCTCCCCAAAGATGTTCACATCCTAATTCCTGGCTATGGATGTGTTACCTTACATGACAAAAAGGACTTTGCTGTGTGATTAAGTTAAAGATCTTGAGATGGAAAAATTACTGTGGGTCATTCAGGTGGGTTCCGTGTAATCACAAGGGTCCCTATACGAAGGAGGGAGGAGGTCAAAGTTAGAAAAAGATAGAATGATGGAAGCAAAGGTTGGAGCGATGCATTTTGGAGAGCCAGCAGGAACACAACCCTACTTACACCTTGAGTTTAGACACCTCACTTCTGACCCCCAGGACCATAAAAGAATAAGTGTGGGCTGTTGTAAGCCACTTAATTTGTGGTCATTTGTTATGAAGAATACCGTGGCTCTGCTCAGTGAATTGAGGAAATTTGTTCCCTTGGTTGTTTCAGATGGAAGTCAGTGTCCCCTGCAATAGGACCACTACTTCACTCTGGGACATTCAGAAGCAAGCACAGGGGGCCGATTTCTGCACACGACTCCCCATTCCCGTGGGGCACAGCTCTCACATCCCAGCTTCCATCAATAAAAGGCGACAAGATGGATCTTTTCACTCTAACTTTGCCTTTGGCGAAGTGGTTTGCAATTTTTTGGAGGGTTCCAAGTCTAGGTTGGGGAAGGGTCTTTATTTCTTGCCTTTGTCTAGGTCTAGGAGTTATTATGAAGGACAAAAAGCAATGCTCTCTGGCATTCCTGAATAATGAGGGTGCACGTGTACACACACACACACACACACACACACACAGACACACACACACAGACACACACACAGACACACACACAGACACACACACACACACACACACACACACACACACACACGACAAAAAACCAACATAATTCCCATCTTCCTTTCCTTTTATTAAATGCCAAAGCACAGCTAGAGAACTTTAAATGTGACATTTTCATCATCCAATTTACCCATTTAGAAAATACAGTTTAATAAAGCCAGCTGGATTGTTTGTAAGTGCACGAGACAGAGAGTCAAAGGACTTAGAATTAACCAAGAATTAGCTCAGAATGACTCCTGGTCTGTGTTTCTTCATCATCATAAAAAAAGAAAAAAAAGAAAAAGATGAATTGGAAGTTACTCTATGGCTCCCAGATTTTACTATTTTAATTGTATATAGGAGGTTTATTGCTGGTTGGAGGAACAGTCATCATTGAAATTCTATGCCTTGATTTTAGATACCTCTTAAGACTTGGGGTGCTCCCAAAGCCTCATTTCTTTAGAAACACTGTCAACGTGCTTGACTTCAGTATTGTTTCAAATCTCACAGAATCATACAATATTGAAAGGGCAATTGAGACTGCCCATCCAAATCCCTCATGTCACAGTTCAGAAAACCAAAGCTCAGAGAGGTTAAGTGACTTGCCCAGGTCTTGGCACTAGAAATGAGGTATCCTGATTCACAAACCAGAGCCCCTCCTTCTCTGTTATCGACTCCCTATATTGTCCTATGTATAAGTTTATAGTTCCTCTTCAGAATAGCCAGGGGGCGCACCCTTCCAGTCCATGCCTATGCAGTGGTGAGGAAGGAGGGAGAATGGTGCTGGGTGAATTGTTGAGATGAAAAGTCTGTGAGGCTTGGCTGTCTGCATAGAAATAAATTGGGGTGGAGGCTTGACCACCTTTGCTGCACTGGTCATTGATGGTCACAAAAGGGGACTGCTTCCTAAGGGGACTGCCTCCAAAGGGGATAGCTCTTACTAATTTCAAAGCTTAAATTCACAGAGTAGGGGGCAACCAGTTGGGGAGAGGTTGAGTTCTGCTCTAAAGGGTTTTTTCTTTTGGCTCTTGTGTTCACACTAGGGGCCCAGTGCGGGAAATCATATGAGACCCAGCACTTCATGCAGTGCAGCATCAAGTCCCGCCAGCATCATGGGACGCAGCATCAAGGCACCCCCTGGTGACTGGTCTTTGATCGTTATGCTGTTACGACCACTGGGGTTTTATTATATAGCTAATACTCAGATTTCCCTCTAAGAAACTGGCAAATAAAGACAAATAAATCAGTTCCAAATATCAATTCTCCTCTAAGAAGTCAGCAAATAGAGAAAAACTCAAGGAGTCTCTCTATGCTTGCTCTAGCTCTGAAGCACCCAGGTTACCTGATGACTTGAGGGAGGGCCAGATGCTGGCAGTCACAGGTAGCAGGAGGCATTGACTTACAACCACCAACCACAGGTACCAGTAAATTATATTTCACCTTTCCTGCCTTACACAAAAATCAATTTTAGGTGGATGTTGATCTACTAGTAAATGTGAAAAGTAAAACAATACAGTTGTTAGGGGAAAAAAGAAATACTGTTTTTATATCCTTGGGATTAGAAAAGCTTTCTTTCTTTTCTTTTTTTACTTTTTAAAAATACATTTTATTGGTTTTTTTACAGAGAGAAAGCGAAGGATAGAGAGTTAGAAACATCGATGAGAGAGAATCACGATCAGTTGCCTCCTGCAACACCCCCCACTGGGGATGTGCCCACAACCAAGATACATTCCCTTGACCATAATTGAACCTGGGACCCTTCAGTCTGCAGGCTGATGCTCTATTCACTGAGCCAAACCAGTTTCAGCAATACTTTTTTAAAAAAATAAATCTTTATTGTTCAGATTATTACAGGTGTTCTTCCCCACCCCGCCCCCACTTAGCTCCCCTCCACCTGATTCCCATCCCCACCCAACACCCTTGCCCCCACCACTGTCTTCACCCATAGATGTAAGATTATTGTCCAATCTCTTCCCTCACCCCTCAGACCCCTTTCCTCCTGTGAATTGTTAATCCAATCCCTTTCTATGTCCCTGATTCTATTATATTCACTAGTCCATTTTGTTCTTCAGATTTTTTTTTATTCTCTTGATTCTTAGATTTGCTTGTTGGTAGGTATGTATTTGATGCCTTTTTGCTGTTCATAATTTTTTACCTTTACCTTTTTCTTTTTCTTCCTCTTCTTAAAGAATATCCTTCAACATTTCATGTAATCCTGATTTGGTGTTGATGAACTCCTTTAACTTTTTCTTGTCTGGGAAGCTCTTTATCTGACCTTCCATTCTGAATGATAGCTTTGTTGGGTAGAATAATCTTGCTTGTAGGTTCTTGTTGTTCATCATTTTGAATATTTCTTGCCACTCCCTTCTGGCCTGCATAGTTTCTGTTGAGAAATCAGCTGACAATCGTATGGGTATTCCCTTGTAGGTAACTAGTTGTTTTTCTCTTGCTGCTTGTAAGATTTTCTCTTTGTCTTTTGCTCTTGGCAATTTGATGATGATGTTTCTTGGTATATTCCTCTTTGGATTCCTCCTCTTTGGGGTCCTGTGTGCTTCCTGAACTTGTAGGTCTATTTCTTTCACCAGGTATGGAAAGTTTTCTGTCATTATTTCTTCCATTAAGCCTTCAATGTTCTGCTCACTCTCTTCTTCTGGCACCCCAAAATCTGGATGTTGGCACGTTTTAAGTGGTCCCAGAGGCTCCTTACACTTTTGGATTCTTCTTTCGTTTTGCCTCTCTGGTTGGGTGATTTTGCCTTCTTATATTCCAGTTCTTTGGTTTGATTCTTGGGGCATGTTGATCTATAGTTGGGTTTCTGTATATTCTTTATTTCAGACTTTGTATGCTTAATTTCTGGCTGGTCCTTTTCCATTTTTTTGGTATTCTCATTAAGATCCTCAAAGGTCTCAACAAGCTTCTTGGAGGTCTCATCAAGTTTCTCAAAGGTTTTTAGAAGATTCTTGAGTAATCTTAGAAATGTGATTCTGGACTGTGTGTCGTCCAGTAGCTTACTCTCCTCCATCTCTCTCATTCGTGTCATTTTTCTGTGTTTCCTCATTTTGGCTGTCTCCCTAGAGTGGCTTTGTGTGGTTGGTGACCTATAGGGGTCAATAGCTCAGCTTCCCCAATCACCTGAGGTGGTAGCTTTTGCTATATCCCTTTGTGGGCTTAGTGCAAAGTCTTGGTGTAATTAAGCCTTGATTGCTGTTGGTACACTGGGAGGAATTGACCTCCAGGCCAATTGTCTGTGAGGATCTGCTGTGTCTATAAAGGAAGAACTGCTGTGCTGGAGAGATGCTTTGTTTCAGTGGGGCTCTGGTGCTCACTGAGACTGTCTCCTGAATGTGTCACTTATGGGTGTGAGGTATTGAAACTGAGCACTAGAACTCTGGTTTCTGGGTCTCAATGAGGTACAGTTCAGCTACTGTCTGAGGCCAGTACTGTCGCAGAAGCTACAGCGTGAACTACAGTCCTGTCCTCCTTGTATCTGTTTGCCCCAGGTTGCAATTTTTGTTAAACTGCAATAGAGAGGGCCATTCATATGCAAAGTCCGCTGCTTGAAGCTAGGATGTGTTGTGAGGGGCGGAGTCTCTGGGTGTCACTAGGCTGGGGCGTGGCCAACATTAATGACTGCTGGTTTGCTGCCTCTGCGATGGCATCTGCCTGTCCCCACGTCTTGCATCACAGCACAGTAAACAGTCCCAGTTCTGCAAGCAACGTGCCTCACTTTCTGACCCGAAGGCAGACAGTCTAGCGGCTAGCCTCTCCCTAGAAACTGGGTTTCAGAGAGATTGGGCACTCGTCTCTCCTCGGGTTGAAGAAAGCACCACCCTTCGCCAGCCTGGATCCGCTGCCAGTCCTTATCGAGTCCATGCCCTCCCTACCTCAGTTTTTCAGCACTTGTGTCCTGGATTCTCCTCTTTTGTTTCAGTCTAGATATAGGGCTTCCTCTCAGCCAGCTTTCTTTTGGTTCCGGGGAGATAGACGTTTGTTTTATAGTTGTTTTCCCATGGACTTGTTGTGCCCAGCAGCCATTTAGGAGTGTTTACCTAATGCCGCCATCTTGTTCTCTCTCTAGAAAAGCTTTCTTAAACAGGTTACATATATAAATATTGGACTACATCAAAATCCAGAATATTTGTTCACAAAAAGGCTATTCAAAGAATACAAAAGCAAGCCATAGAGTGGGAAAAGGTGCATGTAATATTTATATCCATTAAAGACTCATATAGAGAATGCATAAAGAACTTCTGCAAATTGATAAGAGAAAGTTGGACACCCAAACAGGAAAGTAGACAAAGAATTGAATGGGCACCTCATACCACGGTAGCCAGTGCCAGGTCTTGTGTTGGGGTTTCATGTAACAGTTTTGGGCTAGCATCAGTGGGAATACATCATCCATTTCTACTGAGTGTGAGTCAAGATCAGTGGATCAGTTAGAAACTGATTTGGGAGGCAACCAATCAGTGTGTGTCCCTCACAATGATATCGCTCTCTCTTCCTCTCTCTCTCTCTGCCCCCCCTCCTGCCCCCGCCCTCCCTTCCACTCTAAAAAAAAATCACCTTCCCCCTCTGCTGGCACCACCTTCCCTCTGGCACCCTGGGCCCGGGCTTCCCTCACAGCCCTGGTCTCATCCGGAAGGTCATCCAGGAGGATGTCCGGAAGGACGTCCAGTCTAATTAGCATGTTATGCCTTTATTATTATAGATTCTTTACATAAAGAAACAGTAAATGTGTGAGGATTTAACAAGACAAAGGAGCCAAAGTTTGGGGGGTACCTGGGCCGTGAGGAATTTAAGTAGAATGTAGGCTTAGGGCAGTAAATTGGCAAATTAACAAGTATTTGTGCACATGGGCTTCTCAGCTGCATCTTCATTAATTACTTTGCTTGTTAACCCTTTTGTAGCAGGAGAGCAGCTTTCTCCTGGAGATTTATTTTCTGCAGTTACAGAGATGGGAGTGTGAGAGAGAAACTCCTCTCCTGCTGCTTCTCAAGTGATTTTAATGCAAAATAATCAATATGCCATTGTGGGGCATTTTCAGGCCACGGCCCTGAACCCCGACAATGGCAATGGTGTGTCGAGGGGGAAATAACATGCAATGAAGTGAACAGTGCACCCGGCCTGTGGAAGGGCTGGGGAGGAGCTGGGACGGGTGCCCTTCAGGAACAAACAGGAAGAATGCGCTAGGGCAGTGGCTGGCAAACTGCGGCTTGCGAGCAGCGGTTTGCCGCTCTGTTGACTAATGAGTTTGCCGATTCCAATAATTACAGGCTGTTGTGGTTCCTTGTGATTAAGCCTCTAATACAGTAGTTGGCAAATTCATTAGTTAACAGAGCGGCAAACCGCGGCTCGAGAGCTGCAGTTTGCCGACCACTGAGCCAAGCATTCAAAGGTTATCTATTTTGAGTCCGCGTGCTCAAGGGGAAGCTGATCTTACTTTCCAGGTGAATGTATTCTTAGAGAATATAGCTATAGGTCTGGACCCCCTTGGTAGAGACTGGTCTACTCCAGCCCTGTGCTTGAAAGGAAACTCTGGAAGTCAGGAATGCAGACCTGACACTGACCTCGTGCTCTGAGGCAGGGTTCTTGTCTGACCTGGGAGGGTAGACCCACCCAGAACTGGAAGTAGGAGAGGGAGTCAAAACAGCAGGTCTAGATCATTAAACAAGACTCAGGTGGCCGTTGCATCCAGATGGCCTTCAGGGTTTAAAGACGCAGGTGGGGCTGTCTGGCTGACATCAGCATGCACCCTTGCTTCGCTCCAGGGGTTTCCTCCTCAAGCCCCCTGGCTCTCCATTTGCTGGCATGCTTGGCGCATGGCAGGGCCGGTCATAGTCGCGGTGGTCGGTCCTCAGTGGAATGGTGGACAAGTCCGGCGTGGGCTGTGTAGTCTCCCAGAGGCCCCAGCAGGACTGAGCGTCAGCTGCGCACAGTGGACACCTTCCTACTCCCTGAGCTGGCTCCTTCCTCTCGGTCTCACTCCCTCACGTCCTGGGACCACTTCCCACATGAGCTATTCGCACTTGAATCTCCATCTCAGGGTCAGCAGAAGAGGTTTAAGCTTCTACACGGGGGTCCGGGGTACTGTGGCTTCAGAGCCTCCTTTGTCTCACACGTCTGCTCAGACGGAGTCTCTCGGTAAGAACTCCCTGCACAGCGCTGTGCCCGCTGTTTGCTCGGGCTTCAGCTCCTAAGTGCACAGCTGAGGAGATACTCTGCTTTCAGTCTTTATTTATTTACTTTAAACACAAGTCAAATTCCTGGCCCGTGGACTCCAGGTCATGGACTCCAGGTCATTGCTCTTATTGTTGAAGGTGAAATGGTGCTATGGAAACTAGGAATGTGTGACCTGTGTCTGACGATGAACCAGAGGGAGGAAGCAGCCACCGGCTCTTCGTGGTCTCAGGATGTGCCTTAGAAGTTTGGTTTCCTAGTACTTTTTCCTCCTTCGGTGAGTCGTGGGGCTTTTTCTGAGCTGGGTGGGAAGGGAAAGAGTTGTGAGTGTGGGCATCTGCCTGGATACTCTCTAGGTCATTTAATCTACTAGTGTTTGTCTTTTGTCTCATTTTTCCAAAAGTCAGCTTGGAGAAAGGAGAGGGAATGTTCTAGTAAATCAAAGGCTCCAGTGTGGAGGCTCCAGTTACCTGACATCTCCCTGGGGCCCCTCCTGACCAACTGATCACCTGCCTCATGGCGCTCCATCACCTCGGAACCAGAGTCCCCTCCTGCCCTGTGGACTGGCTCCCCGCGCTGCCTGCCTGCCTGCCTTCCTCACGCCACATGCAGGGGGCAGCGAGAGCCTGGAGTCCACCAGGAGACTGGCTCCAATTCCAGCTGAACTTTTTATTTTTATTTATTTTATTTTAAAATTATTTATTATTGAAAGTATTACATATGTCTTCCCCTGTCTCCACACCCATTTCCTCCATCAACCCCCTCCAGTCCCGCAGCTGAACTATTCTGAGCTATGTGACCAAAAGCAGGTCCTAGGTCTCAGTCTTCCCGTCTGCAAAAGGGGTAAAAATAATCGTATCTACTGCACTGCAATTCTTATTTTCATTCTTCTGAAGAATAACATACATAGGCATGTAACACCGTAAGTGCATAGTAAGCACATTTTCGCCACCTGAGCACACCCAGGTAACCAGCGTCTAGATCAACAACTAGAACGTTCCAGAAACCCTCTCTCCGTCCTCCCCACAGTTCAGGGCTGCATTGAGATTAAATGAGCTAATGTTTGTAAAGTCCTTAGAACATTGCCTGGCATATAGTCATCACTTCATCGGAGTTTGTCAGAAAACAAATTAATAAGAAGGGAACTGTGGCTTCCTGAGGCTGCCGCTTACTCCAGGTGAGTGAGAGTGGGGCTATCGTGCAAGTAGGTCCCTCTCTCTTCATTCAGTGCTGCGGGCATGATGAGTTAAGAGTCTTCAGAGAGAAAAAAAGGCTTTAGAATAATCAATTATTTCCTTATCACAGAGGACCAGATGGCACAGTACACAGCCAACAGCTCCCGTGGAATGCCAACAATTTTGCTTCAATGAGAAAAGAGATATGCAATTAGGTTGCTGTCACCCTAACAAAGGGCCAGATGCACGGCAGCCGGAGCCTCCCAAGAGGAGCCTGTGCAGCCTGGGCCAGGTTAGGGGCCAGAGTCAGCGGTCTACGGTCAAGGTGGGGAGGGTGTCCCGAATGTGCCTTCTTTTGTCCCCTGCACATCCCCTGAGACACACGAGGAGCACCGGCCTGGGGAAGTGTCTGCAGAAATGGCCAAAGTGAGTTGAGGCAGGGCTGGGAGGGTTAGCACGTGCCCAGCCAAGTTCACACACAATGTTTTAAAGCTTACAAACAGAAGGAATGGTTCCACCACTTCCGGTGACTGCATTGTACTTCCAGTTCACCTCAGAATACATCCGTGTTCCTTCTCCTGTCCTTGTGACGCAAAGACACACAAAAAAGACAAAAACAGCAAATAAATGAAGCCATTTAAAAGGGGGGAAATGAGCGCCAAACAATCTATTTCCCGGAACACATTAAATTCAGGGGAAATAGTAGGTATTCTGTCCTACCATGGCTTGGAGCCACCTATAGAGATCTAAGCACACCGGGAGGAAAGTAGGAGGTGACTCAATGCATTGCCTGATTTGAGGGGATGGGGAGGGGGGTGGCAGGGGAACCAGTGGGCACGAGGCAGCCAGCTCCTGCAGTTGTTGGTACATCCTTTTTTCTGGAAGGCATGTGGATATTTCAGAGGGAGATGTCCTACACAGTAACAGCCACAATTTCAGAAAATTTGTAGCATTCTTTGGGTTGCAAATATATCCTTTTTTCCATTCTTAAAACCTACTGATTTCTTCAGACAAGGGTAGGTAAGATTGTTTTGGAAATTAATAAATAATTTTGCTTTTGAAGTTGTAGGTCCATGGTTTATCCTCTGGAAGTCAAGTCAGTTTCTATTAGAGTCAGAGTCCTCTCAGGGTGTGTTTCAGAGGCCAGAGCCACTTCCGTGCTGCAGAGCGCTGCCACCGCCCTGCACAGGGCCTGTGTGTGTCTCTGTTGGAGGAACTCAGTGCAGAGAGAGGCCAAACGGCAAGCCAGTTGGGAACATCATAGCTGCTCCAGCCCTTTCATCTGTCAGCCACAAAGAACCTGAATGCAGTCCCCTTACCTCTTTCAGAATTTTTTCTCATCAAAAAGAAATGTATCTTGTCTTTAGTGTGTGTGCATGCTTGCATGTGTATGTGTATGTATATGTTTGTCTGTGTGTGTGTGTGTGTGTGTGTGTGTGTGTGTGTAAAGGGAGAGGATCTAGAGAGAGTGCCTCATTAAATCCCTATGCATGCCTAAATTTTTAATAACTTGGGCTTGTAGGTTCCACAGAAACAACCCATACATAATGTCCAAAACCAATTTCGTTAAAATGCGTGCCTTACACTGCACATGAGGCATTCTAATTTCAGATCCTGTGCAAATGAACAGTGGCAGCTGTGGGCCGGAGGGGAGTTTATGTCATGTAGCTAGTGGATCTGAAGTCCTTATTGGATTGATAAAGATAATTCCCAGGTTTCTATTATAGCTACATTCTATGTTAGTGAAAATATTAAACCATTAGGTTATTTAACTTGTAAAAATCACACAAGGATTTAGTGATCTCCTTGCATGAGCCCACTAATTGTTCCAAATTTCTTATACGATGTGTCCAGTTTAGATTAGTTCCTCTTACCCCTTTGGCATTAGGCCCTTAAAAGGTAGGTAGATGAAAATATAGTTTGTAAAGATTTGTAAGGCTATGAGGACAGTGCCTAGACACAGCTCAAATGATCAAATGGTGAATGTGGGTTTCCAAGTCTGTCTGCATCCGTATCATCATTCAGTGTGCTCTCCTTCAGAATCAGACTTCCGCTCTGCGCTGGGTAGTGTCTGATTGGCCTACATTGTTGAAGTGCTTTTGCTGGAATTGCTGGAATCCTGGAGAAAACTGAATGCATTGTTTAGACTAAAGGTGCATCTTAGAAGCTCTGGACATCACCGAATTGCTCACGGTAGAATCTGTAGTCAAAATGTCTACTTTCATAGGATTATATTTAGGATTCATCATCACCACTGAATTGAGTTGTGACTTATTCTGTTCCACCTGGTCCCGAGTTCTGTACTCTGCCAAGTGAGACCATACTGAATTTGCCTGATTGTGGGACGATGCAGGTCTGGGAATAAGGTCCTTTTGTGCAAGGTCCCGGCTGGGGTGGCCCTGTCTGTGTCCACTCACTGACTTTTGCATGATGTGATGGGACTCTGGGAGCCATGTTTGCAGAAGGTCAGAGGAACCACTAACATGATAGGAATAACCACTCTGTCAACCCTCAGTGGACAGGGTAAACCAATATACTTAAAATGAAAAGCACACATGCACTTCAACCTAGAAACTCCACTCCTGAGATATTTTTTTACTGGTTATATACTGTAACTTTTCTTTACTGGAAAAACGTTTGAAACATCATGAATTAATAGGTGATTGATATGATCTATAATATAACTATATCAATAAAAATGAAAACAAATGGATTAAGTAATCAAGTTTAATAAAGCAGAAAAGGGACAAAAATAAGCCAGAAAAAAAGCAGAAGGAAGAAATTAATAAGGATGAAAGCAAAAGTTAATAATAAAAAATGTTTTCTTAAAGAAAGATCAGTAAAAACAAACTGCTAACCTAAATAGTAAAAAGAGAAAGCAAACAAACACATACCATTAATGGAAACATATACCGTCGAAGGAAAAATCATCAAAGCAAGAAATTTAAAAAAATCATTAAAAGGCTTCTTTGCACAACTCTGCAAAAGCATTTGAAAATCCTGATGAAATTAATAAATTTCTAGAAAAATACAATTTACCGAGTGACACAAATGGGGAGGTATAAAAAGCGTGCCACACAATCTTCTATGAGAGATAGTACATAGAAAAAATGATCCAAATAAATTGCCTTTTCCCCTCAACTCTGCAAAGGGAAGAATCACAACTGCCAACACCTCTTCTCAATTGTCTAGCAGCTATTGGGGTGAAAGAGAACCTGCCCATAAACTTCCGAACTCCACCATAGTGAGAAGACAAAGAGCTAAAAATGTGGCAGTTTTATCATTCCCCCTTTCTTAGCCCACCCAAAGAACCCTAAAACCAGAGCCTCGTCCCCCCACTTCCTCCTGGGGAAGAGTCTCTCACACTGGGAGGACACTAAGTTGATCTACATAAATGAACAGAAAGAGAGAGGAGAGGGAAGAGAGGAGTCAAATGGTGTGGAGACTGGGATACAAGGAGATGCCTCCGAACAGTGGACGTGTAAAGGAAGCAAGTAGGAGAAGGAATACTTTTCTGGAGGTGTGGTTTGTTTGTTTATTTATTTATATCTTCACGTGAGGACGTTTTTTCCTTTTTATTTTTTTATTTTTTTTATACAGAGTGGAAGAGAGAGGGAAAGACAGATAGACATATTGATGTGAAGAAACACATGGATTGGTTGCTTCCTGCAGGGCCTGACAGGCCTAGGATCAGGCCTGCAACCGAGGTACATGCCCTTGACTGGAATTGAACCTGGGACCCTTTGGTCCACAGGCCAACGCTCTATCCCCAGAGCCAAACTGGCTAGGGCAATGGTCGGCAAACTGTGGCTCGTGAGCCACATGTGGCTCTTTGGCCCCTTGAGTGTGGCTCTTCCACAAAATACCACTTACTGTACAGTGCGATTGAAACTTCGTGGCCCATGTGCAGAAGTCTGTTTTTGGCTCTCAAAATAAATTTTAATCATTGTACTGCTGATATTTGGCTCTGTTGACTAATGAGTTTGCCGACCACTGGGCTAGGGCATGGAGGTGTGTTATATTTAGATCTCTTTCACACAGATTGGATTTTGTTGTTGTTGTTACTAGACTCTAATTCCTGGAATGGGACATTACTCAGAGATTTGACTACAAGAGTCCCACAGTTAAAGATAGGTTAGATTTACTAAGCTTAGTACAGCAAAAAAGAACTCACACTAAGGCATCACGCAGGAATCATGGGGCACCCAGGCAGGAGGGAGCTGGGAGGAGCTGGTGCTGGGGGTTTATAGGAAGGACTTAAGAAGGCAGGGCCAAATGGCAAGTGGGCTGTTTTTTCTCTTTCTGAGGAGGTTCTGGACTTTGCTGCTTCCCAGAGTGTGGATAATTCTTGTTCTAGCTCATGTTCACCCCAGGCTGAGTTCACCCATCAAAATAACATTGTTTCATGGAATATTAATGCAACATCATCAGCTTTTATTTTTTAATTTGTTAAGATGGCCTTTGCCAGGCTAAGGCCAGCACTTCTCAAACTGAGATATGCACACTGAGGGATATGCACACTGATCACCTAGGGATCTTGTTAAAATACACCACGCAGCGGACTCAGCAGGTCCGGATGAGGCCTGGGAGTCTGAATTTCTAACAAATAAGTTCTCTGTCAATGCTGATGTTGCATCCGAAGCCGGTTTGGCTCAGTGGATAGAGCGTCGGCCTGGACTGAAAGGTCCCGGGTTCGATTCCGGTCAAGGGCGCATACCTTGGTTGCGGGCACATTCCCAGTGGGGGGTGTGCAAGAGGCAGCTGGTCGATGTTTCTCTCTCATCGACATTTCTAACTCTCTATCCCTCTCAATTCCTCTCTGTAAAATAAATAAAAAAAATATATATAAAAAATGCTGATGTTGCAGGTCCACAAACCACATGTTGAGTAGCAATGCTTTATATGCACCACCTTGAGTCAGCCTCACAATAAACCCACAAGACAGAGCCTCTCACTCCTGACTGCCCCTGGTGGTGGGGGAGTGTAAAGCCTTCTAATCCTCCAGATGCAGCCCATACCAATCATGTCAGTGCCCCTGGGAGTGAGACCCAGGTGGCTCTAGTACAGGCTACTGTTGAGAACTGCTGTATGCACTAGGTAAGGCTACCCTCACTTTACAGCTGAAGAAACGAAAACTTGGGGAGAGTAATTACTTTATCTTGAATCCTATACAGTCAGTGATGGAGATGGGGTTGGAACCCAGGACTGCCTGTCTCTTAACCACTGCTCTCTCTGGCCTCCCACGGAGATACACCAGCTTGCAATCCATTCTTGTGTTAACACACATGAAAGCTCCAGAAAACAGCCGGAACCCACAGATGCCTCAGCACGTAGATTCTCAGGATGATTTATGACCCGCTAGCTCTAGGAGGGTAGAAAGCTCTCCCCGGGCTGACGGTGACTACGGCTCCCTCTGACCTAGCATATGCCATGAAATGGCCTATGCACCCTTGGTTCCCTGCCAATCAATCAGAGTATTTTCTCTTCCATTGAGATTTTAAGTGTAAGAGAAAGCCAGGTGCTTTAAGTCAGTGTAATTAGCCTTGAAATGCTTGTGATTGAAGAAGGAGAGAGAGAGAGAGAGAGAGAGAGAGAGAGAGAGAGAGAGAGAGAGAGAGAGAGAGACAGAGAGAGAGAGAGAGAGAGAGAGAGAGAGAGAGAGAGAGAGACAGAGACAGAGACTGAGGCTTTATCAAACTGGAATTAAAGCCCTAGGCTGAACAGCAGCCAAACATCTGCCCCTTTTCTGATGGGAAGCAAAGGATTCCCGAGGGGTAGACTATGCTGGCAATGGCTGGGCGTATTCTCCCATCCGGGAATTCATTAATGAGGGGTTAGCTTCAAAAGCAGATAACAAGCTAATCAAGAGGGGGAGGGAAGCCCTGAAGATCAGGCTGCCTAATGAGCAATGCTGGGAGAGCAGGGGGAAGGAGAAGAGCTGGAGTGAGGGGTGTCTTCGACACCATAGTGCTGGCAGGTCATAGGCTTTGAATCAGAGTCAATAAAGAAATCCCAGGATAAGAGCATAATTGAAAGTCAGTAATGACACAAGTCTCTCATGCCAGCCACCTCTCTCAACCTTCTTTGCCTCATCGTCATCTCATCATCCCCGAGACAGAGGCCCTCCCCACCAAGAATGCCACCTGGGCCCAAGGCCAGGCCAGCTGGCAGAGCAGGGCCGGGATAAGGGGCTTGTATGAGAGGCCTCCCTTGGTCCACATGCTCTCTCAGAGAGAACACGAAGATTCATTTTTACACTCAAGAATCACACTTTCACTCTATGTGTGAAAATAGGATTTGGGGTACTATAAGATGAAATTTTGTTCTGTTTGGCCTCATAAGCTCTGCAGGTTGGGAAGAAACAGTGAATATAATAATGTCAGGTTTTCTTTCTCCTCATGTGAAATCCTGCTGCTTTGTGATGTCCAAGTGCTGACTCAAACATTTTCCTTTGCTCACTATGTCTCCAGGGCTTCGATTCTGTTCAAAAAGGAAGGAGGCCTAAAAGATGTGTCCCAGATGTCACCTCTGTGGCTCTTCAGCTGTGACTCTCCTGTGAGTAACAGAGTTTGAAAGCAATTTAAATAATGATATGTCACCAAGGTGATCACCCACCTGGCTTCTCCATTCTCAGGACCCTTTCCTTTGGCAGCTCCTCTCTCTTCCACCCTTCTCTATCTTTTCATCCTTCCAAAGATTCAAACTCGTCTCTCCCTTCCTGTATGAAGAACCATTAAGTTCCTGCTACAAGGTGGGTCTTACTAAC
This sequence comes from Vespertilio murinus, assembly GCA_963924515.1. Lineage (NCBI taxonomy): Eukaryota > Metazoa > Chordata > Mammalia > Chiroptera > Vespertilionidae > Vespertilio > Vespertilio murinus. The sequence goes on from OZ004709.1 coordinate 62,701,617, forward strand.
TCTGCAGCTTCTGGTGGCCTCTGATGTGAATCAGAGGTACCTGGTCTCTGTCAGGTACAGGAACTCAAAGTCCCGAGGTGGGAAGGAGAGGGTGTGAGGTGTGTGTCACCTCCACTTTAGGTAGAAAGTGTCCTCTTTTTCCTGAGAGCCTAAAACTCATCTATAGCCTACATTGCTAGAGGCAGCTTCTTGTTGGAAACCCTTAGGAGATGTACAGAGTAGAGTTATCTACCCATCTGCCCCATTATATTACAAAGTGATCTCTCAGGAGCTTGATAAGGAAATTCTCTATACAAGATTAGGCTTTCCTAATGCATAGACATATTCCACTGGCTGGGAGAAAGGGTGATGAATAAGATAGATGAGAAGGTGTTCTCACTACAGATAGAACTTGTCTTATTTTATACAGACACTGCATTGCTCCCTCGTCTCTAAGCCTGCCTACCTCGCTGTAATCACCTGGGGAGCTTCTAGGAATCCTAGTGCCCAGGCTGGACCCCAGGAATTAGTGGCTTTTTGGACAGTGGTTTTCAAATTTGGCTATGCATTTAGAATCTCTTGGGAGGCCTTAAAAAATGCTAATGCCTGGTCCAACCCCCAGAGATTCTGATTAATGGATCTGGGATGCAGCCTGGGCTTCAAGTGAATCTAGTACACTGCCAAGGTTAAAAACCAATGCTCTAACCATTTTCTTCTTCCAGTATTTCCAGCCTAGGAGCTAGCTGAGAGAAAACTTTTTGCTCATAACTCAAACAAAACAAAATACCAGTCATCTACTGGTTGATATATTCACACTACTCTTTTTTCTCACACAATAATTCACACCCTGAGTCTATAGGCAATATGGAGTTGTTGGGCAGAAAGCCTGCATTTGGTGACTTTATTCTACCAGCCCTTCCTCTCTGTGAGCTCCAGCCTCCTGCTCTGAGTCTCGACAAAACTATGAACAGCAAATAAGAACCACCTGGTTCCTGAGTCACTCTTACTAGACTTTCATTTTTAATTGAGTTCTAATAACTAGGTTGCTGGAAGAACTCAGGTAATGCAACCTGTCTGGACTTCCACAAAAGGACCCTACAACTCTTGAAGATGCTTATGAAAAAAAAAATCGATCTTGTTTATGCGATCACATGAGTTGGTAATGGGACAGCAGGTTGAAGAAAAGGACTTTAGAGGTCCCTAAGCTCAGTATATTGACTCACTTTATTGTCTCCACATCCTGGAAAGATGAAGGTTTGTTAAAAATCATAGGGGAAATTTCTTAAAAATCATCTTAGAATTCTTAACTAGATAACTTATTGAGAATAGAAGGTAAGACTAGAGATTCATTCTAGTCCTAGGATTTTCTGTGTCTGCATAACATTTGCTCTACTCATATCCATGGTGGGAGAAAATATATTTAAGGAAAACATAAGACTTAGGAAGTTTACATGGTTAATCTAATGAGATACTTATGTAAATAATACAATTATTCAAGGAGTCATGTGTTCGTAGAAAAATATATTGAGAAATAGGTTTATTTTGACAAATATATAGGCAGAGTCAATAGAGAGGGTCTTTTAAATTTGAAGTGGTAAATTAGATATCAGATTGCTGATTCCTAAAGCCTGTAATTTGCTCATTCAATCCTGACTAGGTGTCCTCATCACTTTGTCATTATTATTAAACAAATTTATTGACTAGCCCTAGCCAGTATTCCTCAGTGGACAGAGTGTCAACCCACACATTGAAGGGTCACAGGTTTGATTCCTGGTCAAGGTTCTATCCCTGGTCCTGATCAAGGTGCATTCAGGAGGCAACCAGTTCATGTGTCTATCTCGTCTCTCTCTCTCTCTCTCTCTCTCTCTCTCTCTCTCTCTCTCTCTCTTCCCCCTTCCTTCCATTCTCTAAAATAATCAATGAAAAAACTATTCTCAGTTGAAGATTAACAAAAATTAAATATTTACTGGCTAATGAAGCAAGATATTGGTTTTGGAGTAAGCAAGATGATAAGACATGATTTCTGCCTTAACATCTCCCCCGAATAAGAATTATTTTAAGAAATCACATAGCAAACAGGTCTGCCTATGCCTTGTGATGCAAAGGATTTGGTGGTGGTGCTGCCAAAACGTGTGCTGAAATGGATCACATGGCTTCCTTCCCTTTATTAACCTTGACTACTCTTAAGTGATAGTACTAATTAAGTGGCTAAAAAAGCAAGCAGTGGAAAATAGGACTGAGTTACAAAAGCCTGGAGAATCCTGAGGGATCAATTATATCACCTGAATAATCACCAATAGACTCTAGACCTAAAAGAAGGGAATCCCATATGTCCAACCTTTTTAAAACATGACATCAATTCACTTGGGGAACATCTCTTTAGATGTCTACATGGTAGATCAAGCCAATTAGAGTGTAAGGTTTGAGACCTTCTCTGGGGAGGTCTCTCCAAATTGGCTTATTGTAAATTGCCTAGCAGGAAAGAAGTGGGCATCAGCTTCTGTGACTGTCCCACATCCCAGCACTCCTGCTATGTAGAACACATGTCAGCTTTTGCAAGAGTCTAACACTGTATGGATCAACAATTAAGACAGAGTCCTAAGTTAGGCTAACGTCTAAGCATAACTATGGTGTCAGGACCATGGCTCCTTTATAGCTGAATTCCATACCTCCAAGCAGAATAGGCACCTATTGGTGTCCTATTGGTAGTCAGTAGACACAAGTTCTTACTCTCTTTGTTGTCCATTACTCTCTAAAAAGGTTCGGCGTTGCTTGTGAAATTTGGGGTAAATCTACCCTAGTGGAGCAGGGGGAAGACTCAGATGATGGTATTGACTTTGTTCCTAAATAACTTCATAACCTTAGTCAAGCCATATGAACTCTCTGTGGTTAGCTTTCTCCTATGGACTTTGTACACATCTTCTCCTTTCTGTCTACCTTACAAAGGTATTTTGGTAATCAAGTGTATTAAAACATATAAAAGTACTCAATTACATTTATTGTTGTGTACATGAAATCTTTTTTGTAGCAGGTCCTCATAATATTTTTAACAATGAATAAAGTGGTCTCAAAATTTCTATCTTAAGCCCTTTCAGTACTAGGCTTATTGTTTGTTGTTGTTGTGTTTTGTTTTTTTTCTTGGATCCAGATTTAGGGTGAGAGAAACCAAAGTCCATGGACATCCTTACGTTTTGATTCCTATAGTTACCATATCTATGCAATGATCTAATTATAGATGCATACTCACTGACACTGTCCACCTTCCCATACCTCAACACATGGAACATCTCTCTTTCCATGCTTTTGCCAAGGCTCTTCCTTTTATCTGGAGTGACCTTCAGTCCCTTCCCAGCATAACTGAATTATACATGTCCTACAAGGATCTTCTTTCAAGCCATTCCAAAGGTGGTCTCTCTCTCTCTCTCCTTAGAATGTCAATGTTGCTCTATCTATCTATCTATCTATCTATCTATCTATCTATCAAAGCCTAAGCAACCATTACAACTGGTTGACCGAATGACTGGTCACTATGATGTGCACTGACCACCAGGGGGCAGATGCTCAGTGCAGGAACTGCCCCTTGGTGATCAGTGCACTCCCACAGTCAACCTCCCACAGCTTGCCAACCTCTCTCGATCCCTCTCCCCTAGCTGGCTGGCCCCGATTGGCCCCATTGGGAGTGGGTAAGACAGCCCCAATCGCTAGCCAGACTGAGTGACCCCACCCATGCATGAATTCGTGCACTGGGCCTCTAGTATAATTATAACTTCAATGTGTGACTGTCTTGTCCATCCAATCAGATTTTAGTAGGCTCTACAAAGATGAAGAATGTATCTGACCCTTCTTTGGAGTCTGCCTAGTGAGAATCACATACTCACATATGTGGAAATTATAAAATTTCCAGTTTCCAGTGGGCCTTAGTTGGCATATTTGGATAATCATAGGACATCCAAGATAATTTTGCATATAAAAAGGAGTGATAAGCTGTATAAATCAGTGCAGTTGCAAAAGTACCTCAAGGACATAGATAAGGTCCCCCAAACAGTTGTCCAGCACCTTGACTGTCGGGGAGGTTCAGTGAGGATCTAGAACTGTCCCCCAGGCATGGTGCTGAAAAACTAACTTTGAACTTGCACTAACAAGAGATTTTGGAAACAGAATCTAAACAATGAATAAGAACTATTTTTGAAAAGGTTCTTTTTGGTTGTCCTTCAGGACTCTCAAACTTTACCCTCCATAACAAAATTCCTTTTCTTCTAGACATCCTGTTCTCCCTCTTATGCTTCTAAGTCCTGGCAGCCCCCTTCTTTCCTTCCTTCCTTCCTTCCTTCCTTCCTTCCTTCCTTCCTTCCTTCCTTTCTTTCTTCCTTCCTTTCTTCCTTCCTTTCTTCCTTCCTTCCTTCCTTCCTTCTTTTCTTCCTTCCTTCCTTCCTTCCTTCCTTTAAAAAAATGTTTTTATTGTTTTTAGAGAGGAAAGGAGAGATATAAAGATGGAAACATCAGTCATGAGACATAATCATTGATTGACTGCCTCCTGCACGCCCCCTACTATGGACCGAGCCCACAATCCAGACATTTGTCCTTGACCAGAATTGAACCAGGGACCCTTGAGTCTGATGGCCAGTGCTCTATCCACTGAGCAAAACCGGCTAGGGCCTCTATTTCTTAAATAGCATTTAAAACCACTTCTCTCTTTCCAGTCCCATCACCACTGCAATGATTTTCTAACTGGTTTCTCTCAAGTAACTTGCTACTCAATGGCTGCCATTAACAGTTACCATCCCCAATGCCTATAGAATTTTATTCAAGGTCATAAGAGCAGGAGCAGGTGCAGCAAGGTACTCCAGAACTCTGATAGTTAAACAGTAATCATCAATCCATAACAAATGAGAATGATATATATGAAAAGGTCTTAAGAAATATAGCATTTCTAGGATCAGAAACAGCAAGAATAAACAAAACCTGTCTATATTAACCAGACCAAACCCAGGCAGAGTGAAGGTCATGTCCATGTTTAAAGAAGGTTTAGGAAGAAAACATTCACAAGGTGTGTGGGGGAGGGCGCGGGGAGGTACCATCTGCAGATGACAGAAAACTGAGTTTGTGACAAAGAACATTGCTCAAAATGCCTACTTGTCACAGATGTATCTCTGTGGGTAAGTAGGATGTTCTGGTTATTTTCAGTTGGCTTCTCTACCCAGCTGTGGCCTTGGGAGGCTGGCCTGAATGGACCTAATCCATGGGTTTCCTGGTACTCCGATTACACCTTGGGGTTGTTAGATAATAGAGAATATAGTCAGGAGATCAGAGGGAGAGAGGAGAATGCGGTTGCATTATTGATTCCTCCAGCTCTACCCCATGCTCAGGGATCTGATGTAAGGCTACAGTTTCTGCACTGCGGCTTTGCCACTCCCCTCCCTCATTCCGTCTGGGCTGCAGGTAGTAGCAGTGATACTGCTCTGTTCCCCAAGTTACCCAATTTGAGTATGCCATCTGTTTCCTGCTGGGTCCCTGAACAGAGCTGATATCATTAAGCATTCAAATCACAACCCCCTCGCCCCAAACTCATCTTCAGCAAATTTATTCTGTTTATAAATTGGCTTCACATGTGAATCCATCTACATGGAGAGAATGTACTGGTCATGTTGACACAAGCATTCTGTTCTAACTGGCATTTATGCTTTTTGTTGTTAATTAAGAAATTGGTATTCTGATTCTATATCTTTTCATTAAATTAGTTTTGTTAGTGCAATTCAGCCTGCCTGGGATGAATCAGTCTAAGGAGCTGCCAAAACCAAAGGTCTGGGCTCAGTCCACACAGGGGATAGTACCCTTGGAAGCCTTTGGTGACCATCCATTTCCACCTCCATCCCCTTCCCCACCCCCAAGCCGCTTAGCACTTATAGTTCCTCAATCATGTCATGCTTCATGCTTCTGGGGTTTTCTCCAGGCTGTTCTCTCTTTCTTTGAAATTCACCATTTCATCTTCCGCATCACTCCTACACATTCTCCAAAGCACTGTTCAGGCAACACTTCCTCTGTGGAGCCTTCTTCATCTTTTCTAGAAACAATCTGTTTAGCAGCTATTTACTGAGTACCTTTGTACCAGGAACTCTGAGATGTCCTGGGGACATAGAAGTGACTCAGACAATTCATGCTTTGTAGTTTCATAGGTGAGATGAAACGACGTAAAAAAAAAAAAAAAGTCCTATCTAAATGACAGGTAAGACATCTGACAGTAACGTGCATAGAATGCTGTGGAGACTTGAAGGGGAGGGGGTGGGGCAATGGTGGTATCAGGAGAAAAAGGTACCTGTAAGAGGTGGCATCTTACTTTGGTCATGAGTGAATGGAACAGGCAAAGATCATAAGGAATACAAAGCCTTCAGGGATTTCAGAGCAAAGAGTCTGGAATCTGTCAAGCTTGTAATTGGCTTTTAAAAAAACTATTTTATTGATATATATATATATATATATATATATATATATATATATTTTTTTTTTTTTTTTCAGAGAGGAAGGGAGAGGGATAGAGAGTTAGAAACATCAATGAGAGAGAAACATCGATCATCTGCCTCCTACACACTCCCTACTGGGGATGTGCCCTCAACCAAGGTACATGCCCTTGACCAGAATCAAACCTGAGTTTGGGACGCTTCAGTCCACAGGCCGACGCTCTGTCCACTGAGCCAAACTGGCTAGGGCTGTAATTGCTTTTTGAGTGGCTGCTTAAGTACAGTAACAGATGCCACATCCAGGACATCAGCTCTTCCACTCTGATCTCAGTTGATTAGAGCAGCACTGGATCTGAGACCAAAGGGAAACCATGCCACAGGCTGACCAGAGACATGGGAGAGGCCTGGCATGAAAGCAGCCCAATCATATAATGAGCCAGAGATGGCTTCTGTGTATTAACCCTCAAATTGTTTATATCTTCACAGCAGGCTGAGACTCCTTAGCTCAAAAGCCCACAGGCACTAAATTAGAAATTTTACATATCCAATTATTTTTAAAATAGCCAAACAAGCAGATGTTTAGCTCTCCTGCTTTGCATACCCCGTGAAACCACAACCAGCATCTGCCGGCCATTGATAAGACAGAGCCATAGGGCAGTAAGACCCCAAGCTGCTCCTGCCCCTCAGAACTCTCTGACCCAGAGACTCCCACTATGCTGCTGAGTGATATCACCCAGACAAATAAGCCCCCTCAACATTCCCCCTCTCCCTTGAAACTTTCCTTACCTTCCTCTCTTACCAAATGGTGGTCCCTGAGCCATAAGCCTCTGGACAGTCTCGTGACATAAGGGACTTCTGCTCTCATGCAATCATACCCAAGACCTGCCAATAAAGCTCTATGTGTTTACTGCCTCTTGTACTCATATCTTTTTCCTTTACCCGCCTCCAAATTTCTCAAACCCCCTCAAGTCCCACACTAGATCATGACTAGCCCAACTCATCAGAGCCTTTTTGGGGGGAATTTTAATCTAATGGGGAGAGATAATGAGCAGTTGACAGCAGGAAGCAGAAGCAGAAAGTCATACAGAGAAAAGGAGGCAGGAAGCAGGAGCCATGAGACAGTAGGAACCATAAAGCAGAAGGAAGGGGAAGAGCACTTAGTGCCAGCAAAAGACAAAATGCAGACAGATTAGGATGGAATGATTGTAATGGTGAAACACCCAGGTAGAAAGCTATGGGTACATATAGCCAGCTAGAGAGGAACAAAATAGCACAGGAGTATCCAAATGGCATTTCAGTTCCTGAACCACATTTTGGTCTCTACAAGGTCAGGCAGTGTCCTAGTTCTAGTCCTGCCATGAGGACATGTCATTCCATGTAAATTCCAATCTAATAGACAATAACACCTTTCCCAAGGCAACCTAGTATGTCTTTATTCTAGCCAGCTCCCACATAGACTATTGGAAGAACATGGACAAAGTCGGGAATGGGGAATTGCATGGTATTTTGGGAAATCTCAAACAATTTGATATTTCTAGATAAGACAGTGCAAATGGGAGAATTAATGGAAATGAGATTGGAGAGGTGAGTGAGTTTAGGTCATGGAGTCCTTGTGTGTGCTCTCTGAGGGTCCTTAGTATCTTCCTTCAAAGAGCCAGTGGACTTCTAAAGGCAGTAGTAATGGATCAGATTTAAGTTTTCATTGGGTCTCTCTGGCAACAGTGTAGGAGGAGTTTGAGATAGGCAACTAATCATCTGGTCAGGAAATGATGAGAGAATGCATAGCAAGGATGGAGAGAAAGGAACATGTTCAATAAATACTCAAGATGTTAAAGCAATAAGAGTTATTGAACTATTAGGGTGAAAGAAAGATAAATCTGTGATGGATGATTCCCATTTTTCAGATTTTGGTACTGGATGAATGGTATGCCATTGACTAAGATGGAAGAGCAAATTGGGGTGGTGGAGGGAGTAAGAGGAGAAAAAAGATGTGTTTGAAGATGTTCAGATGTGCATAGGACATTCAGATGGAGGGACCTCAATGCATCTGGGCTTCAGGACAAGTCCTAAGTCACATCACAGCAGTACCACCATCACTCAGACTAATCCATGTACTGTTGAGTCTGTTCCCTAATGTGGACCAATCACCCAAACCTCCTCCCTCTCCCAAAGCCTTCCTCTGTCCTCTGGTATGCCAGTCAAGTTTTCTGTCATCAAGACCATCTCAAACCATTATTTCTTTCTGGACGTAAATAGGCTTTCCCCCAAGGATTCTCTTTCCCTCTCCTCTCAAGTGGAGGTTGGATTTTATTTCTTATTTTTCCCTCACACAGCACTAGTTCTTCAGGGCCAGGCATGAATTGTTGTTCTTCTCCATACCTGTTGGTATGTACCAACAATTTCTTCTGGAAAGTTCTTATTTCTTTGAGGACCACTCAATTTTCTCTTACCTCTTCTTCATTTTTATAATTCACTAACATCCTTTTTACTTTCTCTCATTTGCCAAAGAAGTTGAGTTTTGTTTTCATGGTCTCCCTTTATTATGGATAATTTCCACTCCCATATGAATGAATCATCTGCCACTCTGGATCCTCCTTTTCTTGACCTAATCATCCCCAAAGACTTCTCTATTTCATCTTGGACATCCATTCCTAGGGTCAAACCCTGCATCATGACTTCTGGAATGACAACTTCAAACATTCTATTCTGTAACCACCGCTTCCTAGCAAAGACTCTACTGAACCTATCTTTTATTTTATTTTATATTTTATTGATTTTTTTACAGAGAGGAAGATAGAGGGATAGAGAGTTAGAAACATCGGTGAGAGAGAATCATCGACTAGTTGTCTCTTGCACACCCTGTACTGGGATGTGCCCGCAACCAAGGTACATACCCTTGACCGGAATTGAACCCGGGACCCTTCAGTCCGCAGTCCGACGCTCTATCCACTGAGCCAAACCGGTTCTGGCTGAATCTATCTTTTGACCTTATTAAAACCTTTCAACTTTTGGCCTTCACCTTTTATTACTATCCAGGGATATTGCATAGAATGCTAGGTTAATTTGTGGGACAAGTTAAAAGTACGGGGTTGTATTAATTTTTAAAAATGAATCCATATTTCAGAATTCATCTTGGTTGTTGGGAAAGGGAAGTGTGGGCACTGCAGGGAGATGGACATCAGAAATAAGTGGTTTCCACCATAGCCATGGCAGGAAAGCAGGACAAATAGTGAAATCCCTCACCACTTATTGTCGGCCTGCCTGCAATGGTTTTTTTTCTCAATCCCTTGGCACTCAACTATACACTCTTTAATTTTTTACATCTGTTTGTCTGGAGTCTGGTCATAGAAAGCCTCATGGGCCTGTACTCCAAATAATGGATTCTGGATACAACCGCTTCCTGCAATGTCTTCAGAGAATTATTTAACTGTTCCTGAAAATGTAAATAATAGTGCTGACCTTGTCAAGTTGTTATAAAGATTAATGAGATAATATATATAACACATTTGGTAAACTTTAAAATGTTTTAAGAATCTGTGGCTACTGTTTCCCAGTTACATTTGAGAATAGGAATTGTGTTTTGCTTGTGTGATTCATCAAGCATGGTGTTCAAATAATATTTGTTAAAGGAATTAATGAATGGATGAGTGAGTGAATCAACAAATGTTTAAGAGCAAGTTGAGTCTCAAGCCTTTGATTACAGTCCCACAAGAAGAATTGGCTGTCTTGTCTGGTTAACACCATTAATACTGTTCATTCATTCACTTATTTGACAAACACATTCACTGCGTATCACATGTCTGCTAGCATGTGTTCCTTGTTACTACCTCATTCAAAACTGTGTTTGGCTGAGGAAGTTCTTTTGAACCCCATCCTACAGATGAGGAATCTGAAGTTCGAAGAAGCTAATATCTTGACTCAAGGTCATATAAGTAGGGAGTGATAGCACTTGCTATATAGATAGGGCTCCTAGACATATGCAGGAGCCAACATTGAGGAGTGCCCTCCAAAGGGTATGAAAAGAGGGAACAACAGTTTCTAGCCACAGTTTCAAAAATGCACGCATGCTGACCAAGTGAGGACATAGGACAGTCAACTTATAATCCATTAGGCTTGGAATCAGAATGACAGCTATCTTGGGTCATGCTCTTCAGGAAGCAGACCCTAAGACAAGAATTTGTGTGCTGGGAGATTCACTCCCCTATGAGGGAGTGAAGAGGAGAGGGTGGAGCAATTGGGTAGAAACACAGCTGTAATAAAGGCCTCAACCAATCACATGGCTGGCTCTGGAGCCAGAGGCCCTTCAGTAGGAGTTGAGATGAGGGGTAGGGCTTTTATACTTCTGCTTGGACCAGTCATTGGATGATTGATGTCTCTAGGGGAGGGAGTATGACCTTGGGCAAAGCATCTTTCCAGGGAGAGACTGAGCTGTGAGCCCTCGGCAGGTGACACTTCAGCAGCTTAGGGGTTAAGTGCATTGATTCTGTGGTAGATTCTGGGCAGTTTATCACAGCATCCACTGCCATATACAGATAGGGCCCTACCTGTCTATCAAGTGCTATCACTCCCTACGTACTAGTATATGACCTTGGTCCAAGTTAAGAACCACAATGTTATTAACATTTCTAAAGCACAAGTATATTAAGCAGCCTGGGTTGAAGAGTTTGGATAGATGGGAGCATGGGAAAGAGCAGAGCTCCAGGGACAAGGGCTGGCACTATTCATAGAAGTCTTGTACCATGCATTCCCAGGATTCTCTTCCAAAGACAGCTGTGAGGGCCTTCCTGGCTTTCCTGTTATCCAGACCAAACTCCTCGCTCTAGGCCCAAGCTCCCCAGGAGGCATTTGGGCTTCCCATGTTGCTAGGCTGCAAAGACCAAATGAATGTGGTGACGTTCTGCCCTGAAAGGTCAGCTCCTCTGACTGTGCAGGTATGAGTCCCATTTCTGAGTCTGAGATAAGGAAAAGATCAAATTTCTGAGCTGGCAGCCACATAAAGGAGATGACCCTTTTGTGGGGAGCTATGTGAGAGGTCAACATGCTATTTCTAGGCCTTTAGCACAGATACGGTCACTCTTAAGTGACTCTGGACCCTGCAGAGCCTGGTGGCATTCTGGTGAAGCCAACCAGGCAGGTAACAGGCATTATAGGGAATACATGGGTAAAAGGATTCCAGATAAATAGAGATACAGCCGAGTGATGACCATGGAAATCCACATGTGTGCCAGTGGTTAAGGTCAGCATGGAACCACTGAGTTTGTCGATGTGGGACTGAGCATTAAAAAGATGAAGAAGCTTGAGTTTAATTTTTTTATTTTTTACATTTTTTTATTGATTTAACAGAGAGGAAGGGAGAGGGATAAAGAGTTAGAAACATCAATTAGAGAGAAACATCAATCAGCTGTCTCCTGCATACCTCCTACTGGGGATGTGCCTGCAACCAATGTATATTCCCTTGACCGTAATCGACCCTGGGACCCTTGAGTCCGCAGGCAGACGCTCTACCACTGAGCCAAACCGGTTTCGACCAGAGTTTGAGTTTTAAATGGGCAGGACCAAATTACTTAATTTAAAGGTTAAGTAAGTTCATTTTGTTGTAGGGACAGTTTGGTGCAAAAACCCCAAACCTAGCCCAGCTCTTTTAATTCCAGGGTGTTCTTGCAGGGGACTCGGGCATCTCACAAAGTTCACAGCAAGAAGACAGTCCATGAGGACAGAGAAAGGGCTATGAGATACCCTGAAATGGGAGGAGGAAGGAGGCTCCGTAAACACATCAAAGCCATTTCTTCCTAAGTGATTTGAACTCAGTGCTCTTGCTAATACTTGTGGGAACGTGATGAAGCCATAGAAATAACTCATTGATAGTCAGTGACTCCTTACTAAAGCTGAATCTTATACACATTTTTGAAAAAGTCATGAACGTTATTCAAAGACCTCTAGAGAGCACATTAGGATATTTGGAAATGTAACAGGAAGCAGAAAAAAAAAGTTTAACTGAAACATGCAAACTTCAGATGCATTAGTGTTATGGCAAGCGGCCAGATTATCCCAATTACGTCCCTAATTGGGCCCATCAATAATTTATAGCCCACCATTTATGTCTGGGGCAAAGGATTTCTAACAGCAAATGCTTAAGTAGCTGTTAAGGTCCTAATGATTTCCAACTCTGAGTTCATCAGAACTCCTGTAGGCTATGATTCCAAGGCCCTTCTTGAAGTAACTTGGTGGGAATTACTCCAGAACGGAGAGGAACCATTTTCAGCGTTTCATTGGAACAGATTGTTAGTGAAGTAATGAGCTCACCTCTCTTTGCTCTTAACTTTGCCATTGGCTTCAGTTAAGGTTGAAAACCAAATCCATGAAAATCAGAAATAAAACCGAAAGCCAAGCTTTGAGTTCCTCTGATTAGCACTCAGGCTTCTGAAGCAGAAGCTAATTTCCCCTTTCTGATAGTCGGCACTTGTTTCAGGTGTTTTTATGCTGCCTGGTGATTTTTTCCCCACAGCTTTTCTTGGTCTTCTTTGACTTTTTTAGCTTGAGTATATTAACATATATATAGTACAGTGGATGAAGGCCACACTTCTTAAATACAGAGCTCAATAAATGACTTTGCAAGTGAATTCACACATGTGATCACCACCCAGAATGAGACATGGAACATCCCAGCTCCCCAAAGGCTCCCTGACTGCGTCCCAGGGTGCGTGGTGCCTCCGTGGAGGCAGCTGGGGAATGAAGCCCAGAGGCTTGGATGCCATGGGACTCACGTGGAGTCCACCGCAAGGATCCACTGAGGATGCTCCTCCTTGAGACCAACAGCTCAGCGCCTATGGGCAAAGCATTTTAGAATTCAGGTGCCTCACGGGGTATTTGATGGTGAGATGCGTGTTGGCCCAGCCATGGGGGAAAGGCCTTCTTTGCTTCCTGCCAAAACCCATGGCGTCCCTTCTCCTGAGGCCGCGTCCAGGGAAGCCTATTAAATGTCCTGTAATCCTCGGAAGGCACTTGCATGACCACAAGGGACAAGGGGAGCCTAGATATTTGGTTTGGCCAAGGGACACCCGGAAGCCTTCTGCCACCGGTCACTTCTGGAGAAGAACAAGGCGAGGGGTCCTACTTTGTCAAGACCTGTGATGCAAGATTTCAGTCCTGTGAATGAGTATTCGTACAGGGTTGTGCTTGGCAGGGGGAAACCTCCGTTTTCTCTTTTACACATGGCTTTTAACCCTCAGGGAAGGGGTGGCTGATAGCTCATATTTCCTGTACATTTAAAAAAAAAAATATATATATATATATATATATATATATATATATATATATATATTGACTTTTTACAGAGAGGAAGAGAGAGGGATAGAGAGTTAGAAACATCAATGAGAGAGAAACATTGATCAGCTGCCTCCTGCACACCCCCTACTGGGGATGTGCCCGAAGCCAAGGCACATGCCCTTGACCGGAATCGAACCTGGGACCTTCCAGTCCGCAGGCCGACGCTCTATCCATGAGCCAAACCGGTTTCGGCTCCTGTACATTTTTAAAGTGCCTGGCACTGTGTTGAACACTTCACATGAATAATCTCATTACTCTATAACTGTATTGACCAATATCTTCATTTTAGAAATAATGAAAGAGAGGGAAGACACAGCTACTAGAAAGGTTATTGGGGTGATCACTTAGTGAATTATATAATGTCTAATCACTGGGTTATTCACCTGAAACTAACACAATATTGTATGTCAACTATAATAGAAAAATAAAAATTTTTAAAGTTAAAAAAAAAAAAGTGTGGTCTCAGACTTCAGAACTTGCAATCCTGCCCCAGGGCCTTGGCGTTTCCCCAAATGGCCCACTGCTCCCCACACAGCGTGCCCAGGGGACACTCTTCATCCTCAGTGCCTCCACAGGGGCGCTGGCTCTGGGCAAGGAGAGGAAATGCAATCCACCTGACTTATGAGTTAATTAAGTTCCTGGGCCTCGGCTGCAAACCAACACTTCGTAAATCAAACCTTTACTTCCCAGAGGCACAAAGTTTTATAAATAGGAGTTGCGTTTCTGGAAATTCATTGATTTCACAAAAATATAAAAATTGATGATAAAAATAAACAAAAAATACAACACACATGACAAAGATTTATTTGTTTTTAAATATATTTTTATTGATTTCAGAGAGGAAGGGAAAGGAGAGAGGGACAGGAACATCAATGATGAGAATGATTGATCGGCTACCTCCTGCATGCCCCCTACTGGGAATTGAGCCTGCAACCTGGGCATGTGCCCTTGACTCGAATGGAACCTGGGACCCTTCAGCCCACAGGTCGACACTATCCACTGAGCCAAACAGGCTCGGGCATGACAAAGATTACTTAATTAGAATAAAGCAAAAAATAGAATACATGTTATAAACGTCACATTCGGTGACCTTTTCTGCAAGGGCTGGATTAACTAGGGTAACTTAAAACATGAGCTAAATGAGATTTAGAAGAGAGATGTCTTCCACCTTTTCAAGTAGAGTCTCCCTGGAGCAAAACTGGGCATTCTTTACTGTTCCAAGGACTTTTGAACTGAGCTCAAATCAGGGGCATCTTTCTTAAAACTTGTCATGGCATGAAGGCTCTCGAATCTTTGGATCATATTATTGCTGCTTCGGTCACCTCTTCTGCTTTGTTAGAAGTTGTAGGGTGACTGCTATGTGAGATTTCGCCATTACAGTTGTGGTGGTGGGGGGAGGGGGCAGTGACTTGGAATGAGAAAGGATATAATGATGGTAGTGCCAATTCCTGTGATGGAGAGTCAGGATCAGCCTGCTGTCACAAAGCCTCCAGGGGCAGCCCCTTCCCCACTCTCCACTCTCCCTCTTGGTCTCTTTACTCTGTCTGTCTGCCCCAGAGTCCAGGATCCTAGGCAAAAGGGTTAGAGGTGCAATAAAGATACTTATAGGGTTAGGGGCAAACGAGTGAGGGAAAGTGGAGGGGTGGTTACAGCCAATGGGTATCTTATTTTTATAGTCTGTCCAAGGCAGTCAGAGTTGAAAAACAAATGCTTCAAAGGATTGGCGACCGCCCTGCTCATATTTGTAGTGCGTGGAGTCACTGTGGGTCTTGTTAGAGGGCTGACTCTGGTTTGGCTGGTCTGAGGTGGGGCGTGAGACTCTGCGTTTGTAATGGGCTCTCAGCCGATGCCTACACCTTGAGTAGCAAGATTCACAGACGGAGCAGTTGTTCATGTCTTGCCTTTGCTTTGTGCAAAAGTGCTCTGCCCTAAGCAATACTCCCCTTGGGTCCCTATTCAGAATCACTTACTCTCAGGTCATCAGTGTTTGCACTCTTGGTAGCTTTATATTTGGTCATATTAATGAGACCATTCAATATTTAAGCCTTCTCTGGGTCAAAATAGAATA
Source organism: Vespertilio murinus (assembly GCA_963924515.1). Taxonomy (NCBI): domain Eukaryota; kingdom Metazoa; phylum Chordata; class Mammalia; order Chiroptera; family Vespertilionidae; genus Vespertilio; species Vespertilio murinus. The sequence goes on from OZ004709.1 coordinate 62,717,445, forward strand.
CGGTTTTTTTTAAAAGGGCTTTGTTGAAATTCTTAGGTTTCTCCTGCAGTACAGCCTTCTCCAGACTTGCCCCCTCCTCCCCTTTTTTAAAAAATATATATTTTATTGATTTTTTACAAAGAGGAAGGGAGAGGGATAGAGAGTTGGAAACATCAATGAGAGAGAAACATCGACCAGCTGCCTCCTGCACACCCCCACCTGGGATGTGCCCACAACCAATGTACATTCCCTTGACTGGAATCGAACCTGGGACCTTTCAGTCCACAGACGGACACTGTGGACTGATTTGGCTCTAGCCACTGAGCCAAATCGGTTTCGGTTCCCTCCTCCTCTTATCCCCAGAAATTTCACTCTGATGATTTTCATCCTTTGTTCTTTGACTAAAGGCAGATAAATATGTGCTTCAATTTGCCTCTTCTCTGGTTGTTGATAAAAAGCTGACCCATGTTGGTGATTTTGTGTCATTTTTGGAGTATAGAAAATTTGAAATAAATGAACGAGGTACACAGTATATTTTAGATGAAATTCTAGGGTTGCAAAACCATGCTTATAAAAAGTACATGAGTGAATATGATTCGGGCTGGATAAAGCATTGGAAGATTAATTACAAGGTGGCAGCTGGCTAAAATCTGACGCAGTGTTAACAAGCCAGATCTAAAATGCCTGCTGCTTTGGGAGATGCCCCTGTGGTTTCTCATCACAGATGCCTGAGGGGAATATCCAAGTGGGCACCGACCTCCTCCTCTGTGTCCCTAGCATCATTACAGGCCTACCTTGGACATTTGTGAGGGTTGGAGAAAGATTGCAAATAGAAGCCCTCAAACCATACCTAAATATTTAAAATTATAAATCAAGCTAACCCACTGTAAATACAATGCTCTATCTTCTATGTATCTCTATAGTCACTTGAAAGGCCAAGTTTAATGTCAGAATTCTTGGATTCCTTGGATTTTTGAACCCAAACATGGTGGTGCCAAGGTAACTGACCCTTTGCTTGTGGCTCCCTCCTATTTCCCTTCTCTCCGCTCTCCGCTGCATCCCACACCAAGGGGGGCCTGCTCGCATGTGTCTGGACATTCCTGCCTTGGGTCCGAGCTCCTTCCACACCCCTCCTAGCAGCAGCCCGTGGCTACTCCTCAAGCCCAGGGGAGTGCACATCGGGTGGGCGTGTGGCCTTCCCCTGGAAGGAGGCCCTCAGGACTCGCTCAGCTCCATGGGGATACACTGGAAGGTAAAGGAGGAAGGAATTGTCTCCTTCAGGGTCACTCTGAAGGGACACATCTCCAAGGACTGAGGCTGTGACATGCTTCTCCTGGCACATCCACAAACCCTGCTCTGCGTTGGGTTCTGCTCTGTGAAGCAGGCCAGGCCCCGTCTCTTGGGCAAATCCATACATAGATTTTCGAGTTTGCTCTGTTAAAATTGGCAATTAGCTCGTTAGAGAAATCACTGCTGCATTTCTGGCAGGGATAACAGTGCAGGGCTGGGGGGCAGGAACCTTCCCTGTAATTTGATTCATTTTCTGTTGGAGAGAAGCACAACCTTCTACAGTGGCTGATGGCTTAATTGCCACATGCATCTCGTGGGGAGCCCTCACTTGGCACCTCCAGGCTCGATTCCCTGGCCTTGGGAAGCAGCTGACACCTGGAGGGGCCGGAAGTGCTGGTGGCTGCCGCCCAGCAGTGAAGGAGGAATTGGAAACATTCCTCTCTTGCTCCCATTTAAATCGCCTCTTTGTTTTTAAGGACCACGTGACTTGGAGATATTTTGGCCACCAGGGACTGCACCTTAATTGTTCATATATTGTATCCCCTGTACCAAGTGCATTGTCTGGCACAGGCCAGGGGTTTAGCAATGCCTTTTTGGTAAAACAAACAAAAAACACACACACACAGTTCTCCCACTAGCCTATTTGGCTCAAGTGGATAGAGCATTGGCCCGCTGACTGAAAGGTCCTGGCTTTAATTTCGGTCAAGGGCATGTACCTCGGTTGCAGGCTTGATCCCCAGCCCCGGGTCGGGAGGCAAGTAATTGATGTGTCTCTCTCACATCGATGTTTCTCTCTGTCTCTCTTCTCCCTTCCACTGTCTCTGAAAATCAATGGAAAAATATCTTTGGGTGACAAAGAAAGAAAGAAACAAAACACACGGCTCTGGGCTGGTTCTTTGAGAATATCTTCATAGTATTCCTAGTCTCCACACTCTACACTTTTCTCTTTTGGTAGACTGCATTATTTGTCAACAAAGATTCCTCTTCCCCGCCCCTGTCTGAGGTGGAATGCACTTCTGCACCCCACTGATGTTGGGCTCGGCCTAGTGACTCGCTTTGGCTAATGGCCTGTGAACTGACGTGATGCAAGCAGAGGCTTTAGCAGTGATTATATGAACTCACTTATTACACTTTAAATGCAGTGATAAAAAAGACAATGTTATGGTCTGTTAGTTTCCTTTTTTCATGGCCAAATAATTTTACAGAGATAGTGGCAATAGTGTCTGTTTATCGGCCATGTGTGCCGAGTGGAACATGCTATAAAAGCAATGCTTTGGAAATTGCCTGGTGAACCACTTGGGCTTGACGCTATTAAGAAGACAGGACAGTGTGTGGTGAGGTGATGGCTGGTGACAGGAGAGGTTGGGAGGAAACAGCATGATATCATGAGCACTTTGAAGATGGGAAACAGATCATTCATCTGTACAAAGTGCTCTCCTTCAATCTACCCAAGTATGAAAGAGGAAACTTATTTCTCCTCATCTGGCTCATTTTTTCATGACTCATTTGGGTTCCCACTAAATTCCTCTGGCCATACTTATGCGTTGGGCTCCTCAAGCTGGAAGGCTTTGAGAAAACACCACCCTTGCTAGACCAAAGGCTCCTGAAGGAACACATTTAACATTATTCCTCTTTGTTTCTCCAGCACCTGTACAGTTCAGTCTAAAAGAACATAGTCAAAGCAACCAAAAGCAATGTAAAAATATTCAAGTTCATCCCAGGTACTTCTCACACACCATAAAAAAGATCCAAGTCCTCAGCAGTACTTCTTCAAACCCCTGTTTCTTTCTGCTGTCAGCTGCCCTCAGTACCCCATGGGGAATGACTCCCCCTCTTTTCAATAGCTCTCCCCCCAAAAGCTCATCCTCTCATCACCCCCATTAGTCACCGGTTTCTTCCTCTGCTTGCCCATTCCTTCCCAAGACCAGTCTAGCAAACCCTCAAAAATTGGGGACCTACCTAGTGGACCAAGTCAGAATTCCATTGAGCAGACAAAAGCAAGGGGAAGCTGAGACACTCACATCATCACCTAAATTTGCCCAAATTAGAGCAGGTAAGACACAGTAGGAAGCTCAATAATTATTTGTCGAATGAATGATCCAATGAGTCATGAAAACTCTTAGCTCCATCCTCTCCTTTTCAAATGAGGCCCGGAGAACTAAAGGGACTTGTCTAAAATCTCCCCAAGTTAGTGGCTGAACTAGAGCAAGAATTCAAGCCCCTGACATAGGCTCTTTCCACCATGGCTACTCTGAACTGTTATTAATGTTTCTTATAGATAGAGGTGAATGTACAATTTATCATATATATATATGACATTGTTATGGCCGGTTGACTGAATGACCAGTTGACCGGTCGTTATGATGCGCACTGACCACCAGAGAGCAGATGCTCAATGCAGGACCTGCCCCCTGGTGGTCAGTGTGCTCCCATAGCCAACCTCCTGGCTGGCCGGCCCTGATTGGCCTTGATTGGGATTGGACAAGATGGCCCTGATAGGCCCCAATTGCTAGCCAGGCCGAGAGACCCCACCCATGCACAAATTTGTGCGCCAAACCTCTAGTTGTTAATAATTATCCAACAATAATAGGTGAAAACTAAGGTGGTACTGGGAAAACTGGGATGCATGGTCACCTCAAATGTAGGTCTTGGCTCATTGGATGACAATGACTTAGAAGACAGAACTCCTGTCCTGCACTTCTTCATGCTCCTCGCATTATGGAACACTGGTTTGTGGGCTCCACATTGCATTGCATTGGAAAGAGTTCTGCACACTGAATGGTTGGGATTCTGCTGTGGCTCTTGGAGAGATGTTACAGAGATCAGATGTGCAACATGTTTGCAATCAGAACATGTGTTTTAATGAGTTTTACTCATATTGACATACTGCAAACATGAGGTCACAGGAGTAACAGGCTTTTGAAACTCTTCAACCCTTTGGCCTTAGACAGCACAGCATCTGAGGAAGAGAGAGGGAGAAGCAGAGAAGGGAGTGAGGGTGGGAGAAGGAGCTGGAGGAGAAAGCAGAAGGAGAGGGGTGGGAATAGAGAAAATGTAATACAAAAATAAAGAGAAGAAAGAATGGAAGAAAAACAAGCAAAAGGAAGAATAAGTAGCAAGAGGGAAGAGGAAGTCTTGAGTAAGAGAGAGAAAGAGAAGGGTAAAGAAGAGGAAGGCCCCGTGGGAAGGCAGCAGGACAGAGTAAGCTGAGGTTCCCCCTACAATGCTAGTGGGGGATGAGGGAGGTGGTTTGGGGAGTATTTATCAATAGGCTTTACACTCACTTCAGGTCAATCTGATAAATAAAAATCTGCACTTACACAATGAAATACTATGCAGCTGTAAAAAAGAAGGAACTCTTACCCTTTGCGACAGCATGAATGGATGTGGAGATTATTATGCTGAGCAAAATAGGAGTCAAAGAAAGACAAACACCCTATGATTTCACTTATATGTAGAATCTAATGAACAAAATAAGCTGATGGAGACCGAAACAAGATGGCGGCCTAGGCATCCTCCTAGGCTGCCACCTCATCAACAATTTGGAAAAAAAACAACAGCTAAAATTGAAAGGGATCTCACCAGACCCACAGGAAAGCTGGTGAAATGGGAAGGCTACAACTAGATACAAAGCAGGGCGCTGCTGCTGCCATGTGGAGCTTAAAACTACGGCGAAACTGGACCTGCTGGAGCTGCTGCCGCTGGGAATGAGGGAAGCCAGACCTTGCTCTGCCCCGGGGCCCAGGGAGTGGGCCAGCCCGATGGCCGCCGTGGGAACCAGGGAGCTTATACAGGACCTCCGCCATGCCTTTGGCGCCTGCCCGGACGAGAAGCCTCCCTGCCTGCAACATTCCAGCACGCAGCTGTCCCAGCCTGCCCACCGTGCTGGTGAGGAGCTGGCATGGTGTCTCCCGGTCTCCGAGTGCGCTGTGCTGGTGGGGGGCTGGTGTGGTGCCTTCCGTTGGTGGCCCCAGAGAGTCCTTTCTCCGCTGCTGCATGGCTGGGCCAAAGCTTCCACCACTACCGCCATGTGGATTTTAAAACTACAAGGGAAATTGAGCCACAGAAGCTACCATCGCTGCCCCCGAGAATGGGAATTCACCGAAATCAGAGCTCACTACGCCCCGGGCTCAGAGAGAGTGCGGCTTCAGAACTTAGCCTCTGCGTCCACAGCAGCTCCGTTTCTGCACCAAAGGAGACATCATTGAGGGCGGACTCTCTGCCCGCAGCCATCTCAGCCCGCCCACAACCTTTCCAGCACACCGTCGTGCTGGTGAGGAGCTGGCACGGTGCCTTCCGTTAGCGGCTGCTGCATGGCCGAGCCGAAGCTCCCGCCACTGCCGCCATGTGAACTTTAAAACTACAGTGGAAATTGAACCACAGGAGCAACCGTCACTGCCGCACCCGCCACCGCCACTGCGAATAAAGGAAATCCACCAAGAACAGAGCTCACTATGCCCGGGCTTAGGGAGTGGGCACCCTCAGAACTTAGCCTCCACGTCCGCAGCTGCTCCACTTCTGCACCGAACGAGACACCTTTGAGGGCGGTCTCCCCGCCTGCAGCCATCTCAGCCCACCTGCAGCTGTCCCAGCCTGCCCGCCGTGATAGCAAGGAGCTAGCGCGGCACCTCCAATACGTGACCCCAGTGTCCCAGAGGGGCCCTGTGCCCTGGGTGAGCCAAGTGTCCCAAGGGGCCGTGTGCCCCAGGTGAGCTGTGTGTCCCAGGGGGCCCTGTGCCCTGGGCGAGCCGTGTGTCTCAGGTGAAGCAGTAGGACCGAGGGGGAGGGGCGGTGAGAACCAGAGGAGGAGCAGATTCTATTCGTGTGATCCTGAGATAGTCACCATAAAACAAGCAGATTGTCAAATGACAGCGGGGAGGGGAAGGAGACCTGGGGGGGGAGATAAGAGAACAACCGAAGGACTGGTATGCATGAATATAAGTACAACCAACGAACACAGAACTCTGGGGAGGGAGGGCATGAATGGGAGGTGGGGAGAGGGGCAATGGTAAGCTATGTACACATATAATACCTTAATAATAATAATAAAAAGCTGATGATGCCCATCTGGGGTGACACAGGGGTTGAGCATCAATCTATAAACCAGGAAGTCAAAGGTTTAATTCCTGGTCAGGGCACATGCCAGGGTTGTGGGCTCCATTCCCCAGTGTGGGGTGAGCAGGGTGTAGCAGGTCAATGATTCTCTCTCATCGTTGATGTTTCTATCTCTCTCTCTCCCTCTCCCTTCCTCTCTAAAATCAATAAAAAACATATTTAAAAAAATAAAATGATAAAGAAAATAAAATCAGATGCCTGGATACATAAAACAGACTAACAGAGGTGAGACAGGAGGGGGCTGAGAGGAACTGGATAAAGAAAGTGAAGGGAATAGTCTAAGGACATATGTCCGTAGCCCATGGACACAGACAAGTGTGATGAAGGCTAGGAGAGGGGTGGGGGGTCGGGGTGCTGGGTGGAGGTGGACAAAAGGTGGGGGAAATGGAGGACATCTGAAATAGGGTCAACAATAAAAAGAAAATAACAGCAAGGTTTTTATTAAGCAAATTTCAGGGTGCCAAAGAGATATTGTACACTTTATTGCACTTTAAAAATAGGAACTGCAAGTATTAAAAGAGCAAAGTATCACATTTAATATTTACAGTTTGAGGCTTAATCATAAATTACTACATTTACATATATCATGTACTTGTAAAAATAACTATTAGAGGAAAATTTATGGAAATATAAATGCTGAAGTATAATTAGTTTTATCTTCAACAGCTATCTGTTGTTTTTGTTTGTTAGTCCTCACAGAGGATAGTTTTCCCATTGATTTTTAAATATATATATATACATATACATATACATATACATATACATATACATATACATATATATGTACACACACACACACACACACACACACACACACACACACATATATATATATATATATATATATATATATATATATATATATATGATTATCATACATAATTGATTTCAGGAGGAAGGGATGAGGGGAGAGAGAAACAGAAACATCAATGATGAGAAAGAATCACTGATTGGCTGCTTCCTGCAGATCCCACACTGGGAATTGATCTTGCAACCTGGGCATGTGGCCTGACTGGTAATCAAACCATGACCTTCTGATTCATAGGTTGACACTCAACCACTGAACTATGCTATCCCAGCCCTATTGATTTTTTTTTTTTAAGAGAGAATGGAAGGGAAGAAGAAAGGAGAAGAGAGAAAGAGACAGAAAAACATCCATGTTAATGAGACCTATTGATTGATTGCCTCTCCCCATGCCCCAACCAGGGCCTAGGCTGGGGATCAAACCTGCAACCCAAGTACATGCCCTTGACCAGGAATTGAACCCAAGACCCTTTCTTGGGTGCATGGGTCTATGCTCTAACCATTGAACACAATGGCCAGGGTGCTACCTGTTCTTAATTATCTCGTAATCAACCTGGCTTTGCCCGAGTTCCCAGAGGAACAGGACATTATATTTATCTTAAATTCATTTAAGTAAAAAACACTCAAAAACATATACCCAACACAAATGCTTTGGGGTTACGGAATATCAAAAGCCATTTCAGAGCTGAATTCTATTTAGTGATCTTCTCCTTATTTAAAAAAAATAGTTTTAAGAGCTGGTTTCTAACACAACCAGAAAGTATTTCATTACTTTCTAAGATTCCCAGTTAGTTCTCAAATACCTCTTATGACTTCCTTAAAACTCTTCTTCACAAACGAGAGAAAGGGCCGCGATGTAGCATGACCCCTCTGATAGGAGTAGGATCGTTCCTTATTGACAGAAAGGTGTGGTCTCCTTGGTGGACAAGCTGCTTGCTTGGGAAACTCTCCCCTTGCATCTCTGGGAACCAGCCCACAGTTAACCTGCAGCTTCCCATTTATTTCTGTATTCATGGCTTGACCTTTGACACAGACTTCTTTTAAAGATACCTGGAGTAAATCATTCTAACCCTATTCTAGAATGGACTTTACATTTCTTTCCTTTACCAAGCGGGGGAAGAAAAAAAAAAATACAAGGGTATTTGCAGGCACAAAACAAAACAGGAGAGCTGTGAAAGGAAAGATGCTGGAAAGTTGGCAGCACCGAGCGGAGAAGCTCTGACCACGCTGCTCCTTTAACAGGACTTTGCTGGCAAAAATCTTCGGGAGCGCTTCCTGGAACAAAACCATGTTAGGAGTCTCCATTCTGTCCGCAGACAAGACAGACACGAAGTCAGTTCCACCTCCAGGGTGTTTCCTGAATATTTCTCTGCTGTTTTGTAACTGAATATATCATACAGGTTAAAGCATTCTCTCTCTCACCTTCTACACAGAAATTTGAATTAAACCCGAAAGAAAAGCAATTCTTAGTTTGTTTGTGGGTCTGCCGGTTTTGCAGAATCTGAGGAGAAAAGGATAGTTTGGTGGTAAATGAATACTCCCCCTTCCCACCTCCTGAAGAGAAACTCCAGGACACGCAGCCCCTCTGAGAGCCCACACAGGCCATTGTGCACGTTTCCTCCTAGAAATACCCTAAGTGCCAGCTCACTCTCTCCCAGGCCGCAGGACTGTCCTCTAATCACCCTATTTTTCTTCCCAATGAAGAGCTGCCTCCACATTATTTCTAATTTTTCTAGACAGATATGCGTGCTCTTGGCTAATCAGCCAGTCCATTACCACTGCAGTACTTTAATATATGCGGTTGAATATACAAACCACCCTGCCGGGACGTGTTACCATTCCCCGAGGCTCAGAGTCTCTCCAGGACAACCCAGGCCACTCCGGTCGCCGCAAGAACGGTCCCCAATCAGTCTTCTGCCAACTTCATTATAGCCCATAAGTAATTCTGACCGACTCTTTCATGACTTGGAAGAGCTCAGTTTTGAGACTGAGGCTGGGGACTTAACATCTGCAAATGCTCATACTGCTGTGGGGGAGCTGGGTCTCGGAGCTAGTCTATTCCACGGTGCTCATCTCACAGCGGGGGGTATTATGGACTGAATGTTTGTCCCCCACCCCCCCAAAAAAAGTCATTTGTTGAAATTTATTTATTTATTTAGTTGTTGTTAATCCTCACCAGAGTATATTTCTCCATTGATCTGTTAGAGAGAGTGGGAGAGAGAGGGAAAGACAGAAGGAAACATTGGAGTGTCTGCAATCAAGGTACATGCCCTTGACCGAAATTGAACCTGGGACCCTTCTGTCCACGGGCACTCTATCCGCTGAGCCAAACCGGCTAGGGCCAGCTGATGAAATTTGATCCCCGCTTTTCCACAGCCAGTCCGCCGCCATCATGGGTCACATGCACGCTCCCGAGAAGGGCCTGTCCCAGTCGGCTCTGCCCTACCCACCTGGCTGAAATTGACGTCTGACAACGTGAAGGAGCAGATCTACAAACTGGCCAAGGCTCCCTCACAGATGGTTGTGATCCTGAGAGACTCGCACGGCGTTGCACAAGTCTGTTTGGGGCGGGCAATAAGATCTTGAGAATTCTCAAGTCTAAAGGACTTGCTCCTGATCTCCCTGAGGACCTCTACCATTTAATTAAGAAAGTTGTTGCCGTTCGAAAGCATCTTGAGAGGAACAGAAAGGATAAGGATGCTAAATTCCGACTGATTCTGATCGAGAGCCGTATTCACCGCTTGGCTCGATATTATAAGACCAAACGAGTCCTGCCCCCCAATTGGAAATACGAGTCATCCACAGCCTCTGCACTGGTTGTATAAAATAATCTTATGTACTCGAGGAATAAAAATCATTGTTTAACTAAAAAGAAAAAAAGAAAAAAGAAAAAGAAATTTGATCCCCAATGTGATGGCATTTAGAATTGGAGCCTGTTGGAAGTAATTGGATCAGTGCCCTTATAAAAGAAGACAACTCCGCCATGCTGACACCCCGGCCTCAAACTTCCTGCCTCCAGAACCGTGCAAAATACATTTATGTTGTTTATACGTCACCCAGTTAAAGGTATTTTGTCAGAGCAGCCCAAACGGATTAAGACAGGGACACGGCTGGAATACTGCTGATCTGAGAACGTAGGCTCTCAGTGCCATGCAGGGTACACCCCTTCTTCCAGGCAGCACTGGGAGCTGGGCACCATGCCCACGTGACAGATGGGAATCGGCGGCTCGGGGAACTTAAGTAAACAGCCAAGCTTCAGAGCCAGGACTGGGATCCCACCTCTTACATTTGGGATCCCAAAGCTTACATTTCATCACCTTTTAAAAAATATATAATTTCAGGGACAAGAACCCTCAGTGCAAAGCCACTGCCCCTCTCCCTGAGCTGGCCCCTGACGCTGCCCGTAGCCAAAGGACCAAGCTCTTAGCTCGAATAGAAGGTCCAAAGGTTGTCCTCATTCTCTGAGCCATGCACGAATGTACCTGCCTTTCTGCCCAGAGCCCTTGATCCTCTCACCACTCAACTTGGCAGCCAAGGCTTTGAGGGTACAGCAGAGAAGCCTGTATGGTTCTCACGTTTCTTTGGGTGGAACTGTACCATGAATTCCTACCATCCCGTGATTATCTTATGTCTGTGACTCTGACCTGAGACACCAATAGAAGCTATTGTCTGCCACATTGGCCCTTGGCTGGTATACACAGAGTTGAACCATCTCCTGGGCAGTTTGCCCATGCCATGCCTTGCTGTCGGCAGCCCATATTTATCTACAATGGGCCCCTCTAATGCAAAGGAAGGCTTTGCTGGAGGCCAAGGAAACACAGACTAGGAATTAGGCTTGTGCCTCCTTTCCTCGTTTTCCAAGATGCCTTTACAGAATCCCAACCTCCTGACACTTGCAGACTATCAAAGCCCTTCCCTTTCCCACAATCTTAGTAAAAAACATTGGATGAAGGTAAAGCAAGTTAGGAAACTGGAGGAAGTGTCCCTGAGAGCTGTGTGGGGAGGAGGCCAGGCCAGCCTCTGATCCTTTCCCCAGTCTCATGAGCAAAGCCAGACATGGCTGTTATTCCCACTTGCTGGAACCAGGAGATGACACGTCTTGCTGAAGGTGCAAAGAGCAAAGGCTTAGAATGAGCTTCCCTGGGACACTCACTCTCCTCTCTTGCCTCTCATTCTGCTGAGGACATATACAATGAAACCCTGGCGTGGGACAAAAATAGACCCTGTGCTGAGAGAATTACTGCTCTCACCTGGGTTGTCATGTTATGAATTGAAATGTTGGGTGCCAAGACTTCAGACACAGTCCTCTCTCTGGGCCTTACCCCTCCACACTCCTGCTTCCATCAGACCTCCCTTCCTTACTGCACAACCCCAGGGGAACTATCCAGAAACGTGTGAGTACAGCACTTGGCACTCCTGATGTGGAAGATGTCTTGGTGTCCTCATCCTCCATGGATGCACCCAACTTCTGTGCTAGGGGCTTAGTGACCCACTGCCGACCAGAACCCGTTCCATCTCATCTTCAACATAGCTGTCAACTGTCTGCCAAGCATTCTCCCTCTAGACAAAGTGGAAAAGAGCAACAGCCAAAGAAGGACTCAAAGAGGGGAGAATAAAAGATAATGACCAGATATGATGACATGGTGATGTTGGACCCAAGAAAATCCAGCACCAACCTTGTAAAAACCCTTCCTTGTCCAACACTGAGGAATCAACACACAGAGCCCAAAGCTGGAGCCCACTCACAGCAGGGAGCCACGGGAGGAGGGCTGTGCTTCTTCCATAATTGTAGAATTTCAGGGGCTGTTTGTTGGGTGCTTTGATCTTCCACAGTCCTTACCATGCTCTAGTAAGCATAGAAATTGTTGATGGTTTTACCTTGAAAAAGGTACATTAAATTTCTTTTTAATATTAAGTTCTCAAGTTCCTTAAGCTAAATTGTTGATGAGACTATCTTGATCTGAAAGTCACATTCACACTGGAAAAGACCATATGGTAGACTGAGTCTTTTAGGTCAAAGACGGTAGCAGATTCTTTGAAATGTTATCACACGTTCATCTGAATGGTGAGAAGTCCATGATGTCCTTATGAAGGAAAAAAAAAAAGCATTTTTTTTCTCCAAATTCTTTTTATGAGAAGTTAGTGCCTTGGACATCATGTTCAGTTCCATTGAAGAACATCTTTTAATAAATTTTTCAAGCAAGAATCTGATGTTTTAAGTCCAATAACTTGTCAAATTCTAGTATGGAGAGAATTTTTACAGACGTGGGAGTTTGTTTGTTTGTTTGTTTTGTTTTTTCAAGTTTTATGTTTTTTTTAAAAATATATATACACAAGAGGACCAGTGCATGAAATTCATGCACTGGGTGTGGGGGGGTATTCCCCATTTCAGCTTGTACCCTGTCCAATATGGGACCACTCGAGGGATGTTAGCTGCCCATTTAGGCCCGATCCCTAAAAGCAGCAGTCGGACATCCCCCTCACAATGCAGGACTGCTGGCTCCCAACTGCTCACCTGCCTGCCTTCCTGATTGCCCCTAACCACTTCTGCCTGCCAGCTGATCACCCCCTAACCACTCCCATGCCAGCCTGATTGATGTCTAACTACTGCCCTGCCAGCCGGTTTGCCCCCAACTTCCCTCCTCTGCCAGCCTGGTCACCCCTAACTGCCCTTCCCTGCAGGGTTCATCACTCACAACTGCCCTCCCTTGCATGCCTGGTGCCTCCCAACTGCCCTCCTCTGCTGGCCATCTTGTGGTGGCCATCTTGTGTCCACATGGGGGCAGGATCTTTGACCACATAGGTGCAGCTATCTTGATCTTGTGTGTTGGAGTAATGGTTAATCTGCATATTACTCTTTTATTAGATAGGATAGAGTTCTGGTGCACGGATGGGGGCCAGCTGGTTTGCCCTGAAGGATGTCCCGGATGGTGGTAGTCGGGGGAATGCCCATGGGGCATGGGGCGACCTGAGGGAGTAGCCTGTGGTGGTTTGCAGGCTGGCCACGCCCCCTGGTGACCCAAACGGAGGCCCTGGTATCTGGAATTTATTTATCTTCTACAATTGAAACTTTGTATCCTTGAGTGGAGGCCTGGGCCCACCAGAGTGTGTGGAAAGCTTGGCTTCCTCTGTTGCCGGGGAAACCTAAGCCTCCCTTCTGGTAGCAATCTTGGTTGAGTTTATTTGCATACTCACTCTGATTGGCTGGTAGGCGTGGCTGGTGGGTGTAGCGGAGTGATGTTTAATTTGCATATTATTCTTTTATTAGGTAGGATATGTATATTGATTTCAGAGAGGAAGGGAAAGGAAGAGAGAGATAGAAACATCATTGATGGGCTGCATACCCCCTACTGGGGATCTGTGAATCAAACCTTGACCTCCTGGTTCATAGTCAATACTCAACCACTGAGCAACACCAGCTGGGCAATACAACTATATATATATATATATATATATATATATATATATATATATATATATATATATATATTTAAAGATACCTTAAACATATCAATTTCAAAACATCATCCCATCGGTTTTCTTGACTAAGCATAATTTTTTTTCTGAAAACACAGGAAATTTGAGGTTGAAGAAAGGTCTTCTTGAAAATAAATCCTACATTTCTAAAATGCAAACCAGGCAGGAAAGATATGATTGACAGCTACCTGCATTGATTAAGGAGGAATTTCTGAGACAGTTTTCCTGAAGTGGCAATTTTGCAGGCAATGTGGAATTCAAACCCACTATGGCGTTAGGCCCCGATGTGCCAAGCACATAAAACAGCACCTGGCAGTTCCTCCTTGGAGGCCTCCTGTGCCAGCATTTCACTTATAAGGAAAGTCTTTTTTTCAGCAATCTTCTGAAACACTTTAATTTGACACTATCTGAAAGTGATACTTAAGTTGTGGGAAATCACATTTAATTGCAGCAGTCTAGTTGTTATTATTTTACTGCTCCTCCGGTTTCTCTTTAAGCTCTCAAAGACCCCATGGGAAAGAAAATATCCCTGAATTGGTGTGCTCCCTTGCCTAATGACTTTGTCCATCTAGGCCAATGATTTGGACATATGCTAAAGCAGCAGTAGTCATACCATAAGGTTAAGGAAAGCTAAACATCACAGCTCAGCGCGATGTTTTTATCCGTTAGGATGACTTCTTGAGAGTGTAGATCTTGTGTGAGCCACTCTGTATCCATAGCGCCTGCTTCTCTACCTCAGGAATGTTTGAGGAATGAATTTATGGAGTGACTACGAGCCCCAAGGCTCGGACCTGGGGAGGAGACGCAGAGAGAGAAGACAGTGGACCAGTGATCATACGTAAGACAGGGTGGCCAGGCTGCTGAGCTTCTGTTTTCTGAGGAACTCTTGTGCTGGGGACGGGCTGGCCCTCAGCAGTCATCACCATGCTTTCCCACAGCAACTGCATGATGCAGGGAAAGAGGAAGAGACTGAGGCTCAGAGAAGTTGGGGAATGTGCTCAGGTTTTCATAGCTGCGTGGTGGTCAAGTTGAGAATGAAAACGAGGTCCCTCCACAAATACTATATAACTTCACTTACATGTGGAATCTAAAGAACAGTATAAACAAACAAAATAGAAACAGGCTTATAGATACGGAGGACAGACTAATGATTGCCAGAGGGGAGTGGGGGCTGGAGGAATGGATGAAAGAGGTGAAGTGGGGGGGGGGGAATAGAGGTGAAGGGACTGAGAAGTACAGATTGGTAGTTACAACATGGTCTCGGGGATATAAACTACAGCCTGTGGCAGATAGTCAATAATCTATAATAATAAAAGAGTAATATGCTAATTAGACCAGACATCATTCCGGATGTCCTTCCTGATGAAGCTGAGGTATAGGGAGGGCAGCCTGGGTCCCAGCTGCCTGCTAGCAGCCAGAGGAAGGAAGCTCAGGTCCCAGGTGCCAGAGGGAAGCTGGTGCCAGCAGCGGGGGAAGGAAGTCCTACTCTTGCACAGATTTTTCATTCATTGGGCCTCTAGTCTTATCTAATAAAAGAGTAATATGTAAATTAACCATCACCTTGCTAGACTCACAAGCCACACCCACAAGCCAATCAGAAGTGAATATGCAAATAAACCCAACCAAGATGGCTACGGCCACAGAGAGCAGGAGGGAGGCTTGGGTTTCCCCTGCAATGGAGGCAGCCAAGCTTTCGGCCTGCCCTTGCCGACCTAGGTCTCCACTTAAGGCTACAAAGTTTCATCCCAGCAGAAATGGCTGCTTCCACGGAGCAAGTAGAAGGCTTGGCTCCACTCCAGGCTACAAAGTTTCAATTATAGAAGATACATAAATCCCAGATACCAGGGCTTCTATTTGGGTTGCCAGAGGGTGTGGCAGGCCTGCAAACCATCACAAGCCCCTCTCCTGGGCTGTCCCACACCCCAAGGGAACCCCTACCCTGATCTGGGACATCTTTCAGGGCAAACCAGCCAGACTCTACCCATGCACCAGGCCTCTATCCTATCTAATAAAAGAGTAATATGCAGATTGACCATTACTCCAACACACAAGATGGCTGTCCCCATGTGGACACAAGATGGCCACTTCAAGATGACCAGCAGGGGAGGGCAGTTGGGAGGGACCAGGCCTGCAAGGGAGGGCAGTTGGGGGCGATCAACCCTGCAGGGGAGGGCAGTTAGGAATGACCAGGCCAGCAATGGAGGGTAGTTAGGGACAAACAGGCTGGCAGGCAGAAGTGGTTAGGGGCAATCAGGAAGGCAGGCAGGTGAGCAGTAGGGAGCCAGCAGTCCTGGACTGTGAGAATGATGTCTGACATCCCTGGAGGAGTCCCAGATTGGAGGGGGTGCAGGCTGGACTGAGGGACACCCCCCCCCCAATGTGCATGGATTTCGTGCACTGGGACTCTAGTATTGTAATAACTGTGTATGATGCCAGGTGGTTACTAGAAACATCAGGGGGTACACTTTGTAAAATATATTAATGACTAAACACTATGCTGTACACTTGAAACTAATACATAATAGCATTAAAAGTAAATTGCAGCCCTAGCCAGTTTGGCTCAGTGGATAGATAGAGTGTTGGCCTCTGGACTGAAGTGTCCCGGGTTTGATTCTAGTCGATCCCCAGTAGGGGGACGTGCAGAAGGCAGCTGATTAATGATTCTCTCTCATCATTGATGCTTCTATCTCTCTGAAATAAATTTTAAAATACAGTTTAATTAATATATCTTTTAATATATTTTATTAATATATCTTTTAATATATATAAAATAAAGATATATATCTTTTAATATATATAAAATCTTTTAATATATAAAATGTATTTTATTAATATATATATTAAAGAGGCATACAAAAGGAAGTAAACTGCAATAGAAAATTTTAAAAATTGTTTCTAAAAATAATAAAAATAATTAAGAAAGGAAGAAAGGACCATGATGGAGGCTGTGGTGCCACGGAGGTCAGAGAAGGCAATGACAATCATTGTGAATGTGGCAGAGGTAAGTCAGAAGAGGCACCCAGAAATGGTGAGAAATCAAAAGGTTTTCTTTATAATGGTTAAGGATGGAATGAACCCTCAAAGTTAGCTGGGCCAACTTCAAAGGCACAGAGAAATAAGGTAAGGTATTCTAGATGGTATTATTCAATATACTCAAAACAGTATGCCATGATGAATTGGCTGGGTGAGAAGAAACATCCTTTATGTCTGCCTAGAAAAAGCAGAGGAAGTTGGAGTTTTGGTTGAGAAAGAACATAAGGGGATTCTAGAAATGATGTCATATTGAGGTTTTCAATTTGGGTGGGTCAATACCAATGCCAGATGGCCTGTTAACTTTAGGGCACCAATATCCCGAGAGTAAGGTAGAAATGGCATCTGACAACTTCCACCAGAGCAGAGGGATGTAGGGAAAGACACACACAGTGTGGGTCAACAGACTAGGGCTCACTTTCTAGTCCCTGGTTCTTAATTTCCTCATCTGTAAAAGGAGGGACTTGTCAAGACCTTGCTAATATCCTATAGAGGGTTTTAACTTTATTTTACATTACTTGATACCAAAAATTGCCATTACCTTTTTTCTAAATCTAATATAGCTTTTCCAAGTCTTCACCCTGCTGGATGGAGAAGAATCTTTTTTTCACTCATGTTTTCTAGGAGGCTCTGGGTCTCACGCAGTCTGGAACGTTCAGGTAAGGATGCCTTGGTCTTCTAAACACTTTAGTTCCTTTCCTGGGTCCAAGGTTTGGGCCAGCTTTGCCATTCTCCAGCTGAGCTTGGAAACAGCGTTTTTGAGGTGTCGGAGAATATGAGCTCCCTGGCTACCCCACTGACCGTTCAGCCACCCTCTGAAAAACAGCAGGGAGGGGGGGTTTGTTCTCTGCCATTCCCAGAGCTCGTCCTCAAGGTGGGAAGCAATGAAACTCTCCCCTTTCATTAGATCCATTCCGACCCCTCCTTCTTGTGGCTTTTCTCTTCCCACCATACACTGAATCCATTACTACCATATGCTTAATTTTTCCAACACAAAGGCCATGGATGAAGAATATCTTCTGGCCCTGGCTGGTTTTGCTCAGTGGTTAGGGTGTCGACCCACAGACTGAAGGGTTGCAGGTTTGATCCCTGGCCCCAGTAGGATGCAGGAGGGAGGCAACCAATTCTTGTGTTTTTCTCACATTGATGTTCTTTCTCTCTTGCCCCCCTCCCCCCCTTCCCTTCCTCTCTCTTTTTCTCTCAAAAAAAAAAAAAATCAATGGGAAAAAGTATCCTCGGGTGAAGATTAACAAACAAAGAAAAGGAAAAAAAAGAATGTCTTCCGGGTGCCTAAGAGATTCTGCTCTCTGGTTGTGTGCTGGATGTGGTAATTGTAAAATAGCCTATCTAATAAAAGAGTAATATGCAAATTGACCATCACTCCAACACACAATATGGCCACCCTCATTTGGCCAAAGATGGCTGTCCTCATGTGGACACAAGATGGCCTGCAGGGGAAGGGAGTTGTGGGCAATCAGGTCAGCAGGGGAGGGCAGTTAGGGGTAACTGGGCCAGTAGAGGAGGGCAGTTGGGGAAGACCAGGTCAGCAGAGGAGGGAAGTTGGGAGGGACCAGGCCTGAAAGCGAGGGCAGTTAGGGGTGATCAGGCCTACAGGGGAGGGCAGTTAGTGGTGACCAGGCCAGCAGAGGAGGGCAGATGGGGGAGACCAGGCCTGTAGGGGAAGACAGTTGGGGGAGACCAGGCCTGCAGGGGAGAGCAGTTAGGGACAACCAGGCCACAAGGGAGGGCAGTTATGGGTGACCTTGCTGGCAGGGGAGGGCAATTGGGGGGTCCAGGCCTGCAGGATAGGGCAGTTGGGGGGTCCAGGCCTGCAGAAGAGGGCAGTTGGGGGTGACCAGGCCTGTAGGGGAGGACAGTGGCCAGCAGAGTAGGGCAGTTAAGGGCAATCAGGTCAGCAGGGGAGCAGTTAGGCGTCAATCAGGCTGGCAGGGGAGTGGATAGGGATGATCAGGCTGGCAGGCAGAAGCAGTTAGGGGCAATCAGGCAGGCAGGCAGGCAGGCAAGCAGTTGGAAGCCAGCAGTCCTGGATTGTGAGAGGGTTGTCCGATTGCCCATTTAGGCCCAATCCCAGTCAGACATCCCTCAAGGGGTCCCCGATTGGAGAGGGTGCAGGCTGGGCTGAGGGACAACACCCCCTCTACCCCCCACCCCTACCCCCATGCACAAATTTTGTGCACCAGAATTCTAGTTTGATGAAATAATTTGAGGCAAGGCCTTTCTCTGAAGATTTTATTTGCCTTTGGAAAGGACCTTGGGAAACTAGCAATCCAAGATCACATTCATTCAAGTTCAGGTACTCTTTACAGGGTTACATTTTTTAACAATCGATATAGATGTAGAGGTGTCTCCCCACTGAATATCAGTCTAAATACCTCCAATACTTAGGAAGGTTAAATTCTTATTACTATAGTTATGTAAGATATTGCCCCCCAACTTAGAACCACAATCATTTATTGTCTCTCATGGTCCCAGCGAGTCAGGAACTCAGAAGCAGCTCCCCTGCGCGGCTCAAATCCAAGGTCTCTCGAGATGTTGCAATCAGATGCCAGCTGGGGCGGGCGGCCCCGCTGCCAAGAGGGTTCACTTACAAGGCTGGCAAGTTGGTGCTGGTTACTGGCAGGAGGCTGTGGTTCTTTTCCACGTGGGTCTCTCCCCTGAGCAGCTTGTCTGTCCTCAGAGGGGTGGCTGGTTTCCTCGGAGATGGGGTGCACAGGTCAAGGCAGAAACTGCAAAGCCTTTTGTAACCTAGCTTCTCGATTCACACGTTGTCACTGTCACTTCCACCGTATTCCACACCCAGGGATTCGGAATCCGAGGGAGCTGGGCAGAGCGTGTACACCAGGAGGTGGGGTACACGGTGGGCTAGGATGGAGAATGGCTGTCACGTGCAGAAATTGGGGCTCACACCCAGGACTGTGCCATGGGAAAGCCCCTGCACCTCTCACCAAGCAGCCTCTTTGAATCTGGGGTCCTTCTGAAAGAGTGTCAACGCCTTCAGCCTGAGCAGCATGGTGAAGGTAACCTATGATGGTAAGAATGTCCTGAGAGCCGAAACCGGTTTGGCTCAGTGGTAGAGCGTTGGTCTGGGGACTGAAAGGTCCTGGGTTCGATTCCGGTCAAGGGCATGTACCTTGGCTGTGGGCACATCCCCGGTGGGGGGGGGGGGTGTGCAAGAGGCAGCTGGTCGATGATTCTCTCTCATCGATGTTTCTAGCTCTCTGTCTCTCTCCCTTCCTCTCTGTAAAATATCAATAAAATATATATTAAAAAAAGAAAAGAAAAAAGAATGTCCTGAGAGAGGCAGAGAAGCCTGGGGCACAGCATGAGGTGAGAGACTGAACAGAGGACAGGGCCAAGAAGGAGAGTTGGGAGGGGCCAAGTAACTGCCACCCACCGTACACCCTGCTTTCTGCTGCCCCTGGCGTCAGCCATCAGAAGGTCTCTGGGCAGCCTTTTAAAGCATTAACAATCTTGCAAGGTGTCTATGGGTAGGTCTGGGTTTTCTTAGGCAGTACCAGGATTTTAGAACAGACACAGACTTGTTCCTTTCCCATAGAGTCTGCACCTACTGGGCTAACCAATTCTCAAGAAACTGCCCATGTCCATCCCCAGGGTGTGCCGAGCGGAGCCTCAGCGGGAAACACTGCAGTGGGCAGCTCAGTGGTTTTCTCCGGTTTATTTATACCGATACTTGGTGTTTCTTTGGTGGCGTCTGTGCTCATTATGTAAACTCTGAACACTGAAGCCCTGCGGCTTTCACGGGAAACACCACTGTTGACTCACTGTGGTGAGATGCATAAATGCTGTTCTTAATTCCAAGTGCAGTGACCACTGGGATCATTTTTCAGAAAATAATTTTTATTATTTTAAAAGGTAGGCCTTGAGTTGGCACTTAGGAAGGGCAACGATTTCTTTGGAGGTCTCAGCTATCATAAGTAAGTTTTTCTTTCCTTTTATACTGCTTTATTCATCCTCCCTGTATGTCTTTTCTTTTTAAAAAAAATATTTTTATTGCTTTTTACAGAGAGGAAGAGAGAGGGATAGAGAGTTAGAAACATCGATGAGAGAGAAACATCAATCAGCTGTCTCCTGCACACTCCCTACTGGGGATGTGCCCGCAACCAAGGTACATGCTCTTGACCAGAATTGAGTCTGGGACCTTTCAGTCCACAGGCCGACGCTCTATCCACTGAGCCAAACCGGTTAGGGTTCCCTGGATTTCTTTTGTTGTTGATGATGCTAAAGTTATCAGTATTATGAAACTTTTGGACTCACAGTCTGGCAAGTAAATAATCATCATGTACTCACTTGTATTGTTATTTTCAAGTTGTTTTTACCAATATTTCATTTAATGTGTGTTATAACTCAATAGGACAAGCCTCCTCCCCATTTTACAGATGTGAAAGCCAAAGCCCCAAGTATTTGAGGTGCTGTAGGGCTGGTTAGATCCAGAGCAGAATCATGGACCAAAGCAGTCTCATGTTTAGGACTTTCCCTCCCCACCTGGGCCTGGGAAACGTAAGGTATGTTATGAATACTTCATTCACCTATGGAAAATTATATGGGGGGGAGCCACTACCCCAGATTAAGATGGGCTCTGAGGGGCTGGTGAGCTCTCTGTTATTTTAGAAATTATTTTAAAATATTTTTTGTGGTTTTCTTGGATTTATTTATTTACTAGAGGCCCAGCGCACAAAATCGTGTGTGGGTAGGGTCTCTAGGCCTAGCCTGCGATCAGGGTCATCTTCCCCCTGCTCATCAGTCCCCAGTCCTGCCCCACCGCCACCACCCACCGGTTCCCCTCACCAGTCCCCAGTCCCACCCTGGTGCCACCACCCACCCCTGTTCCCTATCCACCATCCAGCGATCAGGGAGATGGACCAAGAGGTCCGCCGTTCCACCCACTCGCCAGTCCCGCCCCACCGCCACCAAACCAGTTCCCCATTTGCCATCTGGCGATTGGAGCCTGTGGGCTGGGGAGAGGAGGGACCGAGAGGTGGTCTGTGAACCTCATAGCGACTGGTAGAGCGGTCCTTCTGGTCATTACGCCATTATTGTCACTGGGCTTTTTTTTATATAGGATTTTTAAAAATATTTTTTATTGTTGATAGTATTACAGATTAAATCTTTTTTTTCTTTTCAGTTAAAGAAATGGGTCAAACAGAGAGAGGATAACAGCAAACAATTTAAGAACCAATCAGATTGATCAGAGCTGATATTTTTGCCATAGGTGCCTGAAATTCATCCATCTGTCTCTCTTGTGAAATAAAAGGTGACACAAACAGCTCATTCTCTTATCTCTACCCCTTTCCCTGTCTCCCTCCCAAGGCTGCCTCCACCCTCCCCACCCCTCGCCAACGGTGCTGAATTCTGTTGTGCATTGCTCTACCCTTGTACATACGAATGAGTCCTGCCTGCATCCTATGCCAGTGGTTGGCAAACTGAGGCTCTGTTGACTAATGAGTTTGCCGACCACTGTCCTATGCCGTCATCCTTGTGGTTTAGAAGGACTGGCATGGATAGTTTTCTTCTGCATAGGCCCATTTAGGCTGCCTTCTGAATGACTGCAGGCTGCCTTTGCTTTTCTGAATCTCTCTCTCTCTCTCTCTCTCTCTCTCTCTCTCTCTCTCGGTTGGTTGTGGGTGTCTCAGGAAGACGCGGGAATGGCCAGAACAGTGGCGGTTCCTCCTGGGGTAAGCGCTGTTTCCCATGACTGCGGTTCCCTCATTGAGGCAGAAGGCGGGGGACTAAGCTTCCACGAGGACTAAATTGCATGGCCTTAACAAGGAAGATCAGCAGAGACGACGACATCCCAGAACAGGCCGGAACTTGAGCCCAGCCATTTTACAGAAACCAGTGCTAGAGCAGAGAATGATATTCTTAATGTCACACTTCCACAAGCTGGGACCAGCTCAGGGCGCATGACGCTTTTGCACCAAGCGCATTGTCTTAATCAAGTCTCACTCTTCATCCAGCAAACAACGGGTCATCGATTTGGTGATTTCCTTGCCTCTGTTCCACCAGGGGAAATGCCAGCAAACTGTAAAGGCCCATGGCCTGACTGGCCAGCGGCTCGGGACTCACATGCCCCTATCAAACAAGCTCTGATCAAGAATTTGATGGAAGATGAAGAGCCTCCTCGGGATCCTTTTGTCCGGAGCGCCCTCTGGTGACAATGTGTAGCAACCTTTCTAATTCACCACCTGAGCTGGCAGAGTTTTTTTTTTTACTGTTCCCCGGGAACTTGCTCCTTCCTCATTAATGTGCCCCGGTGTCCACTATGTACAAGACACATTTACCTCTTTCTGCATTCCTGGGATAACTGGCCCCCAGTCTGTATTTTTTTTTTT
Organism: Vespertilio murinus; assembly: GCA_963924515.1. NCBI lineage: Eukaryota > Metazoa > Chordata > Mammalia > Chiroptera > Vespertilionidae > Vespertilio > Vespertilio murinus. Next base: position 62,740,511 of record OZ004709.1, read on the forward strand.
TTACATTGTGACTGGAGCTGTGGGAACCCAGAAGGAGGCCTTGTTTGGACCCTTAAGGAATGGGTGAGACCGGCAGGCAAGCTGACCAGACTCAGTGCCAGAGGGGCCGAGACTGGACGAAAGTGAGCCCAGGACTGGGGGATGCAGAGGAGGAAAGGAAGGGTCGGCCACAGAGATCCAGGAGGTCTTCCTGAGGAAGCCTTGTCCGAGTTCTCAAGGAGAAACAGGATTTCTGACGTGAGAAGGGGCGTGGCCAACCTTGCTCTCCTTCCTCCCCCTTCAGTCTGCACAGCCCCAGGCATTCTCCAAATCAGGATTACCCCTAACGCCCACCCTAACGTCCACTTTTTCGGGGAGAGAGTTGGCGGGTCCTTGCACCTCTTCCAATGGAAGAAGGCCAAAGCAGTGGTATTTGGGAAAGACTGTCACTATTTCTCCTTCAATGGACTCACTAGCTCAGGGAACAAGTGGCAGTCCTTAGCCACTGCCCTCGAGTTTCCAGCAGTGCTGAACCTCCTCGTGGCTCCAGGTCTCTCCAGCCGGGTCAATCTGGGCAGATCACATCACCTCACCTCTCTGGGGCTCAACTTCCTCTTCTGCTAAGTGGTGACTACAGAAACACTTCACAAGGTGATTGTAAAGATCTCTTGGGGCAATCCCTACTAACTCTTAACCTCAGCAAATGAGAGCCATTATTGAAAAAAATAAGTGTTCCCAGATTATTTGAAACAGTTTAAATCCATATGGATTAATTACTGAAATCCACAATGTCTGACCAAAACAAATTGGTTGTTCAATGTAAGAATTAGAATGCAATATGGGGGTGAAGTACAGTTCCCTAATTTTCAGCACATTAGGAAGAAAAGGTGTTTTAATCTGGCTACTGTAAAACACACACACACACACAAAAAAAAAAAAAACAACACAAAACACTACAAAAAACACCAAAGACTAGATGGCTCAAACAACAGCAGTCTATTTCTGAAAGCTCAGGAGGCTAGAAATGTCAAGATCAAGGTCAGGGAGGACTCAGTTTATAGTGTAAACTCTCTTCTTGGCTCTTAGATGACCACCTTTCAGATGAGGAAGAGGGAGATAAAGCTGATGTCTCTTCTTAAAGGGAACCAATCCCATTGTGAAGGACCCATCCTCATAACCTCATCTAGGCTAATCCTCTTCCCTAAAGACCCAAACTCCAAATACCTTCAGGTTGGGGGGTAGGGATTTAAAATATAAACTTTGAGGGACTTGATTTATCGTAATCCCTGGAATTTCCTAAGGTGGCATTCCTCAAATACACCTTGGGTTCTGGGATTAGTAGCAAAATGAGATTGGTCTAGCTTTATCCTGACACTTTCCTGACCTTCTTTTTTTAAAAATATATTTTATTGATATTTTACAGAGAGGAAGGGAGAGAGATAGAGAGCTAGAAACGTCGATGAGAGAGAAACATCAACCAACTGCCTCTTGCACACCCCCCACCGGGGATGTGCCCGCAACCAGTGTACATGCCCTTGACCGGAATCGAACCCAGGATCCCTCAGTCCGCAGACCGACACTCTACCACTGAGCCAAACCGGTTTCGGCTTTCCTGACCTTCTTAAAGAGTTTTTTGGAAGAGATGGCTCCTGACGTCTTCCTACATGGCAACTGTGTGTCCTCTCTACAAGCGTGAATATATTTTTGGGCCCTGCAGTGTTAAGTCAGAAGGAGCCTTGAGTACAGATCGTGACTGAGCCTGTGCACCTTGCCTCCAGGCATTCCTCATCCAGCACCCCTCACCCCCTCTCCTGTCTGACATCCCTCTGTCAGGCCCTCCTGGCTCCCAGGTCCTGTCTGTCTCACAGGCACCTGGTGATTGGGTAGTTGGTCGCCAGTGGGTCAGGTGGGCCATGCTTCCCAGCCAATCAGGACCATCGGCAGTTGGCTCCATGGAGACAGAATCAGTTAAACCGACAAAGCCTCCATCAGATGGTCCAGAGTCTCCGTGAGTCAGGAACGTCTGTGGATCCCGATCAGTCAGTCAGGAGGGCAGTGGCTGAAATGTTCCCAGCAGGTAGGCGGCCAATGGTCCGCAGGCCGGGCCACACGGGGACAAGTGTGAGCCTGCGCTGGGCCCTGGAGAAGTGCAGACACCTGGTGGCTCATGAGTGAGCAGAGGAGCTCGTGAGGATGGAGAGTCACCCTCTGCCTGGAAGAGGGGACAGCACAGTGGGCAGCCCTCCTGAGTCAGTCTTCCAGGAGTTGATGCCTCTTGGGAGCTGAGGGCAGGCCTCCTTTGGAACCCACTGCTGACCTGGAGGAGGAGGGCAGCTCTGGGCACAGGGACGAGGAGAGGATCCTGGGTCTGAGCTGCTGGGGGAGAGGGGCTGCCTGTCCCCTGGGCAGTGAGCAGAGCACCACCATGGCCCATGCTGGCGATGATGGTGTGAACATGGATTTCGGTTTTTCCTCATTCCCACGGGGGCACAGATGGAGGGGCCATGGGAGCTGTGGCCTCGGGGGCGGGGGGGACCCTGGTGCTGAGCTCTTTAGGACTCAGGTGCCCTCACCTGCTGGCCTTCGGAGCCTGTCCTTGGAGGCTGTGCTGCAGGGGCCTCATACCCGTGGGCCGAAGCTCACAGTGACGACAGAGCCACCCGCTGCAGGTGATACGCCCTGCTAGTGCCTCTGTGTCCCTGCATTTGATGCCAGGACCAGCCCCTCCATGGGGGGGACTCTGTTGTGTTGTGTGACAGCATCTCCCAATGGGAATAAGTCGGGATCGGGAGTGATTAATGTAACAGGCTGAGAGCACTGCCTGCCCTCTGGGACCACCAGGCACGGTCAGAGGGCGGGAGGAATTGAGCAGCACAGAGTGTCCCACCAGCAGGGCACACAGGCTCATCAGTGGTGACCAGGAGCCATCCCAGGAAGTGGAGACATCGAACTGTGTCCTCTGTGTGTGCAGGGAGATCCCATTAGAAGTGTCTTGGGCGGAGTGGAGAGGGAAGGGACCACAGCCACAGCCAGGATGGCCAGGGGCCCCTCAGCCACTGGGCACGGTGGGTGCAGTGCCCAGGGCCACAACCTTGTGGGGCCCATGAAAACAGTCTCCTGTGCTCATCAGAAGAGTCACCTGGGCCCTCAGGCCAAGGGGAGGTTTGGGAAGTTTCCACAAACAGAGAACAATCACACAGATAAAGCCGCACTGAGACGCCACATCCAGACACAGCTGCACTCTCCTTCCTCCCTGCAGCCCAGAGGCGTGAGTCCCATGGCCGTGGCTGACAGCGGACATGCCCCCCGACACAGGGACCAGCGGCCTCCTCAGCACGTCTCAGCTTGGCAAGGACCGGGCCCGAGGCCCCTCCCCCCTGCTGCGGGGCCATGGCCACACGGAGAGCCTCACACACACCACTGGGCCTGCGGCTGAGCGGCTCAGGGAGGTGACGGGAGTGAAGGATCCGGTCACCAGGCTCAACTCACTCAGAGGGGTGGCTAGGCTCCTCTGCCCAGCGCACTCCCCTGAGGGTCTTCATGGACCGGTGAGGATGACTCTCTCACCTGGGCTCCTCATACTACAGGCGGGCAGCCACTTCGGTGCTAGGCACCAATTTTTCCATATAGATACCGGATGTCTGTATCCCGGCTGCTGTAGCATGCACAGCCTCCCACCAGCACACCTGGGCGGACCCTGCTATGTAGATAACAGAATATGGTCACTTACTTTACTGCCTCCTAGGGGATCACAGTCATAGAAACAAAACTTCTATTAACCCATTGGGTGTGATATTTTTTACTAGAGGCCTGGTGCATGACATTGTACACTGGGCGAGGATGAGGGTGGCCGGGGGTATGTGTGTGGCGGGGAGTCGCTCAGCCCAGCCTGTGCCCTCTCATAGGCTTGGACCCCGGATGGCAGTCAGACATCCCCTGAGGGGTCCTTGGTGCTGCCTCAGAGGTGGGACAGGCTCTCACCACTGCCGCTGCGCTCACCAGTCATGAGCCCGGCTTGGGAGCACACGGACCACCAGGGCGTAGCCCCTTCGTTGAGCGTCTGCCCCCTGGTGGTTTGTGTGCGTCATCTTGACTGGTCTTTCTGCTATTAGGTCGATTTGCATATTAGGGTTTATTATATAGGATAACCCTCATATGTTTGAAAAGCCTGATTTTAAGAAAAGAGTGAAGGAATTGCAAACATAAGCATCAGCAGGTCGTGCCCAGGGCTGAGCGAGTTCTCCTTGCTGATTCTGCTGCAGCGGGGCTGGGCTGGGCTGGGCCGCAGGCATCAGGCGGTCAGACTCCCAGAGGGACCGTCAGGAAGCGCCTGGGCCCATGTGACTCTGCCCGAGCCCGGGGTGCTGGCCACTCTGCCCAGGGAGGGGGGAAACGCAGGGCTTTTCCCGACACCTGCATCTCCCCACCGCCTGCACCTGGACAGATGTCAGCCTCTCGTTTTGAACAGAAAAAGAGCAATGCACACAAGGGCCCAGAGAACCAACAGAGCCAGTAGGGGTCACGGAAGCCCTCCAGCCTTTCACTCTCTCTTTTTGCCCGTTAACAGGTGTTTATTGGTTTGGATGCTGATGGAGCTCAAGGTGGTTGACACACGCCTGGCTCCAGCCCTGAGGGAGCCGAGGGTGCTGTCCACACCACCTCCCACCTGGACCAGGTCAGGCCTTGGAGACTCCAGGGAGATTCTGCCCCTTCTGACTTTCCCTGGAAGCTCTGCCCGGAGGGTGCTCTCTGCTGCCACCTGGTCTTCGCCCTCATTTCTACTAAGAAAGGGCCTGGTCTCAGAAGGGAATCTGGAATCTGCACGCAGCCCCTGCCCTTAAGGCTGGGTCCACTGTGAGCCCTCAGGCCTCGGCCTCTCCTCCCCTCCCCCCAGCAGGGAGGCCCAGGGCAGTGTGAGCTTGGCAGAGAGCAGAAGCAAGAATCCAAAGAATCAGGATTGTCAGCTGATGCTCTTCAGACGCTGGGTTCAAAGGCCAGCTGGGCCATCCTCTCACAGTGGGCTGCCGGGTGGAAGGTGAGCACAAACAGCGGAATCATAGCGTCGTCTCTCTTGCTCGTGCTCCCAAGACAAAGAGGATTTGGTGTAAGCCCCTATCGGTGCCAGTACTCAGAGCACGTGATGGGAAGGCCGAAGGTACCCAGGACTCCTGCTGGATATGAAAGGGCGAGGGGTGGGTGGGCAGCTTGGCACCCTGACAGCCTTGCACACACACACACAGGCCTCAGAACGGCTGGAATCACGGGGATCTGGACTCTTGGCAGAACCTGTGATCCGCCTGCAACACAGGGATGGGCGCTGCGCTGGGGGCCATTTCCACTCACCTCCCTGATTGGGGAGAGGCTGCGTGGCCTCCGGGCTTCTGACGACGGGTGAGGCTTCCCCCTGGAGCAGAGCTGCAGGATATAGAACTGCTCGGCTGCAATCTAGAAATGCCTGTCGGCAGTGGGTATCCCCAGCCTGTCAGTCACCTGGCCCCGTGTGTGTGTGTGTGTGTGTGTGTGTGTGTGTGTGTGTGTGTGAGAGAGAGAGAGAGAGAGAGAGAGAGAGAGAGAGAGAAAGAGAAAGAGAGAGAGAGAGGACTCAGGGAGCCAGCACCATTGGTTTTTCATTCTTCCTTTCCCTGTCGATGTGCATAATAAACAGGTTGGTACTAAAAGTAGCTTTTGTATCTTTTGTATCCGGCAGCTCTCATAAGCCCTGTGCAGCCATCCCCACCTGCCCACCGACTTGTCCAGGGGATCTTGGGAGCCCTGGAGCCAGAGGGGAGGACGTGGAGTCCGTGTCGGAGGAGGGTGTGAAGGGTGTGGGTGAAGGGTCCCAGAGGAAGAGGAGGAAGAGCTGGAGGAGAGCAGCGCCCTCTCTCCATGCCCACAGGCTCCCTTTGGGCTCAGGCCGTGGCAACCAAACCCTCCCCCTCTGCTCCCTCTGCTCCGCTAGGGGAGCGTCACAATGGGCCTGTGAGGTCCCTGCAGCCGAACCCCACAGTCCTTCCCGCGAGAGACCCCTAGAGCGGTCCCTGCCTACTCCTGGCCCCAGGCGACCCACGCACGCAGCTGCAGTTTTTCCTTCTAACCCTCATCTCCCTCTCACTCCATCCAACGGTGCAGGACAAGAAAAACTGGGGGCTCAGAAAGGGTGACATTCTCACTCCACACCATCAGGTCGGAGCCCGCAAGCCCTTGACCGGAGCGCTGGGTCAGTCTGCAGGGGGCAGCCCCCAAGTCCGGGGGAGGGATGGAGAGTTGCCCCGCCCGCAGCTGACCCGCCCCTTGACTGTCTGACCAGCCATTTCTCTGTGGCTGGATGCTTGGGGTTTCCATGGTGAGAGAAAGCAAGGCCCTACTGCCTGGTCCACCTCTGCCAGGACACCACAGCTCCCAATTTAACTGTCATGGCGAGTGATAGTGCGCGTGTGATGAGCCGGGAGGCGGGGGCCCACCCAGAGTGGGGGGGGGGGTGCCTCTCTGGTCCAGGACTCGGCTTGGCACAGCCGCACCTGGGAGGAGAGGGGGCCGGCTGAGCGGCTGTCACCCAGCTCCTCTGAGAAGCAGATACCAAAAACAGACGAAACAGGCCAGGGTTCTAATTGGGCACATGCCGTTTTGGAAAGAAAACGAGAGAGCAAGAAAGGCTGGGGGCGCCCTCAGACCTCCAGGCGAGTCTGCTCCCCCAGGGGGAAGAGGAGGGGAAGGTGGGTGGGCGCACCCTGGACTGTGGTTCAGTCCACGGGTCCACCGAGCCCGCAGGGACTCTGAGCACAAGTCACGAAGAAGGTTCCCATCTCCCAGCAAGCAGTCCGACTTGGATCTCACCACACCGGTCACCGGAGGGGGGCTGTAGGCTTGGCACGGGAGCCCACGTGGACGCGAAACGCAGCAGCGGCCTGAGTCAGCTGTGCTCTCAGGGGAGGAGGTGGGCCGCAGGGAGTGGGGTGCAGAGGCGGGGTCGGCAGAAGGAAGCGGGGCTGAGAGCGCCCAGAGATGCCTTTGCTCCGATGTCCAAAGCTGGGCCCAGCCAGGGAACACCTGCTGGGGGTCTGGGAAGTTCTCCTCCTGGGGAGCATGAGAACGGTTTCTTGCTGGTGGGAGAGTTCTAGAATGGAAATAGGCAGGTGGGGCCCGAGCCTCCTGGGACCCAGGCAATGAGTCATAGTCAGGAAAAGGGCTATTTCCTATTTATTTAAAAAATACTTTTATTGATTTTTTAGAGAGACAGGGAGAGAAGAACATGGATGTGAGAGCATAACATGGATCAACCACCTCTCGTGAGCCTCCCAAGCCAAAACCTGGGCATGTGCCCTGGCTGGGAATGGAACTGGCAACCTTCTGTTGCAGGGGGGCAATGCCCAACCAACTGAGCCACACGGGCCAGGGCTATTTATTATTCTAAAATCCAAGCCATCCATTCACATTGAACCAACAAACCAACCTCAAATAGCACAGAAAGCTCTATTTCAGAAAAGAGCAACTCGGTCCCTCTCTCCTTGTTGCCTTCAGAGACCATCTTCTCCTATTTGAGCCAAGTCACAGTTATCTTCTCATGCTTCTCGCACCATGGGCTGGCGACTCCTTCCGTCCTGGGAGCACTTAGATCTAAGCCTGAGTACTGTCCTGCGACCTTGTCATTTCACGCCTCAGCTGCTCCTGATTCGCCCGTCCTCAGTTGTACCCGAGGGGCTTCTGGCTCTCCCTTTGCATTGCTGCTGTCAGGTGTGTTGGATTTGGGCTCTGTCCTGTTGATGCTCAACAGCAGGTTCCCGGGTACCTGGGTGCTTAGAGCTGGTGCTGATTGTGACCGGGAGGGGTGGTGATAGGAAGGCAGCCAGAATTTGTCAGAGATACAGAATAAGATATTGCCCTCCCCCTTAAAATTAAAAACCTGCATCAGAAGGTGATTATTCATTGAGCCTTATGCCAGTTACCAATTTATTGGCTTCCAGTTCTTAATTTATACTTCCATATCTGCTGTGTGATGAATGGGATTTTCAGCAGCTGTCATGACAGTGAGCACAATGTTGGGCTTACTAGTAGAGGGTGCCGGAGGAGCATTGCTGGTTCTGGAAGCCCCCATGGGCACCCTCTCTCATCTCCACCCTATAGAGTTCTCTTTACATCATTTTATTGTAGCTTAACCTTTTTATTAAATTTCCCCTATTTAAATCACTATATGGTTGCTGACTCCTGATGGAACCCAGACTTGTAGAAGCATTTACTATATAGTTAGTCCCGTTATAAGCATGTTATATTTTCTTATTTCTCCCTATAGCCCTGTGATGGAGGTGGTTCTGTGGGTCTCGTTTTTGGAAAACCAATGGCCATTGGTATCTAGTAACGTGACAAAGGATAAGCTGGAAAATGTGAGGCGCTTGTTAGACAACCAAGTGGAGATCATAAGAGGCAGTTGTTTGAATGAAAGATTCCAGTGGCAGAAATGACACAAGTGAATCAAAAGCCTCTTTCCTTCTCCTCTCCCCGCCCCCCTCCCCCAAAAGCTAGGCCACAGGTGTGATGCTGCCCTTTTTGTCACTGAAGATATCAGTGGAGGGATCTGTCTCACCTACTCATCCGTTTTCAAATAGTGCACAGTTAAAACGGAGATGCCGAAGCAAAGGGCCAGTGGGAGAGAGGCCCAAACTGTAGAGAATGAGCACAGAAGAGGCTCCAGGATGCAGAATTGCAAAAGCAGCTTGCAAAATGCATCTGTCCAATAAGGAGGAGTTGCAAAGCCAAACCACACCCCTTCCTTGCAAGATGGCGCAGCGTGGGGTGCACAGGTCTGGTGGCCCTCGTTTCCTCCTCACGAAGAGGAAGGAGCCCGGTGAGGCTCCACAGGCTGGCCACATTGGCAGGACGCACTCTGTCTGATGGAGAAAAAGTAGAGCCGCTTACTCTTGTGCCTGTCACTGTTGGCAAGGTCTGTCACTCTGGAACTGGGGTATATATTGGTCTAGTAACGTTGGAAAACAGTTTGATCTTACCCAGCAAGGTTAAATGTTGATCCCTCCTGTAACCAGCAATTCTGCTCCTAGATATACAAAAGTGTCATTCTCAAGCTGCTAAAAACAATTTTCATAGAAATGGCTTGTTGTGTTAATATTTTATTTCTCATTAATGAAGGCAGCAGCATAATTTCAAAATTCAATGAGGACATGAGGCTTTTTATATAATGTATGGAAAAATACTAAAATAAAATCGCTCCGTTTTAAGATGCAAAACGGATCACTGTGCCACAGGACTTGGTGTTACCTTCTTTATAGAATACTTAAAAAATCAACACACCTAACCAGTTTTCAATAAGTTAGCCTTTACCATTAGGGAGTCATAATACATTAGAGCCCCAATAAATAGTGAAAGTAAGTTGACAAAATTTCATTCTAAGATAGTCAGCTGACCTTCAAGTAGACTTAATGTCACACAATCATCTTTTCACTTCACATTTTTGAATAATTATGCTAAATAGCTACATGATCTATAGCAATTCTTACACACCTGTCCCTCCAGACACATTTCCAAGATTGCTCAAAACAGTATTATATTCATTAGCAAAATTTAGAAACCACTCAAATGTTTATTAAGAAAGCAATAACCCAACTGGTGTGGCTAAGAGGCTGAGCATTGACCCATGAACCAGGAGGTCAAGGTTCCTGGTCAGGGCACATGCCCAGGTTGCAGGCTCAGTCTCCAGTAGGGGGTGTGCAGGAGACAGTCAAGCAATGATTCTCTCTCATCATTGATGGTTCTCTCTCTTTCTTCCTCTCTGAAATCAATAAAAATATATTAAAAAATAAAAGAGAGCAATAAATAAATAATCCTGACCATGAAACCCTACAGGAAAGTGAGCAAACTACAACTACTTATGCCAATATGGAATAATTCCACAATGTAATTTTGACATTATTTGACTTTTGGGTAAGCAATATGTCTTACTTTGGCCAATATAATTAGTGGATATTCCAAACAAAACTTAAAATGAACTTGCATGTTTGGTCTTGATCTCTTGTGCTTCTTTTACCATCCAAAGAGCATGCCTCATGGAGCCATAGGTCCAAACAGATCAGAGACATGTGGTCAGAGCCTAGATCCTGAATCCCATCCCAGCAAAGCCTTGCTGGCCCAAAATCACACAGCCTTGTAATACGTGCTTATTGTGACATCACAATGAGATTTGGAATGATTAGTTATGTTGCATTATTGAGCACTGGTTACATAAAACAGACTAAAATCATTTATATAAAACTTCTAGGACATGCAGATGCAGGGAATGAATTCTTCAAATTTATTTAAAAAGTGTGGTAAGACTAGAGAAAAACAACTAACGAATGAGCATAAAATTCAGGGTAGTGGTTACTCTGGGTGTGAGGGAGACATGTCTGAAGGTACACAGAGACCCTCAAGGATAATAAGGTACACAGAGACCCTCAAGGATAATCATAACCCTCAAGGATAATGATTGTGGTTTATGTCTCAAGCTGAGAGGTGGGCACACAGTTCATTTATTCGTACTCACTATCACTTACCATACATATTATGAAATTTCTTGTATATACTATATATTTTAGTTTCCTCCAGATAGATTTTTTAAAAAGACAAAATCTTGCATCACAAAAAAAATATATTAGAGCCTCAAATATAGCCCCCACAACAACTTGTACAAAAACTTAGTACCAGTAAACTCATTCAAATAGGCGTTATCAAAAGATGATGATCACTCGATGTAACCAAAGACGGAACCAGAAAAGGGAGAACAGGAAACTCACCATCAAACATCAAAACATGCTGCCACAAGGCAAATGAAAAGCAGGACCAAACATTTCTGTCAACTTTGAGTTAATGAAGTAATCGCCTCTGAAAGCGAGAGGCAAATGTAGAGATACGAGAGACTACGGAAGAAATGTCGGGGGTAAAGGATGAGATGAAAAGAGAGCTGAAGGAGATGAAAAGGTCAAATTACTAACCATACTTTGTTCTGAGAGCAGACAGTGGGGGAGGAGGAGGAGGTTCTTTGGGTGCCACATAGAGCTGCTTGCCTCTTAGAAGCATGTGAATTTGTCGCTTGCATTTTGAGAAATGATCAAAAGCATATTTTCCTACCCTCACCCCATGTCTGAGGCCCCTTGGCCCTATCCCTGCAGCAGTGCTTGGGCCTCCAGTGCCCACGCCGACCCAGGTGTCTGCCCTCTTCTCAACAACCTTCCAGCACCCAGTCTTCCCTCCAACCAGTCCCAGCTCTGTGTGCTGGGGCCACATGAACATCAGGGTAGTCTAAACCATGCCTACGCTTGCTGATCGGCATAACTTTGATCCTCAGCCCTCTGCCCCCCTGGGCACTGCCACTCTGCTCTTGAGGTTTGAAGAGCCTGAGAGCCCCCGGCCCATTTTGACTCCCACGTTGCCACTCCCAGGGTCTGGCCCCTCACCTCCAGGCTCCATTTCCTCTGATTCTGTTGGTCACATCTGGACATCCAGCGTGAACTAGGATGAGAGGGGATGGGGCAGTAGTGGGAGGTTTAGTTACCATCACCATGAAAACTTCAGTTCCTCTACAGTGGGGGGAGGGGGTCTAGGTGGCGGCAGATTCCCACAGTCCTTTGGGCTCCTCCTCATCCCGGCTCAGTGGGACTGTTGGGCATTAGGAATCTGTGAGCGCGAAGACAGCCCCGTGTTACTGAGCCCTGGATTCAAGGGCTGAACACGCCGCCAACTCCATGTGGCCTTGAGGAGACAACCTTCTCTGAGCCCACTTTTTATTTTAACCTCTCAGGTGTGGGCTCTTTCCTGGCTCCAGAAGGAACAGTGGGAAGGTAAAATGGAAAGAGAGGCAGCCCAGTTGAAGACAAGATTGTGGAAAGGTTTCCCCTGTAGCAGAGACTCTTGGCTGTAAGCAAGACCCTGGGAGCTGTCTGTGGATGTCACAGAGGCAAGGAAGGGGAGCATGGGTCTCACTGGGTCCCACTCAGAGTAGGCGCTGCCTGTAGAGACCAAACGGTCACTGAGAGGAGGTCAAAGTCATGGGCCAGGCCCTGGGACAAGGCGAACGGTCATCTTGAGCAGAGAGAGACACACTCTGAAGCCCCTGCCCTTTTTCTGACACATTTCTTTCCAACACCCTGCAAATGCGAGTCCAACTCTCTGGAGTCACGTGGGCCCTGGGAGACCGAAGAGCCAGGGTAGGGATGGCTGACTCCAGCCAAGACAAGACACCCTGGGAATGAGGCGGGTGGCAGGCAGAGTCTCAATGTAAAGCTCAACAAATCAGGTCTAAGCTTTCTTCAGGGGAGGGTCATGTCCCAGCGGCCACTTGTTCGACTTTGATGAAACCCACTTAGTTAAGAGATACTCGGACACTCCTTAATCAGCAAGCCATTGAAAAGAATTGAAAAAAAACAGACAGCAAAATACTCCTGGAGAAATATGAGAGGCCATGAGAAAAATGAGTCTTCAGACGGAAGTGCCTAGGCACGTTTAGACTTGAGCTCATTGGAGCTAATAAATATCAAAGCTCACCATAAACGTGGGAGACCTCTCAGGTGGTAGAACCACAAACAGAGAAGACAAGATTGGATCGGTATTGGTGACATCACCAGAGATTCCCAGACCTGGCAAGTTTTGTCTGAAGTTTAAGGAAGCCTATAATCTTTTTATTTCCTTTTGGCAAACTCCATAAAAAGGCGTGGATCAACAATGGATTTAGCAGCTCAAAACTGTCACCAAAAAATGAAGAGGGGCCGGCCAGCACGGCTCTGTGGTTGAGCCTCAACCTATGAACCAGGATGTCATGGTTCGATTACCAGTCAGGGCACATACCTGGGGTGTAGGCTCCATCTCCAGTGTGGGGCATACAGGAGGCAGCCGATCAATGATTCTCTCTCATCATTGATGTTTCTCTCTCCTTTCTCCCTCTCCCTTCCTCTCTGAAATCAATTTTTTTAAACATTTTTTTTAAAGAGCCGAAACTGGTTTGGCTCAGTGGATAGAGCGTCAGCCTGCGGACTGAAAGGTCCCGGGTTCGATTCCGGTCAAGGGCATGTACCTTGGTTGCGGGCACATCCCCGGTGGGGGGTGTGCAAGAGGCAGCTGGTCGATGTTTCTCTCTCATCGACGTTTCTAGCTCTCTATCTCTCTCCCTTCCTCTCTGTAAAATAACAATAAAATATATAAACCATTTTTTTAAAGAAAGAAACAAAGAGGAAAATATTGGAAATATCAGATTATGAAAAAAAGACAAACCAGCGTGGCTCATTCAAAGAAGCAATTCCAGAATAGAGTGGGCGGAGGTGAGCTTTAGCTCTCGGGGAGGTGAGCCGCCGGAAGGTAGTTACTCTGGAAAGCCCTGTGAGCAGCCGGCAAAGGAGCTGCAGGGGAAGTAAGAAGGGAAGGGAACCGAGTGGGTGGAAGGAAAGTCATGGCCCAGCAAGAGAAATACTTCAGTCGTTAAAACCTGTGATACTGTCTCCAGGATGCTCTGGTTATGGAACCTTCCAGAGAGAGGCCCTCAAACCCAAATTTGCAGTTCAGCCAAGACGGACACAGGCCAGGGGCCCATCAACCCAGCCATGTTCCAGGTGCAAAGACCCCCTCCCCTTCCAATGGGAGAGACGGGCTTACCCTGAGTTTGGGTCTGAAGGTGGGCCTTCACTTCCAGGTGATAGCAACTTGATTATGTAAACGACACGCATTCCCATACTTTTGTTTCCTGTCATTTCAAATCGAAAAGGCACACCAATAACCTCTCCTACGAGTCTTCCTTGGGAGTTGGACCCTCTGGCCATGTCAAAAGGACTCTGAGTTGGTGAGTCTGGAGGGAACTAGACATGCCCAGCGGGGTGGCTCCTGATGTGAGCCCTGGACCTTTACCTCATTTAATGCCGGAGGCTGAGCGTGAGGCATACATACCAGGAGGGGCGGCCTCTCCAAGTCTCTCCCGACAGCTGATTGTGAGGGGTCTGTGCACTAGATCAGTTGAGACCCCCAACTAGTCAGCAGAGTTGAGGACTACACAGGCACAGAGAGGTTAATGAACTTGCCCAAGAGCACACAGCCAGCAGGAGGCCCAGCTGGCCTTTGAACCCAGCATCTGAGGGGCATCAGCTGACAAGTCTGGGTTCTTTGGACTTCTTGCTTCTGCTCTCTGCCAAGCTCACACTCCCCTGGGCCTCCCTGCTCAGGGGGAGGGGAGGAGAGGCCCAGGCCTGAGGGCTCACAGTGGACCCAGCCTAAAGGGCAGGGGCTGCGTGCAGATTCCAGATTCCCTTCTGAGACCAGGCCCTTTCTTAGTAGAAATGAGGGCGAAGACCAGGTGGCAGCAGAGAGCACCCTCCGGGCAGAGCTTCCAGGGAAAGTCAGAAGGGGCAGAATCTCCCTGGAGTCTCCAAGGCCTGACCTGGTCCAGGTGGGAGGTGGTGTGGGCACCCACAGCCTCCCTCAGGGCTGGAGCCTGAACCCGAGGCCACAGGGGGGCCCGGTCCACTTGTGGGAGGAGGGAGCCAGCCATGCCTCCATCTCCTTTAGTTCCATCAGCTTCCAAACAGTCAGCACCTGTTAACTGACAGAGAGAGAGTGAAAGGCTGGAGGGCTTCCATGACCCCTACTGGCTCTGTTGGTTCTCTGGGCCCTTGTGTGCATTGCTCTTTTTCTGTTCAAAACGAGAGGCTGACATCTGTCCAGGTGCAGGCGGTGGGGAGATGCAGGTGTCAGGGCCAGCCCTGCATTTCCCCCCCTCCCTTGGGCAGAGTGGCCAGCACCCCGGGCTCGGGCAGAGTCACATGGGCCCAGGCGCTTCCTGACGGTCCCTCTGGGAGCCTGACCGCCTGATGCCTGCAGCCCAGCCCAGCCCAGCCCAGCCCCGGCTGCAGCAGCATCAGCATCAGCAAGGAGAACTCACTCAGCCCTGGGCACGACCTGCTGATGCTTATGTTTGCAATTCCTTCACTCTTTTCCTAGAATTGGGCTACTCAAACATATGAGGGTTATAAAAAAAAATCAACCCGCCGAAACTGGTTTGGCTCAGTGGTAGAGCATTGGTCTGCGGACTGAAAGGTCCCGGGTTTGATTCCGGTCAGGGGCATGTACATTGGTTGTGGGCACATCCCCGGTAGGGGGTGTGCAAGAGGCAGCTGGTCAATGTTTCTCTCTCATCGACGTTTCTAGCTCTCTCTCTCTCTCTCTCTCCCTTTCTCTCTGTGAAGTATCAATAAAATATATTTATATATATATATATATATATATATATATATATATATATATATCAACCCAATAAGCTAGTAGAATTTTCCATTTTCCTCCCCATGGCTGTGGTCCCCTAAGAGACAGTGAAGTATGTGACTGAATTTGTTATCTAAATTGGATGGGGAGCGTGCAGGAGGCAACCAATCAATGTGTCTCTCTCACATCGATATTTCTGTCTCTCCCTCTCCCACTCTCTCTAAAAATCAGTGGGAAACTATCCTTAAGTGAGTATTAACAAACAAAAAAAAGGTAAAGTTTAATAACCTGCAGGGTCTGGCCCGGGTGTGCTGGTGGGAGGCTGTGCGTGCTGCGGCAGCCTGGATGGCGACATCAGGTATTTACGGGGGAAACTGGTGCCTAACGTGGGAGTGGTTGCCTCTCTGTACTACGGGGAGCCCAGTGAGTGCTTCCGGCCTTACCTGTGCACTGAAGACCCTCGGGGGAGTGCGCTGTGCAAGGGAGCCCGGCAAACCCTCTGGGTGAGTTGAGCCTGGTGACCGGATCCTTCACTCCCGTCACCTCCCTGAGCCGCTCAGCCGCAGGCCCATGGTGTGTGTGTGGCTCTCCGTGTGGCCATGGCCCTGCAGCAGGGGTGGTGGGGCCTCGGGCCCGGTGCTTGCCGAGCTGAGACGTGCTGAGGAGGCCGCTGGTCCCTGTGCTGGGGAGCATGTCCGCTGTCAGCCACGGCAATGGGGCTCACCGCCTCTGGGCTGCAGGGAGGAAGGAGAGTGCAGCTGTGTCTGAAAGTGCGGCTTTGTCTGTGTGATTGTTCTCTGTTTGTGGAAACTTCCCAAACCTCCCCTTGGCCTGAGGGCCCAGGTGACTCTTCTGATGAGCACAGGAGACTGTTTTCATGGGCCCCACAAGGTTGTGGCCCTGGGCACTGCGCCCACCGTGCCCAGTGGCTGAGGGGCCCCTGGCCATCCTGGCTGTGGCTGTGGTCCCTTCCCTCTCCACTCCACCAAAGACAGGAGCCCTGCTGGTGGGACACTCTGTGCTGCTCAATTCCTCCTGCCCTCTGACCGTGCCTGGTGGTCCCAGAGGGCCGGCAGTGCTCTCAGCCTGTTACATTAGTCACTCCCGATCCCGACTTATTCCCGTTGGGAGATGCTGTCACACAACACAACAGAGTCCCCCCATGGAGGGGCTGGTCCTGGCGTTAAATGCAGGGACACAGAGGCACTAGCAGGGTGTGTCACCTGCAGCGGGTGGCTCTGTCGTCACGTCAGACCTGGGCTTCGGCCCACGGGTATGAGGCCCCTGCAGCACAGCCTCCAAGGACAGGCTCCGAAGGCCAGCAGGTGAGGGCACCTGAGTCCTAAAGAGCTCAGCACCAGGGTCCCTCCCTCCGAGGCCACAGCTCCCATGGCCCCTCCATGTGTGCCCCCGTGGGAATGAGGAAGAACCTAAATCCAGGGTCAGACCATCATCTCCAGCATGGGCCATGGTGGTGCTCTGCTCACTGCCCAGGGGACAGGCAGCCCCTTCCCCCCCAGCAGCTCAGGAGATCCTCTCCTCATCCCTGTGCCCAGAGCTGCCCCTCCTCCCCCCAGGTCAGCAGTGGGCTCCAAAGGAGGCCTGCCCTCAGCTCCCAAGAGGCATCAGCCCCTGGAAGACACCTGACTCGGGAGGGCTGCCCGCTGTGCTGTCCCCTCTTCCAGGCAGAGGGTGACTCTCCATCCTCACGAGCTCCTCTGCTCACTCATGAGCCACCAGGTGTCTGCACTTCTCCAGGGCCCAGCGCAGGCTCACACTGTCCCCGTGTGGCCCGGCCTGCGGACCATTGGCCGCCTACCTGCTGGGAACATTTCAGCCACTGCCCTCCTGACTGACTGACCGGGGTCCACAGAGGGTCCTGATTCACGGAGACACTGGACCATCTGATGGAGGCTTTGTCAGTTTAACTGATTCTGTCTCCAAGGAACCAACTGCCAATGGTCCTGATTGGCCGGGAAGCATGGCCCACCTGACCCACTGGCGACCAATCACCAGGTGCCTATGAGACAGACAGGACCTGGGAACCAAGAGGGCCTGACAGAGGGATGTCAGACAGGAGAGGGGGTTGGGGGCCTGGGTGGGGGAATGCCTGGGGGCTCATCCATAGGCTCTTGGGCTCATTTTCTTTCTTCTTCCTTTTTTAAAAAGGGCTTTGTTGAGGTATAAATCTCACAGTGTATAATTCCCCCATTTACAACACACACGGGCTTTTAGTATATCATGGAGTTGTGCATCCATCACCACAATCTAATTTTAGAACACTTTTACGACACCCCCCCCCCAAAAAAAAATACTGTACCCACTAATAGTCATCTCTGTTCACCACACCCCCCTAGGACTGATTGACTTTGTTTTTACAATTTGTCAATTTTGACATTTAAATGGAACTCATATCCTATACATCTTTTGTGACTGTCTTCTTTCAGACAGTGTGTTTTCAAAGTTGATATTTGTTGAATATTGTCTCAGAACTTTCATTTCTTTGTTGCTAAAAAACATCCCATTGCATACATAAACCACATGTGTTTATCATTCATCAGTGGATGGACACCTGGACTGATTCCAATATATGTCCCTATGAGTAAACCTGCTATGAACATTTGTGTAAAGTTGGGGGTAGATATCTACATCTATATATATCTAGATCTACATTTAGATCTATAAATATATAGATATAAAACCCTGATATGCAAATAAGACTGAACAGCTGAACAACTGAACAACTAGTCACTATGACGTGTGCTAACCACCAGGGGGTGCACACAGAACATGGCGGGCATCAGCTGCTGCAGGATAATGGAGCAGGTGAGCGGGGGTGCCAGACAAGGATGGGGGGCCAGTCACTGTCACTGGGGCCAGCCTCTGGTGGTGACTGAAAATTCTTTGCTCCCATGCACCACGGTCCTGCCCAGCACTCGCACCGGCTGCCAACACTGGCCCTGCTTGCATCCACTGCGGGTGCCTGAGCTGCCGCTTGCACCTGCTGCCGGCTCTCAGCGCTGGCCCAATCACTCAGCACTGTCAGTGGGTGCAAGCGGTGGCTGCTGGCCCCAATCGTTCCTTAGGGCTTCTCCAACTCCTCCTGCTCCTGAGGGGCGATCGGGGAAGCAACCACTGCTTGGACCCACTGGCAACACTGGCCCCGCTCAAACCTGCTGCTGACGCTGGCCCCAATCACTCGGCACCATCAGCAGGTGCAAGTGGGGTCAGGTCTGTTAGCATGTGGGAGTGGTGGTGATGGGAGCAGGGTGGCTGCTGTCAGGCAGGGGACTGGGGGCCACAGTGGGAGGGGCTGGGCGGGGGTGCAGAGGATGGGCTGAGACCCAATCCTGTGCCCACTGCAGCCTCGTGGCCCACAGTTCCTTTCAAGGTGCATGAATATGTGCACTGGGCCCCTATTTCTATATAATAAAGAGCTAATATGCAAATGGTCATCACGCCCTCCTGCCTTTACACCAGGGCCGGGGACCTGAGGCTGTACCTCTTGTCCCAGCGCCAGGGCCAGGGTACTTGAGGTTGCACCCTGCACCCAGCAGGGCTTGATGGGGGACCTGAGGCCATGCTGTCCCCTGCCCCAGCGCCGGGGCCAGGGCACCAGAGGCCGTGCCCCCTGTCCTGCAGGGTTTGATGGGGGTGGGGCCGGCTGGGTCTGAGTCTTGCACAATTTTGAAGTGCACATGGGTGGGCAGGACTTGACTCTGGGTCCCGCAGCGCACCCCAGACTCTAACAGGAGGTTATACATTTTACTAATTTTCTTTCATCTCTGACACTTCTATTATAAAGGGCAAATAGCAATATTAAAATATTTCTTCTAATTAATTCCCTTTTAATGTGTGCAAATTTCATGCACTGGGCTACTAGTCTATAATAATAGTGTAATATGCTAATTAGACAAGACTTCCTTCCAAATAACCTTCTGGACAAGCCTCGGGGGCAGGGGCCAAGGCAAAGGTGGCAGAGGCCCCCCCAGCCACCACAGCAGGTGGGGGCTGAGGCAGAGGTGGCCACCGCAGCGAGCCCCTTGCATGAATTTCGTGCATCAGGCCTCTAGTAAGTTTACATTACTCTTGAGTACCTAGGACTGGAATTTCTGGGTCAAGTGGAACTCTACAGTCAACCTTGTGAGGAACTGACAACCTGTTTTTCAAAGTGCATTATCATTCTAACCAGCAATATGTGACAAGTCCATTTTCCACATGCAGACAGAAAGGCCTATTACTGTCTTTCTTATTATTGCCACCCTACTTGGTGTGAATTGGTATCTCACTGTGGTTTTGGTTTACATTTCGCTAGTGACTAATGGTGTTGAGCATCTTTTCATGAACTATTGGCCATTTGTATATCATCCTTTGAGAAATGTATATTCAAATCCTTTGCACATATTATTTTTGTTGTTGTTATTATTGTTGAGTTTTTAAAATCCTTTATGTAATATAGATAAAAGTCTCTTATCAGATACCTAATTTTCAAATATTGACATTCATTCTGTCCTTTAACTTTCTTGGTGGTGTTCTTGAAGCACAAAAATTTAAATGCTGATGAAGGCCAATTTGATTTTTCTTTAGTCTCTTGTGTTTTTGATGTTTTATTTAATATAACACTGCTGAAACCAAGATGGCGGCATAGGTAAATGCCTAACTGCAGCCTCACACAACAATTTCAAAAAATACAACTAAAATATAAAGTGGACATTATCCAGAACTACAGGAAAGTTGACTGACTGGAAATTCTACAACTAGAAGGAAACAGAAAACCAGAAGGAAAATCAGAGGAGCTGTAAAAGCCTAAAGTACAGAGACAAGGCATGCGTGAGGAGAGGACGGAGCTGGAGAGGAGGGGTGGCTGAGTGTCGGGCTGGCGTTCCCTAGCGGGAAGAAGATAAAAGCTCCAGACTGTGCTGAACCCTAATTCCGACTGCACTGAACCCCAGTTCTGGGCGAGACCCTCAGGCCCCAGCCTCATACAGAAGGAATCTGGGCTGTAAGGTAGAAGCTCAGGGGAGCGGCAAAAGGCAGAGTCCCCGAGTTGCGCATGTTTCGCTCAGAGGACAGACTGTTGATTGCACAGCTGGATTGCTCTAACGAGAAGGAGACATAAGCTCCAGACTGCTCTTAACCCCACTTCCAATTGTACTGAATCCCAGTTGCGGGCTCATTGGGGGAGAGACTAGACCAGCTGTGGGCAAACTATAGCCCGTGGGCCAGATCCAACCCTTTCAGCTGTTCTATCCAGCCCACGGAGCCAAAAGAGTGGAGGGTTCTCTTGCTCTCCCCTCCGATCCTTCACCAGCAGCCCAAGATGAGAGTGCCACTGAACCCCAGTTGCGGGCTCGTTGGAGGAGAGACTAGACTGTCTGGTAACAGGCGAAACTCTAGGGCACCTTTCTCTCAGAGGTGCTTGCAGCGAGTACCAAAGGACACTGAGGTACACTGAGACTCAGGAACCTCAGAGGGCGGAGCTAACCGGAAGCCAAGGCTGCAGGCTCCACCCTGAAACTGCCCTATCCAAGCTGAGCACAGAGGCTTTTGCAGTTTTCCAAGTCTAGACAAATAAGGCTGTCTCCCGGCATAGACACAGCTGATCCTCCCAACCTACCAACTCAGGGAAGCAGCAAAAATGCTGAGACAAGGAAACAGATCACAAATGAAGGACAAAGAAATGGACAAAAAGAGACTGGATATAGAGTTAAAACCACGCTTACAAGGTTGTTCAAGAATCTCCTAGAAAAGGCCGATAAAATAAACAAGACCTATGAAGATATGAAAAGGGATCAACTAGAAATAAAGAATACATTGTCTGAAATAAAAAATATTATACAGAGTCCTAAAAACAGAATGGAAGATTGCAAGAATCAAGTCAAAGATTTGGAACACAAAGAACCAGAGGACACTCCTCTGCAGAAGCAAGAAGCAAGAAAGACAAGAAGACAAGAAAATCCAGAAAGTTAAAGATAGTGTAAGAAACCTCTGGGACAACTTCAAGCGAACCAACATCAGAATTATGGGCATCCCAGAAGATGACAGAGAGCAAGATATACATCAGAATTATGGGCATCCCAGAAGATGACAGAGAGCAAGATATTGAAAACATATTGAAAGAAATAGTGACAGAAAACTTCCTCCACCTGGGGAAAGAAATAGGCTTACAAGTCCAGGAAGCACACAGAACCCCAAACAAAAGGAATCCAAAGAAGACCACACCAAGACACATCATAAAATTCCAAGAGCAAAAGACAAAGAGAGAATATTAAAAGCAGCAAGAGAAAAGCAGGTAGTTACCTATAAAGGAGCACCCATACGATTGTCAGCTGATTTCTCAACAGAAACCATGCAGGCCAGATGGGAATGGCAAGAAATATTCAAGGTGATGACTAGCAAGAACCTACAGCCAAAAATACTCTACCCAGCAAAGCTATCACTCAGAATCGAAGGTCAGATAAAGAGCTTCACAAATAAATTTAAGCTAAAGGAGTTCATCACTGCCAAGCCAGAATTGTATGAATTGCTGAAAGGAGTTCTTTAGGAAGAGGAAGAAAATAAAGATAAAAATTATGGACAACAAATATGAACAAGTGAATCTAAAAACCAAGGGAAGTAAAAAACATGATGAACAATATTAACTGGTAAATATAATAGAATCAGAGGTATGGAAGGGGAGTGGACTGACGATTCTCGGGGAAAAGGGGAGTGGGGGGTGCAGGAAGAGACTGAACATAAACTGTGCACCTATGGATGGATGAGGACAATGGAGGATGGGGAAAGGGCAGAGGGTGCGATGGGAACCTGGTAGAGGGGAAGAAATGGAGGAGAAAAAATGAGGAACATTTGTAATAATATGAACAATAAAGATTTATTTTAAAAAATAAAATAAAATAAATAAAAATATATATTAAAAAATAATAACTTTCCAAAATAAAAAAATAAATAAAATTTTAAAATAATAATATAACACTGCTTAATCCAAGGTCACACGGATTTACTCTTATGTCTTCTAAGAGTTTTATAATTTAGCTCTTACATTGAAGTCTTGGATCCATTTTATTTATTTATTTATTTATTTATTTTTAAATATATTTTATTGATATTTTACAGAGAGGAAGGGAGAGAGAGAACGAGCTAGAAACGTCGATGAGAGAGAAACATCGACCAGCTGCCTCTTGCACACCCCCTACCGGGGATGTGCCCGCAGCCAAGGTACATGCCCTTGACCGGAATCGAACCTGGGACCTTTCAGTCCGCAGTCCGACGCTCTATCTACTGAGCCAAACCGGTTTCAGCTTGGATCCATTTTAAATCAATTCTTGTGATTTAGAATGGTGTGAGGGAGGGGTCCAACTTTATTATTTTACCTGTGTCTGTCTAGTTGTTCAGCATCATTTGTTGAAAAGATTGCCTTTCCCCCATCGAATTGTTTGGTGTCTTTCTTAAAAAAAACTAACCATAAATTCAAGTTGTTGTTTTGTTTGTTTTTTCCTGAACCCTCAATTTTACTCCATTGATCTGTGTCTATCCTTACTGCCAGTCCCACACTTTTCTTGAGTGCAGGGGCGGGTTTGGGATAGGTCTGAGAGCAGGCACTTCATTCTTTTTTACCAAGTCTGTTTGGCTATTCTGTGTTCCTTGCATTTCAGCATGAACTTTAGGATCAGCTTCTCAACTTCTGTAAAGAAGCCAGTAGGAATTTTGAAAGGTATGGAGTTGAACCTATAGATTGACGGGGGCTATCGTGTTAGTCGGGGTTCACCAGAAAAACAGAATAGGAATGTACATATATAGAGAAAGAGATTTGTGATTTTTTTTTAATTGGCTCACATGATTATAGATAGAGGCTGTTGAGTCCGAAATCTGCAGCCTGGGCCAGCAGGCTGGAGACCAGGCGAGCCCATCTTATAGCTCTAGTTTGAAGACCAAGGAGAGCCGATGGGCAGTTCTAGCCCAAAGTGTGCGGCTGCAGAGCCAGGGGGGGCTGAGGGTGCAGCCAAAGTCTGCAGGCTGCCTCTGCTCAGCCACCCCTCCACGGCGGGCCCTGTGTTGGAGGGCACGGCCGTGAAGCAAAGTCTCACTTCCCTCCGGGTCTGAAACACCCAGGACAGTGGAGAATTCCCGCTTCTGCTCAGGCCCGTGGCCCCTTCCTCTGAACTGACGCACCACCTGCACCACTGCGTGGGGCAACAGGGCCCACACCTGTGTGCAGGCAGGGAGGTGGAGCCCGGAGGCGTCTGTGCCCATGAGTGTCTCTGGATATCCACATGCACGACACAGCCGGCCGTGTCCCCAGTGACCCTGTGTATCTCTGAGAACCTGCGGTGCCTGCACCCTGACGCGGAGCCTTAGACGCCCCTCCCCTCCCAAAGCTCCATGGGCTTTGCCTGGCACGGTGCCCGTGGTTGTTACTGTGCCAGGAGGGGACAGGTGCCAGGAACCTGCTATCAAGCAGGCCCTTGAAATCACACATGCTCTCTCCAGATTCTCTCACAAGGCCACAGGGGGGCTCCATATGGGACCCCTCCAGGGCTGGCCCCTGGCACCGGCAGGAAGGTCCTTTGCTCGGGTCTCCGGGATGGAACTGAAGGTGAGAGCCCAGCGGTAACCACGTGGTTGTCAGGCTGGCTGCACACAAGGCCTGCGTGGGAGTGTGCCCGCAGGTGCTGCCGCCGCCAGGACCTCACTTTCCTGCCCCTGGGACAAATGTTTTGTGCTGCTGAGTGAATATCACGAGGTTTAAGTCCTCCCCCTCAATCCCCATCATTGCAAAGGCTGTCCTGGGGTGAAGTGCACCAAAGCGGGGTCCCCTGTCTGGAGACAGGACAGGCCCTACAGTGTTACTCACACTCCACAGCGGCGGAGGCCAGCTGTCCCCACACCCCTAAGTGGCCAAACCCCAGCCCACTCCCTGGGAGCAGCCCCATCAGTCCCTCAGCTCTGCTTCCAGGACCCTAAACAAACCACTGGGGGGAAACCCGGTGTGTGTGTGTGTGTGTGTGTGTGTGTGTGTGTGTGTGTGTGTGTAGGGGAACTAAACATGTTAAGATGGAGCTGTGGGAATGTGGTCACCCAGGGGACCACGTGCAGAAGTTCAGGGTCAAATGAGAACAGGAGGGCTGGTAGCCATGGGAAGAAGGATTGGGAGGGACTGGGGTTCTGAGAGCACATAGGATTGAGCCACAATTGTTCTAAATTTGTTGTTGTCCTCTCAAGGAATTTGGCCTTAACTGGTTTGGCTCAGTGGATAGAGCGTCAGCCTACAGACTGAAGGGCCCCAGGTTCGATTCCAGTCAAGGGCATGTACTTTGGTTGCAGGCACATCCCCAGCAGGAGGTGTGCTGAAGTCAGATTTCTCTCTCATTGATGTGTCTAGCTCTCTATCCCTGTCCCTTCCTCTCTGTAAAAAAAAAAAAATCAATAAAATATATTTTTTTAAAAAAAAGGAAAATTTCCTGTGAATAGACCAGGGAATGGAAAGTGGATAGACCTCAGGGCAGGATTAACATCAACAAGGAAGTGTGAAGAGAGGGATAAAAAAAGAAATGACCAAAAAAACCCACAAAAAAACAAGATGGCAGCATAGGTAAATGCGTAACTGCAGCCTCACTCAACAATTTCAAAAATACAACTAAAATATAAAGTGGACATTATCCAGAACTAAAGTTGACTGACTGGAAATTCTACAACTGAAAGGAAAGAGAAAACCAGAAGGAAAATCAGAGGAGCTGTAAAAGCCTAAGGTACAGAGACATGGTGCATGCATGGGGAGAGGACGGAGCTGGAGAGGAGGAGGCAGCTGAGTGTCTGGCTGGTGTTTCCTAACAGGAAGGAGATAAAAGCTCCGGACTGTGCTGAACCCCAGTCCTGGCTGCACTTAACCCCAGTTCTGGGCGAGACCCTCAGGTCCCAGGCTCATACAGAAGGAATCTGGGCTGTAAGGCGGAAGCTCAGGGGAGCGGTGAAAGGCAGAGCCTGGAGTCGCGCACATTTGTGCTCAGAGGACGAGCTCTTCCCTGAGCTGCTGGATTGCCCTAGCGGGAAGGAGACAAAAGCTCTGGACTGTGCTGAGCCACCACTGTGGACTACATGGTGGTAAAAATGTGCAAACCCGCACTCTACGCTCCAACAGGCAAGAAAGTGCAAACAAAAGCTCACAGAGCAGCAGAGGAAGCCCATGCAAACCTCTCCACTGTATCTGGGCAAACACACCCCATTGTGATTAAACTACAGACAAAGGCAATTGACTGAAAACCTAACATTCCAAAGGTTGATTCCGGGATGTGGACGCGCAGAGGCCTGCAGACCGCACCACGGGGCGGTTCTGGAGCGGAATAGCTACCGCGGGAGAGACTCTGAGAGTAGTCCTCTTTCTGCCTCACATATACAATGTATACGCTTTTTCATGTTGGCAACTGCAGTTCATTTTTTTAAGATTGGAAAAAAAACACCCAAACACAGAAACCTTGGCTCCCACGATACTTTATGAAAATCTGGGCCACAGCACTCCATCCTCCTCCGGACGAACATCCTGCTAAAAACGGATTTGAGAAAAACTGCCCCATTCAAAAACAGGTAAGAAAGTGCCGGAGAAAGTACAAAAACGCTTCAAAAAAGAAGAGTGTAAAAGGACGGGAAAGGAAAGCAAGGCTGACTGAGAACACTCACCAGAAAACCATTGCCTTAGAGCAGAGACAACTCTGACCCAAATTGTTGCAACAAATTACAACACAGCGAGGGGGAGATCTCGCCGCTCCCAGAACAGAAGGGGCACAGCAGGACACCTTGCACTGGAGCTGGCATTGGGGGACGGGACTCGGGGAGAGGGAGGGACTGTGAGAGAAGAGGGTTGCAACTCAACTCAAAGAGGAGAAAGGGGTTTTCTGAGGAGGTCAGGCCAGGGGAGGAGGTTGCTGTTTCCTGAAATAAAACCCTTTAGAAGTTAGTAGTGCAATCCATGTGAAGGAGCAAATTGAATTTAAAAAATAGATCCCAATAGAAGAGAGCCTCTTTCCTGGCCACCACCCAGTGCTGAGCCCCTGAGGGTGCTCAGGCCTCTGCTCCCACAGCACCAGGCTGGGAGAGCCACCTTCTCCCCTACACTCCTCCCCCCTCCCTCCCCACCTCCAACCCAGGCCCTTCCAGCGTCTTGGGTGGACAGAGCCCTTCCTACCTGCCCCAATGTGTCTTCCTCAGATGGTTCTAGTGCTGGCCACCAGGGAAGAGCCAGGAGCCTCCCAATTTAAACTGATGGGACTCCGATTCCCTGTGATCCCAGTTGCTGCAAGGTCCAGAGACCTCACCTTTCATGTTCTGACTTCCCAAGGCTTGGCCACTCACCTGGGGGCTCCGTTTCTCTGCTTCTGCATATCTGGGCTGTCAGCCTTTGGTTGTGTTACTCTTTCCTTTTGGTGCCAAGTTGGGACATGTAATTGACTTCACTCTTGACAGACCGTAGAGAGGAGCAGGAGCTGGAAGCGGGGAAGGACAGTAACTGGATTAGTCCCCCTGAGAGTGGGAATTAGGCTGGGACAGGCTTGAGAGGCAATTCCCAGCATCAAGTAACCAAGGGAGGAGCAGTGATGTCATAAGGGTCACATTGTGACACCCACTCACACATCAGGAGGGAGCGAGGATTGCCAGGAGGGCTCAGAAGGGAATACAAGGCCGGTTGCCCAGCCGTCCACTAGAAATCCTGCTCTGGATAGAACTCACCAGGTCAGCTAACAACCCCAGGATGCAGCATAAACCTGTTCCCCAAATTACCACTAGATGGCAGCACGTGCGCACAGTATTTAAAGTTCCTTCACCAAGAGAGCACGTTGGCCTTAAATTGTCTTCCAGTAACGCCCCAGCATCATGGAAAATCCTACACTTAATGAACATGTTCATGATGAACCATGTTTTTATGATAATGTTTTGCAAACACATCTTGAAGTAGAGACATAAGACTCAAAAGATGACAACAACCATGTAGTTGGAAGTCTTCCTTTTGGTATAGAATGTATATCTTGCACCTGAAACCAGAAATCAATTATTCTTTTTATTTTAATTTAATATATTTTAAAAATATATTTTAATTGATTTCAGAGAGGTATAGAAACATCAATGATGAAAGAGAATCATTGATCAGCTGCTTCCTGCATGGTTCCCACTGGGGATGGAGCCCGCAACCTGGGCATAAGCCTTGACCAGGAATTGAACCATGATCTCCTGGTTCATTGGTGGATGCTCAACCACTGAGCAACAGTGGCCGAGAAATCAATGATTCTTAATAAAAGGACTTGTTCAGTACAGGTTTCCTGTTTGGGCTCATGGCTTGAGACTGACTATGCTGGACACTGTCTCTGAATCTTCTAACTACTGCTGTATACATTTTGCAAATTTAGCTCGATGCTGGGCACATGTATTATGCATTAAACTTTACTGCAGCTGCTGGAGTAGCAATTATTCTTATTTTAAAGGCAGGTAAAGTCAAGATTTAGAGCTGTAAGGAAACTTGATAATGGCTCAGAGCTAGTAATCTCCAGAGCAACTCTACTGGGCCTCCCAACACTTCTCCAGTACACGATGGCTCCTTCAGGTGGCGCTCATGTGTCCGTTTTCACTGCTTTGGGATGGGGGAAGTCTTAGGACCACATTCTGACGCGAGGAGGTCTTCTTTCTCTTCCACCAATAATATATTGTAAATAATAGGATCATGTTCCATCCAATAAAATGGAGAATAGTTCTTAGCTAGGAATAGTGAGAATAGTAACCAGCAACTTATCAAGAAACACTTAAGATTCTGTACATAGACACTTGATGAATTTTTTTCACTTCAATAATCATAGGACTAAAATTACATTGGTACCGAAAATGCCATGAGTTGGCAAACGGCTCGAAGTGGCAGGTCACAGGTAATCATACATACAGAGCTGATTTTGTATGGCGCACTTCCAGCCACATAGCTAGTCAGGTGTTGGGCAGGGGAGAGGTGACAGGTGGCATGGCTGGACATGGATGGCTCCATCTTTATTATATTATTTTTTAAAATTTTGGAAAGTTGGCTTTTCCTAATTCTTATTTATGACCATGGTGGGAGGGATGAAGACATTCTATAAGTACTTAAGTAATAGAATGGTGAATGGGTGAGAAACAGGTAGATAGGGGAGGAGGGAGACAGACTAAGTCTAATGGGGGGGGGGGAGACACACACACACTCCTGCCTCCCCTCTGTCACTCAGGCTGAGCAGTTCAGACTCACCCGCCTGACTTAGGTACCGACTTGGTGGGGAAAGGAAAACAAGCTTTACTTTAGTATAAGGTAAATCGGAAGCCAGAATTCCCAGTCTCTCTAAATTATTATTATTGAAAATGCCAAATCCACGTACTGTAACTATAGTTTACAATATGCATTTTATACTTGAAAGTTACTAAGTGACTAGATCTTAAATGTTCCCACAACACAAAAGAAAAATAAGTATGTGACATGATGGAGGTGTTGGCTAACACTATGGTGGTAACCACATTGCAATGTAGAAGTGCATCAAAATCAACATGTTGTGCACCTTAAACTTACATAATGTTCTATGGCAATTATATCTCAATTTAAAAAAGGAAAATATGCCAAATGCTATCAGAGAATATTTGGGTTTTCACTTAAAGTAACATCTCTAGTCTTTGATGTATAGGCTTTTGGTCTATGTGGTTTACATAAGTTATGTAGAGTTTTATAAAGCCTTCAAATTAACCCTGTAGGCTGGGCATTATCTTTCTTTTACAAACCAGGAAAATTAGGTCTCATATAAATTTCCCAAGTGATATATGTCGGGAATAATCGAAGTAGAGGTCTTTTGTACCTTTTTAAGGACTGGAAAATACCATGCAGGAGAAGGAGAGGTTGAATGGGCAGGGAACTGTCAGACTTCAGGCCAGGCCTGCAGACCAGCTGAGGCCAGTTAGTGGCCCCACATGCAGTGAGGCCAGTTAGAAGCGCTGCTTGCTGTCCTCCAGCCCTTACCAGCTGTGAGGGTGAGGACGCAGACTGGGAGGTGAGGTGGGTGCAATAAGAGGGGTGTGATGGAGCAAGACGGGCCAAGGCCTTGTGGGAAGTGATCCCAACTAGTGGCCATTTCAGATAAGCTGGACACGGCAGGAAGTGAGAACAGGTAAAGGGTCTGGACCCGTGCCGTGGTGGTCTTGTCAACAGGAGGACACAGGGTTGAGTGTTGATATCGGACAGGCCAGGCCTGGGGTATGGGCACGGGAACGAATGGCTGAAGAGACGAGATCACTGGTGTAGAACGGAGAGGCCAGCACACTGCAAACATTTACAAAGGTATTGACATTACCAAGGAGCATGATGGGAGAGTGTCCGAGCACGTGACAGGGAGCCAGGAAGTGAAACCTTCGAGGAATAAAGTCAGGCTTTGGTGGGTGACTAACCACAAGGGTGGTGGGAGAAATAGTCCTGGGAAAGAGAATGTCCAGGAAAGCATCAGTGATGGCAAGGAAGACACACAGGTGCCTATATATATATATTTTTTTTTTAAATGCTGAAAACACCCACACCTTCCGACCTGCACAGCACTATACAGCAGCCGACAGCCACGTGTGACTACCAAGCACTTGAACTGTGGCTGGCATGGCTGAGGAAGTAAATTTTTAATTGAATTTAATTCCAATTAAGTTAAAAACTGAATCAGTAGGAACTATTTTTCTCTTACACACAAGCGTGTTGTTTTGGTAGGACTACATTTCACTTTAACCACTGAAAATCCAAATCTAGATATGTTCTAAGTGTAAAATACACTCCAGATTTCAAGAGGGTATAAAAAGATGTACAATATCTCCATAATATTTTTCTACTTTTTTGCATGTTGAAATATGTTGGGTCCCACCAACATGTTTTTTGCATGCTGGATCTATTGTGTTAGGTGAAATATTTTATTAAAATTAACTTTACTGCTTCTTTCTACTTGTTTCAATGTGGCTACTAGAAAAAGAGGAATTACATTACATTTCTTGGGGCAGTGCTGGGTAGGGAAAGATGATGAAGGGAACACCCAGAGAAGCAGTGGGCGACATAGAGCACTCAGCTGCCAACTGACAGGGTCCCAGGGGCTCGGAGGGTGGGCAGGGTTAGAGAGGCAGGGGCATAGCCAGTGGGGACAAGTGTCTTGAGCTGAGGGGTCTCCAGGGAACCCTGGGATTATTGTGGTACTTGGAAGAAGCAGAGACAAAAGTCATAGAGTCCTACCTTTCATACTTTGCCAGGGGAGGAGGCAGGGAAAGAAAAAAAAAAAAAAAAAAAAAATATATATATATATATATATATATATATATATATTAATATGCTTTTATTTATTTCAGAGAGAGAGAAAGGGAAAGGTAGAGAGGGATGGAGACATCAATGATGAGAATAATTGATTGGCTGCCTCCTGCACGCCCCCTGCTGGGATCAAGCCCACAACCTGGGCATGTGCCTGGAATGGAACCATGACCTCCTGGTTCAAGGGTCAATGCTCAACCACTGAGCACACTGGACAGCAGCAAAAATATTTTGAGGGGAGCATCCAACAAGATTTAGATGATTGAATGTAGGTCATGGGAGTAACAAGGGGACTCAAGGGTGATTCCCAAGATTGGGTCTGAGGATCTGGAAGCATGGAGTTGCCTTTTATTGAAAACGGAAGACTGCAACTAGAATGCTGGGTGGTATGGGGAGGAAGACACCATGAGTTCATATAGGGACGGATATGTTAGGTTTGAGGATCCTGCTAAACTTCCAAGTAGAGACCTTGATGAGGAAATTTGCTGGAAGCCAATTTCAGCATGTCAGTAGGGCTGAATCATCTGTGAATGGCTAAAGGCACTTCCCCAAATCTGAAAAGGATACATAAATTGATTACTTGCTGCCAGACAGCTGAGGGCATCTTAATCTACATGTTATTGCCTCCTACTGGCCAAACACCTGAACAGTATAAGGCAGTTTCTCCAAAACCTGATAATCTGACAATTGATTGTGTATGCAAACCCTACCCTTTGAAGTGTATATATCTTGTCTTAGGACAAATTGTGTTAATAAAAAGCAAGGGGTGCTGAGACAAGGAGCAGTTAGGTCCTTTAGCTAAGTCTTCTCTGACTCCCCAAGATGCCTTTCAAAATTATGGTTTGTCTTTGGACTCTTATTTAATTTATGCACAGCGCCTTCTGCAGGTTCCTGAACCCTTCTAGACACCGGATCAAGACCACCAGCATTAGAGATTGGCTATAGGGGTCTGCAGTTCACAGAGAGGAGGGTGGAGGTATAAATCTGAGGGTATGTGGCATCTAGATTGTATTTAAAGCTATGGGGCATGAATTCTAAGATCAAAGAAATCTGGCTCAATTTAGTCATTTCCCTACAGCTTAGTGAATAACCATGGTTTAGGTAACTCCCAATTCTTTTCTTAGGGTGCACTTTTCCTTTTGCATAGATATCGTCTCATTGACATTTAGCTTAATCTAATATGACCTTGACCTCATACTGGGAAAAGAGAGTACAGAGATTCGGGAGCCAGACTGGTGTTTCTCCAAACGACGGCTACTCACTACGAACTTGCCTTTGCTCGCCCTGCTCACGAGTTGCTCCTGCCTCACTGCAAACATTTCTCTCTGTGCCTGGAATTTTGTGAGAAAAATTAAAATGTTAGGTAATAACCGGTAGTTTTTTAAGCTGAACCAGCCACATCACCTCAACTGGAAAAAGCGACTCCATCCCCATTAGGCCAACTGGTGAAGAAACATAGAGCTTTTTCACACGGAAATTAGCCAACAGCATACACTGAAAGAAAAAAAAAAAAGGGAGAAGGAAATGACATCAGATGGGTCTCCCTGCCTTTCTGCAGTTCCTCATTTAGTGAAAACAAAACACAAACAAAGTCTTAATTATCAATGTAACCCTGGGCTGGCTGTGCATTTCTTTCCCCTGGGAACCCCCACTCTCCCACTCAGCCTGCATCTGGGTGCACCTCTGGGAACCCCTGTCTCTCACACAGCCTGCACTCAGGGGGCACCCCTTGGGACCCCCATCTCCCACGCAGCATGCACCTGGGTGCACCCCTCATGGATGTAGTGGAGTCATTTTAAAATGTCCAGGTTAGAGAGAGGATCAAGGACCACAGACTTGAGCTGGGAGCTCCTAGTTCCAACGAGCTGACTTGCTGATAAGGAAATGAAGCCCAGGAGGGGAACTGACTTGCCCAAGCTTAAAAACTGGTGGTGACAAATAAATGGTGATGGAAAAAATAAAAAGAAATAAAAGAAAATAAATACATAAACAAACAAATAAACATGGGTGGTGACAGAATTGAAACCAGAGCCCAGAACACTCTCTCACCATCTCTTTGAGCTTTTTTGTTACAGAAAATTGTAAACACACACAAATGGACAAAATAAGATAATGAACACACATATAGTTATCACTCAGTGACAATTTGCACCATTTTTTCCCGTGTTGTTTTACCTCTTTCTCCTTCTATTTGTGCTGGATTATTTTTAAAAATATATATTTTTTATTGATTTTTTTTTTTTTTTTTTTTTTTACAGAGAGGAACAGAGAGAGAGAGCTAGAAACATCGATGAGAGAGAATCATCAATCAGCTGCCTCCTGCACACCTCCCACCGGGGATGTGCCCACAACCCAGGTACATGCCCTTGGCCGGAATCGAACCTGGGACTTTTCAGTCCGCAGGCTGACGCTCTATCCACTGAGCTAAATGGGTCTCGGCTGTGCTGGATTATTTTAAAACCACCCAAGACCCCTGTCATGCTACTTCAGCATGCTTCTCTTACTGATAGGAATATTTTTTATTTTTTATTTTTATTATTTTTTAGGAATATTTTTAAAAGAAAGAAAAACGCATTCCTTTCAACATGCAATAAACTTAATAACTCACTTATTATCATCTAATACTGTCCCTAATTATCTAAAAGTTGTCATTATAATTGTGGTTTTTGAATCAGGTTAAAAGGGTCCACATGGCCCTAGCCAGTTTGGCCCAGTGGATAGAGCATCGGCCTACGGACTGAAGGGCCCAGGGTTTGATTCTGGTCAGGGCACATGCCTGGGTTACAGGCTCAATCCCCAGTGTGGGGCGTGCAGGAGGCAGCTGATCAATGATTCTTTATGTTCTGGGTTTGGCTTTTTACTTCCTAAGATGTTGTCTATTTTCCACGGTGCTCTTGTTCCCTGAATTTCCTGTACATGGACAGTCAGGTCCAGGTTTGCTCAGGTTCAGTGTTTTAGGCAGGAAGAGATGAGAGGAGGAATGTGGACTTGCTCTGGCTGTTCACCTGGGCCATATTATGGCTCCTGGACACCTGGCGATCTGACTGTTCTGCCAGTCAGGTGGTATTGGCCTGACCCCTCCATATAAAACTCCCATCAACTTTCACACTGTGGGTCTAGCCCAGGGGTGGGCAAACTTTTTGACTCAAGGGCCACAATGGGTTCTTAAACTGGACCGGAGGGCAGAAACAAAAGCAACCTGACCATGCTGGCACTCTCATCTTGGGCTGCTGGTGAAGGAGCGGAGGGGAGAGCAAGAGAACCTTCTGCTCTTTCGGCTCTGCGGGCCAGATAGAACAGCCAAACGGGTCGGATCCGGCCCGTGGGCCGTAGTTTGCCCACGGCTGGCTCATACAATGTCCATTGCCTGAATTTATTGTTTTGTCATAGCTTGAAAGATAGTGATTTTTTAGAACATGTTCTTATTGATTTGAGAGAGAGAGAAAGGGAGAGACAGAAGAAGAGAGAAGTATCGATGTGATTGAGAAACATCTATTGGTTGCCTCCTGTATGTGCCCGAACCAGATATCGAACTTCTAACCTTTTGGTGTATGGGATGATGCTCCAACAGCCAATTGAGTCAACTGGCCAGGGCAAGAGGGTGATTTTAAAAATTCTATCATTCCTTTTGCTTCTCTTAGCTGCAGTTCTTCTATAAAGGAAAACGTTTCCTTATAAAGAAAAGGCCTGGCCAGTGTGGCATGGTGGTTGAGTGTCAACAAATGAACCAGGAGGTCATGGTTCAATTCCCGGCAACGCCCTGCCCTAGATTTGTTAACATTTGTTTTCTGCCAGTCCAGGGGCTGTGTGAGGCTTTCTGCTGCTTCTCCTGACACTACCCATTCCTTCGGGGCTATTGGCCTTTCCTGGAGCTAAGCATTGTGCTCAGTAGGAGCCGATCCTAGGCACCTAATGAGACATCTTAAAAGTTCTACTGCGTTTATTTATTTAATTTTTATTTTTATTGATTTCAGAGAAGAAGGGGGAGGGAGAGAGAGAAAAAAACATCAATGACAAGAGAGAACCAAGGATTGGCTGCCTCCTGCATGCCCCTGACTGGGGATGGAGCCTGCAACCTGAGCATGTGCCCTGACTGGGAATCGAACTGTGACCTCCTGGTTCATAGGTCGATGCTCTACTGAGTTTCTACAGCCCCTTTCTTTGCAGGCTTTGGAAGCTCTTCGCATGCCCAGATCTTACATTTTGTTTTGTTTTCTCTCTTAACGTGATTGCTTCAGAACCACATAGGCAAAAACAGAGAGAAAGGACATTCTGGAGGACAGGAGACAGATCTGAAATGTTAGTGAGTGCCCGGCCCTGGTCTAGTGCTGGGGTTAAGCTCTGTCCTGGGGAAGAGGGTGGTAGGAACTGAATTGTGTCCGCCCACCCTAGTCCCCAACATGACATATAAGGTGATGGGACCTTTGGGTGATTAGGTTTAGATGAGGTCATGAGGGTGAGCATTGCAATGGGACTAGGGCCCTTGTGAGAAAGTAAACAGTAAGATCGCTCTCCTTCTGTGTGCATGCGACGAGGAAAGGCCACGTGGGACACGGCAAGGAGACCCTGTACTTGCCAGGAAGAACCTTCACCGGGAACCGATCATGTAGCACCCTGAAACCAGACTTCCCAGCCTCCAGCTGGGTAAGAAACCGTTCCTGTCTTTCCAACCAGCAGGCTGGTGGTGTTTCAAACAGCAGCACAAGCAGAGTAAGACAAAGGGCACAGAAGCCAAAAGCACAAAGCACTGTGCTAGGAGCTACGGGTGGGGCGATGATGCCAGTGGGTTCTAGATAAATTCTGCTCCTGTGCAGACTGCCCGGTGCCTTGGGGCCCGGAAGTAGCTGGCCTGGATGTAGTTGGCCTGGAAGGGCAGGCCCTATGGTTCATGGAAGGCTGCCCAGGAACTGGCAGGGATGGGCAGAGCAGGGAGCTTTGCGTGTGGGGCTCTGCTCATTCTTGGCACCATCTGGCTTGATTGCATCGGCACAGAGGCAATCTGGCTTGACAAAGAGGTTGGTTTGGCTTAAGGGGACTTGTCTGAGTAATATTAGGGTGAGAATAATTGGAAGTGGTATTCAGGGAGCCCCCAGCTTTTCCCCAGGGCACGCAGGCCCCGGGTGTGACCGGCACCAGGAAGGCCGTGGCTGGAGCCTGAGCAGCATTGGCCTTGTAGACCCCACGGGAGTCCTCTCTGGCAGGGCATCACGAGGGGTCATCGGGAGCATCCCAAGTCCCAATCTTAAGCACTTCCCACCCGCAGGTCATACAACAATGATCTCTAACAACCAAGCAAGCACCCATCTAGTTGCTAGGCTAGGTGCTATGTGCGTTTTTATAACCCACCCCATGCTCTGCCAATTTGGGACTAGTACCCATTCTCCAGACTAGGAGACTGAGGCCCAGACAGATAGTCATACAGGTGGCGACAGGATTCCACTGTATTTGGTGCTGTTGATGTTAAACCTCATGAGGGGGTAACCACGTACTCACTGCTGAGGCTCTGGTGCTCCCCACAGCACCATCAATGACTTGGTCCAACTCAGGGTATCTTGTGGATGTCACTGGATTATGTAAAGCCATGAGCAGCCCCTGCACCCCAATAGTACTCCCCAGAGACACTGAGGACTCAGCAATAGACGCTGCAGTGCTGAGCTCTGCCCATACTGGACCTACTCCATCCAGGACACATGGCAGGACCACAGCAGAGGGCTTGTTGCTTCCACTCTGTTTGATTGGTTTTGCTTCTACATTTTTAACATCACAAGCTGCCGACTTCCTTATTTCCTTATGACTCCCATTTTAAAAATAATTGCAAGAGGTGCAAGCATTTTTTTTAAACATACATTTTATTGATATTTTACAGAGAGGAAGGGAGAGAGATAGAGAGCTAGAAACGTCGATGAGAGAGAAACATCGACCAGCTGCCTCTTGGACACCCCCTACCAGGGATGTGCCCGCAACCAAGGTACATGCCCTCGACCGGAATCGAACCAGGGACCTTTCAGTCCGCAGACCGACGCTCTACCACTGAGCCAAACTGGTTTCGGCAGGTGCAAACATGTTTGAGACTTCTGAACTCAAACCTTATCAACATGCCAATAAAAGCGCTGGATCCAGCTCCAAGCAGTTTTGTGACCCAAGAAATGCCTTTGGAGAGGAAGAGGGTGCTGGTTCTTGGAGTTTACCCTGCTCTACTGGGTTTTATAAAATTCCAGACAAATATACCCAGCTGCCAGTGGGACTTTCCTATTGGGCGTCCCTCACCACTTAGAGACAGGCCTGGAGGGGAATCACTCTATTGCTCCCATCAGCGCTCCGCAGATCATCCACCCAGTTGCCCAAGCCAGAGACCTAGAGTCCCAGTCAGCATGTCCCGTCCCTGATCCCTCACACCGTGTACCACATCCACCTGCAGGTCCCCTGCCCCCTCACTCCTGCCTGGCTGGTGTGGAGGGCGCCATTACTTCCGAGTGTCCAGCAGCCTCTTCTCTGGACAACGGGAGAAACAGTGCCTGCCTTGCTGGGTGGCTGTGAGGAGTGAAACAAACACAAAGCAGCAGCTTCCTCTTTCCTCCATTAACTATCCACCCATTCAATAAATACCAGGTGTGTGCATTATTTCCAGATCAGCGAGCGCTGATTGTTTTGTGTACACTCAGAGGGCTTGTGGCCCAATAGAGGGGACACATGAAAACTCACTGACTAAAGGTCCCAGGGGCTGACGTAGATGCCTACATGGAGGGAGACACAGAGGAGGAAGCCAGCGGCCCATTCAACCCAAGGGAATTGGGAGAGTTTGGGGAGGAGAGATGGGGAACTAATAGGTCAAAGCCATTAAGCAGTCAACAGATTGAGCCTGCACAGGAGAGCCATCTGCTGCAGCCCACACCTCCCCCCACGAAGGAAGCAGAACCTGTTGGCTGCTTCTACCATCGCTGCCTCCTCCGTTTGACCTCCTGCAGGTCCAAGTAGGAGAGGAAACCTACTGCCCGGAGTCCCTGGGGGTCTAGATCTGCTGTTTGACATTTCTGCTGACTCACTCGAGGTGGCGTGCTTGTAGGCTTGGTGACCTTTTATGTGGACTAACACTTGGCTTACTTTCAAGGACTTCCCAGGGGCCTGGTGAGAGTGACTCCCTCCATGAGAAACCTGCATTCGATTCTGCAAGGTGCCCCAGGCTACCAACCAGGAAGCACTTGAAAATTATTTCTTTGTCAGGGTGTCTTCTGTGTTTTCTTTTTTGATCGTATGATAGTGTAAATGCAAACCTGGAACCCGTGTGAGGTTAGAGACCTAGGATGTGAAATTTTAGGGGAGGCTTTTCTACCCCTTAACTCTGAGCAGAAGGCCAAGACAGTAACTTACTGGTAGTGGTTTGTTCTTTTTTGATCACCCTTTCACTCAAACGGCCACCTTTTGGCTGTAGGGTCTGTTCCATTCTTCCATCTTGTACGGGCCAAAGACAGTATCTAACTCCTGCCACATGGCTTTTGAAACCCAGGCTCCAGTTTTCTGGGATAGCAGACTCCACAAGGCAGCTGTGGCCTCAGTGTTGGCTTTCTTTTTTGTGGATTTTTCTTGCTTTCTTGAGTTAGTCTGTTACTTTAAATGTGCTTGCTTTGTGGGGGGAAGTTGTTGAAAGGTATCTCATCTGCCACATTGCTGAAAGTGGGTTTCCATGAGAAATGAACAAAACCAAGCCTTAATTTTGGACTTCGAGGCTCCAGAATTGAGTAAATAAATTTCTGTTTACACCACCAGTGTTATGATAACCCTAACACAGTGCCTGTCAGCTTCAATGATTATTAATATTCTGCCCTTATTTCATATTACCCCCTCCCCAACATTCACTTTTTAATTTTTTGCTGAATTATTGTACCCAACAGGGGAGAGAGAAGTCCCAAAAAGGCAATGCCACTCCCAAAAGTAGGTGGACTGCTGGGCAGCTGAAGAACCACAAATCTCCACTACACACATTAATTCTGGTTTCCTTAGGAAGAAGGAACCTACAACACAGTCTTCTGGAATGGTGGTATTTTTAACACCGTATAATGATTTGGTTAAGTTTATGCTAAAAAATAAATCTTTGTTTTAAACACTCAGGAAAAATGAGACTATAAAAAAGAGAAAACTAC
Source organism: Vespertilio murinus (assembly GCA_963924515.1). Classification (NCBI taxonomy): domain Eukaryota; kingdom Metazoa; phylum Chordata; class Mammalia; order Chiroptera; family Vespertilionidae; genus Vespertilio; species Vespertilio murinus. The sequence goes on from OZ004709.1 coordinate 62,779,166, forward strand.
ATACACACACACACACACACACACACACACACACACACACCTCCTCGAACCAGAAGTCTAAATGCCACCAGGTAACTCTGGTTTGAGGTGCAATATCCCAGGTCCTTATGAGCATTTATTACCATTGTAATCATATACCTGGGTTTATATATTGAGGTCCTGAAGCTCATAGGGAAGCAACCTCAAGACCATCAGAGAGGTTAGAAGAGTGAAAAGAAAACCATAATCTTACAGAATACAAGAAACTCAATGTTAAGATAGCCAATAAAATCAACTAGATCAGAACATTCCAGAATACGCTGAAAGTGTCAAATAACGTTGAGAATATTTAGAGATAAATGAAAGTTCTTCCATTAAGAACTAGAAATTATTTAATAAAAATGAATTAAATAAAACTAGCTGCAATCAATTAGAAATCATGGAAACAAAAATATAGTTTAATATTTAAAATGCAATGAACAAAGTAATTTAGATATAGTAAAGAGTAAATAAGTGAAACGAAGACAATACTGAAAAAAATCACCCAAAATGCAACCACCCCCCCCCTCCCCCACTGATAGACATTTCAAATATTTTTAGCCAAGGCACCCCATCTTCAAATCACATCTTTATTAGAATAAGCAAAACAGGTCAAAACATAGCCATTCCGGTTTAAGTGGATGTGGTAGGACTGATCTGTTATTAAATGAGCACTTGGTAATTCCATTGTTCTCTTGGACATTGCTACAATGATGCATTTTTATTTTATTATTTTTTAAAATTATTATTTTTTTATTAAGGTATTATGTGTACATAGCTTACCATTGACCCTCCCCCTTCCCATACAGACCCTCCCTCCCCAGAGTTTTGTGTCCATTGGTTGTACTTATATGCATGCATGCCAGTCCTTTGGTTGATCTCTTATCTCCCCCAGATCTCCCTACCCTCCCTCATTTGATAGTCTGCTTGTTGCTTTACTGTCACTATATCTACAATGATGCATTTTTAAAAAACATGTTAGCTGGACTAAATAATGATCATGTTGAAGACAGAAGCTGCTCTATTCTCCTATCCAAGCTCTCAACAAGTATTTGATTTTGGTTATGGTTTAATGAATTACAATGTAAGAAAATTCAGTTCAATCACACTAGCTAGCAACTAAAAAATAAGGTGTTTCAATTGTGAGGGCACTCCAAGGTCAACTCTATTGTTCCATTGTCACAGAACCGGAACTTTATTTAACAATGAGTTAGATTCAACCCAAGAAGCAAGAAAAGGTGCACAGAATCCAGACTATGTAGAACTCTAAAAACTAAAAGAGCAGCAATTAATGAAATAGTAAAAAAAAATTGCTCAAGCCCTGACTGGTTTAGCTCAGTGGATAAGAGTGTCGGCCTCCGGACTGAAAAGTCCCAGGTTCGATTCTGGTCAAGGGCATGTACCTTGGTTGCAGGCACATCCCTAGGAGGGAGTGTGCAGGAGGCAGCTGATTGATGTTTCTCTCTCATCGATGTTTCTAACTCTCTATCCCTCTCCCTTCATCTCTGTAAAAAGCCAATAAAATATATTTTTAAAAATTTTCTCAATACTACTAGAACCTAGTATATATATGAAATAAAAGTATAATATGCTAATTAGACCCGACAGTTGAACAACCTTCCAGATGTCCTTCTGGACAACCTTTTGTACAAAATTGGGGCTGCGAGGGCGGAGGCAAGTCCCAATGGCTGCGAGGGATGAGCCCCTTGCATGACTTTCATGCATTGGACCTCTAGTGTGTGTGTGTGTGTGTGTGTGTGTGTGTGTGTGTGTGTGTATGGCAATCTAATCAAGAATGTAGCCTCTCACCCAAAGAAAATATTAAAAAGTAGTCACACCTAGGGAAGATTTTATGCACACTTTCTCTCACTACAACACATTTCTTTATGTGTTTGTGTTGTTTTTTTAAGTCTAGAAAAACTGGATGGTTTTCCCAAGGAAATATAAATTCAATGAAGAAGTAGGGAAAATGAACAGACTATAACTAAAGAAGAAATTTTAAGTGCAGTAAAATAATACTTAAAAGGCTATCAAGAGTCTCTAAAACTACATATAATAGCATTAAAAACTAGTTCATCTCATTTATGAGTATAGATAATCCTGAACAAATTCGCACACCAGTATTAGTCATTCATAAATAGGTTTTATATAAATTAAAAGGTAATTCAATATTAGAAAATGTTAGCTTCAGTCATTCTATTAAAATTAATAGATAAATGAAAAACTATGATTCTAAATCTTTGAAAACTCATTGGGTAAATTCAAAACCTATCTCTTGGGAGTGGGGAGGAAACCAAGAAAAAGAAATTTCCTTAACTTAATAAAGGCTATCCAGAAGAAACTTCAGCAGCCATCACACTGATTTCCCATGACACTCAGGAAAGAAAGAAGGATACTACGATTAGCTAATGAGTAAGACTTTATTAAAAATCAGAAAAATGCATTTTCAGATAAAATGACTAGTTGCTTAGAAAATCCCAGAATTATATAACAAACTATTTTGACTGAATTCAACCAAGTTGCTAGAGTAAAATAAACATAAATTAACTGCTCATTATTGATAAAGAATGTATCTAAGGAAATATAAATTTTTAAAAGCAATTCATAGAAGCATTTTCTTCTTCAAGAAAGGAATAAACTTTAAGTATATAATACCTAAATGGAAAAAAAAAATCACTTTACTGAAGGACATAAAATTCTGAATAAATGGAGATACATATTCTGTTCTGGATAGAAAGACTTTATATTTTTTAAAATATTAATCCTTCTCACACATTAATCTAGAAAAATCAATCCAACACTTATCAAAATCCCCAGGGAACTTTTCTGGCCCTTGGTGAGTCTTATATTCAACAAACAAAATGGGTGGAAGATAATTTTTTGAATCAAAAGAACGAATGGGCACTTGACCTACCACATAATAATATAACACTGCATTAATCTCAAGTTTTCAAGAAGAGAAAAAGCATGGAAAACTTGTCAGCACCACTTCCTAAGACGTATAACACTGGAGGTGGGGTGGAAGCAGGGACAGAGGAAGGGCTTAGCTGAGGTACAGTAAATGTGACACCCATTAAGTCTCTAAGTGGAGATGGATAGACAGCTAGATGTGTGAATCTGGAGGTTGGTTGGGAGGGGTCTGGGCTACAGAGATACTCTTGAAATCATGGGATGCCACGGAACTTTTACTAGGCTTTTAGTTTTCTTCCTGTGAAATTATAGTTTGGCTTTGCAAGTAAGTTTCAACTCACCCATCCCACCCACACTTCAGTTTGGATCAGTTTAGTAGAGGATTAGATAATTTAACCTTAGGTAGTTCTTTTATTATTGTTGTACCATACTTTCTTCACTATTTTAAAATACTTTTATTTTAACATCATTTCCTCTTAAAATCAGTATACTTCTATCTCCTATAAGGATGCAAAACCTCTGGTACTCATTGTTGGAATGGCATCTTCATTTTCTCTGAATATGCCTGGCCTCTGAGGTCACAAAGGCTACAACCCAAATTGGCTTCACAGCAATTCTGACCTTTTCTCCACTCAGGGAGAGCTGAGGTTCATGAAGTCTGTTCCACCCCAGGGTCTCTCCTCACCTCCAACACACTCCTATGATCTTAATCATATGCTTTCTTCCATTTTAAACATTCAAATCTATTTCTTAGACTCTGTGAACCCACTAAGAGATTCTACTTGAATTTCCACTCATGAATACAAAAATAATGCAATATTTCTAATATAACTTGTTTTCTATACCAGAAGTACATGATCCAAACCTAAAATGCTAGAGTAAATAAGTTTTATCCAGATTAAATGAACAGGACTCCACTGTCAACCTGGAGTACCAAACCAGCAATAGGTGAACAACAACATGCAGGTAAGCTGTGAAGAGAAAGCGCCAAGATACAGAGGGCAATGATGGCCCATCGGAACTCATAAGGCAGCCACCCCACAGGGCACATGAGACCTATCCAAGGCAGCACTTCCCAGAAAGGGCAGTCAGGCAACTGTAAATGAAAACCATGCCTTATCCCCATAATTGTCCTCACTTATTTCCATATATGCCTCATTCAGCATGAGGTAGAAAACTGATTTTTAGTAAATCAAGTATGTGAGCTCAACCAACCAGGGCAGAACGATAACTCCATGTATCAAACTTGCAAATACACATGAACACACATGCACATGTGAGCACACACTCAACAATATGGTCAAGCATGCCATATAAAATTGAATGTATACTGTGAAGCAATCTGAATTAAGAAATTAGGGTTGTTGCCACCGCCATTTATTTATCTACTTCATAACTAAGTATAGAACCCTATGGTAGTGCTAGAAATGCAAAGAAATCCCTGCCCTTAAGGGGCTTACAATCTTATTAGGAAAATAACAGGCACATAAAAAGTTGGACTTTAGAGAGCTTATGCTAACAAATGCCATAAGAATCCAGAAGGCAGCATAGTGTAAGAAGACGGTGTAGTCCCCAGACCCAGATCTAATCCCAAGATGGTCAGTTAACTTCTCTGGGTTTATGACCTCAGCTGCAAAATGAAGTAGTGAGAATGAGCTGTCTGCATTTGTTTGCATCATGATTCTGATTAAAAGCTGAGGAAAGGTCTATGGAGTAGGTGGCACCTGAACTGGACACAGAAGGAAGACAGAAGGCAATTCCAACAAGGTCAGGGGGCTGAGGTAGGCATAAACATGGGTTTGGAGGGGAAGACAAGCATCATAAGGAAGAAGGGAGTGAGGTAAAGGGTGGCCATAGTAACCCTCAGGCACTACTGACACAGAAATTAGCTGTATTCTTCACACATCTGTCAGTTACAGTACATTATTCCAGAGAGTAGGAAATACCAAAGAATGGGGGCATTTTAACAGACATTTCACTCAATTTCCAGAAAATATAAAATAATTTAACATTATACCTCTATGACATCATTAAACTGTTCCAATTGTCAAAATGTAAGTCAGAGTTTACATTCTTAGTGAACATAACTAAATCTCTTAATTCAAGAGGACATTTGCTGTGAATTATCTCAATAATTCCAACATTTGTTTTCTATGTTCCATTTACTGTGGAAATAAAAATTAGTTAAGATTAGCTTTCTGCCCTGGAAGAGTCGGCATCCTGGTAGGTAAGGCAAACAACCACTGTGCCTACCCAGAAGGCCCTGTGAGGCACATGATCAACGTACGACCACACGGCTAGAGTCTAGATTCATCCCTTCTGAAGGAGCTTTGCAAGGGCTCAGGGAAGAGAGGTCGATGGCTCAAGAAGAAATCAATCTGGCAAGGAGAAGGTGTTTGTGGGCAGCAAAGGGCACACAGCTTCCAACAGGGAGCGTGAGTGGCCAGGGGCCTAGCATGATACAGTGCAGCTGGAGCAGAGTGCACAGTGGAAAACAAGTGATATGGAAGCCTGGGTTTAGTCCTAGAGTAATGGGGAGACACTGCTTGCTATCTTTAATCATCTACAGGAAAGTGAGCAGTGATGCTATAAGCTCTTCTCAGCATATTATACTCTTCAGCCCTAGCTGGTTTGGCCTAGTAGATAGAGCACCAGCCTATAGAATGAAAGATCCTAGGTTTGTTTCCAGTCAAGAGCACATGCAAGGGTGGCAGGCTCCATCCCCAGTAGGAGGAATGTAGGAGGCAGCCGATCAATTATTTTTCTCTCATCATTGATGTTTTTCTCTCTCCCTTTCCCTTCCTCTCTGAAATCAACAAAAATGTATTTTAAAAAAAATCACACTGTTCAGGAAACCCCCTAACCCAAATTCTCCTCTCCTCCTCCTTCCCCTATTCTTTCCTTTTATGCTCTGCAAGTTTTCAAAGTGGAGCTGGAACATGCAAGGCATAAGGGAGGAGCCAACGAACAGGACTAGAAATTCACACATTTGGCTAATCAAATTACCACAGGTAATGGTAATTGTTTTGTACAAGTCTGCAGATGAGGAAAACAATTTTCCCCCCCAGTTTTCTAAAGGCACCTAATACACACCAAAATGTTGGAGAATCTACTTAATGTGGGGTGGAAATATTTAGAACCCTAGCAGAAGACTGCATTTCTGAAACTATTTATCATTAAATATCAGTGTTACAAAAACAATATCATACAATCTCAAAGCCTATCTTCACACAATTAAGATTTGACCAAAATTGCATTGCTTGGCTTAAAAAAAAAAAAGATACAATGTGTAATTCAAAGTCTTAGGTTTGCAGCTACTACGAAAATATGTCAATACATGAATAAACTGTCCAGTGAAGAACATGCAGAAAAAGGTAGATAGAAATATTTATCTCTTTAGGGTAGACTCTAAATTCCAATTTCTGATAATATTATAGAACCAATTCTACAAAAGTAACACCTTCTTGCAATTTCATTTTATAATGAAGAAAATAATTGTGCGTTTTATTTAACATTCATTCTTAAATTACAGTTATGCCAAAAACAATCAGCTTCTAATGAAAGAATCCTTAGCATAACTCTCAAAACATGCCTATACATTTAGTCGAATCTTCTACATTTCTAAATAAATTACATGCATGATATACATTAACCAATAAAGAATACCAATATGAGAATTCAGGACATTTATTTTTTGTATGGAGATTTAACTACTGTATAACACACACAGCACACACACACAAAACAAACCCATAAAGCAACGGTGTGTAGTAGGTAGTGAGAGAGCCCTAAAATAAGCGTATTTAAGTGCCTGCAAACAGGCTTTTTTTTTTTAGGCAACAAAGTATTTTCAGTCCTTGACACCTTCTCACACTTACCTAGCACCACAGATGCAAGGACTTACGGTAAACGTGTATAACCTCATGCTTAAAACCTAAAGCATGCATTGAGTAGAATTTATACATAATGATCTACTCTACTAAGTATGTAATACATACTTCTAACATTTTATACATTAAATTACCCTGCAGCATTTAAAATTTTTTTTAACATTTATGCAAAAACAATTCTTGAAACAAAAGGATCACCTTTAGGCTGTTTACACAGGCATTGGTTTGGTTAAATGGAAAAATGGTAGCAGCCTCAAGGTTCATACAGAATGAAAATGATAGATGTGCATGTCAGTCCATGTAAAAAATACATATATACACAGATGGCACAAAGATTTGTGCAGTTGGAATCACCAGTGCAAATGCATGCATTTGAGGTACTTATTTTTCGCATGGTCAGGTATAATTATGCATAGTCATGTTCCTCAAGGGCTAAATGTTTCAGACCTGATTGAATGAAAAACTGTAAGAAGAGTAAATATGAAATATTTATACAATTAATTTCAAAGTGCTATGCTTTTAATGGACATTTGTTTAACATTATCCATTTACATATATAGTTTAAAATATTTACCAACTAATGCATTTTCTCATTGTAAAGAGGCTGACTGGTAATTATACCTGGCCAAGTGATTTAAATAGCATACTTGAAATTCTAGCAAGAACTGTAGTGAAACAGTAAAATACTTCATTATTGCTTCATTGGACTGAGAAACAAAAAGGCATAAACAATGCTCATGAAAGTGAATACCCAAAACAGCAGTGCATGCCCCCAGATGGCCTCTGCCCCCAAAAACTAAGCACTGTCCATGCTATCAATGCCGTTGGCATCCACTTCGATACCAGCCTCCTCACACAAAGAAGAGGGAGTGAAATGGCTAACAGTGGGACACAAACAGCTCTTAAGCTCTGGCAATTCTCGCTTCAGGCGTTCCAACTGCTCCACTTGGAATATATTTGGCTGTTCAGGCATCCAATCATATATCCTATGATGAAACAAACACAAAACACATAAAATAGGGTAATTTGTGTTTACTTAAGACCAGTCTGACTTAACCTTTTTTAGAAGAATTTGTTTACAGAATGCCTAGTACATCCATATTACAAGCATCTTTTTGTTTTAAAGGATGTATAAGCACTAGTTTGACAGGGTGTCCCCCCAAAATGTATATACACTTTAACAGCTGATAGCGCAAATTTTAAAAATTAAATGTATTTTAATAAACACTTTTTTGTAATTATTCCAAATATGTGTATACAGTTTTTGGGGACACTCAATACGTAAAAGTATTTCTCTTATCCCCTGACTTTCTGATAATCCAGAATAGCAGCATTTCCTTTTGTACCCTGGGTGTAAAAGAGCTGATTAAAAGGCAACTGAATCAGAAAATGAAATCTGTAGCTTACTGGTGATTCTTCAATTACCTTCTCTCCAAGTCAATCAATTGGCAATGTCTTATTTTTTAGAGGCAGAGCTGAAATTAATACCCAATTCTGACTTCAAATTACATAGACCAAGATGAGACCTTCTCACCGGGTGAGGACCATGCTAAAGTCGTGCGATATTGGCCGACATAACCAGTCACCAGCACAGAAAAGCCCAAGGTGATGGTGGCAGCACTCTCACTGCAGATCACTGCAGAGAGCATGGCTATGCATGCCTAAACGTGAAAGTCAGGCAACTTACAAGAGTCAGTCACCACAAGGCAATCTTAATTATATCACAGTGGGGGAAAGTTTCATAAAAACCAGAGACACAGCAACAAACTTTGGGAAGCTGGAAACTTTGGGAAGCTGGAAAGTAGATGAATAATAAAGTGTAATAAAGTGTTTCAGTTAACAGAATAGAAAAGGCCAAATCACAAGCCAGTAATGGAAAAAATGCAAGGGTTGAGTTAAAAGCAGCACCAAATTTCTCTAGAACTGGGAGTGAAAGGGAAAGGGGCGGGAACAAGGAGGGTGGAGTGAAGACTTTGAGCAGCAGCAAGTTAAATCCCTCCTAACTCCCTGTCCTGAAGCTGCCCCTCCCCCACACTAACAAAAGTTACTTCAAGTATTAAACAGGAAATCTCTTGGAATAGGAGACTCGACCAGGTGAAGGATTGGACCTGTTACAAAACCTCCAGCAGCAGCAGGGAATTAGAGATAGTATATATATATAATCAATGCTACAGAGACATGCCCTCCCTTCCCCAGCTGTCTGACCTCACTTGGCTCCAAGAACCCTGGCAGCCAGGCCCACATCCTCTAGGTAGATACAGATTCTTCTAGGAACAATCTGATAAGCCAAAAAGTAAATTTCTAAATCTAGTTATATCAGAGGTCTGATCAAACTGGCCACCATAGTGAAATTCAAGTTAACACACACCAGCCTCCAACAAGCTTTTTTTAGATTCCAATTTCTTAGGAGAAGCAGCCAAAGATTTCCAGACAACTAAGGAATATTTCTAGCAGGTGAGTAAAAGAGAAGAAAATTCCAAGAAAACAAAACAAAAAGTTCTGCTTTCAGAGAAATAGTACTTTTATAAAATGAAAACAGGATGTTACACATACAGAAAAAAGAGCATTAGGGGGAAAAGACAGTCCTTGGAAGTGGAAAACACAACAGCAGATGTGAAAACCTGAATAGAATGGGTAAAAGCTAAGGCTGCGGAAATCTTTCCAAGTGGAGCAAAAAGACAAAGGTAAAAAAACAAAACAAAAAACAAACAAAAAAAACTCAAAAAAATCGAAGTATAACAAAAATCCAAGAAGCAACTCATGAAACCTTTTGCATTTTCATGAGACTCAAAGGGCTAACAACTTCCTGGCACAGTTGGTGAAACTAGACCCATAAAAACACCTTGTAGAACCCTGGTAACAAAAAGAAACTGACAGGAAACAAAGAAACTGTATGTGCAGGAACAGGAATCAACATGGTTTCTCAGTCCTCAACAGCAACACTGGACTTAGGAAGGTAACAGAGAACTATTTCTAAAATTCTAAGGAAATGATTTCTAACATGGAATTTTATGCCTGGTCACAATGCTTGCAAAAACATTTAATCTCTGTGTGCACTGTGTTGCTATGTAAAATATATATTTAATTTGGTTGGGTCAAAAAGGTTTCCAAGAAGTCATTGCCCTAAAGAAACTTTACAAATGTATTCTAGACCCGGTCATCAATATTGACAGCAAATGCTGTAATAGCAGAAACTTGGCAACCTTCAAAATGTTCTTAAATAGACTAAATTGTAGCAGACACATACAACCATAAATGTTCTATAGCCATGACGAAGCACAAATTATAGCTGCATACAACAAAATACAAATAAAGATCAAAGCCATGCAAACTAAATGGTATATTGTTTAGCAATAGAATTAAAAGAAATGTTAACAAGAATAATAATTTGATAACCACTTATATGTGAGGGAGAAAATAAGGGAACAGAGTTAGAAAGAGGCTCATGGGGTACTTCATAATTTAATGATAATGTTCTTTAAATGTTAGTGTATTTTTTAAATTATTTAAGCAGACACAGTAATTCTTTTATAAAAAGAGGGACACTGCCAAATTTACTCTACAAAGCAAGTATTATCTCCACACCAAAAATCAAACCATTAGAGAAAGGTAAATAAAGGCCATTTCCGTCATTATCATAAATGCAAAAATTCCAAATATCAGAAAATCAAACGTACCGGTTTATATGATAATATATCATAAAACCATGATGAAATGGAAATCTACTGTGTGTTAATCCCTTTGTAAAAGAAGAGAACAAATTAGTTTCTGATTAACTAAAATGCCCATCCTTACCATAATTCTCCCCAATGTACAATGAATGAAAAACTATGAATCAACAATCATTCAAAACCTTCTATATAATGTCTAAATTTGATAATGAAAAAATTGCAGCATAAGCACATTAAGTACCAGAAGAAACAGCTAAAAAAAAAAAAAATTAGGGCATAGGAACTCAGCTAGAGACAATGAAAGGGACAGGTGTAGAGAATTGCCTCTTTTATTGGTGGATTGATTTGAGAGAAACATTGATTTGTTGTACCACTTATTTATGCATTCAATGGCTGATTCTTGTATGTGCCTAGACCAGGGATCGAACCAGAAACCTTGGAGTATCAGATGATACTCTAACCCTCTGAGTTACCTGACCAGGGCCTGCTGCTTTTTATTGTGAATTATAAGTCTTACAGAACTATTTAAGTTTTTAAGCCATATATATATATTTCTTTGAGTAAAAATGAAAAAAAAAATTTTGAGGATAAAAACCAGTTCCAACACCATCCACTTCACCTGTCATCAGACTCTACCAAGAGCCCAGTGCTGGGTGTCTCCTCAAAACCCTCCACACCCTCAACACAGTCCTGTCCTGATTCATGTTCTAAGCTTCTGCCTAAAATGCATATCCTGTCAAAACAATTTAACCACACCCCCAAATCCATCTCAATGCTTCCTCTTTAAAATTACTCTTATTGACCTCAGGCCAGGAAGAACTCATTTTCTTTAGGGTTATTTATATTATATAGCATCTTCCTGTTCTCAATTACATGTCAGTATTTGGCTCCAAACAAGTAAGGCCCTTGAGATGATGGGTCTGCCTAAAATGTGTATACCCTACAAAGATATACATGGTATAACCTCACAATACATTTTCTTGCCTGAAAATAATTACAATCATTCCTTCTTCTTCCTCAAAGAAACAAACAAAATCTTCAAATTTTTGCTAAAGCAAACACTTCCTTCAAATTGTAGATTTACAATTTTATTTTTCCTTTAATTAGTTGGATGTATTTATTAAAAGGACCTATAAAATCTGTTGCTTAAAGCAAAATTAACCAAGTAGCTAAGAAGGCACACATTATCTGGGCTGCAATTTTAAAACCAGACTCATTCAGACACAATGGTAAAAAAAAGTTTTATTAAGAAAGTGATATAACTTTATAGGACAAGCAGTAATATGAACTAAATCCAAGGAAAGTATTTTTTAAAGCAGGCCTGGTAAGAAGTTCATCACTTACTCTTTGCATGATGCTGCGCAAGTATTAGCAAGTGGAATAAATAACATCCTTTCCAAAACACATGTCTTTATACTAAGCAACCTTTTTGTTTCTCAGATTAGCGACTCAAACTTATATCTAAAGACTCAGGGAACTTATAAAAAAAGAAAATAAAAAGATTTGTTCAACAAATATTTGAAGTCTACTCTGTATCAGATATTGTTCTAACCTCTGAAGATGCAGCAATGAACAAAACAGGCAGAGTCTTGCTCTCATGGAGCTTATGCTTGTGTTGGGTATACTGGTATGGGGGAGGCCAGGCAGAAAATAAACAAGTCAAATATGCCAGGTGGTGGTAAATGCTATGGAGAAAAGTCAGAAGTTTGCTGTGAATAGTGGCCGTTGTCTGAATTAGGATATTCAGGGAAAACTTTACTGAGACACTGACAATGGGGGTGGTGGGGAGGAAAGGACCCGGAATTTTACTCTCAGGTTTTAAGCAGTAACATGATCTGACCTAGATTTTAACAGACACCCTCTGGCTGTTGTGCTGAAGACAAGACAGCAGGGAGGCATGGGTGGAGGCACTGGCCAGTGAGAAGGCTCTTTCAATAATGCATGTTGGAAATGAGGTAGCTTGCGAGTGACAACAGTAAACATGGTGAGTTGATAGATTCAGGATATATCTGAAGATAGAATCAACATGATTTTGTTTGACTGGATTTGGGATATGAGATAAAGAACAGAATCATGAAAGAATCCAAAGATTCGGCCTGAGAAACTGGAAAGACAGAGTTGTCATTTATACTGAAATTGGTTAAACCTATAGCTAGATTAAAAATAAAAAAAGTACAGAGAGTCAACCAGCATGGCAGTGACTTAGTGTTGACTTACAATGTCACAGTTCGATTCCCGGTCAGGGCATATGCCTAGGTTGCCGGCTAGATCCCCAGTGGGGACGGGGGCAGGGGAGAGGGCGCCATGTGTGCAGGAGGCAGCTGATCAATAATTCTCTCTCATCATTTATGTTTCTATCTTTCTCCTTCTCCCTTCCTCTCTCAAAGCAATAAAAAAATATTTATATATAAAAAACAGTTTAGATAGAGGTAAAGGGAAAGATCTGAGTTGGAGATATAAAAAATTTAGGAATATATAAAAATATGAAAAGCTACCCTCACCCTCAAGGGAACTTAGAGCCCAATCACCAGAATAAACTTCCCATGTGATTGTGGTATATTCCAAGTATGAAAAATTCCATTTACAAATGTTAAGATAAATCTCAGGCTGAACTACTGAATTTTAACTTAACTAAGTTTAATAGTATTTATAATGTTATAAAGTGAAAGCTACTTGTTCGTTAACAGTTCATGAAAGTTTTTCATGAAAAACAAATACCTATCATAAATTAGACCATTAACTCCAAATTCCTTCAATTTCTTCCTGTTTTCCGGGTCGTTGGTATCATCACCCCAGCAGAATATGACTAGTCCCTTAGCTTTTGCCTCTTGAATGTAGGATGGGTTTCTGAGCAGATCTTCAGTATGTGCATTTATCCCCTAATGGAAGAAAAATAAGTTACTCATGAAAAAGTAACTTACTGATTGCAAATGCTAAATGGTCATATTCTAAATCAGTGTTCTCCAAAGTTGAGTGGGCAGGAAAAGACAATGTACAATTTTTTCTTACACAACTTATATTATCAAGCAAGTGTACACTCCAGCCATTTTAGACAAATCATAAAATCCACTCAACTACAAAACTTACTTAATGTATTCAAGGAAATATATATATTTGTTCAAGTAATTGCTTTTGATTCTGAGATCCAACACTCTCATTTTTAAGTAGAATTACCTGCTTGTTATAAATAGGTCAAAACTAACCAATTAGATGTGTAATGGAACATGAACTTTATTTATTTTTTCTCTATAACACATTTTAAAAAATGAAAATTAAAGAAATTCAAACATAACTTACTAGCAGATTTTCAAACTGTGCAAAACTCATTGCAATAGCAGTTGTCCGAGATCTGAGGTCCATGAGTTCAGGGTAAATATCAGACTTTCCTTGAGTCAAAAATAATATGGGATATTTGTTCTGCTTGTGCCGAACCCTAAAAGACAATTTAAAAAATGCTTTACATTGGGATGATAATTATATATTGTTTTGAAACTTTAGAAAATATATAAAGAATCCACCCCCCCAAGAAAAAAGAGATAGCATAATCCCATAATTGAGATATAATCACCATTAACATGTACATATTGCCTTTCAGTCAAAAAAATAATTTAAAAAAATTTTTCTATACAAGAACTAAAATATGCTCAGAAATGGGCAACAAGAAAGCCTTTAAGGGCTTATAATTTGGTAAGGAAGATGCTACATGCAATACAGGGTATGATGTATTGACCTTAGGACCCAGTGGATATGGAGTTTATAGGAGTGAAGGGCATCCCAGTAGGTAGTCCTGAAGGGAAGTGATGATATATATACAACTTTTCTGAGAGGATAAATCAAGGGTGAAGTCTGGGAACTTCCTCACCTCCAACCATAATCTTTGCACACTAAGTCCTATCTACAGTAAAAGAATATATGAGGAAAAAATGACTATTACTCACATTGTGCAAATATCTGCATCAAATGAAGAAAACACTATTCTTCTCTTTCCAGAATTTTCTAAGACAGTTTTTAAAATGATATCCAAAAACCGATTCATGTCAAAATATGTTGATAAGTTACCATCCCATATTCCATCCTGTGTAGAAGAAGCAAATAGGAAAACAAAAGCCATTAACTACTCTGGAATCACAGTGCTAGGAAAAAAAAAAAAATCTTGAGAACACCTAGTCCAACTCTTAGTTTACAGATGAGAAAAGCAAAGACCTGAAAGATCAAATGACATGCCCATGAACACACTGCTACTTAGTGACAGAGCAGCCATATAATTCAGGTATAGACACTTATATGCAAAGCAAGTAAACCATTAATAGACTTTTGTTTTAATAAGAGAAATAAAGACTCAAACTCAGGAAATTCGCAATCCACCATGACTTTTAAAATAGTTTTATATATTCTTCATAAACTTTAGGACAAAAGGGCTCCACTGTATTTGGTAACTCACTGCAAACAACAACAAACCCTGGTAAATATGAATTACTAGTTAAATTTCTCATTCTTTGGATCTTAGGACTATCAAGTACCCCCATCTGAAAAATTCAATAGTTGTTCTCCTCAACCAGAATATAGGCTGCAGGAAGGCAAGGCTTTATTCTTTCACTACTTGATCCCAGCACTCAGAAAATACCTGGCCTCTAACAGCTTTCAATATATAATTATTGATCAAAACAATGACTAAATCTGGGAGTGATTTAAAACACATTTGCAAAATTTTATTTTTCTGGTTAATTATTACTAGCTACTAGCACTTAATAGAAAACTTCTTAGGACATTATTATGCGTTTAGATGGGGAAGATAAAATAAAAACTAATCAAAGTTATAGAGTTCTGACTGTCCAGTGTTCTTATTGTTCACCTATGAGCATACCCAGAAACCACCAAATGTGCACGAGACACATGAATATGGAAATTTCTACTATAATACATTCATCACTACTTTTAAGTAGCAACAAATTAGTATAAGCATAAAATATGCTTTGACTGGCCAGTGTGGTTCAGTGGTTGAGCATCACCCCATGAACAAGGAGGTCATGGTTCAGTTCCCAATCATGGCACAAGCTCCAGAAAGGGGTGTGCGAGAGGCAGCCGATCAGGGATTCTCATCATTAATATTTCTATTTAAAAATAAATAAATAAAATATGCTTTATTAAAAAGGTCTAAAAGCTCTGTGCTTACTGGAAGAAACCACAGTAAGTTTCAGTTTCACTTACTCCATTAAAGCAAAAAGATAGGAATGAATGTGTTTAAAAAACAGAGAAAGGGAAAGAAGAGAATACAAAAAGAATTACTTACCCTTTGTTGGCAGATCCACTTTATTTCTATGTTATAGCCTACATCTTCTGGCAAAGACTCTAAAACCTAGAGTTTTGTTTGTTGGTGGTGAATTGTTTTATTTTTGGTGAAATGAATGGTAGAATAAGAGGAAAAAAGGAAAACAAAATTATTTTAAAAAGCAATCTGTAAGAAAACATATTGCTAGTAAGAGTAAAATGCTTTCAGTATTAAATCACTAGCTTTTCTTATACTCAACTGACAATCTCACTGATTAAGAGTCAAAAGAAATTAAACAGCAAAAGCAATAGTCCTAGGTAGTATTTGCGATAACTGATCACTACTACCTTAAAGATGGATCCTTAACCTAAAATTCTTCTCACTACTACTACTGGACATCCAAAGTGAACCACAATAAACTTATGGGACCTCAAGGATTTAGAAAGATCATTTGTTGTGTTTTCTGAATTTTATTCAAGTTTATCAATATACTAATACTAAGGTATGGTTATATGAAAAACCATGTTTCCTAACTTGTTTGGAAGGTGGTGATGCTTAAGAATATCATGCTGATAACTCCCTGAAAAGATTGTTATCTCCAAATGAAAGATTATGCCAAGGCTCATAAATAAGGTTAGGAATATATAAATGAACAAGTAATATGGTGTCAACTTACTTAAAGTTATCTAGACATTTTTCAGTAAGACCATTTTGGCAGCATAAGTAGAAAATAAAATTGAAATTATGAAGCCAGGTTATTACCCTACAAAGAGCTGAATTGATTAGTCTTCAAGCGTGAAGGCTGGGTAAACACAGAAACATGTACAGGGCAAAATAAATTTGAAACAGATAGTGTTTTTAACTTCAATTTATTTCACACGTTTAGAAACCATTTAACATAGATAATTAGTATGATGTTTGATTTTATAACAGCAAATAAAGCACACTAAAAGGACAATGTGATAGTAAGAACATAGCTTGGGAAGCCTGGTGACCTGGGATCTAGCCCTCAGATACTAACCAGCTTAAAAGTACAGTACCTAAAAGAGGTTGTACTCAATTTTGTGAGGGGCTTTTGATTTTTTTCCCCCTAATATCTTTAACAAAATTAATTTAACATACCTGTCACTATTTTTTTAAAGTAGATTTTTATTGATTTCAGAGAGAAAGGGAGAAGGAGAGATAGAAACATCAATGATGAGAGAGGATCGTTGATCAGCTGCCTCCTGGATGCCTCCCACTGGGAATTGAGCCTGCAACCCGGGCGAGTGCCCTTGACCAGAATTGAACCCGGGACTCTTGAGTCCACAGGCTGACCAGAGCTCTATCCACAGAGCCAAACCAGCCAGGGCACCTGCCACCTTTTTATTGGACCAACATAAAAATTTAAAAAATAAGAAAAATAGTATATACTAGTATATTAATAGTTCTGAGATTGTTAAAGATCAAATTTGCAGAAAGATCCTTCTTTAGCCCTAGCCAGTTTGGCTCAGTGGAGAGGGGGTGGGACTGAAGGGCCCCTCTCAGGTTCCATTCTGGTCAGTGACACATGCCTGGGTTGTGGGCTCGACTCCCAGTTTGGAGCATGTAGGAGGCAGCCAACCAAAGATTCTCTCTCATTACTGATGTTTCTATCTCTCTTCCCCTCTCCCTTCCTCTCTAAATTCAATAAAAAAGATCCTTCTTACCAAAACCGGTTTGGCTCAGTGAATAGAGCGTCAACCTGCGGACTGAAAGGTCCCAGGTTTGATTCCGGTTAAGGGCATGTACATTGGTTGTGGGCACATCCCCGGTGGGGGGTGTGCAAGAGGCAGCTGGTCGGTTTCTCTCTCATCGACATTTCTAGCTCTCTATCTCTCTCCCTTCCTCTCTGAAAAATATCAATAAAATATATATATATATATTTTAAATTATTCAAATCATGTTTTAAATGCACTAAGAAAAAATAATAAATGCACCAATAAGACAGTGTCCATTTTAGGATTTCTCTTGTAGCATCCTTTCTGTAGGGTGAATATTCGTGATAAGTAGAAATGACCTATTTTTGCCTTAAGCAATCTCTTATAGGTGACATCACCAAGAAAAGATAATGGAGAAGGGTAGAAGTCAGGAAATGAAGCCAGTAGTTTAATAAAAGGCAGACCCAGCATAGCTAAGGAGAGGGTCTGGTGCCCATATAGGCTTGCCCGACATTGTCAGATAGATTCCTGTATAAATTGTCTAGTTTTAAAATATTCATGCTAGTTTTTGTTATACTTTTTCAGAGTGAATTCTTTAAATCTGTGTCTCGTTTTATGTAATGAGGGTCCTTATTTTCTTTGGAGAATCTAATTTCTCTTCAAAAGTTAAGGAACAGTTAAATGCCTCTCTTATCATTACATCTCCCCCCTTCCACTCCTTGCTCCATGCCCTCTTCTTCCCTTTTATATACAGAAATATGTGAATTTCCTATTCTTATCAAATTAACAACTGAGGTCACAATTTGTATTCATTTAAACAGATAGTTACTATCTTTTCTTTAAAGTAGCATAGGTACACCTCATAATATATCTTCTCTATAATGCATCAATGATGACAAGTTTACAATAATACTAAAGGCCTAATGCACGAAAATCGTGCAAGAGTAGGCCTTTGCAGCCTCAGCTGCCTCATGGCCCCCCCCCCCCCCATTTGTTCTGAAAGGTCGTCTGGAAGATTGTTTTGGAAGGCTGTTCCGCTACCCAGTCTAATTAGCATATTAGCTCTTTATTATATAGGATTGCCTTTGATACAACCATATTAGTACCCACTTAAGAGACTAAAATTAATTATTCAGATATAACAGAATTAATGAGATAGCATTGCCCTAGTTTTCCTAAGGAACTTACCATCTTAAGAGAAGGAAATGGCTGATTTTCAGATAAAGAATTTTCTTCTTCAACCACAGATTCTGAAAAATTTAAATTATAAAAACCCAGTAGATAAAAACAAATAAACAAACATTTTTATCACTAAGATCTCTTCCTAAATTTGTTGGCAAAAAAAGACATGCTAAAGTAATTATGAAATCCTTGCATATGTAGTGTTTAAAGGTTCTTATATTGATTATTTTTAACCATTAAATCCTTGGTTTTTAAAATAAGCATCCTTTTTGAGGATTGGTATGCAACATTTAACAGAAACAACATAGTTTGTGGTCCCAACAATGACTATTTTCTTATAATAGTTGTAATGCTTCTTTTAAAAAAGGCAGTCACAAGATGTGATTTGTTATTTCTTAGTGGAATTAAGAGCTATGCCATCTTGCTGATTCTATCTGAAATATCAAAATCATCTCAGAAGTTAGAAATTAAGAGAATCTATAGCCATTACTGTACTTTGGTTACCACTACATTTAATCCAAAATAGATTATAAAAAATTAATATCCAGCTAAAACGGTTTGGCTCAGTGGACAGAGCGTGGGCCTACGGACTCAAGGGTCCTAGATTCGATTCCAGTCAAGGGCATGTACATTGGTTGCGGGTACATCCCCCATGGGGGTTGTGCAGGAGGCAGCTGGTCGATTTTATAGCTCTCTATTCCTCTCTGTAAAAAAAAAAAATAAAATAAAATAAATAAAAAAAATCAATAAAATATATATATATTTTAAATTAATATCAAGCTTTTCTTTAACAAAAACAAAAAAGGGCTGCCTGGTGTGGCTGAGTGTCGACCTATAAACCAGGAGGTCATGGTTTGAATCCTGGTGAGGGCATTTGCTCAGATTGCAGGCTCGATTCCCATGATGGGATGTGTAGGAGGCACCCAATCAATGATTCTCTCTCTCCCTTCCTCTCTATAATCAATGGCTTGAAATATATAAAAACATGTTCCCCACCCTATAGAGATTTACATTCTAGTTGAAGAGAAGGGCATATACAAAAATAAAGGTTAACAAAAAGAAAAGAATACACTAAGCCTCAAATGAATGGCATAAACTATTATGTCCCATGGGAGGAGAAAGTAAAGTGGAATTACAAAGGGATTTTGTGGGCAGAACAAGCTTTGAGGAACCCGAGGCACAATAAATTACCTAAGGTCACAATTGGTAAATATTAGGTAGAGCTGCCTTCATTTTCCTGGCTTCTATGCTTGCTATATTCTTCTCATTTTGTAATGTGTAGAATGTTGGAAATATTGAAAGGTACAAAATAATAAAGACCTCTAATCATAAAGGTAAGAAAACTCTTAAAAGTAAAAAATCATGATTACTATATAATGATATATATGCACTTGAAGATTAATATATGTAAAGTTTTCATGTTTAAAAAATTACTTTTGGATAGTACTGTAATATATTCATTAAAATGACCAACAGTGTGTCAAAATAGATAAGGAATATTGAATATATGCTAATTATGAAATGAAAACTGTTTCCATATTTGTACATACCTTTTAGATCTTTAGATTTTAGTGCAGTCACATGAGTGAGCTAGAAAACACACACAAAATGCAATCATTAGAAAAAGCTTTAGTTTATGAAGAACTTTAACTAGAAAAGCTAGTTAGAGAAAACTATAAAATGTAGAACTATAAATTTAATAAAAGTAAGCTCTAACCACTATATATAATACACAGACACATATATACACACACATTATATATATAAAATAAGTTCATGCATATACATAAGATCATAATCAAATATCCAAGTAGGGAAGAAGAAGAATATAAAGATTCTTAAGTTAGGAAAACTTATAATCAATCAACCATTTATTTAGGTATCCAATGGGAATAGAAAGAGGGATCATATAAGATTACATGGAATAACAAAATATACAAAGATCTTATTTAGCGACATTAAGTATAAAACCAACAATAGCATAAAAGGCCAATTGTAAAGTAGTGAGTTTTATAAAGAAAGTCTAAAGTAGAACAGAGGCAACCTAAAATTATGGCTGAGAAGGGTTGACAAATGACAGACTTATAGCCTAGCAGAGTGTTGGGCAAACTCATTAGTCAACAGAGCTAAATATCAACAGTACAAAGATTGAAATTTCTTTTGAGAGCCAAATTTTTTAAACTTAAAACTTCTAACGCCATTTCTTCAAATTTGCCTTTCCTGACTTGCCCAGACAGAGGTATTTTGTGGAAGAGCTACACTCAAGGGGCCAAAGGGCTGCATGTGGCTCCCGAGCCTCAGTTTGCAGACCACAGGCCTAGCTCCTTGATGTATGCAAAAACCAAGGGCTTTGTGAAAAACCAAGACAGATGGATCGGCATAAACCCACTCTTCTGAATGGAACAGAAAACCAAAGCATATACTCTATGCATGCTCACTATATTATCTCCATGTGCAAAGAGAACATTACCATATACAGACAGGTACAGATAGTCTTAAAATAAAAGATTATTTACATTTTATGCTATTATTACTACCTTTAACAACTGGAGTTGGTCAAACGTTAATTCCTTTACTGGAATTTCAAATAATTCTACCGGATCAGCCTCAAATTTCTAAAGAAAAAGAAAAATAGGCCCAAAATTATTACTGAATGTTTATTCCAGAGAAGACTAATACCTTAATTTACTGAATGAGAACAATTAATAATTTGATATCTGATATAGGGGGGAATTTAAAGAGGACAGAGAATAGAGGCAAGAGGTACAGTTATGTGGGTCAAAGATAAGGTAAACCTCAGACTTTTGAGAGTGGGGAGGATGGCATGATAAAGATTTGAAAATGCACATAATTTCTTAAAAATTGTAATTGTACAAACAGAATTATGATAATTATATCACAACTGCCTAAACTTCAGTATACAAATTATTAATCTGAAAGTTTAGTTCTGAACATTTCCCTTCTTGGCTCAAAACCCCTTCACAGAGGCCTCCACTATCTGGCTCCAAAGCACTTCTAATTGCAGTTTTCAGTGTGGTACTTCCCATATATACTTCCATATGTATTCTACAGCCAAATCATACTGGTCTATTAATTTGAGAAAGACCTTGAAGAAGAAAAAGAAGGGAGCCTAGAAAACAACCAAATTGGTAGCTTCCTCTAGAGACAATGGCAAGGTGATAAACTACCTAAAATGTTCTTTTGTTAGATAACTAGAAGCCAGGTGCACAAATTCGTGCATGGGTGGGGATCCAGCAGGCCTGCCCCAATGGGGGCTGATCAGGCCGGGCTGGCGGGAGAGGGGCTGTGGGAAGTTGGCTGCTGGCCTGGGGGAAGAGGGACCCCTGTGGGAGGTCAGCAGGTGGGAGGGGCTGCAGGAGGTTGGGGGGGCCAGTTGGTCGTCACAGTGTGAGTCATAGCAAATGGTCATTCTGGCATCTAGTCGCTTGGCTTTTATATATGTAGATATAGATATTAAAAAAAAACAAATATTAAGAACCTACTGTTGGAGATTGATATTCTTATCTCTCAATGTTGTAGGAGCTTGATAGAGAAGGGATTGGCAGTAACTCACCAAGAAAATTAATTAGCTAACTCTAATTAATAAATACTTATCTATGTATCTTATAAACGAAAGAATTTCAGCATACCTTTTTCATAGTCAAACAGCATGTAAGATCATGATACACAACAGGAACAAAATCTTTTGAAAGATGTACATCAAATTCCACAAAGGCTGCACCCTGAGAGAAATAAAGGAAACAAGTATTTTAAAAAATATTTATGTCCTTCTACAAAAACATAAAAAAATCTATTGTTCACTATAAAATCATACACTTGTAAAAAAAATAAACAAACAACAAAAAACTTTCACATGAATTTAATGCTATACTTTAAGCTTTATCCTAAAAGATAATTTCTTCTCTTAAAATCATTATAAGTATTTTCCTTTTTCAATAGCACAGCAATTTTTTCCTGGAATCAAAATAGGAAAGATCTTAATGAAATCCTCTCTCAAAAAACAGATAGCCTGCAAGTTGTCTAACAGGGATCTTCAGGTGTGTGTTCCCTGACCAGGGATTAAAACCACAATGTTGGCTTATTGGGAACATGCTCTAATCAACTGAGCTACCCGGCCAGGGCTAATTCTATTGTTTTCATCTCAATCTGCACCATAAATCTAAATACAATTGTCTACAGATGCTTCACTGTAGAAATATGTTCAGAAGACACATAAATACTCCCCTTTTTTAACATTTCCCAGATCCACATTTATCTACTTTTCTACCTTTGGACCACAACAGTTCAAAGATGTTTGAAGAAAGAGAGGCTCACTTACATGACTAGCAGCATTTCTTAAAGAAGCAATAGTATTTTCTTGAACTTTAGCAAGCCTAAAAGAGAATACATTGAAATATAGTTATCATATAACATAGAGAAGATTAAGAAAACAAATATAATAAATAAAGAAGCCAGCTATATATTCAACAATGGAAAAAGTACTTAATCTCTACTTTGCGATTAATTTTGCCATCCTAAAAATAAGACTGTGACCATCACTTGGTTGGTGTGTGCATTTATTTCATAAATTATAACTCTTCACAAGCATATCCTATTCCAACCCAATTTCCCCAAGTGAAGTGACCAATTAAAGAAAAGAACCCTTGCAGTGGCATGAAGTAGTAGATACAGAAACTTGCTCATTGTGATGCAGCCTCAGATGACTTAATACTGGCAGACGGGGGCAATGGGAAAAGGCTGACACACCAACAGGGTGGAAGTATGGAAAGTACATTGAGAACAGGTAAGGAAACAGACCAAGAGAGGGCAACATGCCAAAAGTCAAGACCACAATACAGGCACACTGATGTCATCTGGCTGACTCATTCGGCATTAAGCTTTTCCTCCTAGCTTTCTAGTTTGTTATTTTAATAAAGTATAGTTGGTATACAATATTATTAGTTTCATATATACAACAGTGATTATATTTATGCCTTGTGATATGATCATCACAATTAGTTATCATGATAGTATTGATTCTTATCCCCTTTCTTGTACACTACATCTCCCATGCTTATTCATTTTGTAACTGGAAGTTTGTACCTCTTATCACCCTTCACTTTTTTCTTTCTTTTTTTTTTTTAAAATATATTTTATTGATTTTTTACAGAGAGGAAGAGAGAGGGATAGAGACTGAGAAACATCGATGAGAGAGAATCATCAATCAGCTGCCTCTTGCACACCCCCTACTGGGGATGTGCCCGCAACCAAGGTACATGCCCTTGACCGGAATCGAACCTGGGACCGCAGACCGACGCTCTATCCATGAGCCAAACCGGTCTTGGCGCCCTTCACTTTTTTCATTCATTCCCTCACTCTCCTCCCCTTTGGGGGTTGGCTTTCTTATCTTCAAACATCAATTCAATAAAATATTAAAAAACACTTAACCAGAATCTTAGAAGAGAGTTAGTTTCTAGTTAATCTGAACTGGGAATCCCAATTACATATTAAATTTAAATTCCAGGGCAAAAATAAAAGAATCATTTGACCTTTGGTCAATCCAATTAATTAAACATTATCAAATTTGAACTACCAAATGGTGACACTGCTCAAATATGCAACATACTTAGCAGTTGTTGTAGAATTCCCTGCACCTCGATGTCCAACATCCAATGGTGTTCTTGGCTTCCAATACTTGCAAAATGAAGATTTCATGTCACAACTGTATCCCGGTAATGGCTTAATAATTATATAGTCAACTTTTATAGAGGGGGGAAAAAGGGGGGGCGGGGACAAAAATAAAGACAATTAAAAAGACCATGATGATATCATTTATATTTAAACACCATTCAAAATAGCTTTATCAATCTCTATTAAATAGGAAAGAAATCAACAAGTCAAAACTGATTCAAAGTAAAGTTTCCAGAAAATTCAATAGATATATCCTGTTGTTATATTAATGTTCTAAGATAAATCATTAATTTAACCTATAACATTTTCAAAAGCCAATTTGAAACTAATAAAAATTTTAACTTAACACATGCTTCTTTGTAAAGGCCCACCCCTGCTTCTCCCGGCTTACCTCTCACTTTGCCTATTGTTTTTCTGGAATTTCTGCTCATGATAGGAAGAGTGAGGACTCCAGCACTTTTCCCACTCTCATCAATGGTGGATGATAAGAGACATGCTGTACCCACATGACCAGGAAGAGTATCACCCTGAACTACATGTTCACCGAGATCTTCCTGAAAAAATGAGGTTTTAAAAAAATCTGAATTCTTATACTTTAATTAATTTTCCATTTAAAGATCAAAACATTCTATGGAGGAAGATCAGTAAGAAATACAATTAATTTTATATCCTTGTAATTCTTAGAGCATTTTTTGGTAGTAAACAATACATTTTATTTTTTGCATATAATACTTTAAGACTTTATGTGTTACTTTTTTTAATCATAACTCTGCTGATTTGTACTTTTGATCCTCTAATATGTATTAGGTGAATCTGAAACACTAATTAAAAGTTACTAAGTAGCACTAGCTGGTTTGGCTCACTGGATAAGAGTCTTGTACTGTGGACCAAAGAGTCCCAGGTTCAATTCTAGTCAAGGGCACATTCCTCCGTTTCAGGCTCTTACCCAGCCCGGACCCTGATCGGGACATGTGCAGGATGCAACCAATTGATGTGCTTTACATAGATATTTCTCTCTGTCTTTCCCTTTCTCTTCCACTCTCTCTAAAAATTAATGAAAAAATATCCTGGTTGAGGATTTTTAAAAAAGTTACTAAGTATTTTTATATTCCAAGACTAAGGTATACTGCCCTAGCCAATTTGGCTCAGTGGACGGTATGTTGGCCTGAGGACTGAAGGGTCCCAGGTTAAATTCCTGGGTTGTGGTCTCAATCCATAGTAGGGAGCATGCAGAAAGAAGCCAATCAATGATTCTCTTTCATCATTGATGTTTTTATCTCTCCCTCTCACTTCCTCTTTGAAATCAATAAAATATATCCTTTATAATAAAGAATTAATATGCTAGTTAGACAGGACAGATACCAGAACAACTGTCCAGATGACCTTGTAGATAAAGCCAGATCTATGAGAGCAAAGGCATCCGGGGTTAGGAGTTGTGGTTAGGAGCGATCAGGTGAGCGGTTAGAGGCAATCAGACAGGCAGGCAGAGGCTGTCAGGGATGACTAGGCAGTTAGGCTTGGCTCCACTGTGGCCCGGGTCCCAGGTACTGGAGGAAAACCAGTGCCAGACTCCAGGGAAAGGAAGGCCTATTGCACGAATCTTTATGCAATGGGCCTCTAGTATATATATGACCAAGGTATGCCTGTAGTGAGCTTTTAATGTAATTATTAAAAACATCTACACAGATGACAGAGAGATGTTTACTCTCTAGGAAATCGAACACTTGAGATTATAAACTGAGTAATTTTTTTTTTTTAGCAGCCTAGTTTATAAGTAAAACTAGAGGCCTGGTGCACAAAATTTGTGCACCCAGGGGGTCCAGTGCACAAAATTTGTACCCTCTTGCAGTTTGGGAGCTCTCAAGGAATGTCTGACTTATGGATCTCCAGACATCCTTAGTACTGCCATGGAGGCAAGGAGAGGCTCCCATCACAGCCACTGCACTCGCCAGTGGTGAACCTGGTTTTGGCTGAGCGGCTCTTCCCCTGTGAGAGTGCACTGACCACCCAGGGGGCAGCTTCTGCATTGAGTGTCTGCCCCCTGGTTGTCAGTGTGCACTATAGTGACTGGTCATTCTACCATTCAGGCTATTTGCATATTAGTCTTTTTAAAAATATCTATTTTTTATTGATTTCAAAGAGGAAGGGAAAGGGAGAGAGAGATGGAAACATCAATGATGAGAGTGAATCATTGATCAGCTGCCTCCTGCACATCTCTCACTGGGGATCAAGCCCACAATCCAGGCATGTGCTCTTTACCAGAATCAAATCTGGGACCCTTCAGTCTGCATGCCGATGCTCTATCCACTGAACCAAACTGGGTGGGGCTAGCCTTGTATTATATAGGATAGTATTTCCAAAACTAACTAAATGAAAGGGAAGTTAGACTATTCAAGGGATTACTGAAAGGTAAGTCCTGCCTTGCTGGTGTAGTTTAGTGGTTGAGCGTCGACCCATGAACCAAAGGACCCCAGTTCATTTCCTGGTCAGGGCACAAGCCTGGATTTCTGGCTTGATCTCTATTGGGGAATGTGCAGGAGGCAGCTAATCATGATCCTCTCTTATCATTGATGTTTCTCTTTCCCTCCCCTTTCCTCTCTGAAATCAATAAAAAAAATATTCAACCAAAACTTCATATTTTTATTTTAAAAAATCCTACAGGTCATATTATTTAGATAAGGTCTAATTATAGTTCTGTGGGTTTTTTTAAACAAAAGTATTTTGCCCTAACCAGTTTGGCTCAGTGGATAGAGTATTGGCCTGCGGACTGAAAGGTTCCAGGTTCAATTCTAGTCACAGGCATGTACCTTGGTTGAGGGCACATCCCCAGTAGGGCTTGTGAAAGAGGCAGCTGACTGATGTTTCTTTCTCATCAATGTTTCTAACTCTCTATCCCTCTCCCTTCCTCTCTGTAAAAAAACAATAATAAAATATATTTTTAAAAGTATTTTTAGTTATTTTTTTGGGGAAAATAAGGTAAATTCCATCTAATGCAAAATAGCTAAAAAGTCACTCACAAAAGCTATGTCTAAAGGAATCATCAAATTAAACAATTCAAAGATTATAATTTTAATTACATATAACAAATGTTACTCATTGGGTTTAAATCCATTCTGAATTGTGCCAGTTTCAAGAGACCATAGCTACTTGCTACTGCTGGGCAAAGCATATTCCCTACTCTCAAAAATTTAAACTTTAGAAAAGTAAAAATGGGAGGGAGTGAAAGTGCCAAAAAACAAGAATGTAGGGAAAGTGATACACATAACTACTGAGCCAGGCCCAATAGAGCAAGGACCTCAGGGGAGGGCTCGGTATTATTTGTGGAAAGCATCTGAGCAGTATGTAGTGAACTAAAGCTCCAGTATAAGTATCACAGTACTTCCAGAATTTTGGCAGCAGACTCTGAACAACGTGGCAAAATTTTTATAGCAACCTTTTTTTATTACATATTTATAATATCAAATAAAGCTGCAAAAAAGTAACCATTGTTACAATAAATTCTTATAATAAAACTAGAGGTCCTGTGCATGAAAATTCATGCACTGGAGGGGGGTCCCCTCAGCCCAGCCTGCCCTCTCTCTCAGTCTGGGAACCCTTGGGGCAGGAGGTGACCTAGCAATCAGGGAAAGGCGAAGCTCAATCACATCTCTGCTGCTGCCACTGCTGGCAATGCAAGCCTCAGCTGGCCCTGGTTACCTGAGCCTTGGGCAGCCCTGGGTGACTAGGCAGCCATGATCTGAGGCTTGCCTGCACCTCAGGCCAGCCCTGGGCAGCTGGGAGCTGAGAGGACTGGGGGACTCTGGAGGGAGGCACCCAGAGCGGCCATCCTCCACTCGCCTGCCACCTTGGCAGGGCTGAGGGGACTGTGGGTGCCGCCATCTTTAAGGGCCAGGAAGTCAATTAGCATATTCCCTCGTTACTGGCTCTGGGCTCTGCCATCTTTGAGGGCAGGACAATCAGCATATTCACTCCTTATTGACTGTGAACATTGCCATATTTGCGATGGTGTAAGGGTCAATTAGCATATTCCCTCTTTATTAGATAGGATGCCTCAATAAATCACAGACTCTGGTCATAAAAAGGACTTAACCATGCTAGTTACATCAGGTTGCCCAAAAGTTATACAGCCTGCCTGTCTCTCTATTTATCCCTGGAGGTTCCTTTTGATATAAATCATTTATATTTAGAGCAGACACAGTCATCAAGACATCTGGTCTTGATTTGAAACCAATTTTGCTAAGGTTCTCAATTATATTCTTAACTAGCAGCCCAGTGCATGAATTCGCACACAGGTAGGGTCCCTCAGCCTAGCTGGTGATCAGGGCTGATTGGGGCCATCTAGTCCAATCCTGAGCAGGTCAGGGCTGGCTGGCCAGCCTGGGTTGAGTGTCTGCCCTCTGGTGGTCAGTGTGCATCATAGTGAGTGGTCGACTGGTTATTCGGTTGATGGGTCATAATGGTTGCTTACCCTTTCATATATACAGATTAATACTTGTGTCTGTCAACTCTTAAGTTTTTTAAGCGTGGTAAAATATATAGAAGATTAAGCATCTAAAATGCTGTACAAATCATAGGTTTATATAAATCAGATTACAACAAAAATGAAAATATATGCAGAAATAAGTTCATGTCTGCATTCCTTCTCAACCCCCTCAAGTTAAAGAATTACTCACCTCAAAAAAATCAAATATTAGTTCCAAATTATCTGGTTCCATTGTCTGTATGCTATACTCTGTCCAACGATCAGGTTGTAAGCCATATCCACAATCTGGCTGTGAATGCTTGCACTTGAATTCAGTGTCACTTATTAAGGATATCTCCAGGGTATTGGACATTTTGTGAAGAAGAGTGGGAGACACCCTATCATCATCATCTTCCTCCAGACCCTCTAGTGTCAGCTTCACTCTAAACAAAAGGAAAAAATAAATTTCAAAAAGTGGAACTAAAGGAAAACTCTTAAAAACGTTATCTAAATGTTAAAATTTAGAAGTGCTCCCTGAATATGCAAAATCTTAAAATAATAAAATACAAGGTGGAGCAAAAGTAGGTTTACAATTCTGAGTACATGAAACAGAGTTTATTTTTGTATTACTTATATTATTTTTCATACAGCAACTGTAAACCTACTTTTGCCCTACCCTGTATATTGTACCAAGACTATATACACTATAGGTTAAGGCATTAGATATATTTTATAAAAATACTGATGTTTTAGCCCTCGTTTAGCTCAGTGGATAGAGTGCTGACCTGCAGACTGAAGGGTCCTGTGTTTGATTCCAGTCAAGGGCACATGCCTTGATTTTGGGCTCAACCCCCAATAGGGGGTGTGCAGGTGACAGCCAATCAATGATTCTCTCTCATCACTGATGTTTTTATTTCTCTCTTCCTCTCTTTACCTCTCTGAAATCAATAAAAATATATTTTTAAAAGCACTGATTTTTTTTTTGTTTTTTTAAATATATTTTATTGATTTTTTACAGAGAGGAAAAGAGAGGGATAGAGAGTTAGAAACATCGATGAGAGAGAAACATCGATCAGCTGCCTCTTGCACACCCCCTACTAGGGATGTGCCCGAAACCAAGGTACATGCCCTTGACCGGAATCGAACCTGGGATTGTCAGTCCACAAGCTGACGCTCTATCCACTGAGCCAAACCAGTTTTGGCAGCACTGATGTTTTAATCTACATATATTTCTGTAAAAGTATAAAAATGAGACAAATGCTCATTAAGCCTAAGGCTGTTTCCATTAATTCTTTGGTTTTTTAAAAATGAATCTAAAAAGGTATTTATAATTACCTTCCATCTATACCTGGCCATCTCAATTTCTTTTGAGAAGTCTCAGAAATGGCTATGCATAAAACAAGCACAAAATTGAACCATATTCTGCTAGAGTGTATTACGACTGTTAGGAGTTGGAGATTATAAACTATTTTCCCCTTTCTTCTATCTTATCACAGTCAGGGGTACTCTTCTATCTTATCACAGTCAGGGGTACTCTATGAAAAGTATATTAAAGAAAAACACTGTATGAAGTACATATATTTGTCTGTATGTATCTTTCATGTGTGTCTATATACTTTTTAAAACAAAACAAAACAAAAAACATAAATTAAGAGTCTAAAACTCTTATAGGCCTCACAGCAATGCATACAAAGACCAGCCGAAACTGGTTTGGCTCAGTGGTAGAGCATCAGTCTGTGGACTGAAAGGTCCTGGGTTCGATTCCGGTCAAGGGGCATGTACCTTGGTTGCGGGCACATCCCCGGTAGGGGGTGTGCAAGAGGCAGCTGGTCGATGTTACTCTCTCATTGATGTTTCTAGCTCTCTATCTCTCTCCCTTCCTCTCTGTAAAATATCAATAAAATATATTTAAAAAAAGAAAAAAAGAAAACAAAGACCAATTACCCAAGTCATAGGGCCAACAGAGACTAATCTACTCCTGATAAAAGGCAATTACTTGCACGGAGTACTTGTAATGCCAAAAAGTGCTCAATTCTAGAATATACAAGAATGTAACAACTGAAATGCACTTAAACAATTTTAATATTATTAATGTAGGAAGTAATGTTAATGCATACAGCAGCAATTTTCAACATTTTTTATATCACAGCACACATAAACTAATTAATACAATTATGCAGTATACCAAAAATATTAAATTGTTTGTCAGTCTGACCAAAAAAAAATAGGTATGATTTTGATTCATTCACACTGGACAACTACTGTTGTATTGGCTATGGCTATTTCTTTTTTATTTGACAATATAATGGAAAAGAGGTGAGTGCCCCTGACTAAATAATAAGGTATTATATGTTTTTAAAATTCTGCAGCATCTAGTTGAAAAGCACTGGTAAGAGTAATAGCTAAGCTCCAAAAATGTTTCATTCTAGATTTAAATGGGATCTGATTGATAATAAAAATAATGGAACTGTATTAGTGGGATCTGCTTTCTCTGCATGACCTCCTGTCTCCAACCACTGCTAAGCCTTATCACATAATTCTGAAGTCTTCTTGAGGGGACATCCATATAGATTATTCAACTGGTAATACTGTACTAATCAAAAGTAGCACTTAAATAATAATTTAAAAAATCATCATCTCTTCTCATAAACCAAAGCTCTTAGGAATAATTCTGGACAACTGATTCTATTGGTGAACCTGAAAGAAGAAACATCCTCTATCAGGGCATATGAAAAGAGAACATAAATGGATAGTAATGAACAGGCAAGAAAGGCATGGAGATAAAAAGGCTATTCTGTCATCAGTAACCTTCCTCCCTCACCCCCAGAAAAGAAAGAAAAGAAGAAAAGTCATGTTTAAAGGGATCTATAAAAAAATTTGTTAAAGGGGTTCTTCAAATAACTATGTAAATGTTATAGTCTGTCAGAAAGAGATGTTGCTTTCGATTTACTGCTGTAGTCAACTGAAAGAGAAACTTGTGTTTAAAATTTTATAATAAAATAAAGTAGCATGTTTAGTGCTTTAGTTAAAATGGATGAGCCATTGCTAAATTTTTAAAGTCTTTATAACCTTGCAGTTAAAATTATTTCCTTAACATGAAGGTTTAATCTATCACTAATACAAATTTTGAGGGGAATAAAAATGGTCAGAACACCAGTTTTTTGCTATACATGATTATTTAATCAGGAATCAGCCCAGCCGGCCATGGTTCTGTAGTTGAATGTTGATATATGAATCACAATTCAATTCCCAGCCAAGGCATATGCCCAGGTTGCAGGCCCGATCCCAGTGTGGAATGTGCAGGAGGCAGTCAATCAGTGATTCTCTCTCATCACTGATGTTTTTATCTTTCTCTCCCCCTCTCACCTTCCTCTCTGAATTCAATAAAAATATATTTTAAAAAATATAAATCATTGCTAATTTGTAGAGCCCAACTAAATATGGTTATATGAAAATATTCCAACTTAAGCCTAAGCAACACTATAATATATACAAACACTCAAAATAATTTCTAGAAACAATAAGCAGTAATAGGAGGGGAACATATGTAATAGTTTTAACAATAGAAATTTATATATTTTTAAAAAACTGCAAGAGACTGAAGAAAATATAATTTTGGAAAAAAATGTATAGAAAATAAGTTAACTTTTCATAGAAAAAAAAGAAGAATGGTAAGGACTCAGTATATATTTGCAAAGCAATCAGAACCCCAACCATTAATATCTATGAATTTCTTAATAAGTCCTATTAAGGCCAACAAACCAAGGATTCTACTGGTACCTTTATTTCAAGGTCTTATGCTAATGAGACATTTTATAGTTGTTACACAATTTATTTGCTTCCTTTAACATTTAAATAAGATATTAAATTGTATATGACTAACTGGTTAGAGAATCTTTGCAGTCAAATGGATCTTGCAGATCAACCATGTGGTCCCATAACCTCCATTTTTTCTGAAGCAAAGCAGAAGCCTAGAAATGCAGAGACAAGGTATACCCAAAATCCTTTATTCACTCTCAGAAGAGCCAATGCAAATAACTATGAAGTATTACATACCCTTTCACTTATATATTGTATGATTGGGGATAAGTTTTATAATATTTAAGCAGTTATGGTAGAACATTTATGAATTTTGAAACTATAGTATTATTATGAATTATATCCAAATGACAGAGCTGCCTGGGTCACTAAGAAGCCAGCTCGCTTAAAGTTATATATGTTGACATTATAGAAAAATATATAATAAAAGGCTAATATGCAAATAGACGAACTGTGGAACAATCAGAACATAAATGACAGGTCGCTATGATGTGTGCTAACCACCAGAGGGTGTGTGTGGAACATGGTGGGCGTCGGCCTTGGCAGGATGGTGGAACATGTGAGCGGGGTGCCAAACCAAACAAAGTGGGGCACCGGTCCCTGTCATAGGGAAAGCCTCTGGTGGTTACTGAAAATTCTTTGCTCTCGTGTATTGCAGTCCCACCTGGCGCTCATGGTGCTGTCTGCTGCCAGCGCCGGCCCCACTTACACCCGTAGCTGATGCTGGTCCCAATTGCTCGGCACCATCATTGGGTGAGAGTGCTGACTGCTGGCCCTGATAGCCCCTGACGGTTTCTCCATCTCCGCCTGCTCCTGAGGGGCGATCAGGGACAGCAGACACCACTCCCACCCACTGCTAGTGCCAGCCCCAATCACTCCACACCATCAGCAGGTGGGAGCGGTGGTGGGACCAGACAAGGGACCAGGGGCCTTGGAGGGAGGGGCTGGGCAGGGACGTGGAGGATGGAGCAGAGACCTGCCCCATGTGTACCACAGCCTCATGGCCCACAGTTCCTTTCAAGGTGCACAAATTCGTGCACTGGGCCCCTAGTAGAAAAATGAAGTTACTCACCATTTAAGTGTTCACACAAAACTTGACATCTATTTTTTAAATTAATATGTGATTATAATGAAATTAAGATGGTACTGCTATGAAAACAGCTACTTTTCTTCATGTAAAGGTTTTCACTTGTAGGCTACAGCAAAGTTTAGGACACTGAAAGATATTTCCAACAACCATTTTTCTATTTACCCTCATTTAGCACAAAATCATTTCTTTTCTATCAACTTAAAACAAGCAATTTATTGCTACACTAATAAATTTTAAATGGTATAAACCATACAGAAGTATAAGTTTGGAAGTCATTTATTTACATAAAAACACAGTGTTCTAGTTTCAAATTTAGAGATTAACAATAACATAAGTACATGTAATTACAGCAATCTGAAACAGGGAAGCAGTTCACTCTCATAAGATCCTGTATTTAATAGAAAATGTGACATTAAAAGTGTGCTCTTTTTTTTAGTTTATACACTTAAAAGCCTATAACCAGAAATATATAGCATTAGTAAAAATAAATGGCCTAAATAACAAATATACATGGTCATACCTGAATCTAGATTTTTTAAATTTCTTCTTGGTTATAGAGACTGGAGGCTTTTCAGAATAATGCAAGCGTAATCTTATTTCAGTCTGACACGTCAGCCATCCGGAATCCAAATTCTCAACACCATCTGGCAAGTAAGTAGAAAGAAGAGTAATTATTATACATATTTTTAAACAATCCAGTAAGTACAATACACACGGACAATTCTAGTTCACATTCAGATTTTAATACACTCAGGTTATGTCACTGGTACTTCTTTCCAAAGAAAATATATACACAGTATTAAATTTGTCATTAAAAAATAACTTTTACATGAAGGGGTGGGGGAAGTTAAATGAGTGTTAACAATAACCATAGTTTAACAACTTAAGTAAATACAAATATAATTAAATTCATTATCGAAATAATACACATTCATTTCAGAAAGAATCCGTGTTTCAAGATGACTTCTAACCTACATTTGTTCCACTGGGAATTACTATTACACTTTCAAATATTTCACATGAGGTATTAATTCAGCTGAAACTAATTATACAACTAGTGCTAGGGACTGAAATATGAGATGTTAAAAATAAAATGGAGTCAATTCTGTATTCTCACATTTATACATTCTGCCATAAATGTCACAATTGTGATAATACTGTATTAGCAATGTTTAACTTGAAGTTACCTACTAACATAGGTAACACATTTTTTAAAGTACTACTGAACTATCAACTGTTTCGGATTTAAGTTTTTCAATAGGAAATAGCATTAGTGAAAATAAATGGCCTAAGTAACAAATACACATATCATATATTAAATATATATAAACATGTGTATTTGTTATATATTTATATATATTTAACATTTATCTTTAGAAATATAACTTTAAAAATGTTTAGTAATTAGCAAATTTAAAAAATAAAAAGAAACCACTGGAGTGTGTGGAAAGGGGTCAATGAGGGGGAAAGGAGACATATATAATATTTTCAACCTGATGATATAACACAAATTACCTCAAATAAAATCCAAATTCCTATCCAAACACTGCCAAAGCATGTACATTTCTAAAGTGTATAAACACATGTCCCTATTAAACCACAACCAAAACATTCAAACCTGTTCCTTCCTGTTCCGAATAGGAAAGCAACTTGTTATCAGCAATTTATCTCTGGTTCAGTCAGCAAAAGCACACATTCTGCCCACTCCTTTACACAGTAAAGTATTTAAAAATGAAAATGCAATCAGCTGCATTTAAGGAAAAATAATAAAATAAAAGTGCAATTTAGCATAATGCTGATAATGCTAACACATTGTAAGAGTTCAAGTTGCTGAAAACTTGAATTCTCAAAGTCTTTACTGAAGCAGAATATACAAATGAGTAACATTTTCAACATATTCAGAGGAAAAAGGATTTTCTATTGTGCTAATTAAATGTTAAAAACTAAGTCAGAATTACTAGAATATTCTGCTTAATCTGGGTTTTACCATAAATGCACAACATATAAACATACAAAATGCACAAATTAGCCTACGAGTAACGTTTCACACCTTAAATGAAACTGCTAAACATAATACAGTTGGTTCTAAGGTTACATCAGAGATCTGTTCCTGAAGTGTGATATAATGTGATTTTTGCTGTATGTCGGAACCCACCTACATAAGCATCTACGTCACTCACATGGAGCACATACACAGCAGTAATGAAATGAAATAGTAAAAATAAATAAATAAATAAATAACAATTTCTGATCTTTACTTGTGGAAAATAATAATAAAAAAAAAATTAAAGCACTTATGTACATATGTCAAAATGACGCAACTTTTTTAATATAAATAAATGGGAGACGGCGAAATAACCACGAACGAAACTATATACATTGAGTTTGACGTAACCTGAGGACTGTCTGTAGTGTTAAAAAGTGATGATATTAACTCATATAACTAAAATCACCTGTCAAAAAAACTTAAAGCATAAGAATTATACAGGGGCCCAGCCGATGTACTTATTGGTTGAGCATCAACCTATGAACTAGGAGTTCATGGTTTGATTCCCAGTCAAGACATTTAATTCCCGGTTTTGCTCGACCCCAATGCGGGGTGGGGGAACATGGAGAGGCAGCCAATCAATGTTTTTTTCTCATCACTGATGTTTCTATTTCTCTCTTACTCTCTAAAATCAATAAAAATAGCCGAAACCGCTTTGGCTCAGTGGTAGAGCGTCGGTCTGCGGACTGAAGGGTCCCGGGTTCGATTCCGGTCAAGGGCATGTACCTTGGTTGCGGGCACATTCCCCGGAAGGGGGTGTGCAAGAGGCAGCTGGTCGATGTTTCTCTCTCATCGACGTTTTTAGCTCTCTATCTCTCTCCCTTCCTCTCTGTGAAATATCAATAAAATATTTTAAAAAAATAATAAAAAATAAGATAAAATAAAATCAATAAAAATATATTTTAAAAAAAGAATTATATATGGTGAAGCAAAAAGTAGGTTTATAGTTTGTATAAAAAATACAATAATCCTATATAATAAAAGCCCAGTGACCGAATGATGGAAAGACCAGAGTGACCAATCGACCAGTCACTATAATGTGCACTGACCACCAAGGGGCAGATGCTCAATGCAGGAGCTGCCCTCTGGTGGGCAGTGTGCTCCCACAGTGGGAGTGCTGCTCAGCTGACTGGAATGAGCAGCTGCTCCTGCTGCAAACCTTGGGCCAATAGGCAGGAACCCGGGCTGTGATTGTCACCTCCTTGCCCCAGCCTCCTTCTCCTCGCACAGCTGACCCCGGAAGCTGGGAGGCAAGTTTGTGGCCGCTATGGGACTGAGGCCTACTCTGCCAGCCCTCAGTGCTATTGTCCCTGGGCTCAACCTCAACCCAGTACCCTGGAGAGGCGAGTGCTCTGGCTCCATCGAGGATGCCAGACCAGGGAGCAGCTGCTAAAAGGGCGGGTCCACAGTTGCTATGCTTACCGGGATGAGTGGTGCTCCCATAGCAAGCTATCCCCACAAGCCACGTCCCATCCCACCAGTGCAATAATCCCGTGCATCAGGCCTCTAGTCTATCTATACTAATAAAAGGGTCATATGCTAATTAGAGTGGATGCCTTCCAGACCTCCTTCCAGACAAAGCTACAGTTGCTATGAGGACAGAAGGCAGACAGCCATAGTGGTGGCTGAGGGCTGTGGACAGGCAGCCATGGCAACAGCAGCGAGGGAATGATGGGGACAGTGCCTCCTCCTGATTGGCTGGTCGCCTCCCACATAGGACATCCCCTGAGGGTTCCAGACTGAGAGAGGGGGGCAGGCTGGGTTGAGGGACACCTCACACCTCCGGTGCATGAATTTTCATGTGGTAGGCCTTTAGTATATATATAAAAGGCTAAGTGTCCATATGACTGGTAACTATGGCACGCACTGACTACCAGAGGGCAGTTCTCAATACAGGCGTTGCCATGATGTGCACTGGCCATTTAAAAGTAAACAGTACCATGGAGCTGGCATCAACAAACCAACACTCTGCTTCCACCAAGTGGCCCCACAACTACCCTGGAATGACACCCCACCAAATCACAGCTAATGCTGCCCAAGACCCTGTGGCACAAAATGCAACCCACAGCCCAGCCCAGAAATGGTTGCTGTGGGTGCCAGGTAAATGACATCACGTATTAATGCCCTGCTACCTCTCCCTAGCAACCAGCCTCCTTGGAGTTCTTCAGCCCAGGAATCAGACTTGCTTTTATAGCCAGATGCAAACATTTTACAGTTTAGCCAAATGTTTTTATGCAGTTTCCCATGCCTCATTTCATTTGATCCTTACAGCAGTCCTGGAGTAGACAGATAGGAGACTTGGTAGAACCCTATTTTCTTTTCATTAGCAAGATGTGAACAGCGATATTAAAATACTTCTAATTTTTTTTTTTTTTGAGGTTGAATGAAGAGCTGGCTTTGTTGTAAATTCTTAAGACACAAAAACAAGTTCAGAGAAAGAAGACAACACAGACGCTAAAAATGCTCTTTTAAGATTCAAACTGTTTAAAATTCAGACAAATCTACAGAAAACCCTCTCAACTGCGATCCTTGGTAGTGGTTTCACCATTTACAAGGAGGTTGTCATTCCACACACCCTGTCAGAGACTGTCCTAGCAGCAAAAACCACGTGCGAGGGCCGTTCCTCTAGGTCCCAGCGTTATTTACCGACTGGTAGTCAGATTGCTTCCATTGAAGTGGGACCAACTGTTGCTGTTGCCCAGTGGTGCTGTGCAGATGGGGGTGTAGTGGAGAACAGAAGTGAACCCTGTGTCCCCTGGGCTGGTCACTGTGAGAAAGTGTGCAAAGGCAATTGAAGGGGTTGGGGTAAAGGCTGGGCTTACTTCGTGTCGAGTGACACTAGACAAGACTTCTTAGCCTCATCCTTAAGATGATGGGTCTCTGCATCCAGGTCTCCCGGCGCAGGCTCTCCCTCCTTCCCCAGAGTTATAACCACGCCTGCGTAGAGGCTTCTGTCGCTTGCTTGCCGTTTGTGGGGAGGCCGGATGAAGTAGAATGCTCTGTTGTGTCTTCTTCCTGAGGCTTCCTGGCATGGCCTCAGTAGCATTTCCCTCTTGCATGCTGTCCCACATTTCAATCTTCCTTCTCCTTTTCTCTTCCTCAAGCTGCCGTAGTTTCTCCTTGTGCCTTTCCAATTGGACACTTTAATTCTTCCTGCATTTTTAGGCAAACAGCTGCTAAAGACTCCTGTCGTCTCACAGCATCATCAGGTTCCACAGGAGCTACCACCCTGTCTGGCTGCCTCTGCCTGGAAGCCCTCATGCCATGAGGATGCAGCCAAAGACCACGTACCAGCCAAAGACCAAGTACTAGTCATAGACAGCCAGCAGGGAGCACACAGTGACATTCAGGAAGCCCAGCCCCTCTTACTCCAGAGCCCGATGCGACAGCTGCTTCCTGACTCGCTCTATGGTGGCTGCAGTGTTGCCAGGTCGCGCTATGTCAGCTCTGGCTTCTGATTTCTTGCTTCCGACTTCTGGCTTCCTGCCCTTACCTAATTTTCTTTCAATGTGCATGAATCCATGCACTGGGACACTAGTTTATAAATACTATATAATATAATAAAGAGCTAATATACAAATGATAATCACGCCCTCACACCATAACAGCTCAGACACTCAACAATGGGGAGAGGAATGGGGACCAGCCAGGCTGTGGCCCAGGAGAGGGACAAGCCTCCTGCCCTATGGTCCCAGGCACCTGCAGCTGCAGTCCAGGCAAAACCACCTGCCCACGGTCCCGTGGCTGCAGTCCGCCTGGGCAAAGCTGGCCTGGGTCCTGGGTGCCTGTGACTGGCCAGAGGAGGGAATCCTTGGTCCCGGGTGCGGGGCAAAGCAGAGACGTTAGGGATGAGATTAGGCCAGCAGGGGAGCAGTTAGAGATGATTAGGCCAGTAGGGAAGCAGTTAGGGATGATCAGGCAGGCAGGCAGATGTGATTAGGAGTGATTAGGCAAGCGAGGAGTTGGAGCCAGCAGTCCCAGATTATGAGAGGCAGTCGGACTTCCCTTGAGGGACTCCCCCTTCCCAATGTATGAATTTCATGCACCAGGCCTCTAGTAATAATATAAGAATAAACTCTGTGTTTCGAGTACTCACAACTATAAACCTTCTGCTCCACCTGTACTGGAAACTACTATTTAAGAGAATGGCATTTGTTTCTTAGATTTATTTAGCCTCTATTTCTGATATCATACTCTGTCATATTTCCCCTCTATCTGTTTCTAATGAGTGTTATGTTACATCTCAACCATATCAGTAAAACATTTTAAAGCTCAGTCTCACTTACTGTGGATTCCAAATTGTCCATCGTCAATAATAATTTCACTTTCTAGAATTAAAGGAAAATAGAAAACCTAGTTAAAATTCACGATGTATATGGACAACTGAGAAATTACCCACCTCAAGCATTTTTAAAAATATGAAATCTAAAATTTTAAAGCAGCCCAAAGTGAATAAGCATATTCATTGTAGCCCTCAATAAAGAATTCCCTTTTAAGAAGGCTATCAAACAATCAGTTCTTACATACTTGGTGATTATTCACGATGTTACAAGGAAGAGAAAGAGGACTCCTCAGATGGTGCTCTAGAGGCACTGGGACAAACTTCACCCACAATTTGTGAGCCTGATAGATTGCTGGACAACAGTATCTCCTAGTTCACTTTTCAAACCAAAGGTCTTGGCACAATTAAAATGCTTATTCTTATGTAATGCATATTTTGAACTTATCTAAAATGTAATTCTCCTCAAATCTCCACTATTCTCTATAGCCAGCTAAAAGCTTTACAAACAGCATAAACTTACCTGTATACTTAGAGCTGTGAGGAACTATCAAAAGAGTAAGTTCTAGCACATGCCCTTCTAACAGAAATATCAGCTAAATGAGATAAGCTACTAAACCCCACCCTCAGAATAACATACTAATTCCCTGCTCTTTCCTTTCCTGTTTACTTTACACATAGGTCTGAAATATTTGTCAAAATTAGTGTGATAGTTCCCAAGGAAGATTCTCTGACAGATTTCATGGAGCTTTTAAGTTTAGAGCATCTATTTTTCAAAGATATAAATATCTTTTTAAAAGATCAGAATCATAATCTTCCTACTTCTCACAATAATACAATATATTTAACAGCAAGATGCTACAAAATGCCATTTTAAACCACTAGGTACCTAATAATTTCCAACCTCAGTACAGAACTATTATAATTCTGAAATATGCTATCAGAAAAATCCTAAATACAATATAAAAAATGTATTAAAACATATAAAAAGAAAATCCAATAAAGAGGATGGAATGAGATAGCTGTTTAAACAAAATGTGTCTACTATAGGGTAAAGCAGAATCTCTCACTACTTTCTAAGCTGGTAACTAGAAAGCCATTTATTATCTTTACATTCTAATTTTCCTTAAACACTGAAAGATGCATTTCTCAGCAATGAGTCAATTTACAGATGAATTGATAATTTAATGTATGTGAAATGAACTTCAAGTTTTAATCTTAGTATGGAAAAGAAAATTTAAAAGATACTTGTATAAAGAGAAATGCCTTTTTAGGCATAATAAAAAAACAGAATAATGTTATTTTTACAAATTGATCTGAATATCAATTTTAACATAGCCAGCAAGGTACTTAAATAAATCAAGAGGAAAATATGTCTGCTACAATCAAGAAATTTGAATTTATTCATACAAATTTATTCAAGTATTTACTATTAAGAAAAAACAACGCAGAATAAATAGAATAACTTGCTCTATTCTCACTAAAGTTAAAAATGTAAGAATCTTTGTTTCTGCCCTGGTGAGTAGCTCAGTTGGTTAGAGCATCATCTTGATATTCCAAGGTTTCAGGTTTGTTCCCTTGACAATCAACCAATGAATGCCTAAATTAAGCGGAACAATAAATCAATTTCTCTCTTCCCTTCTTTCTCTCCTTTCCTCTTTTTCTAAAAGAAAATTATCTAAATTATCTGAGCAAGTAATCAATAAAGCAATCGATGCTCAGCAAAGAATGTTACTTTGTAAACTTGTTGCTACTCCAAATAAAAAGTCGACAATAAATTAATCTAACCCTTCAAAATAAAATAATTAAGCATTTCTAATAGTTTATAGAGAAAGGCAATTAAAAACTATTTTGTTTTGAAAGATTCATGATATGCTAAGTGAAAATTGACCTTAAATTTTAGAATAAAAATTTATTAAATCCCACTAAGCCATTGTGCAGCATATTAGTAACTTATGCATATGCCTCAAACAGATGCAGTTAATGCCCATACCTAAAGGGGTTATTGATCGTGGTTGTAGATGAGTCTCCCACTTGTGAACTATGACTTGACATGGACCACCGATAGTCTGCAATTTAAAAGTTAAATGTCTGCAATAATTTCTTATATCTTATATTCTACCCATGACTCCATTAGATGTTTGCGGCCTAAATTAATACTACATATGAAACCAAAAGATTCATCTTGTTAATTATTAATATTATATGCCCCTAATCAGGAATGTACTAGGTCACAAATCATGATGAGTGCTGCAAGAAAATGGGGATGAGAAAGTAAACAAAGAAAAATGGAATGAACTGGTACAAAAAACTGCTTTAAACCCATTTTTAAATCTGCCTACAATACTCAATTTTTTTCAAAGAAATTTTAATTTTTAACTGATATTCTGTCCTAAGTTAAAGTTAACCATAAATATATTTTATGTTTGGTATACCAGCCAGTCAATAGGGTGTTACTGGATAAAGTATCTCATCTTAAGTAACTCTTGAGGTGTATGGATAAAGCCTAATCTCTATGACCATAGGAATAGTCGAAACAAGTACTTCAAGATCAACTATCACACGTTACTCAAGAAATGTGAGGGCATAATACAGTTCTTTACTATATACATTTAAGAATAGTAAGTAGAAAACAGGAAGAACATCAGATCTCTATCACAGTAACCAATGTTTCTAAAGAGCACAGGAAACCCTAAAAGAAAGGAGATACACACCAGTAAATTTGAAGAACAAATTTGATAAAAGTGAAACTAACATCCAGTTTTACTTTTTATACCTTTGAGTTTCTAAATTCATACAGTGTGATAACTCCTAATATTGTTCCCTATTATCAAGTTCTTTTACTAAGAAAACAAAACTTTATGTTGATCACATCTACACAAATTTTAAAACAAGAATGAACCTACCAATAAAGATATCCGACATATAAGAGACTGACGTATTAAATGCTTCCTAATTATCCTTTAATTAGTTTTAAATGACTAATTAAACTTTATGTCAAAGTGAAGCTCTTAATACATATTTTAAAAGCAAAATGACTGTAACCTTTATGTTTTTTGAAAAATGTAGTAAAATACAGGGATGCAAAAAGAAAAAGGAAAAGTCACCCATTATTGAACCACTTAGGATTAGGATTAATTACTATCAACATTTTATTTCATAATCCTCAAGCCCTTTCTGAGGCATATCTAAACATACTATTAAAAAGCCTGAAACATATAAGCTTCTGTCAATATATTATACATCCTTAGGTGGCATTAAATACTCTTCTATAACATGTTATAGGATTTCTATATTGATATTTTTAAAAGTCGCCAAGTGATAACAAATAAGTAGGTAACAGATTATGCACATTAGGTAATTAAACACAAGAGATAATTCTGCCACTTAAAATAACCAGAGTCTGGCTGATGTGGCTCAGTGGTTGAGCATCAATCTATGAACAAGAAGGTCACTGTTTGATTCCTAGTCAGGGCACATGCCCAGGTTGCAAACTCAATCCCCAGTAGGTGGCATGCAGAAGGCAGCCAGTCAATGATTCTCTCATCTTTGATATTTTGCTCTCCCTCTCCAAAATCAATAAAAATGTATTTTTGCCCTAGCCAGTTTGGCTCAGTAGATAGTCAGCCTGAGGACTGAAGGCTCCCAGGTTTGATTCTGGTCAAGAGCACATGCCCGGAGTTGCAGGTTCAATCCTCAGTAAGGGGCGTGTAGGAAGCAGCCAATCAATGATCATCTCTCATCATTGATATTTCTATCTCTCCCTCTTCTATCCTCTCTAAAATCAATACAAATATATTTTAAATAATAATAATAAAATAAAAATAAACTATAAAAATATTTTTAAAATAAAGTTTAAAAATAATTTTTAAACTTGCAAACTTTTGGAATTTGAAAACTAAAATAATACTAGATACTCATTCAAATCATTTATCCTGGGATCATACGGAAAATACTCATTTTCTCTAGACAAATACCTGTTATAAGGTTTACTTATGAATTGGTAGACTGCATAGACATTTATAAAAAGGTAAATGTGAAACTGCTCATTTTAAAATATGAATTTAACTTACTTAAAACTTAAAGGAGATGCATTTAATCCTACATTTCCTAGAATTTTTTTACTATAACTTTTTCCTGTTACATTT
This sequence comes from Vespertilio murinus, assembly GCA_963924515.1. NCBI lineage: Eukaryota > Metazoa > Chordata > Mammalia > Chiroptera > Vespertilionidae > Vespertilio > Vespertilio murinus. Next base: position 62,823,321 of record OZ004709.1, read on the forward strand.
TTCCAGTTATTTTTAAACATCAAACTTTCTAATCTTCAAGAGATGCAAATTGCATACATTAAAATAGGAATCATGTTTAATAAACATCCAGGAAAAACTTACTTCTCCCATGTCCTCAACATATTCTAACCAAAAGAAAAAAATTCCTCTTCACTAAAAGAGGGTATGGGTTTATATTCTTATAGAAGTTATTAATGAAAGGTAACTTAAAGGGTGCCGCAAATATATTAAGTCTCAACAAGGATTAAAAAGTGGGTAGATAACTGTTGAATATAATAGAATCAGAGGTATGGAAGAGGAGTGGACTGATGATTCTTGGGGAAATGGGGAGGGGACGGGAAGAGACTGAACATAAACTGCACCTATGGATGAGGACAATGGGGGATGGGGAAAGGGCAGAAGTTGGGATGGAAACTTGGTGGAGGGGAGCAATGGAGGAGGGGAAATGAGGAACATTGGTAATAATATGAACAATAAAGATTTATTTTAAAAAAAGATTAAATAAGGTGTCATTGAAACAAACAAACAAACAAACAAACAAACAACAAACAAACAAACAAAAGTGGGTAGAGGAGCCCTAACTGGTTTGGCTCAGTGGAGAGCATCAGCCTAAGGACTGAAAGGTCCCAGATTCGATTCAGGTCAAAGGCACATGCCTGGGTTGCAGGCTTGAACCACAGTGTGGGGCATGCAGGATGCAGGTGATTAATGATTTTCTCTTTCCCTCTCCCTTCCTCTCTGAAATCCATTAAAAAAATAAAAATAAAAGAAAGTGGGTAGAGGGAAAAAAATATTCTTTTTTGTTTTAATTGATTTGTCAGGGAAACTTTACCATGCACATAAGAATAGCCTTGTTGATTAAGTATTTGATAGGGTATATATACTTGAGTAGTAGTTTTAATTAACTCCATCCTCATGTTTTAGTTATAGCATAAAACAATTTTTGGCTTGAACAGAATAGAGTATTTGAGGAGTAGTCCAAAGGGCCAATTCAACAGATGACTTACAATTGTGCCTACTAGCATTCACACTACAAATCTGTGTTGTTTAGTACACAAAGTGTTGTAACATTGAGGGGGGAAAAAAAAGAACCAAGTTTTAAAATACCGTGAATTTCCAAAATTGTTATAACTACTTTATTAAACTTTAGAAGGTCATCTTAAATTTTAGCTTACTGAAGTTGTTTTAAATTTTTTAAAAACCTGAGCATTGATATGTTAAAAATCTCAATAGTAGAACAGCTCTCCCTTCCTCTCAGAAATCAATAAAAATATAATTAAAAAAAAGAACACCTCCATTCTGTAAAAAGCTGCCACAATTTTAAACATTTTAGAATCAAGTAGAAGGTATATCTTTGGAGAAAAAAAGAACAGTATCAGTCCAGGACAGTATTCCATTAGCAGTACTGGTAGAGTTATTTCACAATTTAGCATATATTAAGTCAGATGATTGCTGGAATGTTTTCAAGCATGCATACTGACAAGGAAAACAACAAAAGACAACCCAAAACTATGTTTCCACATACACACAAAAGTCTTACTGATTGCTTCTCAATTATTGACATCACTCAGCTACATCAAGCACTGAGAGATATTTAAAAGAATATCAAAAATGTAGATTGAAATTTCTGTTTTAACAAATAACCAAACAAATTATCAAATACTCATATAATAGCAATGCTTCTATCATGAAAAATGTAAATGTGCACTTTTAAAATTTTGCTAAATGTATTCTTGCACTATTTGGGGGGAAATGTGCATGTAAAAGGATCTCTAAAGAAGTTTTATCTATGCTGTCTGAGGCCAGACCACCCTGATCAGTTTGACTCAGTGGACAGAGTATTAGCCTTCGGATTGAAGGATCCCATGTTTGATTCCAATCAAGGGCACATGCTCAGGTTGTGAGCTTGATTCCCAGGAGAGGGCAGGCAGGAGGCAACTGATCAATAATTCTCTCTCATTATTGATGTTTCTCTCTCCCTTTCCTTTCCTCTCTGAAATCAATAAAAATAAAATAAAATAAAATAAAAACAATAAAGACCTGACCAGTTTGGCTCAGTGGATAGAATGTCGGTCTGCGGAGTGAAAGATCCCAGGTTTGATTCTTCTGGTCAAGGTCATGTACCTTGGTTGCAGGCATATTCCCAGTAGGAGGTGTGCAGGAGGCAGCTGATTGGTGTTTCTCTCTCGTCGATGTTTCTAGCTCTCTATCCCTCACCCTTCCTCTTTGTGTTAAAAAACAATAATAATAATAATAATAATAAAATATATATTAAATGATAAAAAAGAAACTAAAATAACCCTGGGCTATTTTAAATGAAAATCAAGAGAAATCAAGAAAAAAATAAAGTTTATAATGAATCTAATTATAAGTGAATGTTAACAACTATAAAAATTAGAAATAGCCTTAATTGGTTTGGCTCAGTGGATACTCTGTGGACTGGAGGGGTCCCGGGTTACATTCTGGTCAAGGGCATGGACCTTGCTTGCGGGCACATCCTCAGTTAGAGATGTGCAGGAGGCAACTGATTAATGTTTCTCTCTTATCAATGTTTCTAATTCTCTATCCTTTTTCCCTTCCTCTCTGTAAAAAAAACCAATAGAATATATTTTAAAAAAATTAGAAACAGTATGCTACTGCAATAAAGGGCTACATACTCTGAGATGACGGAAATAATTCAAATACAATATAATTAAAAATTGGCTAACGTTTCTGTATGTAACTACAGAATTAACTACACTAATTCTAGCCATAGTTAGAAGGGGTAGATATGGATGAAAAAATGTTTAAATTGCATGTTAACTCAAAAATTACTTTGGTGAGGATGTGAAATTAATGGACTATGCAGGCTCACACCAATGTTCCCATTCCAGGAATATCTACTACCTTGTTTTCTATGTTTATATAACTTAATATTTTGATTTATCACCTTTAAAATTCAATATATTAATACTTCGTTCTAATTCTACAAAGTATAAGAGAACATGTAGCTATGAAAAATTAAGAGAAAAAGGACTGTAAGACTCAACTTCTAAACTAAAAGGAATATGCCAGAAGGAGCAAAATATAAGAGAATATGAATGGTGAAATTTTACATTATTTACAATAAAATAGTAGCAATGAAAGGGACCTAAGAAATTTATAGTTCAAACCCTACATTTAAAAGATGAGGGCTAAAGTCTAAAGGTCAAGTGACAAGATCACAAGATTTTAACTTGGGCTCTACAATTGCTTTAGACTACCTTCTAAAACTTTGACCAGTAAAATCAATCTTATTACCCATTTCAGCTTTTTAATGCTTTCATAATTAATTTGCTTTCCTATTATTCTTTATATTTATAATATATATTTCAATAATTTACATAATTGCATGATTTTAAAATACCTTGTACATTAGTCTTATCATTTGACAATGCACAATTGAGACAGTTTCATGATTACTTTGATTAAAAACTAAGTTTCATTTAAAATGCGCCACCAACTTACAAAAAAAGTGTCCTTTTAAGTTTGCATGTGGGGGGGGGGGGGAAACCCTCTAGCCATATGCATGGATTTTATGTAGGTATTTACTCTATTCCATGAAAAACATACTTACCATGGCAGCCCCTGCATCACACGGTACATGTGTACTCGATACAGAGCACCTACTTAAAGAAACACACTCACCAACACATACTGTAAACTTTTGCAAGTATTACAAGGAGAAAAACTTGTTTCTTACTGTAAGCAGACTTCTTGCCAATTTTTTCAAAGGCATTTTGGACTAATTTGCTGCTTTTGGTTACATTTTCAATGAAGAGGAGAAATACTGTAGATTGGCTTAATTTAACCTGTGTTGACAATAGTCTTACTTTAGAAAACTATTCCCAAAAGATTCATTATGATTTTTCCTGTCCAAATGCCCCTTTAAAAGTAAAATTTAGTTGATTTCACATGTTACAAATTTCACATACCAGTATCCACAAATAAGCTTTCAATAAGCGCTGGGGATCTAAGAACTATGCCATGATGCATAATCCCTATACTAAGAAATGTTAAGTCATAAAGTGAGACTATTGTCAAGATAAGCCAACAAAATGATTAACCATAATGTAATTTAAGTTAAATTACTGAATATTTAGAATATATTCTCAGAATAAACGTAATAGGTGCAAAAGACAGCTGAAGTGGGTTTATCAGTTTTCTTCTTTTATATAATGGTGGCTAAGAGAATGAGGAAACAGTGGCTGCTTGCATTTTTCATATGTAATAAGTATTCCATGACCCTAAAGGGGAAGAAATTTTCTTAAAAGTTCTAATCTATGTTTTGTGTCCTAGGCTCCTGCCTAAGCCCTTGTTCACATGCAGCCCAAGTGTGCTCAAAGGTAAAACTCTGAAGGAAAAGAATCCTTTCAGCAAATAAGTATCTTTTAAAAAGAGGAAAAGAATCCACTATTTTTTTCTAAATACAAAAACACTCCCAAAATAACAAATCATTTTGAGCAAGGAGATTTAGATTCAATATACTCCAAAGGCATTCAGGAAAGATACTGGTCTGTCAACACCACTGTTGAAAAAAATCTAAGAGAAATTACTAAATTTTTTAAAGAAGTAAAACAATGCAGCCAACTAAGAGACAGCTGCTATGAAATAATTTTTAAAAATAATTATTCACTAAAAGCTGGCTATTTGTACTCTAAATGTACTTATACCACTTCACAATTAAAGAACAAAACAAGAAAAAACTTGAAACTGGTGAATAATTAGTTTACAAAAGTTACAGAAAATGCATACCTACCTATCAAGAATATTTACTTATCATTAAAACCTATATCATGATAACAATACTGCAACATACTTACTATTAGTCTTTTTAAAATTCCATTACAGACATCGGCTATCTCCGAAGCGGCTACTTCCTTGCTTTTTGTACTAAAATGTTATTAATTTAGAGTTCTATTTTCTTTTATTTGATCAATACAAACTCTTTTTACTTTTAATGTTTCCAAACTTAAATTAGTTGCTTTTGAAAGAAGTCTGATAAAGAAACTGGAAACTAGGTGAAGAAAACATACCTTTGGTTCTAAAAAGCACCCTTTGAAGTAGCGATACTGAATTGATTCTCCTCTACTGAGTACAATGGTTGCTTTCCAAAACATGCTGTGAGGGGGGAAAAAACAAACAGCAGCATTAATACCAAGTTAAAATGCGTAAAGATTTCATAATTCATAAAACCCCTCAAATAAGGTCTGTGACCCAAAGCACTTACTTATTCCTGCACAAAATTTACTCCAGGCCTGATCTGTACCAACCACTGGAAACCACTGATGAAGGAGGCAGAAAGAGCCCCCCATCTTCAAGAAGATTGCTTTCTTATGTGAGTAAATACCAAGCAACATACACTGTAAGGGCTATTTGAACTTTCTGATATGACAGGAAGTGTTGGAGGAGGCTTTTGGATGGGAGATCTTTTTTTAAAAAAATATATTTTATTGATTTTTTACAGAGAGGAAGAGAGAGGGATAGAGTTAGAAACATCGATGAAAGAGAATCATTGATCAGCTGCCTCTTGCACACCCCCTACCGGGGATGTGCCCGCAACAAAGGTACATGTCCTTGCCCCGGAATCGAACCTGGGACCTTTCAGTACACTGAGCCAAACTGGTTTCAGCCGGATGGGAGATCTTAATGAGGAAGAGCTGTTAGCTGAGACCTAAATGATGGGAAGAAACCAGCCATACAAAGAGCCAGGAGAAGTAGTCTAAACAGAAAAAGCAAGTAGTGCAGAGGTGGAAACCAGAGTCAGGCTTTCCTAGCTAGAGATGTTACACGGCTGCTAAGAGGCTTTGGGGCCAAGGCCAGCAACTCATGTTCCCAATGGTCCCTTGTTCTCACTGTCCTGCCCAGCCTCTGGCTCTTCTCCTAGCCAAGCAATCAGTATCTGTATCTTACTTGTTTCAACCCAATGTCCTCCTCTGAACTACGCTACTCTAAAATTTACTACAATTCATAATCAGAAGTGGTTTTTAGCTTCAAACCACAGACCAGCATAATCCAAAGTGTGGCTCCAAGGATGGTCAGTATCACCTAAGAGCTTGTTAGAAATGCAAATTCTCAGGCCACACCTAGACCTATTAAGTTAGAAACTCTAGGAGGAAGGCCCAATAATCTATAATTTTACTGGTAATTCTGATGACAAACACTTAAGTTTGAGAGCCACTGTCATAGACCATTACCCAAACATTAATTCCACCTGAACAGTTCAGTGAACAAACGGCAGCTCCAAATGTTCTTCCAGGACACCAGATGGCTAGCACTGCTTCCCACCTGGCTCTTCCAAGACACCCTATAGGCATTAACCTCACTCTGACTCAATTGTAGTTCCTAAGAAATATCCATAGCCAGCTGTCACCCACTCTTGGCTTCAGCTATCAGAATAATATGGTAGTTTAAAAATACATATACCCTGACTTTTTCCTGGGAGACTCTGCTTTCTTAGGTCTGGAGAAGAGCTTGATCATATGGAATTTGATAAAATCTCATAGGGCACTGGATATATGACTGGTTGAGAATCACTGCTCTAAAGCAAGGATAGCAAATTATTTTCTCTGATAGGCTCAGAATCATTTTCAACACAGGACTCCAAGCAAATTCTACTAACTATAAGTTGAAGTTTATTTCCCATCTCCATCAAAAAAAGAGAGAGGGGGGAGAGGGGGGAATGGTGGCAAATTTCCAGTACTCTTTCATCCATAAACAGTAAGCTTAATCCCAAATGTGTATACTAGAACTGGGGTGAAGCTCTGAAAAATATACTGGGGCCCCCTCTCTAATGCATTATTTCTCAATATCCAGAAATAAGGTCTAGGGATATCTATATCTTTTTAAAGAATAGTTTATTGATTTTTAGAAAGAGAGGAAGAAAAAGGGAGGGAGACACTAATGTGAGAGTAAAACATGGATTGGCTACCTTCTCCATGCTCCCTACCAGGGATAGAGCCCAAGACCCAGACATGTGCCCTAAGCAGGAATCAATCTGGCAACTTTTGGTGCATGGGATGATAGCCAACCAACTGAGCGACACTGGCCAGAATTAGGCAGGTGTATTTTTTAAATAAATCTTTATTGTTCACATTACTACAAATGTTCCTCATTTTTTTTCCCCTTCATTGCTCCCCTCCACCAGGTTCCTATCCCACCCTCTGCACTTTCCCCATCCCCCATTGTCCTCATCCATAGGTGCAGTTTATGTTCAGTCTCTTCCCGAACGCCCCTCCCCATTTCCCCGAGAATCATCAGTCCACTCCCCTTCCGTACCTCTGATTCTATTATATTCACCAGTTAATATTGTCCATCATGATTTTTACTTCCCTTGGTTTTTAGATTCACTTGTTGATAGTTACATATTTGTTGTTCATAATTTTTATCTTTATTTTCTTCCTCTTCCTAAAGAACCTCTTTCAGCAATTCATATAATTCTGGTTTGGCGGTGATGAACTCCTTTAGCTTAAATTTATTTGTGAAGCTCTTTATCTGGCCTTCGATTCCTAGTGATAGCTTTGCTGGGTAGAGTATTTTTGGCTGTAGGTTCTTGTTATTCATCACCTTGAATATTTCTTGCCATTCCCGCCTGGCCTGCATGGTTTCTGTTGAGAAATCAGCTGACAATCATATGGGTGCTCCTTTATAGGTAACTACCTGCATTTGTCTTGCTGCTTTTAATATTCTCTTTGTCTTTTGCTCTTGGAATTTTAATTATGTGTCTTGGTGTGGTCCTCTTTGGATTCCTTTTGTTTGGGGTTCTCTGGGCTTCCTGGATTTGTAAGTCTATTTCTTTCACCAGGTGGGGGAAGTTTTCTGTCACTATTTCTTTCAATGTTTTCGGTATCTTGCTCTCTGTCATCTTCTGGGACCCCCATAATGTTGGTTCGCTTGAAGTTGTCCCAGAGGTTTCTTACACTATCTTCAACTTTCTGGATTTTCTTGTCTTCTTGCTTCTGCAGAGGAGTGTCCTCTGGCTCTCTGTGTTTCAAATCTTTGACTTGATTCTTGCAATCTTCCATTCTGTTTTTAGGACTCTGTATAATATTTTTTTTATTTTAGACAATGTATTCTTTATTTCTAGTTGATCATTTATTATTTCTAGTTGATCCCTTTTCATATCCTCATAGGTCTTGTTTATATCCAGTCTCTTTTTGTACTCCATTTCTTTCGTTTGTGATCCGTTTCCTCATCTCGGCATTTTTGCTGCTTCCCTGAGTTGGTAGGGTGGTTTTGTATGTTAAGGTGTCCTATATGGTTCAGTGGGTCAGCCTCCAAGTTATCTGGGTAGACATTCTTGGTGCACCCCTTTGTGGACTGTGTGTACAGCCTTATTGTAGGTAAGTCTTGATTGTTGTTGGTATCACTGGGAGGAACTGACCTGCAGGCCAATTGGCTGTGAAGCTCAACTGTGTCTATGCTGGGAGACAGTCTTAGTCGACTAGACTTGGAAAACTGCAAAAAGCCTCTGTGCTCAGTTTGGATGGGGCGGAGTTTCAGGGTGGAGCCTACAGCCTTGGCTTCCCGTTAGCCCTGCCCTATGAGGTTCCTGATTCTCAGTGTTCCTCAGTGTCCGTTGAGACTCGCTGCTTTGGTACTCGCTACAAGCACCTCTGAGAAAAAGGTGCCCTAGAGTTTTGCCGGCTACCAGACAGTCTAGTCCACGGGTGGGCAAACTTTTTGACTCAAGGGCCAAAATGGATTCTTAAACTGGACCGGAAAGCCGGAACAAAAGTATGGATGGAGTGTTTGTGTGAACTAATATAAATTCAAAGTAAATATCATTACATGAAAGGGTACAGTCTTTTTTTTTTTTTTTTTTTTAATTCAATAGTTTTACTCACCAGATCCGGCCCTTGGGCCATAGTTTGCCTAGCCCTGGTCTAGTCTCTCCCTCATGAGCCCAGAACTGGGGTTCAGTGCAGTTGGAAGTGGGCTTAAGAGCAGTCCGGAGCTTATGTCTCCTTCCCACTAGGGCAATCCAGTGGCTCAATCATCAGTCTGTGCGCAATGTGTCCTCTGCCTTTCGTCCCCCCCTGAGCTTCCACCTTACAGCCCAGATTCCCTCTGTATGAGCCTGAGACCCCAGGGTCTCGCCCAGAACTGGGGTTCAGTGTAGTCGGAGCTGGGGTTCAGAAGAGTCTGGAGCTTTTATCTCCTTCCCGCTAGGAAGGCCAGCCAGGCACTTAGCCGCCTCTTTGGCTCCATCCTCTCCCCATGCCTGCACTGTGTCTCAGTACCTTAGGCTTTTACAGCTCCTCTGATTTTCCTTCTTTTTTTCTCTTTCCTTCTAGTTGTAGAATTTCCATTCAGTCAACTTTCCTGTAGTTCTGAATAATGTCCACTTTATATTTCAGTTGTATTTTTTAAAATTGTTGAGTGAGGCTGCAGTTGGGTGTTTACCTATGCTGCCATCTTGGTTTCTCCTCTCTAGGCAGGTGTATTTTTTAAAAACCTTCAGAAATTATTTTAATGTGTACCCCTGATTAACAACCATTAAATAAAGAAAAGAGATGAAAAGCAAAGCAATTAAGTCTTTTTCACTAGTTCTCCAAGCAAATGTAGTAAAGTTAAAAATGAACTAGCACTGCTCAGTGAGGACAAAAATGAACATAACATGATGAAATTAAAAATAGGGCAGTGAGGTTTAGTGCATCTGCCTGATTTTAAATTGTCCTCAAATGCTTCCCCAAAGTCTACATGGAGAGCAAGTAAAAATCAAAGTGACTCACATTTTCTGCATTGTTAGGAAACAATACCAAGACTTTCAAAATAACTATGTAGAAAGAAAATCCCAACAGAGCTCTTGTCACCACAAGCCTGTAGGTATGAAAAGGTTTAAGAGACTCTGTGAAAAAGGGATACAGAACACTTAGATGTGAGGACCACCTATGCTGTAATATCTTCTTGAATAATTTTGTATTATCTACGTCATTTCTGCTTGTGAAGCTATGTTTATCTGCTATATATGAATCAATATATTTCAGTGTATGCCAACAACATGAAAAATGGCTGGTCTCTTAAGTTTAAGTTGTTAGGTGTTACCTCACTTTATTCACATCACTTTTTTTTTTTAATATATTTTATTGATTTTACAGAGAGGAATGGAGAGGGATAGAAAGTCAGAAACATCGATAAGAGAGAAACATCGACCAGCTGCCTCTTGCACATCCCCTACCTGGGATGTGCCCACAACCAAGGTACATGCCCTTGACCAGAATCGAAACCGGGACCCTTGAGTCCGCAGGCCGACGCTCTATCCACTGAGCCAAACCAGTTTTGGCTATTCACATCACTCTGATGAGGCTAGATGAAATGGACTTAAGATAGGTGACGGGGAAACTCAAAAGTTCAGAGCAGAGGGGTATTTTAGGAACAGCTCAGAAAAATACAGGACTCGCTTGATAGAACTAGCTGATCCGAAAAATCAAGGAAAAAATAGACACTTGAAAGACTCAACATCCCATTCCTCTGATTCCAATATCGTCGTTTCTCAATGGAACTTTACTTGTGGCTAAGGAAATGTGAATGTACCCCTATTACTAAGCTCAGAATTAGAATGACAAATAGACAATGATGTTCTATATATTTTTATGTTTTTCTTTTCCTTAGCTTACATTAGGCACAGTGTTTCTCAAACTTTTGACATATGTGTACCCCTTCTATAATTTTTGTAATGCTGAGTACCCCTCGTCAAAAAAAAAAAAAAAAAGGATGTATTTTAATAACAATCAAAATATATTTTTTGGTACATACACAAAATAATAATAAACAAAAAATAAAAATACAAATAAAAGTTATATTATAAATAACATTTATTTGCACACCGGACCATCTCATGCCTCACCAGACCATCTCACGCCTCACAAGACTCATGAGAACGTAGAATTAGGTGCAGCTAAGCACAGTGCAGTACATATCCCCACCAAACTCTGGTGAAACGCATACCCTCACCAAACTCGTCCTGTACCTCTGGGGGTACTCGTACCACACTTTGGGAAACACTGCATTAGGGTATTGTTTATTTTCCTTTGCTTTGCCATCAATGCTTCTCAAGCCATCTGCTTCTAAAGCCGTTTTTGTCTGCTCGTTTGTTTTACCCAACCTGTTCTGCAACAGTACCCATTCAACAAGGTATGCCCATGGTGATATGCATGGATGCCCTAGCATGTCAAACTGCTATAAACATTTCCAAATGCTTGCTCTCAATGTATTTCTCACATCATGCACTGATTAAAAAAAAAAAAAAAAAGTTTTTGTCTAGCACTAGTCCACAGGCCCCATTTACTCCATAGGAAAACAGAATTTGAGCTTCATAATCACCAAATTTGGTATTTCTCCGTAGGGGTATTGCATGTATTTATATGCTATTTAGAATCTCATCCCTCCTTACCACAACCCCCCCCACACACACACACATACAACTCATAACATTTCCAAATATTCCCAAGTAGAGAAGCACCTTTGTTGACATTCACTGATTCTATCCTAACCCCTTTACTATGTAAATGAGGTAACCGATTAACTGCAGAACTGAAACCAACACAGATCTACCTTTCCCAACCCAACGCACCAATACACCCACTGAGTTTAATGCTATATTAATGTTCATATTGAACTCATTTCATTATATTAACTAAACTAAACAATATGTGTTCCATTCTGTTACTTTTAGTTAATACTATACACTGAGAAAAAAGTTACTTTAGAGCAAAAATTATATCTTTTATCAAGAATATGTACTGAGAAACCAAAAAATTCTGCCTAAAAATTAAAAAAAGAAAAAAAATTGCAACCTAAGTCTATTATTTAGAAATGTGGTGGTATCTGAAAAACCAAGAGTTGAAAATGGTTGAGAGGTAGAAATTGAGGAAAATGAAATTTTTCCTCACAGCAAACTTTGTAAAGCTATTTCACTCTTTTATCATCTATGTACATGTGATTATTTTGATAAAAATTAAAATTAAAAGAAGAAAAACATACCAAGCCATCTTAGATGGCCCCCAATTTATAATCTGAATATTACAAATCTGTTAACCTGACATTTTGATGCTTACCTTTCACCTGTCTCATTCTCTGGAAGGAGAGCCACAGCATTTTGAGGATTCCAGTTTCCCAAAGCATCACAGCTTCCACATATAGCAAAAACTTCTCCTAAAGAAACAGAACACCAGTTACAGTGGCATAAATAGAAAAGTTTTCACTTTTAGTTTTAAAGATCAGTCATTTGTATTAGTTCGACCGAATGCAAAGTACCCTTTAGCAAAGATGGAGGACACTCACTAGAAACGTGGGATTAGATCAGGCGTGGGCACACTACGGCGTGGGGGCGAATGGCTGTTCTAAACTATTGGGGGGGGGGGGAAAGACCGTACCCTTTTATGTAATGATATTTAATTTGAATTTATATTAGTTCACACAAACACTCCATCCATGCTTTTGTTCCGGCCCGCCAGTCCAGTTTAAGAAACCATTGTGGCCCTTTAAGTCAAAAAGTTTGCCCACCCCTGGTTTAGATTCAGGTATTACACAAGCATCTGCATTACTAACTTGACCTACCTTTACATATCCAAAGCCAGAGAAAAGAGGGATGTGGAGGAATTAACTTTCATTTGTCCAACTATTTATTGAGCCAATAAAAAGCACCAAGATGACTAAGTAATCAAACCAAGTTCCTGCCCTCTAGGCAACTTCCAGTTTAAAGGGGCGATCGCTAACTACAGACAAGTATTCTAAAGAGATAATAATTTATATTTCCTGAAATTCAAACAGTAGCTATTAACAAGTTAAAGATCAAGAAAATTATCAATGGGACAGAAGCAATGTAACAATAATAAATATCCTTAAAAAAAACATTGAAAAATCTAATACACCTTATAAAAATGACTTTCATCAGAACACTTCTCATCAATAGACAAACCAACATATAGTTTCTATATTTGCTAAATTTCACTTATTTAGCAAAGGTCTAAACCTTCTGCAATGCAGATGTGGTTCAGTGGCTGCACATCGACCTATAAACCAGGAGGTCACAGTTTGATTGCCAGTCAAAGCACAGGCCGAGATTTCGGGCTCTGTCCCCAGTAGGGGGCATGCAGAAGGCAGGTGATCAATAATTCTCTCATCATTGATTATCTATCGCTCTCCCTCTCCCTTTTCTCTGAAATCCATAATATATATATTTTAAAAAGTCTACCATCTTTCTGGATATAAACACACAGAATTCTTTGACTTATATCAACACTTTCTGAATTAATATAATTAAAATTCATAAAGAAAAATATAATGAACTGAACCCAAATGATAAAGGTTAAGACAAATTTCTCCACATTCTGATAGCTCGGTTTCTAGCTTTAGGCACTACTCTGGAAAAACTAGAATTACAGTTGGTTTAGCCACCTGCATGAACATTTTGTAAGCTTGGGCTATAAAACTTAACTAAAATTATAGGTATGAGAGTCATTCGGGAGTTTTCAGAGTTCTCTAAATACACGTGTTTTGTAAAGCATAGGGTGATTGAGTACAAAAATTATATGTCAAAATACTTGAAACACTTAAATCCTCTAAAGTAACCAGATTACTTATAATAAATTTAGATTATCATACCTTCCCTGATTTTTTATTTTTTAAAGGATAAATAGGGACCTTAATCTAGTTGAAAGTATGGGAGATTACAGTAAAGAGAGGTAAGTGGGGCACAACACAGATCTAGAGGAAATAATTTGAGAAAATCCCAATGGTTCTAGAGAAGAAATGCAACAGATTTGAGGAACTGGCTAGTATAGCCAGTATATTAAACAAGGAAGTATATAACCCAGGTATGATACTGTTTTGACATGCTATCTTACATAAAAATTATTTCACACTGCTTAAGTAGACAGCAAAAAAATACAATGAAGCTAAAAATAAAAAAAATTTTAAATTGGGAACAAAGTTATATTAGCCAAGTATTTTTCCAATTTCTTTCACTAGCAAAATTTCCCTTGTTTTTATGCTATTTAAAAATCATAGCCCGATTATCTTTGTCATATGCAAAATTAAATCACAGCTTTCTTTGAAAATATGAGTTTTTGTTTTTCCCTGTGTTTACTATGCTCCAAGCACATGCCTAGTATCAGACAAGCCATAAAGATATTTTCATCTAACAACAGCTCCATATTTAAGTTAAACCAGATAAGAAAAATGCTCATTTACAATACCTGGAAACAGAGTCCCTCTTATTTCAAAGGTAACCTGAGAAGGTGTCATTCTGATGGATTTATTTGAGGATGTCGGGCTAGGAAGAAAAAAAGATGTCATTTATAATATGGAAATATTAGCTCTAGACATTATACAAAAACAAAAATGAATCTTAACTTGTTAGCAAAAGACTTCACAGACTTTATATAGACACTGAATTACTTGGGAAATACCTAGCAAGTTTTAGGGACTGTAATGTTACAGACCTGTTCCATAAGAATATATGGACCGTAAAAATTACAAAGCAATAGGGGGAAAAATAAATACAGAGGCAAAGAAGCATTGAACAGACTGCCAAACTATAGGGGGAAGGCAGGGGAGGTTGGGGAAGGGGGCTATAAGAGATCAACCGAAGGACTTGTACGCATGCATATAAGCATAACCAATGGATACAAGACACTGCGGGGGAGAGGGGGGCAAGGGAGGGCATGTACTGGGGTAAGGGGGGAGGTCAATGGGGGGGGAATAAGGAGACATGTACTATTTGTAATACTTCAAACAATAAAAAAATAAAAATAAATAAATTAAATTAAATGGCCACATGGCCAGAATTGAAATATATATATTAAATGCAAAAAAAAAAATTGCAAAGCAAAGCCCCCCCCCCCTTTTTTTTTAAGGATGCAGATTCTCTTGTCACATACTTTCTCTTCTGATAAGCAGCTGCTCTAAACTCAACCTATCTTTCCTGGCCAGGCCCATGTTATGGTGGAAGGAAAAAATGATAAGAGAAAAAGAGAGGCTCAAGAGAGGATTTATACCTTAACAGAAAGATTTTAACTTTAGTAATAAGAAAATAACCAAAAAACAAAATATTACCCACTAAACAAACTAGTCATGTTCTGCAACAAGTTTGAGAATGAGCTTCTAGTAACTAATGACAAACCACCAAACACCTTCCCCTACAATCACTCTTCAGATTCTCTATTATCCTTAGGACCATCAAGTCCAGTTCTGCTGCAGACTTAAATTTGGAGTATCAACTTTGCAATTTATTACCAAACCCTGTATTTGAATATATATATATATATATATATATATATATATATGCCTTTCTTTCTAAAGTTTGAACTTCATTCATAATCCTAATTCTCCTACCAGTATTTTGGCTTCTAAATCTTGAAATTCTTGGCATCACTTTGATTATTTATAGAAATCTAAACCCCTAAGCCTGTGATGTTTTTAATCACTTATCCACATTTCTCTCTCTCTCTGAATTTTCACTTCTTTGCTATTTCCCCCAGCCAAATCAATCTGTTTACCATCCTCTAATTTTAGTACCTGAGGGATGATAGTAAATAGGTTTCTTTTTAAATATATAATGTCAATTCTCAAGAAGGTTATAGAATTTAAATATAGAAAGAACATGCCTTGGCCGGGTGGCTCAGTTGCTTGGAGTGTTATCCCATATACTACAAGATTGTTGGAGCAATGTCCTGCAGCAGCAGGGTTGCAGGTTGGATCTCCAGTCAGGGCACATATAAGAATCAACCAATGAATGCTATATACATAATTGGAATAACAAATGCACCTCTCCCTTAAAAAAAAGTCAATAAATAAATTTTCAAAAAAAATTTTTAAAGAGTCCAGGCTCAATGATAGCTATAAACTACATATCACCCCCATTTATATAAATCATAAAATGTAAATGTTGAATATATATAAACAGGACCATCAGTCAATGTGTTTTCATGTTATGCTTGGATAAAGACTTCCCTATTCAGCAACCTGACCACTTTATTTAGAAAACCCAAGACTCTGCACTGGAGAAAAATCTGTTCTTGATCAAAATAGTTTCTAAAATATCTAATCTAGCCCTGGCTGATTTGGCTCAGTGGATAGAGCCTGTGGACTGAAGGGTCCCAGGTTCGATTCCAGCCAAGGGCACATGCCTGGGGTTGCCAGTGGAGAGAGTGCGGGATTCTCTCTCATCATTGATGTTTCTATCTCTCCCTTCTCCCTTCCTCTCTGAAATCAATAAAAATATATTAAAAATAAAAAATAAAATATCTAATCTACTTTTTGTTGTTGTTGTTAATCTTTACCCGAGGGTATTTCCAGTGATCTCTTTTTTAGAGTGGGAGAGAGAAGGAAAGATGGAGAAACATCGATGTGAGAGAAACACATCAACTGGTTGCCTCCTGTGCGTTCCCAGGACCCTAATCTACTAGTACTTTCTAAGAGTAAATATGATCTATTTAAAGCACATAGATTCAGTTCTAGCACTGCTGAAGAATATCCTCAAATCTAAAAATACCTTGACTGTTAACCTCTCCAAATAACCTATTATTATTATCCAAAATCTTAATAGTTCTCTTTGTCCTAGCTGATTTGGCTCAGTGGATAGAGAGTATCCAGGCTGATACTCTATCCAGGGCCCAGGGTTCAATTCAGGTCAAGAGCAAATCCTAGGGTTGTGAGCTCACTCCCCAGTAGGGGGAGTGCAGGAGCAGCCAAACAATGGCTCTCTCGTCAATGATGTTTCTCTCTCTCTCTCTCTCTCTCTCTCTCTCTCTCTCTATCTCTCTCTCCTTTCCTCTCTGAAATCAAGAAAATATATTTAAGTATATATATTAAAAAGTTATCTTTTAACATGACATCTAATATGAATTTGAGTATATAACACTGAGTACAAATATTTCCTTTTCTATTTAATAAAATGGCTTACTGAAACATTGCAATCTTCCATTTAAATTTATATTATAAAAAAAAAAACAACCTTAGGGCTAGCAAAAAAAAGCTCAAATTTAATGTTATTGAATTAATTTTGAGACAGAGCAAAAGCTCCATTATCCAGCAAAACTGCTGAACAACCTCAACCAATAACATACTTTCATCCAGTGTTTACTACCACAGTTCTTAACTAAGAAGAGTCTTGTCCACATAGTTATAGTACTCAGTTATTCAAAATTGATCAACTAATAGGTGAATACTATTTTAACCAATTTTAGGGAAATCAGATGTAATTATTCCCATGCATTAAATTTAGCAACTGAAACAAAATTATCTCTAAATCTCTACTGCATTAAACGAGAAAATGATCTAAATTTAATTTAATAAAAGGGAAATCAATTGGTCATTTAAATTGAGTCTCTTGCTCTTAAGGTTGCTTTTAAGAATGACTATAGTAACTTGGCTGGACACAGCTGCAGTAAATGTACTATAAAAACACAAAGATAACCCCACAAAACTTCCTCAAATGTCAACAAAGCATCATCTTCCCCTTATACTGCCAAAGGTTTAATTTCCACCCCTTCTCCCCCAGTTTAATACCATACCGGTAAAAGCAGTTTACTTGATTGTGGACAGAAGCCAAAATTCTGGTGCAGGATTGAAGCACCCAAGCACCAGCTATCACAAAAACAGTGGTGACTAAGTAAAATACTGTTCTGTGGTGAAAACACAAAATTTACACACCCAATAACACTTCCTCTTCATGAAAACAAAACAAAACAAAACACCTTGAACAGGGGAGGTCTTCCAAATATACATAAGATGAAAAATGCTACATACATGAGCTGTGTATGTAATTTTATATATCATTTAATCAACTCACCTATCATTCTTTTATAGACTGTGCTTCCTGACAAGGTTTTTGGTTTTTAAATATAACCTCCATTTCGTGCTTTTAGATAAATATTAAACAGCATTCTTACCTGAGATTTTGAGGAGCATTTAACACTACTTTAATATTTTTTAAAGACTCGAGCAACTAGCAAAATATGAATTGCAACTTACATTTTAAAATATTTTGAGTTTACACTGCCTAGCAAAATAAATGTTACTCTCTTCTTTTAGTCAAAGAAACTACTCCAATATGTGACCTTACTAGTTTACCAGCTTAGGGGACAAACAGGAGATTTAAGCAAACCAAGGTATAAGAACATTTTAACTTAGAGCTAAATTAAAGACATATTTTTAGCTAAAGCATGTTTCTCTGGCCAAAAAGAACATCTCTCAGTTTCTCCTTTCCCCCAATTTTTTTTTTCTTCAGAGAAAAAGCTGTTTCCGATTCTCTTTGCTCTTTCCTAGACACCAACAGCTTTGAGTATCATAACTGGCTGTCAGAAAGGAAATATAGGAAATGCCTCAGTTTTCCTGAGTTAATTTCTATTCATTCGGTGGAGGACCATTATGATCCCACTACTCAGACCAGAGTATACTTTGAGCCAATGTTTAGTAAAATGTATGCAGACATGAAGAGATTTTTATTAAGAAAGGATTTCTGGATTTCATTAAGCCAAGTTAATTCCTTAATCACTTTCTAAACAACGCAGTCAAGTCTTTCCAAATGTCTTCCTTTTTATATATATTTCATAATTTTTCGTGGTTAAATTATAAGCAAAGATTTAATTCATCAATTTGCTTTCTGTACATAAAATTTTACTCACTTTGCCACTGTGAGATTTATTTTGTGGTCATTATTTCTTCGAGTCCAACTTTTCTAAGTCTCATTTTGTCTAGAATACTGGTTCGCCTTAGTTCGTTTGTAAATTGATTTTTTAAAAATTTTTTAGAGAGAGAATCAAACATCAATTTGTTGTGCCACTTATGTATGCCTTTATTGGCTGCTTCTTGGATGTGTCCTGACTGGGGATCACGTGCACCCGGCCAGGGCTCTCCCCAAATCAAAAACAGATAGGACCTTGCGCAGTTTTACCTGGTTTATATTGCGTTTATTTGTAGCCAGCACCATTTAGGAGTTGAAAAAAAGTACTGATAACTTTGTATTTACTTTTTTAGCCAAGTCATAACTGTCAGAAATGTAGCAAGATGGAGAACCATGAAGGGGAGGAGCAGAGGGTAGGAGCTGGGGACGAAAAATGGGGACCTTGGAAGACCAGTGTAAGGAAGACCTCATAAAAAAAAAAAAAAAACTTTTTTAAAAAGGAAGAAAAAAACAAAAACCCAACATCATCAGGTCCAAACATCCTGCCTGATACCATCAGTTCCCCTATGTTGGTGGTGCTACATCAGACTCCACAGCTGCCTCAAGGTGAAAGAAGGCTGCAGTCGTGGCAGACAGAGCCTTGCTTTGGCACAGGGCGGTGGGGCAGCAGCGGGGCATTTGGATGGCCCCAATGGATGGAGGCTTTCTCCCCGGGTCTCACCAAGGCAAACTAAGGAGCGTCGGAGAGAGCAGAGCTCCGGCGAGGGAGAGCAGCCGTCTGAAAGCGGCACCGAGGGCACTGCAGGCTATCTATTCCTGGAACCTTTTCCTGGGAGAGAGAGTAAGGCACTCTGGTTTCTTGGAATAACTGGAGTGCCCGGGCATGGCCTAGACCTCGTGGCCAGGCACTTTCAGAAAAGAAGCGGTTGTCAAAACACCGCGACTCAGGGATCGATGGGGGCGCGCGGGCGACCCGCGGAGGGTGAGGGCGCTCCGGCTGCGTTCCTGTGTCTTCGCCCCTTAACTCGGTCCTCCGTCCACACCCGGGGGTCCTATGCTCTTTGCATTCTGGTCTATCGAAAGGACTCCACAATGTATTTGTTTTTTTCCCCCCCAGAGAGGAACTAAGCGCTTGACAGACAGCCCCGCGGAAACGTGGCAGCAAACAATAAAAGTCGGATAGAGATGCTACCCACCGACTTCCCGGAGGGAGCGTCCAAGCCGGCGTTTCCCCGGCAGGCAGTGCCCCGGCCCGGGTTCGGGGGAGACCCAGCCCGCTCAGCCCTCGACTCCGCCGCCGCTCCCGGCGCACCCCCTGCCCCCCGGGTGCCCGGGCCGGGCCGCCCTGACAGCTCGGCTGCCACGTGAGTGGGTGGCCCAGGCCGCCGCACCGAGCTCCCGGCCCTCCCGGCGGCCCGACTCACCTGCCGGGTCCGCGTCGTCCGCGGGTCCCCGCCGCCGCCGCCGCCGCGCCGGAGAGCGAGTGCCGCCGCGGGCCGAGCTGCACGGCTCCGGGCGTCCGCGCCTCGCCAGCGCTCCCCAAGGCGGCCCGCGGCGTCGCCCGGCTGCAGAAAGCGGCTGCGCTCAAACCGGTTTCAGCTGCTCCAGACCAAACCGCCGGGCCGCCCCGCGGGGCGGGGCCGGGCGGGCGGCGGGGCGGGGCCTTGCGTCACGCCCGGCGCCCTCCCGGCCAATCGGCGGCCGCGCGGGGTGGGGCGGACTGTGGGTTCCTGGAAATGAGTGGCGTCGGCGGCGGGGGTCGCGGGGCATCCCCCGGGCTGGGCTCCCGCGGCCCGGCCCGTGTTTTCCGCCGACACGGAGGAGACCTAGCCCTCCATCATAGCGGGGTTCCTTGGCCCCCTGAGCCCATTTAAGATCACCGAGTGCGGAGGCTGGAGATGGACCTCGGAATTGCATTTTTTTTCCCCCTTGCGAAGGGGAAGAAAATTAGCAGGCCAGATGTTCTCTGGAAATTTTCTCTTGCAAAACAAGCGCATTTGGACCACATTTTAAAGTTGGAAGCGTGGATTAGGTCACTTGAGGCGGTTGAGAATTTTTATATCTTTGGCAAAGCAAAGCCTTGCGGCATCATTTGGGAGCGGCCAAAACTGCAGTGTCAGGACCATCACAGACCTGCCCAATCGAATATGCATAACAAGATCCCTGGGTTATTTTATGAAAATTAAACTTTAAAGGAACTTTTCTGAAAGCTACAAAGATTATCTGCCAAAGACGCATTTACTTATTAAAAAAAAAAAATCGGCCCCACCAAAACACAAAACAAACAAAAAAGGAGTTTTTTTTCTCTCCTTTGATGGTCTCAGGACAAATTGATCAGCATTTGCTAGGTACCTAACTTAAACTGTTACCTTTCCAGCATCAAATTTAATCTCTGGCTAACCATTAACATAAAAGCTATGTCATCAGATTCCTTAAATCAGTGAAATACTGAAAATTAAGAAGAACCACTTTTGTAGGAAATATTGAAGGATGCATAAGAGATAGCTTGAGTTGTGAATTGGTTGGAATGAGCCTACTGAGGTGTTTGGTTTAGATGAGCTTTAGCTTTAGACAGCTTCTAGTTCATGACCACATTTAATATCTAAGCTTGAATTAAATCCCTGGACATTTCTGACGATGCCATCCATTCAGTTAATAAATAGTTAAGTGCCGTCTTTGCTATAGGCATATGATGCAATGGTTTGTGTGTGTGTTTAATATATAATACACTAGAGGCCCAGTGCATTTAATTCATGCATTGCAGGGGGAGTACCTCAGCCCAGCTTGCACCCTATCCAATCTGGGATCCCTCTCACAACCCAGGACTGCTGGCTCCCAACCGCTTACCTGCCTGCCTGATTGCTCCTAACCCCCTCTGCCTGCCAGCCCGATCACCCCCTAACTACTCCCCTGCCAGCCTAATTGATACCTAACTGCTCCCCTGCCGGCCTGATCACCCCTAACTGTCCTCCCCTGCAGGCCTGATTGCTCCCAACTGCCCTTCCCTGCAGGCCAGGTCCCTCCCAACTGTCCTTCCCTGTAGGCCTGGTCCCTCTCAACTTCCCTCCCCTGCAGGCCTGGTCCCTTCCAACTACCCTACCCTGCAGGCCTGGTCCCTTCCAACTACCCTACCCTGCAGGCCTGATTGCCCCCAACTGCCCTCCCCTGCAGGCCAGGTCCCTCCCAACTTCCCTCCCCTGCAGGCCTGGTCCCTCCCAACTACCCTCCCCTGTTGGCCTGATTGCCCACAACTGCCCTCCCCTGCTGGCCATCTTGTGGTGGCCATATTTTGGGGGTAGCCATCTTGTGTGTTGGAGTGATGGTCAATTTGTATATCATCTCTTTATTATATAGGATTTTATTGATTTCAGAAAGGAAGGGGAGAGGGGGAGAGATAGAAACATCAATGATGAGAGGGAATCATTGATCTGCTGCCTCCTGCACTCCCTCTACTGGGGATGGAGCCTGCAACAGGGCATGTGCCCTTGACTGGAATTAAACTCGGGACCCTTCAGTCTACAGGCCGACATTCTATCCACTGAGCCAAATTGTCTAGGGCTTGTGTGTGTGTTTTTTTTTAATCCTCACCTGAGGATATTTTCCCATTGATTTTTAGAGAGAGGAAAACACAGAGAAACACGTTGATTATTTTGCCTCCTACACTCAGCCCTGACCAGGGGCTGAACCAAGAAGAAGACTGCAACCGAGATAGGTGCCTTTGATCGGAATTTGAACTCAGGACACTTTGGTCTACAGGCGAACACTCTGTCCTCTGAGTCAAACCAGCTAAGGCCAATGCAATGGTTTTTTGATGGCACTTATTTTAATTCCACATTTCTTTTTTTATTTTCTTTTTTAGCAATTGACTCCCATGATCCTATATGTTTTATTTTGTACTCATGCAAGGATTATTCTGAGACAGTGTTCATGTTCTTCACCAGATTCAAGGAGGGGTCAAGATACAAAAAAACATTGAGGACCTCTGGAACCAGGAGTCTCACATTTCCTAAAGCAGTGTTTCCCAAAGTGTGGTATGCGTACCCCCAGGGGTACGGGAAGAGTTTGGTGGGGGTACGCGTTACACCAGAGTTTGGTGGGGATATGCACTGCACCGTGCTTAGCTGCGCCTAATTCTATGTTCTCATGAGTCAAGTCAATTTCATCCTTCTCATTGATCCAAATAAATGTTATTTATAATATAACTTTTATTTATATTTTATTATGAATAATTTTATTTTTGATTTGTTATTATTTTGTGTATGTAGCAAAAAAATAAATATATTTTGATTGTTATTAAAATACATCCTTTTTTTTTGACGAGGGGTACTCAGCGTTACAAAAATTATAGAAGGGGTACACATATGTCAAAAGTTTGGGAAACACTGTCCTAAAGAATTAAAATGTCCTCCTAACTATGTACCATTATCTGTTAAAGTCTGCTCCTGCACATTTCCTAATAGCTTGGAGTTTATTTTATTACTGTTGGTCATACCACAATGATGAATTTCTTTCATACAAGTTTGCTTTCTTTAAGTGTTTATTGCAGATCTTTATTTTCCTGTAATCACATTTTAGTCAAACAATTACTTGCCTAATGTTCATTGGTCAAGTTGATGGACTTAATCCATGCTCCTTCCCTAAATCCTACTGTAATGAAAGAAGTATGATACATATTTGAAGGTTGCCACCAGCTCTGTTTTGGGTTGATTCTTCTCCCAGTAATATTCAGTATAACTTGGATTAAAAAGGCTGATTGTACTTATCTCTTGATCATTCCTTGAAAATATTGTAAGTATTCTGAAATATTCCACAATTGCTCTACTGCCAGACCCAAAACACTATCAATTTTGTCTGCTTCATTTACCTCACTACCAGTTCCACTCCTCAAACATATAACCTGCTAAACTGACAAGCTCAGGGAAGGCCTGCATGGCAGTCTTGCAAACTCAAAGATCTAAAGTAACCACAAGCCAAAACCGGTTTGGCTCAGTGGTAGAGCATCGGTCTGCGGACTAAAAGGTCCCGGGTTCGATTCCGGTCAAGGGCATGTACATTGGTTGCGGACACATCCCCAGTAGGGGGTGTGCAAGAGGCAGCTGGTCGATGTTTCTCTCTCATCGACGTTTCTAGCTCTCTAGCTCTCTCCCTTTCTCTCTGTAAAATCTCAATAAAATATATTTAAAAAAATAAATAAATAAAAAATAAAGTAACCACAAAGGATGGTCGAAATTAAAACTTTAACTAAAAACAATTTATAAAGGGTAGTCATTGTTATTGTTATCACATTACTTGTTGACTGTTAACTATCCAGTACCGATCTAAGTAAAATAAGTATATGTCTATCATTTTACTTTTTATCCAATCCCAGACATCCACCCCCCTCACCTCTGCTTTCTTCCACCTCTTTAATCTGTCACCAATGGATTTCATGTGACCCACTTAAGTCTCCTCCTTCGACTGTAATGCATAAAACAAGGTGAAAAACTGCCGTTCTCTAGAGAGCATTATCTCAATACACTGAGATTCTGCTTTCCAGCAATTGTCAACAGTTTGGTTCAAATAAACTACAAAAATTCTTTACCGGTTGAAATATTTTTAAGTTAACAAATCCATACCTTTCCTTTCTTCTTCATTAATCTATGTAATTTCCCAAATTACAGCATGCACTACTTTATTCTTCATGTAGGTGACATAATAGTTATAGTTATTTGCAATTGATTTTTCTTTCATGTAGAAATTAATCCTACATGGAGGAAACCAAGGGAATTGATGCTTTCCAAAGCTGTTTAGGTGCCTCAAATGTGAACCTTTAAACTAATTTCAAATTGGCTGTAGCTTTCCTGGTGTATTGCTTTCCAAGCTCTCAAACACATCACAGGGTCAAAAAGTCTGGAGAGGAACATATTCAAACGTCAGGGTGAAAATGATCTTTTTCTTCATCAGCGCTATGGGAATTTAAACACCACATGTTTATGTTTCCGGTGAAGTTTGAAAAGGCACTGTGTTAGACAGCACCTGCTGCTCCCTAATGCTTACATACCTCCCAGCCCTTCACCAAACCTCAGTTCTATAAAGGAACTACCAGTTTCATGAAATCTAAGAAGTCTACAATGAGACAATACTAAAATTTTTTAAATGTGCTGCCCTTTAAACTAAGCCATAACATTTTCTTGCAACTTAGAATGTTTCACTTTACTTACTAAAAGTATTCTTTTACACCCATGGGGCATAAATATTGTTATGCATGCATACTAGTGCAAAAGAAAATACAGTGAAATAATTTGCTTAGGTATTCCTCAAACTTCTTCATATCCAGTTCAACCCTGGATAATATTGCAATGTTCTTGTTTTTCTTTCTTTTCTTTTTTAAAAAAATATATTTTATTGATTTTTTACAGAGAGGAAGAGAGAGGGATAGTTAAAAACATCAATGAGAGAGAATCATCGATCAGCTGCCTCTTTCACACCCCCCACTGGGGATGTGCCCACAACCAAGGTACATGCCCTTGACCGGAATCGAACCCGGGACCTTTCAGTCCGTAGGCCTACGCTCTATCCACTGAGCAAAACCCGTTTCGGCTGTTCTTGTTTTTCTAAACAATATTATTCAATAACATTAATGATGTAGCATATTTTAAGTGCTCAATATCCCTGGGAATTTCTCCAAGCCAATGATTCCCATTGGGCAAGTTTTCATGACATTATGTTTTTGATCCCAAGAGAAGATATCAATGAAGGTCTATAGACAATAGCCAATACTTCTCCATCTTCAAATGGTCCTCAAATGGTTTGTACACCGAGACACCCAGCGATTATAGTCCTTAGTCATGCCAGCAGGAAAAACAGTCACATTCAAGGAAGCCCAGGGGATGACAAGTATATCAGGACAGCTGCCTGGCCTCCAGTGATTTTGCAGGTTAAAATTATAAAAGGAAAACCTTAGAATGGGTGAAATAAGGCCGCGTTTCCCAAACTTTTAACATATGTGTGCCCCTTCTATAATTTTCGTAACGCTGAATACCCGTTGTCAAAAAAAAGGATGTATTTTAATAACAATTAAAATATATTTATTTTTTGGTACATATACAAAATAATAATAAACAAAAATAAAACTATTCATAATAAAATATAAATAAAATTTATATTGTAAATAACATTTATTTGCACACCAGACCATCTCACTCCTCATAAGACTGTCTTGACTTGACTCATGAGAACGTAGAATTAGGCGCAGCTAAGCACGGTGCAGTGCATATCCCCACCAAACTCTGGTGCAAGGCGTACCCCCGCCAAACCCTTCCCATACCCTTGGGGGTACGCGTACCACACTTTGGGAAACACTGAAATAAGGCAATACCCATCTTAATTCACTGAATTATGACAAACTAATTGCATAGATAACAACCTACAATTATTTATCCTCTAGATTTCTTATTTATTTATTTATTATTATTATTATTTATTTATTTTAGATTCAAAGCTGGGTCCAGGGTGGGTCACTGCCCTTTTTGCTGGAGAGACAGACCTGAGCCACGCAGCACATTTATTTATTTCCAAAAGAATAAAGGGAGGTTTTCCTGAAAAGTTTAGGATCAAAAGAGTTTTGGGTGTGTACCCAGGTCCTATTCATTCCCTCATTCCTGATATTAACATATCAAGGCCTGGGTGGGCCAAGGTCCTATTCAATCCCTCATTCCTAGCACACGGATAAAGGTAAGAAAATATTTCTTATTTATTTATTTATTTAGTTAGTTAGTTAATCCTCACTCAAGGATATTTTTTTCATTGATTTTTAGGGAGTGGAAGGGAGGGGAAGAGATAGTGAGAGAAACATCAACTTGGAAGATAATTGGTTGCCTCCCACGCTCACCCTGACCAGGGCCAGGGGTTGAGCCTACAACTGAAGTACATGCCTTTGATGGGAATGGAACCTGGGACCCTTCATTCTACAGGTCTACATTTTATCCACTGAGCCAAACCGGCTAGAGCCCATTAGATTTCTTTACCTGTTTTTTAATTTTAATTGATTGATTTTAGAGAGGAAGAGAGAGATTTGTTGTTCCATTTATTTATGTATTCATTGTTTGACTCTTGTATGTGCTCTGATAGGGGATCAAACCCAAAACCTGGGCATCTCAGTAAGACAGGCTAGTAAGCCAGGACAAGAAAAATGGGGAAACTGAGAGATAGTTAAACAGCAGTTTGTGGCCGTCTAGAAAATCTAGATGCCAAGTAGTTTGCAGCCATCTAGTAAATCCTATTTTCCCTAAACCTGGAATACTTAAGAGGAAATAGTTTACATTTTTCCTCCCCAACAAGAGGGTAAATAGTTTAAGTCACCCTAGGGGGATAGCAGAAATCCAATTAGTGCCATTTACCAACCACGCCCAAGGACAGATGAAGGGAATAAATCTCATTTTGGTAAATCAACAAGTGGCTTGTAGAAGAAGTTTAAGTTTTAAAAATTTTACTCTCAAAAGAAATCATTGTACTGTTGATATTTGGCTCTGTTGATTAATGAGTTTGCCGACCACTGAGTTAGAGACAGCAGACTGTTAGAGCATCGGCCTGAGCACCAAAGGGTCTTGGGTTTGATTCCTGGTCAAGGATGTGTACCTGGGTTGCAGGTTCCACCCCAAGCCTTGGTTGGAGTATGTGGGGGTGGCAACCAATCCATGTGTTTCTCTCACATAGATGTTTCTCTCTCTCTCTCTCTCTCTCTCTCTCTCTCTACTCCCTACTCTCTCTAAAAATCAATGGGAAAAATATCCTTGGTGGGATTATCAAAACAAAAACACTGAACTGAGTCTTTTTTTTTTTTTTAGTCTGTTCCTCTTATTATTTTCTGTCTTTCCAAATGCCTTCCAGTCTTGTGCATTCTGCATTAATATGAATTCCCCACGGGAATTCCCTTCACTGCTCAAATTGTTCAATAATTGACTGGCTGCCATTGTATCGTTTTAGTGAAAATATCGATGACTGCAGACTGAGCTGCTCTTTTCAGAACATATCCTTACTCTGAACAAAAGAACGCTAGCAGCGCTGCTACCACACACCAGGCTCAAAGACTCAGCTTGCTCACACCACGCTGTCAGTGGGCCAGAGAGAGCTGGGACGGAAGTCAGGAAGGCAGAGGTTTTTGGCAATGGCAGTGTGTTTGTTATGTGGATGGTTCAGAGGAGGAAACTGGAGGCAATCGATCTGCTTCCCGATCTACTGTCCACTTGCTCGCTCACCCCATTCCTTTAATTCCTTTATTTCTTTACCTATTAAATGAAAATGAGAGTGAGAACTAAAACTTTGTTGCTTTTATCTGTATATCTCTATTTTCCCCTCCTCTAATTAAGCCCTCAGAGCAAGGATTATATGTTATTAGTAATCTTTGCATCTCAGCATAATACCTGGCATATAGCAAGTATAAACGTGCTCATAGAAATCACTGAAATTTCAGGAAAAGGTATTAAGTGTTGGTTCTAGATACCAATATTTAATAATAAACAATGCTACATGTCCCCACTGGAAAAGCAGGGATTCAGTTGCTGTGGGTTCCACTGCATGGCCTGCTCTTACACCCACAGTACCTTGTCCTATAGGAATACCACTCTGGTTATTAACAATGACATTTAGTCAAATGACCTATCTGACCCACAACTGTGGAACTATAGCCCACATATTTTAAAAATTAATTTTGAGGGTTAGGGGAGGCTGGGGGGAAGTCAATGGGGAAAAAAAGGAAACATATGTATTATTATTTATAATACTTTAAACAATAAAAAATATTAAAAATTAATTTTGAGTGCACATGCTAACCCAACACAAACACCACCACTCTGTTACTCACCCATTGTCCCAATCATACATTTTATTTATTTATTTATTTATTTATTCATTTATTTCTAGAGGTGCAGTGCATGAATTTGTGCATGGGTAGGGTCCTGTTGGCCTGCCCTGATTGGGGCCCATTGGGCCAGGTTGGCTGGGGGGAGGGGATGTGGGAGGTTGGTGGGCTGACCCCACACATGATCAGAGTGTGCGGGGCCCATCAGGGGAGGGGCTGGCTGGTGGGAGAGTCCCCGGGACAGTTGGCAGGCCGGCCCTGCCCTCTGGGGAAAATTTGCATATTACCCTTTTATTATATAAGATTATTTATTTTTTTTAAATATATTTTATTGATTTTTTACAGAGAGGAAGAGAGAGGGATAGAGAGTTAGAAACATCGATGAGAGAGAATCATCGATCAGCTGCCTCTTGCATACCCCCTACCGGGGATGTACCCACAACCAAGGTACATGCCCTTGACTGGAATCGAACCCGGGACCTTTCAGTCCACAGACCCACACTACCACTGAGCCAAACCAGTTTCGGCATATATACGATTATTTTTTATCTTTTTTGTTGAAAGTATTGCCTATGTCTCCCCATTTTCCCCCCATTAACTCCCTCCAGCCCCTGTCCACTCCCACCCCAGGCTTTCACCACCTAATTGTCCATGTCCATGGGACATGGTGCATGAAATTTGTGTCTGGTGTATGTGGAGGGGCACCCTCAGCCTAGCCTGTGTCCTCTCGCAATCTGGGACCCCTCAGGGGATGTTGGGCCTAAACTGGCAGTCAAACATCCCTCTCACAATCTGAGATGCTGCATGCACCAGTGACCACACTTTTCATATAGGTGAAAGGCATCTTGTTGTTGTATGGGCAGCTACATTTTTTTTGCCCTGAGTACAAAAAATAGCACATAATATGATCCTTCTGAGACAGTAGTACCATTTCCCCATCTTATGAGTAGAAAAACTGAATCAGGGAGAAGTTAAGTAATTGGCTTTGTCACAGAGTTATAAGTGTCAGAATCAGGGCTGACCACCAAATGTGCAAGCCAGAGTCCATGCATGTCACCGCTGCATCATCCTGTTTTTTCAGAGTTAGAGCAGCCTTGCCAGGTTTTAATTTTTAAGTCTAAGAGACTGTTCCCAATACATAGGGTAGGGCCCCTAGGCCATCAGGGCCATCAGTGCAGCGACAGGAAGGTGAGGGTCCCCCTCCCCCGCATTGGCATCGCCTTGGCTGGCAGCCTGGTGCTGCCCGGCCCTGCCCCCCATCACCGCTGCCGGATGTCTGCCCCTTGGTGGTCAGTGTGCATCATAGCAACCAGTTGACTTGCATATTAGGGTTTTATTATATAAGATATATTTATATGGCTGAAACCGGTTTGGCTCAGTGGATAGAGCATCGGTCTGTGGACTGAAAAGGTCCCAGGTTCGATTCCGGTCAGGGGCATGTACCTTGGTTGTGGGCACATCCCCGTAGAGGGTGTGCAGGAAGCAGCTGGTCAATTTTTCTCTGTCATTGACGTTTCTAGCTCTCTATCCCTCTCTCCTTCCTCTCTGTGGAAAATCAATTAAAAAAAATTTTTAAGATATATTTATATGATCTTTGGTTGATTAACTCCAACCCACCTTCCCTCTAATATTCCGCACTCTGGTCCATGCTTCCATGTCTCTGGATCCTCTCTGTTCACCTATTTATTTTGTTAATTAGATTCCACGTGAGATCATGTGATACTTGTCTTTCTCTGACTGCCACTCATACATTTTATATTCCTAGTTGGACCAGATAGGTCCAACCTCTGAATTTCAATTCCAGGACAACAGAACAAAGTCTTAATTATCTTAGTCCTATGGAGTTAAGAGGAACCTTGTTTGCCTTTCACAAGAATGAGTACATACCATGGCTATATTCCTTATTGCATTTTCCTGCTAGAAGAACAGATGTAAGTTCCAACCTAAAGGGCATGGAGAGAGAGTGGGAAGTACCCAAACCATTTGGGATTCATCAGGGTTACCATAAAATTAATTAATGTGACTATACATAAAGATGGTAAGACATAAAAAAAAGTAATCAAAATATTTTCCAAAGGAGGAAAAGAAAAGTCCAATAACCCAGAATGATGACAGAATTCTGGTACAAAGAAAACAAGAATGAGAGTATGTGAAGATGTTAAAACAAAAGTACCAATTTTTGTTTCCACTGAAAAATTTCAGTCAAATCAGGTAGAGATCTGCTACAGGATAGAAAGAAGTTAGGAAAATTCCAGGACAAGGGGAATAGGGAAAGTAAACAGCAGGTGCAGCTACCTAGTAAATCCTATCTTCCTTAAGCCAAGAACACTTAACAGTAAATGGGTTGTCCTAATGATTTGGCTCAATGGATAGAGCGTCGGCCTGAGGACTGAAGTGTCCTGGGTTTGATTCCAGCAGGGATATGTGGCCAGGTTGCAGGCTCGATCCCCAGTAGGGGGACAGGAGGCAGCCGATCAATGATTCTCTCATCATTGATATTTCTATCTTTCTCTCCCTCTCCCTTCCTCTCCAAAATCAATTTTTTTTAAAAAAAAGTAACAAACAAACAAACAAACAACAGTAAATGTATTGTGCTTCTCCTCCTCAACCAGAGGGTAAATAGCTTATATCACCCTACTCAGGGAGACAAATAGCAGAAATCCAATGAGTGTCATTTGCCGACCACACCCAAGCACAGACAAACTAAGACTTCCCAGTGAGCCAAAGTAGCCCAGCCAAGGCTCTCCTGTTACTTCTATTCCCTTCCTTGTTCCACTGTCCTAGGTGTGTTTTGCTGTGGTCAATACATTCTTGCTTGCTTTTCTACAGTTCTCTTCATTGAAATCCTTTTTGCAAGAAGATAAGAATCGCTATGGGTCAAACTGTTGGACCTCAGAGGGAGGGTGGGGATAAAAGGGAGGGATCAACCAAAGGACTTGTGTGCATACATATGAGCCAACCAGTGGTCAAGGACAATTGGAGGGTGGGGACATGAGTGGGGAGGGATGGGGGATTGGAATAGGGGGATGAGGACAAATATGTGATACCTTAATCAATAAAGAAATTTTTTTTAAAAAGGCCAAAACTGGTTTGGCTCAGTGGATAGAGCATCAGTCTGCGTACTGAAAGGTCCCAGGTTCGATTCTGGTCAAGAGCATATACATTGGTTGCGGGCACATCCCCGGTAGGGGGTGTGTAGGAGGCAGCTGGTGGATGTTTCTCTCTCATCGACGTTTCTAGTTCTCTATCCCTCTTCCTTCCTCTCTGTGGAAATCAATAAAATATATTTATTTTTTAAAATATTTTATTGATTTTTTTTACAGAGAGGAAGAGAGAGGGATAGAGAGTTAGAAACATCGATGAGAGAGAATCATCCATCAGCTGCCTCTTGCACACCCCCTACTGGGGATGTGCCTGCAACCAAGGTACATGCCTTTGACCGGAATCGAATCTGGGACCTTTCAGTCCGCAGGCCAACGCTCTATCCACTGAGCCAAACCAGTTTCGGCATCAATAAAATATATTAAAAAAAAAAAAAAAGATAAGAACCAAGGTCTGGACTGTGGCCAGGTCAGGGACAGATGGGCTGAGCAGGGGGGTGAACCTGGAGGCCTTCTCCATGCCTTCAGTGTGTTGACTGCCAGAAGGTGGGCATGCGCAGCAAGGGGACGCTGGAGGGGCGGGAGAAGACCTTCATTGCACACATCCTGGACAACCTGCGCTTGGTCAACCAGAACTTCAACGAGCTGGAATGTCTGAGCAATTTGCTAGGCAAGCCAAGAGCCATCCTCTCCATCACAGAGGCCTGCTGAGCCTGGATCCTGGGCAGGACAAAACTCCTCCCTACAGCCAGGTCCTTGAAGTGTACACATGTCCAACAAGTCTGGCATCCGGCCTTCTGCATCAACAGTCCTCGAACCGTCCTGCTACCCAGATGGGAATGTCTTTCCTGAAATGTCCACCCAGGTCTCCAGACCCATCGGCACTCAGCGGTGCTCCTGGTGACCCTGGGCAAGGCAGAGCCTATTCATTGATTGAACAATAGTAGAGGGGTATGTCTACACAGAAGACGGCAAGCTGGATATATGGTCCAAAGCCAATACCAAGTGTTCCAGAAGGTGAAAGACATGCCACCACTGTCCTGCTCCACACCCAGCTCTCCCAGCTGCTGGATGTCACAATCGGGTTCTTCCCGACCTGGCTGAGAAATTGTTCCAGGTGCCAAGCCAGCGCTGCAGGAGGTGCCTTCTGGATGGCCTTCCCACCACGTGGAGGGACTTCCAGACCCTTGAAGCCTTCCATGACACCTGCAGGCAGTGGCAGTGACCCTGCCCCTTCCCAGAACCGCCCCCTCTCCCCAGCAGTGTGGGGGTCAGACCGCTCACGGCCCTCCCCTCTGTGAGACAGCCTGAGGCTCTG
Organism: Vespertilio murinus; assembly: GCA_963924515.1. Classification (NCBI taxonomy): domain Eukaryota; kingdom Metazoa; phylum Chordata; class Mammalia; order Chiroptera; family Vespertilionidae; genus Vespertilio; species Vespertilio murinus. Next base: position 62,856,227 of record OZ004709.1, read on the forward strand.
AAGCTGAGACTCCAGAAGGACAGACTCCTGGATGGATCACAGAGTGGGCCTGTGGAAGGCAGAGCAGGCTTAGGACCGGGGATAAGAAGTTAGCAGCGTGCTCTGAGGTAGCAATCCAAGGAATCGCCCTTCTGGGTCACGTTCTCAGTCGTTTCTATGGGTCTGTGTTCCTCCCATCCCCAGCCTCTTGGCCCAGAGAATGGCCCCGTTGCCCTTCTCAACACAATGCTTCAGGGAGCTCTTACTGCAAACTGGGTTTGCAGGAAACACAATAGTTCTCCCTGTCTAACCGTGAATTTGTCCAACTCAGTCCTCCCTCCATCTCTCTTGCAGCATTCATGAGAGGTGTAATTTACCAGTACCATGTGTCTATTAAATGCCCTGGGGTTGGACTGCATTCCTTCTTAGGACTCCCACTCCAGAGAGAACTATCACCGCACCCCCAGTAACAATGACATATTATTCCTGCTCTAATTTATTTTAAAAAGTAATTTACATATATTGGTATGCAACCTAAGCTTTTATCCTGATCCAAACAGAATTGCTTTCAACAATTGCTCAAATGCTTCATTATTTTAAAAAAAATTATTTCATGTGTTTGGACTGCCATTCATAAATCATATTTAAGCCACAACCAGAATGCTGCACCCCGATTATTAGCAGCCAGAATTATTTTAAATTTTCTTCTTTTTTGCACATTAGTACTTTTTAGTGTTCTACAATGAATATCTATTGCACTTGAAATGGAGAAAACTGCATACCAGGGATTGTGCTAGAATTTTCGTACATTATCTTATGAAATCCTCCCAACCAATTTGCAAAAAGGAAACAAAAGCTATTCAAGTTAAATAACTTGCCTAGTTCAACTCCACTACCTGGCTTTATAAACTGATTATTTTTTTTTAGGCTCTCAACTTTGTGGTCTATAAAATATAGGTAGTATCTATCTCATCAAATGTAAGGATTAGAAAAGAATGTCAAGTATGAACGAGATCTTATGTGAAACACGTGGTATAAATAAAATTTTTAAAGTTTTCTACAGATGTCAAGCACAATTAAGACACTCCTAAGCAATAAGGTGCAAAAGCTAGCTTGAGTATCAGTTGCGCACATCTTCCAACTTCAAGTTCATTGTCCTCAGGTTGGTGATTTGAAATTAGCCATGGAGTCAAAATCCATGGAGTCAAACATTGCACACGAGGGCCTTTCCTCTTGGAGAGCTAGTTGCTGGCTGCTTACCAGCACACCACAGCTCCCCGACTGACAGTTGATGGATTTACTAGTACTGGTCTGACTCAAGTTCAGCTTTTATTATTTATTTGGGGGGAATGATTCATAACTTGGCTCTGCAAATCCTGAGGCCTATTTTCCCAGCTGGAATGTGAAGGAATTCCAAGAATGGCAAAAAAAAAAAAAAAAAAAAAAGCTCCAGAAAAAGATTTTTCCCATTTCAGCTTTTTCAATCTGATTATGGAAATACAATACACCCCACATAAGGTCTTCGGGTGCTCATGTGTACTGTTTTGTTTTTATTGTAGAATCTCTATCCTGCCTGTTGTTGCCATAAAGAGCCCAGATTAATACTTTTTTCCCCCTTCAAATTATAAGAGAAAGTCTATTTAGAAAGTGACAGAGGTAGTAGAAGTGAGCCAGCTGGGCCGCATAGGCTCTAGGAAACAAGTTTCAGAAGCAAGAGAAGGGCCCTTCTTCGGAGAGAGAAAGGCAGAGGTGATGCGCCTGGGGTGAGGAGCAAAGAAGGGGGAGGGAAAGGCTCAGGAGTGCTCCAGAGAGGAGAACACGCTCAGATTAGTACTTTTTCTGCATGGCCCATTTTGTTTGGCATATTTGTGCCTTGGAGTTGCTAGTTTATTAACCAGACAGTGCTTCTTCTCCTGTGGAACCATATCTTGTAAGAATGTCTGGCACAGAGAAATTAAGATATTATTTTTTTAAAATATATATTTTATTGATTTTTTACAGAGAGGAAGAGAGAGGGATAGAGAGTTAGACACATCAATGAGAGAGAATCATCGACCAGCTGCCTCTTGCACACCCTCTACTGGGGATGTGCCCGCAACCAAGGTACATGCCCTTGACTGGAATCAAACCCAGGACCTTTCAATCCGCAGGCTAATGCTCTATCCACTGAGCCAAACTGGTTTTGGCAAGATATTTGATCAACAAGTATTAGTCAACATTATTTCAGTGGTCAATGTTCAACCACGAGAAGCTTCCATTTCTTCCGTGATCAAATATCAAGACTCCTTCATTATGGGAAGGAGAGATGGGAAACTTTTTATTAAAGTTTATTGTGCCTCCTGTAACTCAGGCTTAAACCAATGGGGAACTGAAGGTGAGTCTTCCTTCCGCTCAGTGTCTGCAATCCACTGGCCACACTCACTGGCCTTACTTCAGTGGGTCTTAGACTGCAGGCTTTCCTGTATTAGACATGTAGGTCCAAATGCCCCACTCCTGGATGCCAAGGCTGGGAAGTAAAGCGAGGCTGATCAGAGGGAAGCAAATCAGCTTCTCTCAGCAATTTTGGCCAGGATACTCTATTAGTTTCCTAGGAGTTCTGCAACAGAGTACCACAAACTTGGTGGCTTTAAATAACAGGAATGTATTCTGTCATAGTTCTTGAAACCAGAAGTGCGAGATCAAAGTGCCAGCAGAGCCATGCTCTTTCTGAAGGCACATGGAGAGAATCTGCTCCATGCCTTTCTCTTAGCTTTGGGTGTTGCCAACAACCTTTGGTATTCCTCAATTTGGACATGTATCACTCCAATCTCTGCCTCCATCCTCACATAGCATTCTCTGCCTCCATCCTCACATAGCATTCTCTCTGTGTGTCTGTGTTCCTCCATCCTCACATAGCAATCTCTGCCTCCATCCTCACATAGCATTCTCTCTGTGTGTCTGTGTTCACATTGTTCTCCCTCCGTGCATGTCTGTCTCTGTGTTTCTTCTCCTCTTCTAAGGACACCGGTCATGTTGGGTTCTAGACCACCCTAATGACTTCATCTTGGTTACATCTGCAAAGGCCCTATTTCCAAATAAGGACATATTCACACATATGGGGTTTAAAATTTGTTTTTTTCAATTAATTTTTTTATAAAATTATTATCTGTGTACATATTTTACCATTGCCCCCCCATACATGTCCTCCCTCCCCAGAGTTTTGTGTCCATTGGGGGTTTAGAATTTGAAGATATTTTTTTAAAAATGTATTTTTATTGATTTCAGAGAGAAAGGGAGAGGGAGAGAGAGATAGGAACATCAATGATGAGAGAGAATCATTGATTGGCTGCCTCCTTTATGCCCCTTACTGGGGATGTAGCCCAAAACCTAGGCATGTGACCTGTCTGGGAATTGAACCATGGCCTCCTGGTTCATGGGTCAATGTTCAGCTACAGAGACACACCAGCCAGGAAGGATGCATTTTTATTTAAAAAGAAAACAGAAAATATTAATGAACTTGACTACATTAAATTTGAGAATGTAAGCCCATTAAAAAACACTAGAGAAAACATGATAAAAATTAGAGGGAAATAGGTAATGTAAATCTAAGAATGAAATATTAATCATTGACCTATATTCTTTAATAAAAAATGTCACTCCATTTTTCTTTGTTGTTAGAAGACAAAGACAAAAAAATGTTTTAATTAAAGGAGACTAAAGAGACCCGACAGTTGAATGTAACCTGTGCTCCTGGACTGGATCCTGTATCAGAAAAGAAATTTCTTAAAAGGACATCATAAGACAAATGCTGAAAGTGGAATATGAACTGTAGATTAGATAACAGTATTATATCAGTGTTAAATTTATGAATTTGATATCTGTATTGTGATTACATAAGAGAAGATCTTTGTTCTTAGGAAATTTGCCCTGAATTATTAAGAGGTAAGAGGTGCTTGATCGCAGAGAAAGAGAGATTAGAGTGGTGGTTATGAGGGCTTGGAGGGTGGGGAAAATGGAGAGATATTGGTCAAAGGGTATGATTACAAGATCTAATGTACTTGGAGATCTAATGTACAGCATGGCAATTTTAGCTGATAATGCTGTATTCTATACCTGAAAGTTGCTAAGATGGCCTTTCCTATGCCCCTTTATGGTAAGTGCCTTAAGAGGCTAACCCAGAAGGATAAAGTCTCTGTAAAACCCAGAAAAGAGATTGTGTAAACTCATCTTTGGATTCTATTGGAGTCACTGCTGATGCAGAAGAAAATTTCCTTTTTGAGCACCTTTGTGATATATATTTTTTTCAAACTTAAAACTTTTATTTTAAATACCAAAAATCAATTAAATTCAAATTTGCCACGTTGATTTAATGTGAAAATTAAAATCGTTTTGCTAAATCCAAGTTGCCACGTTACACATATTAGTTCATAATGGCTTTGAGTTTGAGTTTGTAATACATATATTATTCTGTCACCATATGTTATTCTCTATTCAAACTATTGTTCAGCAAAACAATTATTTCTGCAGTGCACAGGTGATGCCTACTTGGCTTTCACTTGACAAGAATGCTTCATTTACATTTTAAGTCTTTGTTTTTTTCTCACCAGTTTGTGATGATTAAAGTGGGACTATTTGGGGCCAACATAATTATAAATACAAATTTAAAAGAAGGCAAAAATAATGAAAGGTATTCCTCAGTTAGGAGATGATTTAGGAGATTTCCAAGTATACAAATACTAATTTTTTAGATGTGATATTTTTTTAATAGTATATAGCATAGTGATAGTTTTAAATTTAACCTTACCTTTGATGATACATTAACATATGCTTTTTAATATCTTCTGGAGATATCCTCTAGTATTTTCAAATGGATACTTCGGTTATCTTTGAAGATGGAAAAAAATCCAAATGATGGAGCATGTCTACTCAAGACTTTTTTCTAGATAGCCTTTGAGACAACTGGGAAAAAAATGTATCTGGAAGTTTTTTGTTTTTGTTTTTATATCTGTTGAAAAGCTCATTTAAAAACTTTTCTTAAAAAAGAAAAGAAAGTTGCCCTGGCAATGTGGGTTAGTGGTTAGAAGACTAGCTGGTGTACCAAGGGTCTAGGGTTCCATTCCAGGGTCTGGGTCTGGTCCTGGTCTGGTGCATTCAGGAGGCAACCAACTGAAGTGTCTCTCTCACATCAATGTTCTCTCTCTCTCTCTCTTTTCTCCCTCCCTCCCTTCTATTCTAAAAATTAATGGGGAAAAACTCTAGAGTTAGGATTAATAAACAAACAAGAAAAATAAAGTTGCTAAGAGAAGAAATATTTTATTTCATATTTATTCATTTAATATTTGTTTATATATGTATGTATATACATATGTATTTTTTAAAAATATATTTTACTGATTTTTTACAAAGAGGAAGAGAGAGGGATAGAGAGTTAGACACATCGATGAGAGAGAATCATCGATCAGCTGCCTCCTGCACACTCCCCTCTGGGGATGTGCCCGCAACCAAGGTACATGCCCTTGACCGGAATCGAACCTGGGACCTTTCAGTCCGCAGGCCAACGCTCTATCTACTGAGCCAAACCGGTTTTGGCACGTACGTATTTTTAAAAAATATATTTTATTGATTTTTTACAGAGAGGAAGGGGGGGGGAGAGAGAGAGAGAGAGAAAGAGAGAGAGAGAGACTCAAATTTTAAGTTATTTTAAGTTATTTGTTAAAGTGCACATTTTGATTCAGCAGGTCTAGGATGCTGATGCTACCCCAACCTCTTAGATAGCAAGGCTCACCACAGTCCAGCCACAGGGGAGCAATGCTCAGGGGAGCAATGTTCAATTCTGTAGGCCTTTAGCATCCATCTCTCCTCCGATGCTATTGTGTTAGATTGTATATTTTTAGGAGCTTTAGATGGTGGATCACTAACTAAACTTCAAGGCATCTAAAATCATAGCCCTAGTCACTGCACATGACCTGTTGCTGCAATCTTGGGTCTAAATTGCCTCCCCAGCAGGCAGAGACCAGCTGATAATCCACACCCTGCAGTTATACAATTGCTTTTACATAATGACTCATGAAAGCAAACCAAAAGTGGGGTAATGTTTACATAGAAGGTGAATGTCCGACATCAAGACTATATTCAACATTTGTTCCAATCGCATTCACCTTTTCCCACATCACATCTGTGGAGATTTTAGATAAAGCACCTACCTACATATGCTATTTCTACAACTAGAAAGCAGAGAAAAACGATTTACAACCAACCAGAGATACTGTGAAAAAGTGGGTTGGGAAATCTTGTTCCAAAAAAATACTTTTCTGTAAAAGCTGGATGCAGCAGCCACAAACACAGAGATAAAGCTACAGATTTCCCAAGTCTAGTAGAAGTTAGGCTGAATTAAATTATAGTATGCCATTTTCACTTACACAAATGTTTCTTTTAAGCTTGCAGAACCCATACAACTTGGTCATTTAGGGAATATGTCCTCCCATTTCCAGTTTCAGTTGCCAAAAGGATAGTTATTTATATTAAATATGTATAATTATAGCTTAGAATTTAAACAATTGCAATGTGATGTATGTATTTAAAAATATTATTGAGCAAACAAATGAAAAGACAATTAGGTGAAAGTTTATTTAAATAGTTCAAAACTTATAAAAATTCATTTTACTTAATAAGGATTTTTCCTTCCAAAGATATTTATCTGCATTTTACTTGTTGCCATAAATATCTACCCATTTAACTTCAAGATGCCACCCTTTTAATAACAAAAGGATTAAAAGCTACTAACAAGATCCCTATAGAAGAGACCCTGTATTGGTTCCGTTTTATTGACTTCAGAGAGGAGAGAGATAGAAACATCAATGATGAAAGAGAATCATCATTCTGCCTGAACCGAGCCTGCAACCTGGGCATGTGCCCTGGGAATCAAACCATGATCTCCTGATTCATAGGTTGACACTCAACCACTGAGTCATGCCATATTGGCATGACTATATCGGGCAGGCCATATTGGACAAAAACAACATCCCTAAACCCAGCTTTGTAGGCATCTGCACATTCCCCATCCACACCCAGTCAACACAGTCAAGGGATGAATTCGTGGGCTCTATCTGTTTTTATTTGCAGCCACCTAGTAAACCCTACCTTCCCTAAACCAGGACACTTAAGAGTAAATGGAATGCACTTCTCTCCAACCAAAGGGTAAATAGCTTAAATCAGCCTACTCAGGAGATAGATGGCAGAAATCCAATTAGTGCCGTTTACCGACCCCACCCGAGTTAAGGGAATAAATCTCATTTTGGTAAATCAACATAAGGCTGATGAATATTCTATTGATCCCCCTCTAAGAAGCCCCCTAAACCCCCAGCCTTCAAAAGCCCTCCCAGGAGCTCACCAGACTTTCCCCCACCCCTCTACCTCCACCCCCTCGCCTCCCCTGCCCCTTCCGTCTTCACATGCTTTCCATCTCCAAGTTATAAGGGACCCCAAGAGACTTGCCACCAAGGCAGCAATGGGCAGTGGCAGTGCACCCCAGAAAACCCCCCTGAACCTGTCTTCAAGATGCTCTTTTCTCTGACTCCTCAGTGAGCCAAAGCAGACTCCTTTCCCCAGCCCTTCCTTGTTTCACTGACCCCAGCTTTAATAAACGTCCTCTAAAACTCACCTGGACTCTTGTTGTGAAATTTTTCCTGCATGAATCAAGAATCTATACACTACTGGCTGGTCCTGGGCAGACCTGCTCAGGGACCGGTCCCTTTCCTGGTAATATTTTCTACCCCTACATTTTTAGGCTTTGGTGGATGTGGTTAGGTATTTACATTTGATTGCCTCTGCTCTAAATCTTTTGAGAGTTTCTACATATTTAGTGGATTTAAAAACCCAGTTTTGTAGGCATCTGCATGTTCCCCGTCCACGCCCAGTCAGCACAGTCAGGGGATGAAATCTTAGGCTCAATCTGTTTTTGTTTTTTTTCTCACTTTTGTTTTGCAAAATTACAGCTACTTACCAGCCAGAATGGCTTCAGGCCTGTTTCAATGGCTTGGGAGTGGTTGTTGTGGAGTTTGTAATTTATCAGAAAAACATTGACCTGGCTTTTATAGATACCCCAGGCAATAAGACTCACACTTTGTTCTCCAATTAGAATGGCCTCAAAATGGGCGGTACACAGCACATCCCACACTAGAGGTCGAGCCCACTATCCAGGGATGTTCCCTGACCAGGAATTAAACTGTGATGCTCAGCCACTGAGCCACGCTGACAGGACAATTATTGGCTCTCTTAATAGCAGGTCCCTGCTTTTTGAAAATAAATTCCTTTTTTCTTTTTATATATATTTTTATTGATATAGAGAAAGCGAGATGAAGAGAGAAAAACATCAATGATAGGAGAATCATTGCTTGGCTGCCTCCTGCATGACCCCTACTGGGGATTAAGCCTGCAACTCAGGAATGTGCCCTTGATGGAATCGAACCCAGGGCCTTTCAGTCCGCAGACCGATGCTCTATTCACTGAGCCAAACCGGCTAGGGCAAATTCCCTTATTCTTGACTAGTTAGTGGAAACCATTCACTTGATAAGCCTAAGGACAATAATTTCCAAACGCTCTCCTCTAATTTCTTAAATGCAATCTCCTTGTCAACCAGAGGCTCATATTCAAAATTAATCATCCTGCTTTTTCCTACCTCACTGGGAATAAGCATTTTTATTGTTAAATGATATACTTAACATTTAAATCTGAAGTATTTGCCATAGGAAGTCTTCACCAAAATCAAGAGCTACCCCAAGAACAAGGAGGTTGACCTGACAAACGGGAGTCATCAAAGCGACCAAAGACTGTGACAGGAAGCATACTTCAGGTGGTTTTGAAAGCTTCCAGCTCTCTCTTTCATGATCAAGAAAACCTTAACAATTGGAGGATGTTGATGTTTCTTCTGTGGATGAAAAGGAGATTCTATGGAAAGTAACCTCATAGGGTGATCTGATAATTAGCTCCTAACTGAGCAAGTCACGGTGGGTAGTCATGCCCAGGCACATAACTCCTTTAGTAATGGGATTCTCTTTACCTTAAAAAAAACTCTGTTCACTGTTTCTATGCACCTAGTTTAACACACCTTTGAATTACCCCCTTTCTGCCCTGGCTGCTGTGGTTCAGTAGTAAGAGGGTTGCAGGTTCAATGCCCAGCTGATCAAGGCACGTGCAGGAGGCAACCAATGCACATGTCTCTTTCACATCAATGTTTCTCTTTCTCTCTCTCTCTCTCTCTCTCTCTCTCTCTCTCTCTCTCTCGCCACCCTTCCTACCCACTTTCTAAAAAATCAATGGGTCCAGCTGGCATGGCTCAGTGGTTGAGCATCAACCTATGAACCAAGAAGTCAAGGTTAGATTCCTGGTCGGGGCACATGCCCAGGTTTCAAGCTCAATGCCCAGTGTGGGGAGTGCAGGAGGTAGCCGATCAATGATTCTCCTCCATTATTGATGTTTTTATCTCGCTCTCCCTCCCTCTTTCTCTATAAAATCCATAAAAATATATTTTTTTAAAAATAAAAAAATGTGTATTTTTAAAAGATCAATGGGAAAATATCCTTAGGAGAGGATTAACAACAAAAATTCAAAAAATAAAAATATAAAAATATCCTTTGGTGAGGATTAACATAAACAAACAAACAAATAGAAATAAAATTTTAAAAAAATGTTGAAATGCCCCCTTTGGGTCCCTCCTTCTAAAGCATGACCACCCTCAAGAGAGCACATAATGTTGACCGTCCTATAATTGTATTCCTGCCTTGCTCTCTCCCACCTTCACGTAATCTTCTTTACAGTTCTCTCCTTAATTTCAAATGCATAAAAGAAATTTCAAACTGTTCTTCAAAGCATTTTTCTCAGCGTGTTGAGATCTTGCTTCCAGGTATCCTCTGTTTGGCTCAAAGAAATTATTACAAAAAATTCTCTACAGGTTTGGATATACTTACATTGATATGTCTTAAAAACTAAGTACCTAGCAGTACTATAAATGTTCTCAAAGGCCTACAGGGGGCTACAGGGGTGTTCAAAAGACTAAGATGGGCCTTGCCCTATTGGATGTGACCATCTCAGCAGGGAATAACTCAAGTGCCTACAAATTACAAGAAAAGACACAAAAGTGTGGGTGAAACAAGGTGGCCAAGAGTTCAGAAGAGAAAACTGCTAATAGTCAAACATTAACTTAAAACATTTTTTAAACAATTTAATTTTGGGCCCTAACTGGTTTGGCTCAGTGGATAGAGTGTTGGCCTGCAGACTGAAGGGTCCCAGGTTTGATTCTGATCAAGGACATGTATCTTGGTTACAGAGACATCCCAGTAGGGGGTGTGCAGGAGGCAGTTGATCGATGTTTCTCTCTCATCGATGTTTCTAACTCTCTATCCCTCTCCCTTCCTCTCTATTAAAAAATCAACGATATAGATATAGATATAGATATAGATATAGATATAGATAGATATATAAAATTTAATTTTGGGGTCAACACTGGCCTAGATAAAAAGTTTTGGGGAACCATACCTTTATTTTCTGGATTCCTTTTTTTACTTTTTTTTCCAGTGTTTTTTTTTTTTTTTTAATTTCAAGCAAAACCAATTTTTAATATAATAATATTACATGCAATAAACATTAATATCTCAAGAAAAACTATTTTAAATATGATAATGTTAATGCAGTAAACACCAATTATTCAAGAAAAATGATCTGACATACAATAATATTACATGCAATAAACATTAATATTTCAAGGATAGAAGGATTTTAAGTATAATAATATTATCAGAACTGTACTAATATAATATGATATCACAAAAGTTGTAGAAAATACTAAAAATCTGCAAATAATAGGATTACTTTTATTATGTTTGTGAATGAAAAGAGCCACATGCTAACCTGACAAGCTCAGGGGAGGCCTGTGTGGCAGTTTTGCAAACTCAGAGACCTAGAGACCTAAAATAACCATAAAAGATGGTTTGAAAATTAAATATTCAACTACAAACAGGTTATAGTGGGTAGTCAGGTCCTAGGCCGATATTTTCCCTGACAAAGATCAACTTAGATATTCTTTACTGAGCCCATTGGCCTTTTTTTTTTTTCCCCTCTAAGATAACATATCTGTGACCTGTTGGGTTAATTTGTAACTTCCCTTTTTCTGGAGCCCCTGGGGCACAACCAAATGTCGTGGGCACCAGGACAGATACCTCAAATTCCTTCTTTATCATGTTAATTGTTCCTGTAACCACCTAAGTAGGTGTCCTTCATTTTGCTTTTTATCCAATCCCAGGAGTTTCCCACCGCTTTACTTTCTCCTGTCTCCTTAATCCATCACCAATGAATTTCTTGTAATCCACCTATGTCCCTCCTTTGATTGCAATGTATAAATAGAAATGTAACCCACCATTCTTCGGAGCTTTATCTCAATTTATTGAAGTTCTGCTTCCTCGCATATGTCAACAGTTTGGCTCAAAGAAACTCACTAAAATTCTTTACAGGTTTCAATGTTTTTTTCCATTAACATATTCTAGTATATTTTTCCCCTTCTGGCTCTATTTTTGTTCATCGGTTTATGTTGTTCATTATATTCCACCAATGAGTGAGATCATTTGATATTTTCTTTCTCTCTCTGGTTTATTTCATTTAGCATGAAACTCTCTAGGTCCATCCATGCTGTTGCAAATGGTAAGAGTTCCTTCTTTTTTATTGCAGCTTAGTATTCCATTGTGTAGGTGTACTGCAGTCTTCTAATCCCCTATTTTTTTTAAAAAAATATTTTATTGATTTTTTACAGAGAGGAAGGGAAAGGGACAGAGAGCTAGAAACATCGATGAGAGAGAAACATCAATCAGCCGCCTCCTGCACACCTCCTACTGGGGATGTGCCTGCAACCAAGGTCATGCCCTTGACCGGAATGGAATCTGGGACCCTTCAGTCCACAGACCAATGCTCTATCCACTGAGCCAAACCAGTTTCGGCTGATTATCATTCTTGACAAGGATTTCTAGTGGTCTCTGATAAATTCCCTTTTCATTATTCTGATTGTTTTTGCTACTGAACAAACCATTCCAAAACGTAGTAGCTCAAAACAATCATTTTATCTTCTCCATTCTGTTGGCTGATTGGGCTCAGCTGGGAGGTTCTTGCTTGACTGGGACTGAAAGATCCATTTCCAATATGGTGCATGCACACAGTTCTGGTTATAGGAAGGAGCCTTCTGATCCTTCACACGGGGACCTCTCCATGTATAACTTTACCTTTCTCATGACAAAGTGCTGACTTCTCCCAGAATATGCAATCCAGGTGAGAGGCCATGGTGCTTTCTGTGACTTAGTCATTCTCTGTTATTTCTGTTATATCGTATTGGTCACAGAGGTCAATCCTATTACTGAAGAAGGGGATCAACAGGGGCATCAACACTAGAAGGTGGGCATCATTGGGGGCCATCTTAGGAACCGAATTTAGTTAAGCCAAGGAAAAGATAATGTTGAGAAGAGTCAAAGGAAATATGTAATATTGGAACTTGAAGATTTTAAGGAAAACTAAAGCACTAATTTGGGTTCTGGAGTTGGGAATGAGGTAGAAAGTCATATCTATCTATCTATCTATCTATCTATCTATCTATCTATCTATCTATACACACACACACACACACACACACACACACACACACACACACACTAGTATTTATTGACCTCTGACTTCTCCCAAAATATGCAATCCAAAGTAGAGGGAGAGAAAGACAGAAACATCAATGGTGAGAGAATCATTGATTGGCTGCCTCCTGTAGGCCCTACACTGGGGATCAAGCCTACAACCCGGGCATATGCCCTGACTGGGAATGGAACCATGACCTCATGGTCTTAGGTCGGTGCTCAACCATGGAATCATGCTGGCTGGGTAAGGGGTAGAAAGTCTTGAGAGCAGATAGTCCCTCACACATCTTGCCCAAGATAGGAGGTGAAACAGAAGCGAGAATACAGACCAATTTCTCTTCTTTCAAAGTTATTCTTATACTAACAATAGGAACCCAGCTGCTCCTGACTTTAGAAGGTCATTTCAGTTTTTGGCTGAACTATAAGGAGACTATTTCTCCCGAATAATTAATTGGTTTTATGAACATGGAAAGATATTTTCAGCTTCTAAGAAAAAATCAGGGTCACCTAAGTGATAACTTTATTCAGCAAGGACACAGGCTTTCAGGAAGTTTACTTTTGTCAACGTAATTGGTAGTTACTTTACAGGACAATAATGTCCAGGTTTCATGCTAGGATGAAAGGAGGTGATTTTCCGGTTAGTGCTAATTGAAAATTGAAGCAAAGAGAACTTTGCAATCAAAACAGGAAGGGAAACCAGACGGTAATATGACAAGACCTTAGGGTTTTGTTCTTTTACAGCAAGTAGGGAAGCAAAGTTTTTTAACCACTTTCATCAGAGCCAAATTACTTGGAAAAATGTCTTCTACATGTTGTCTCTACTTCTTCATCCCTCCCACCCTCTTCCGCCCTGGCCTGGCTTTGCCCCCACCATTTCATCAAACCTGCTTTCATCATGGTTAACAACGACTTCCTTGTTGTCCAATCAGATGGACACTTTTTTGTTTTGTTTTTGTGTTTGCTGATTTCTAAGCAGCACTGACCCAGTTGACTGCCCTATAAAATTTCTGGAAATATTGCTCCTGATTTCTGGGATACCATTTTCTTTTTGTTTGCCATCTCTTTGCCATTTATGTAAGTTCTTTTTCCACTAAATGTTGGGGGATTCTGAGCATTTTATCTCACCTTTCTATGCTCTTTCTCATGATCTTATCCAATCCTATGGCTTTGATACCATCTAGATGCCAACAATGTCAACATTAATATTATCATCCTTGATATCTTTCTGGAACTTAAGATTCCAACAACCTACTTGACATTCCCACTAAGGAATTTCACAATGTGTCTCCTGGTACATTTGGTTCCTTACCTCCCAAACCTGTTGCCCCACTTTTATCTGTTTTATAAATGGTACCATCTCTCTTTAGTTGCCCTGGTGAGAAATTTCATTGTAACTTGATCCATCCTTTCTCTCACTCTCATCTAACTCATCAGACATTTATATTTATAGGATTTAATGGATATATATATATATATATATATATATAAAATGATTTATTTTTTGTAAATCTATAGTATATACATAAAATATGTATCCATTAAATCATAATATATCCAACTCATCTGACATGCTGGTGATTTTATCTCGAAAGCCCATTTGAAACATGTCCATCTCCTTAGCAATCAATCACCTTGCTTTATCCAACCCATTCTCTAAACAGAAAAGAGGTTGATCTTAGAATAAAAATCAGATTATGCCACAATATACTTAATATCATTTAATGGATTTCTACTATACTTGGAATTAAATATAAATTCACAGTCTCTCTAAGCTACTGCGGGAGCTATACATCTTCCTAAGCTCATTTTATACCACTCTCTCTATGACTCACTATATCAGCCCTGCCCAGCCTCAAGGCCTTTGCACACGCTGTTTCTTCTTCATAGACACTCTTCCCATACTCTTCTTATAAGGGTTCTTCCTTTTTCTTTGGATCTTAGCTTAATTATTGTGCACTTGAGAGGTATCTTCTGACAAGTCCATCTGAAGTCATCCTCTTTGCTCCCCTTATTCTCTTCTTAGCTCCTTTTCATCATCACGGGTATTCCCATAGTTAAAATGCCAGCCCAATTTTTCCACAAATGAGAACATTGGGAGACCTTTAAGACACTTGTTAGATTTGAAATAAATCAAAGGCAACATACACAATGAACTACTTCTCTCCTAATTGGGGCTCTTGATTTTTGCTGGGTGTGGACCAAACATCCTCAATAGCATCCATATCTAAAAATTGTTAAGATGGCTGAAACCGGTTTGGCTCAGTGGTAGAGCGTCGGTCTGCGGACTGAAAGGTCCCGGGTTCGATTCCGGTCAAGGGCATGTACATTGGTTGTGGGCACATCCCCAGTAGGGGGTGTGCAAGAGGCAGCTAGTCGATGTTTCTCTCTCATTGACGTTTCTAGCTTTCTATCTCTCTCCCTTCCTCTCTGTAAAATATCAATAAAATATATTAAAAAAATAAAAAATTTTAAGATGAATTGGCATCTTAAACCAAAAAATAAAAACATTCTTGAGACCCCATCAGTGAAAAGTGTTTAGCTAATCAGTTCCTGTTTTTCTGCAGTCTTGGCCTTTAATGACACAGCTACATTCAACTTAACATGCAGAGCCTGGAAGAATTTTCTCACAAGTCTCATTTCCTGTGTTTCTCATTGGAGTTTATTGTTTCTCTCTCTCTCTTTCTCTCTCTCTTTTTCCTCTTCTAAGACCAAAGTCCTGTGAGATAGGCATTGTCGTGATAGAATAAGAGAAGAAGGTTTGAACTCAACTTAAATTGTTTTGTTTGAATGAAATTCCAGGTTAGATTCTGGTTCCGTAAAATTTGT
Organism: Vespertilio murinus; assembly: GCA_963924515.1. Classification (NCBI taxonomy): domain Eukaryota; kingdom Metazoa; phylum Chordata; class Mammalia; order Chiroptera; family Vespertilionidae; genus Vespertilio; species Vespertilio murinus. Next base: position 62,871,673 of record OZ004709.1, read on the forward strand.
ACACTGATAGGAAATAACATTGAAAAATGTATGCCCTTTAAAGTCTAACTTCTCATTTTTATATCTATGGCAAGGCTGTGTCATATACATTGAACTGACAACAACTGTCCTAATAATTTTACACTTGAAGTTGTTATTTACTTGGTTAAAACATACTCAGGAATTTGAATTATGTTCTAATGCATTAAACAGATTTTCTCATGTTTTGTCAATAAGTCACAAAATATTGGGTAAAATCACTAGCAAGTTTTCAATGGAATGTAACCCACTTTCCAACATTCATAAAAGCTATAAATCTCCTTCATTGATTTACAGATCCTGAAATCCTAGCTTACAAAGTAGCCTAGATTCTGTTAGGTGAATTACATCAAATGCCCCTCTCCCCACAACAAAAAATGTTTCAAGTTCTTCAAAATAAATCATAAAACAATTAGTGGATACATAGAATTCTCTGGGAGGGGGAATAGGCCTGTATTAGTAAATCCTCTTCAGACAACAAAAATGACTTTTGCACATAGAAAGTGAGTCACCAGAAGCCACAAGGTCAAAGATCCCAGGCTCATCCGTCTCCAAGGAAACTTCGAGGAGGAAATGTGCCCAGTTGTTCACACTTGTATCTGAGGAGGAAAGCTTTTCTCAAGCTAAAATGCTTTTCTATTTTCTCCCGCCACTTTAACACAATCCTTAATCAGGATCCAATTAAAATTTTAAAATGAAATGGAGACAAGCATTTTTGCTTTCTTTTTTTCTTTCTTTTTTCCCCTTGAATGCTAAGGATCAGATGATTGAGCTAAGAGATTGTTCTAAACCATCTAAGCATGCTGTTTCTGTTAAGATCATTTTCTTGGCTGCTTCTAAAGGGAGTTGTTTGTTTATAATGAGTCCTGCACTGAGTTGAGCAGTTTAACTTTTACTAGTATGTAGAAAGTTACATTACTTCGATCTCAAATTCGCAGTGTCTGCTGAACCTCTGGAGGAAATTATAAGATGTCACAAGTTGCAAAACACACGGGTCTCCTTTTATTTATCAACAAATGCAGATGAGGTGTATTTCTGCTTTCAATGAGCCAGCAAAATTGGCCATCCCTGAGCATGGTGCCCTCCACTTTGATTGGGTTCTCTGGGCCTTCTTCAGGCATCTCCACTTCCAGGAACTGAGGCATGATGCACAGTCAAAATATTATAAAACTGGGAGAGAGTCCTAGGGATTATCTTCTCCAATGTTCTAATTTTTTGTTAGTCCTCACCTGAGGATATTTTCTTATTGGTTTTTAGAGAGAGTGGAAGGGAGATGAGGTGGGGGGGGGGGAGGAAAGGAGAGAGAGAAAGAGAGAGAGAGAGAGAGAGAGAGAGAGAGAGAGAGAGAGATTGATGTGAGAGAGACAGATTGGTTGGTTGCCTCATTTGGGGCCTGGGATGGAGCCTTTAATGGAGGTACATGCCCTTGACTGTAATCAAACACAGGACCCTTTAGTCCACAGGCCGACACTCTATCCACTGAACCAAACTGATGAGGACTCTAATTTTTTTCCCCATCATTGAGCTATCTTTGATTTTAGAGTTGATAAAACAGGGTAGAACTTTCTTACACTGTCAATATATAAATGAATTAATTTGAAAATTATCACAAGACATACTTTTGAAAAAGGAGATCTGAAAGATAGGAATTCGTTTCCTACTCAAAGGTATACCTGTCAATCGTGCCACCACCTAGGAAGAAACTCGGGACGATGCTTTTGTATTCTGGGGGTTCAGTCAGCACTAGCAGTTGTTTATCCATGGAATAAATATAGAGTAAAACTTGACTCTTACTGTGGTGACATGTATACAGATTCCACCACTCTCCTCCCTTGACAGGTGACACTGTCTGGCCTCTCCTTTCTATGTTCCTTATCACTTCAGTGGTCCTTTCTAGTCCTCCCACCAAAGTCTTTTCTTGAATAAACTCACTTTATTTTATTTAAAAAAATATTTTATTGATTTTTTTTACAGAGAGGAAGGAAGAGGGATAGGAGAGTTAGAAACATCGATGAGAGAGAAACATCGATCAGCTGCCTCCTGCACACTCCCTACTGGGGATGTGCCTGCAACCAAGGTACGTGCCCCTGACCAGAATCAAACCCAGGACCTCTCAGTCCGCAGGCCGACGCTCTATCCACTGAGCCAAACTGGTTTATGTTTGGCTAAACTCACTTTAGCACAAATGCCTGATTATGCTTTCTGACTGTTGTCCAATGTGGACATGGGTCCCTAAGTCCTTCTGACTCTTGGATGAATGTGTATTTTAGCAGGAGGAAAAACTTTAGACCGAAAGAATGAACCTCTCACTTTAAAGAAGAGAGATCTGAGACTATAAGAGGCCAAGGAGAAATGCCTGCTGGCTGGTGGTGGGTTGAAACTGGAGCTCTTGGCTTCCCATCCCACACCGCTCTCCTTTCTTGCTCCCCAGATATGATGCTATCAGACTTGATCTTGGGTCCTCATCATGTCCCCCCCTGAGTTGTACATGGCTCTGAAGTTCTTTTTTTTTTTTTTTTTTTTTTGGTCTGGATCAACACCTTGGGGATGTGGGTGTCAGGACAGTTCTTGAAGGTTTTAGCACTTGAAGTCCCTTCAGAAAGTCCAATGTGGACATGGGTCCCTAAGTCCTAATCTTGAGCTCCAAACCTTCCTACCATATAGTTGCGGATACAATTTTTATGTCCTATTGCCCATCAGGGAACTGAAGACTCCTACACATACAAACACCGAAGGAGAGGCATTAATGCTCAGACTGTGCTGGGAGAAGGAAAACATTTTCCTAACACACCCTATAATTTGCCCAGTTCTCTCTCCCCACTGAATATACATTTTTACATTTCTATATAAGGTAGTATTCATTTCTTTCCTTAATCTGCCTTGCCCGCCCCTTTCCTTTTCAAGTTGTTTTCTCAGGCCTGTTTGGAATAGGAAGAAGGTCTGTGACTGAACTGCAGCTTTTCTCAACAACCACTCTCAGCACAGAGATACCAGCCGAAGCTCTGAAACAAATACCGTGTGTGTGTGTGTGTGTGTGTGTGTGTGTGTGTGTGTGTGTGTGAGAGAGAGAGAGAGAGAGAGAGAAAGAGAGAGAGAGATTACATTAGGCTATTTGCACTAACTGTATTCTTTTTCCTGTTAAAAAAAAAACAAGTCTGGTGAGCCAAAGGTGCATTCAAAATATCCATTATCCACAGTAAGTAAAGAGCAAATAAAGAATTTCCACATGGGATTCTCTATACCTTTGTGAATGCATTGGAGAGGTTTCCCCAGAAACTACGATAGAGATAACGATTGTGCTTACCTCACATGGTTGTTGGGAAGTTTCGGTGAATTCACATAACACAAGCACACACATATCTATAATAATAAAAGCATAACATACTAATTAGACCGGACTTCCTTCTGGATGACCTTCTGGAGAAAGCCAGGGCTGGGAGGGAAGCCCGGGTCCCAGGTGCCAGAGGGAAGCCCGTGTCAGCAGCCCGGGGAGTGGGGGGGGAGGAAGCGGCGGGGGGGGGGGGGGGGGTTACTCTTGCATGAATTTCGGTAAAATGTTAAGCCTGGTATCTGACATATAACCATTGCCCTGAACATTTATTATTATTAATCACACCTGTAATTTTCACATGAAATTTCAGTTTTTAAAAATGCCACTGCTTAAATATTGATGATCTCTATTCTGGACTAAGCTTCATACTATAAATAGAAGGAAAGTCCCAGATGTTGTCCAATAAGGACCTTTGTACCTCTGAGAAATCCTGCTTGAAAGAAACACGTGGTCTTCCATTATATAAACCAGCCACAGCGGCCCTGGCCAGTGTGGATCAGTTGGTTGGGCATTGTTCCTTGCACCGAAAGGTTTTGGGTTTCATTCCCAGTCAGGGCACATGGAGAAGACAGCCAATTAATGTTGATGTTTCTCTTTCATCGATATTACTCTCTCTCTAAAAATCAATAAAAATATTTTAAAAACAAATAAATAAATCCACCATGAGGTTTGGAAACCACATGAATTGCTAACATCTGCAGGACGTTTCTGATATGCTGGAAGAATTATTTATTCTCCAAAGCAGGCCACAATGTAGGTTTTTGGGTTCCAGTATCAACAGTGCCAGTTTACAGTTGGAGATCTTGAAGTTGACTTAGAAAATAAAGCGCATTTATTGGTTCACAGGTTGAGAAATCCAGAGGCAGGCTGGCTTCAGATGTAGTTTGAGCCAGTGGCTCAAGCCAGTGGCTTCTAACCTCCACTTTCCTGTGTTTGCTATAATTTCAGCAAACTTCTCTCAGCATCTTAAGTGTCTGTCAATTACTCAAAGGCCACATGATTCCTTGTTCACATCCAATGACAGAGACCATCTCTCTGGTAAATCTTGGAAAACTGGGAAAGCTTCTTTTTCAGAGCCTTCATCAGACCTCCTCGCATTGTCTCCTTGCCCTAAATCAGAAATCACTGTGGCCTGGGGATGAAGGAGAGGATGGGTTTATCCAAATGCCACAAGCCTGACGCTGAGTATAGAATAAACCACCCACAAACTGCATTGCAAAAATACGGGAGGCAACTTCTCAGAGCAAGTTCAGGGTTGCTGCAGATTTTTATCCGGGGAAGCAGATTCTGAGGTGAGCATTCATGTGCAAATGTATTAGGGAGTGCCCTTGTGAGCAGCGTCCGCAGGAAGAAAGGAAAGGCAGCAAGGCTGAGCAGAGGGAGAAGCTGGACTGCAAAAAAAATCTCAACAAGCATTTGGCAACTCTGCAGGGACCTCTGTGGAGTGGCCCTTCAGAGGTAGCTTGAATTGGAGTAAGATGAATGGGTGTGAGGAGACTGAGCCTTCATATCCTTCCTGTCCAAGAGCTAGATAAGAGACATGGTCCAGAGGAAGCCGCCTCTTTTATTTAAATATGTTTTTATTGAGTTAGAGAAAGAAAGGGAGAGGGAGAGAGAGATAGAAACATCAAAATTGATTGGCTGCCTTCTGCATGGCCTGTACCAGGGATTGAGCCTGCAACCCAAGCATGTGTCCTTACCTGGAATTGAACCAGTGACCTCTTGGCTCAACCACTGAGCCACACCAGATGGGCAAGCTATCTATTTTCATTTTATTTATTTTTATTTTTAAAAATATATTTGTATTAGACTTTTTTACAGAGAGGAAGGGAGAGGGATAGGAATTCAAAACATCAATGAGAGAGAAACATTGATCAGCTGCCTCCTGCACACCTCCTACTGGGGATGTGCCCACAACCATGGTACATGCACTTGACCAGAATCAAACCTGGGACCTTTCAGTATGAGGCTGACGCTCTATCCACTGAGCCAAACTGGTTAGGGCCAAGCTGCCTCTTTTTAGAAGACAATTCCTAGAAAGACACTGGGCTCTCAGCTGACAAAACTTTCAGCAGCTGGGAGACTAAGACCTTCTGGACAGAAGAGGAATTTGGGCCACGCATCCCAGGAATCAAGAAGCAGTCATGGGAAAGAAAACAAGTGACCCAGCTTCTAAGAAGCAAAGCCCAGGTCTGCATGCAGGCCTTTTGACGGCATTGCCCCTCGTTGCCTACTGCTCAGTGTATGCCGATTTCTACACACTGGCCACTGTAGAGCGTTTCTGGAAAGAATCCCAGACACACAGGATTTCAGTGTCAGCTGCCCATCCCGTGCGTTGGGTGAGTAACTAGAGGCAGAATGTGAGGAGGAAACCAGTGACGTTACATTTCGCTGAGTGGTTAGGGAGACAAAATGTCTGGCCAGACTAACCAGAGAGAACTGTTCAGTTTCAACAAATGAGGAATAATGAAACAGTTGGAAAGGTTGCAAAGAAGTCACCACAATGATGAATGTCTTTCTGAATCAGCATAGTCAGGAAAGAGAAACAACAGCAAATCGGGCCTTGGTGATTTCACAAAATGAGATGATCCCTTCTACCTTGGGATGCAAACGTCAGCGTGCACCCACAGACAAGTTATAGTTGCAGCCTCCTTGGGGGCAAGGATGCCAAATTTTTTTTCATTCCTGACAAAATAGTCAAAATCCTACAAATATCAGGTTCGTGTTAGCCATTTTATCTCAGATTTTTGGGGGGCTTTCGTAGATAGTGAAATTAAAAACACACCCATGGGAAGAAAACATCCTGGTCGCGTTAGAACACCTGGCGTGAGGGTGAAGCCCTGACCTAGCTTTAGAATGTCAGTCCATGAAAGCTGCATTCAATACACTACTTACTCCTGTCTGGTTCCCATGGCAACAGCCACGGAAGCAGCTTCAGTGAATAAGAGTGAATGTGATCAACTGCCAACACCGAAATATAAATCCTCCCCTCTTCGGTTTTTCAGCATTTCTCTCTCCGACGTGTTCTGTGTCACAAAGCAGGACTTAGAATGCTGCCTGTATCTCCCTTCTCCTACACTCACCACATTTCAAAGGCAAAGCCCCCTCTCCACTGTGTTTTCAGTGTAGAACACAGCATCATGGAGTGGAGAGACTGCGTACCTTGTAAAAGACGAGGGAAGTAATTTCAGATAGTTCCTTACCCATCCATGTCCCTCACTAAAAGCACCAGGGTGGTGTTGTTTTTCTTCTTTCAGGTGGTAAGATCTTTTTTTTTGTTGGAGTGAAATCAAAGCAGATGGGAGTTTAGGAGCAAGACAGATTTCCTAAGTAACACAGAAGCTATTTTTAGAGGATCTCAGGATGGGGAAGTCTTGGAATCCATCTAAGCTTAGATCTAGCTCTGGTACAGTATGTCTCACAGGGTGCGTGTGTACTAACATTTTACTTAACTGACTATAGGCTTCCTCAGATGCCCTCAGCCTCGGTGCTGGATGGAGCCTGCGGCTGCCAATTGAACATCGCACCTTCTCCCTCTTATTTTCCTTTAAGGCCCTTGGAGAATCCTACAGCAAGGTCAGATTGTGCTGAAAATAACCGAATTGGTGGTATATGTGAACTGTATATAATACATTTGGGTGAGTTCTCTTTGAGGGGACAATGTCAGTAGCGGTTTGCATCCCAAGTTTGCGGTCTGGGGTAAAAGAGGCAGACACATGCTTTGTGGTCCAACCAGTGTGGTAAGGGATGTGCAGTGGGTAAATATTAAGCATAATAATTCAGTGGAAAATTTTAAGTAATGTTTTATAAAGTGTGAACTCTGGATCTTGATTCAAACAAATGAACTGCTACATTATTTGGGGGATGATTGGAGAAATTTCAATACTGATGGAATATTTGATGATATTCCATCGTCAACAAAGTTGAGTGGTGGGTGCATGGGGGTTCATGATGTCGTCTCTCTACCAAAGCCTATACTGAACATGAAAGGCACATCACCAGCCCTGGAGGGGGTAATCTGAGGTTTTCTGGAGCAAGTGTCCTCTCAACTGAGACCTCAAGGATGAGAGGGGCTAGCAGGTACAAAGCAAAGATGCCAAAATGAAATGTAAGATGTTGGGTAGAGTGAACCACCTGGGCACAGACCTGAAGGTGAAGGAGAGTCCTTCCTCTTTCTGAGCTGCAGATTCCATTATCTTCACCCGTTATTATTGCTTCAGGAACTGCAGGTTATATGCAATTGGCTAAACTGAAAGTTCTATGAGACACAGGAGGGGCTTCTTAGTGTTTACTATGGATTGTGTCCCCATAAATTCGTATGTTGCAGCCCTAACCCTGAAAGTGACTGCATTTGGAAATGGGGCTCTTGGGAGATAATCCAGGTTAAATGAGGTCATAGGATGGAGTCCTGATGTCATAGGCTCAGTGACTTTAGAGGAAGAGGAAGGGAGTGAGATTGCTCTCTCCACACACAAGTACAGAGGAAAGGTCAGGTGAGCACACAGTGAGAAGGCAGCCATCTGCACGTCAGGAAGAGAGTTCTCACCCAAACCCAACCATGATGGTGTCCTGATCTCAGACTTCAGGAACTGTGGGAAACTGAACTTCTGTTTTTTGTTTTTGTTTTTAATCTTTTAAAAAAATATATATTTTATTGATATTTTACAGAGAGGAAGGGAGAGAGAGAGAGAGAGCTAGAAACGTCGATGAGAGAGAATCATCGACCAGCTGCCTCTTGCACACCCCCCACCGGGGATGTGCCCGCAACCAATGTACATGCCCTTGACCGGAATCGAACCCGGGACCCTTCAGCCCGCAGACCAACACTCTACCACTGAGCCAAACCGGCTTCGGCTGAACTTCTGTTGTTTAAGCCACTGAGCCTATGGTATTTTGTTATAGCAGCCCTAGTAGATTAAGACATTCTTTCAAGTTCCTCTCCATCCAGATTAAGTCCTGAGCTGGGAAAAACCTTAGACTTTTCAGAAGCTCTTAATTGATTAATCATTAAAGACCATCAACATTACACCTCCATAAGTAATCACAGCTTCATATTTACATATAGAAATGTTTTTCTCAACTACCATGAAGCCAAGCTACTGTGTAAGAGCTGGCTTTATTTCAGCAATAACTATATATGATAATTAACATAATAATGCATCTCGCCGAAACCGGTTTGGCTCAGTGGATAGAGCGTCGGCCTGCGGACTGAAAGGTCCCAGGTTCGATTCTTGTCAAGGGCATGTACATTGGCTGCGGGCACATCCCTGGTGGGAGGTGTGCAGAAGGCAGCTGGTCGATGATTCTCTCTCATCAATGTTTCTAGCTCTCTCTTCCTCTTCCTTCCTCTCTGTAAAAAATCAATAATATATCTATATTTTATTTTATTTTTTTATATATATTTTATTGATTTTTAACAGACAGGAAGAGAAAGGGATAGAGAGTTAGAAACATCGATGAGAGAGAATCATCGATCAGCTGCCTCCTACACACCCCCTACTGGGGATGTGCCCGCAACCAATGTACATGCCCTTGACCGGAATCGAACCTGGGACCTTTCAGTCCGCAGACCGACGCTCTACCACTGAGCCAAACCAGTTTCAGCAATAATATATCTATATTTTAAAAATAATGCATCTCTCCAGTTTCCCCTGATGAATAGGTTTGTGGGGCTTTCCCTTCTTGCAAACTTTGAGTTATTGCATCAACAAGCTATTCTAGTTCCGAAGGTTGGGCGAGCTGCACATGATATTTAGGGCACATGTTTACAAGAAGATAGCCTTCATTTATATTGATGCAATACATGTTACCTTCTGCTGACTGCCTTTCACAGAGAAGGCAACTATTCAAAACAAATTGCCTGGCAAATGATGGTCTTTGAAAATTTGAATATGATGTTAAAGTTGATTTTGTCACTGTCCTACATGAGAGACTAGTAATTGAGCCTTTTAAAGAAGCAGGGTGAGAAGCACCAGCCTCTCTGGTAAGGGCCCAAGGGAGCTAAGAGCCTGGTTGTTGCCAAAGAGTTTCCCCATCACCCTTCTAGGTACCAAAACTACCTCTGGTTGTCCTTTCCTCTGGATATTACATCTTCCCTAATAATAGACAAACATGTGAACTGACTATACCTCTGCTACACCCACAGCCAATCAGGAGTGAGGATGCAAATTAACCTGACAAAGATGGTGGGTTAATTTGCATATGCAGGCACTGAGTGGCCTGGCAGGGTGGGATGCCTGCTATGAGGCAGGGTGGTGGGGTGGGGACTGGAAGGAGCTACAGGAGCGATGCTCTGGCCAGGAGTGGGGACTTGGCAGCTCCCGGGAGGTTTGGGATTGGGGACTTGTAGGCACCTGGGTGAGTGGGAGCGAAGCCAGGGGAAGAAAAGCCTATCCTTTTCTTCTTTTTTTATAATATATTTTATTTATTTATTTATTTTTACAGAGAGGAAGGGAGAGGGATAGAGAGCCAGAAACATTGACCAGCTGCCTCCTGCATACACCCCACCAGGGATGTGCCCACAACCAATGTACATGCCCTTGACCAGAATCGAACCAGGGACCCTTCAGTCCGAAGACCCACGCTCTATCCACTGAGCCAAACCATTTTCTACAGAAAGGCCTATTCTTGCACAAATATCATGCAATGGGTCTCTAGTTTTCTATAACAACCCTCTATTAATATGATTTTACGTTCATACCTATAAATCTGTTCCATGAACATCAAACTCAAGAACTGTCACATTCCTATTTATTCTTAAATGAAACTAAATTTGGTTCAACTCTATTGGCTTTAGTAGTAGAGGGAACTAACCTTAGACTTTTGGTGAATAATTTTTTCTCCACTCATTTAGATTTGTACCTTCACTCAGGGCTTACTCAGTCCAAATATTTTGCCATCAATTCCGTTGGAAGAAGTGGAGTTCCACAATCCCCTCCATGGTCTTCACCCCTCAAGTTCAGGTAGGGGCTCTTTGCCAAGTCTCCTGAGAAGCATCTAGGGTCCAAAACCTATTCATACTTGCAGTCAGCCTATTTGGAGGCCCTACCTCTGCAGATCTGCAAACATTCCTAGTTTTTAGGAAGACTAACACCCTCCAACCTGGTTGTTTCTTAGGCATTCCCATGATGATGGATACCTGATATAGGGAGCAAGGACACAGGGAAATGTGGTAAGAGGTTATTAGAGTAATTCAGGCAAGACATGAGGATAGCATGAAGGTGGCGAGAAGTGGTAAGATGATGGACGTATCTTTCATTCTTGTACATCTAGTAGATGTAACTCTATCCTTCAACAAAAAGCTGTACTGTCACCACAATCAAGATATATAACATTTCCACTAACCAAAAATATTCAGATATGTCCTCTTCCCCAACCCTCAGGCCTCAATCAATCACTGACTGGTTTTATATCTCTTCAGATTTGCCTTTTCTAGTATTTATAATAAATGGATTAATACTGTGTATACTCCACGATGTCTGGGCTTATTCCTAAAAGGCAACATGCATTTCCCTGCCACTTGATTTGATTTCATCCATGTAACTTGGTAAGGACCTCCCACAACCTGAGCCTTGCTTTGGCTGAATGGAAGTAATGGCAGGACAGTTTTAAGCCTAGGCTTCAAGGAACCTTGCAAGTTTCCACTTGCTGTCTTGCGTCTCTGCCATCATCCTGAGAACTTGCCCAGACGAGCTCACTGGAGGCTGAGAAGCACAAGGAGTATAGCTGACCCGCTTCAGTCAACCAACCAGCTGGTCCCAGGCATGGATATAAGCCCCTTAGCTGATCCCCGGTTAACCCCAGATGCATCATTGCTGAATGCCACTGAAGTTTTGTGGTCGTTTCTTAGCCGTTCTCATGATGATGGATAACTGATATAGGGAGTAAGGGCGCAGGAAAATGTGGTAAGAGGTTATTAGAGTAATTCAGGAAAGACATGAGGATAGCATGAAGGTGGTGAGAGGTGCTAAGATGCTGGATATATCTCAAAGGTATAACTGCCTGGATTTGCTCTCATATCGGATATAAAGTAGAGAAAAAGAAGAAGGCTTTGGGCCTGAGCAACTGGAAGGATGGGATTGCTATTAGCCAGGATGCGATGAAATTATAGAGGAATAGGTTTGGGAGGATATCAGAGGATCAATTGGGGCATTTGGGATTCCGGGGAGAATTGACATATGTCCCCTATAACGTGGGGGTGCTTTTGAACTTAGAGATCAGCAGTGCTTTTTGAGTAAAAAATTATGAAACAGGGAACCTGATGAAGCAGGCTGTACTAGATGAGCATGCCCCAAGGGGAGAGAGGGTGGGGTGAAATTTTCCTTCACCCTATTTCCCTTAGGCAGAGGGCATGAAAGAGAACCTCAAAAGATCCCCAGACTCCTTATGAAGGAGCAGATAGCAAAGTATAGGCTGACAAGAAGGGGCTGCACATGTTGTACAGCAAGGAGATGGTCCGGGGGGCCTGGAGGCTGGCACAGCTGAGGGCAGACATGACTGGCCCTGCCTGAGGGGGTCTTCAGCAGAACTCACCACTTTGTGGAGGCCACCAGCAGCAGGGCCAGCCTGAGGGAGCCCTCCTAGGAAGCCATTCACAGGAGGAGGTCAGAGGTCAGAGCCTCCTCTCCTCCTGAGTCCCCCCAGAGAATCAGGCTGGGAAGAGAATTGGGGATAGGGAGGGGAAGAGTCTGGGGCATAAATTTCCAGGGTGAATTTAACATTGTGAAGATCTTCTGTGCCAACCCATTGTTTGGTAGAATGTAACAAGTTATTTAAGCTAGTGGGAGAGAAAAGGGGAAATTTATTACACCTATGTTGGCATAACTGACAGACCCGGAAGCAGATGTTGGAGGGCTTCAGGAAGGAAGGGAGCCTACAATAGGAAGCCGTCGCTCAAGGTCTGATATTCTCTCTCTCTCTCTCTCTCTCTTTCTCTCTCTCTCTCTCTCTCTCTCTCTCTCTCTCTCTCTCTCTCGTCTTCAGACTGGCTTTCTCTGCTTCTCCTACACATGCGATACATTATGACCTTGTAAAATTCCCAAGTTCAAGCCCCTGTCTCCTGCAGAAACTGACCAACATTCTGTCTGTTCCAATATGAAAATCTTGGAGAAAGAATCCAGTTGGCATGTCCAGGTGCCCATCCAGCCTGAGCACTCCTGGGATGCTGAGATCGAATTGTATGTGTATTGTTTCAGGTTTCCCAAGAAATAGAGCGGAAGACAGGATGTGTGTATAAGTGGTTTAAGAGATGATCCAAGGAAGCGCCTGCAGGGGAGTATAGGAAAAGCAGCATAGGAAAAGGTAGGAAGCCATGGATATATTAGTAAAAAATGGACAATTGGGTCAATCCCACGGGACCTCTGGGAGAGTATGAAGAGCACACCTCAGAATAGTCCTACCTGAGGAGTCAGGTACCTCAGCTATTTATCACCAATTCCCCTCAGGCCCTGGTTGAGAGCTGCTCCCAGAGCTGTTATTTCTCCACCTGCCTTAGAGTTAGCTCAGGTGGAAATCCTAAACACTTGCACAGAAGCATTTGGTGTGAATGCTGAGAACCAGAAGGTCCAGACACTAATGGCGTCTGCTATAGATACCATTCAGAAACGAGAATGCTCGAAAGAACATGGCTGAAAGTGTGATTAGAGAAAACATAAATGTTAATACCCCTCTGCCTTAGACATCCCAATGAATGGACACTATATGTTAATTAGACTGTGAGGGGCTCAATAGCTGGAGAGAGATCACACGTGTAGACAGAAATGAACATATGTAGGTTGTAACAGAAGTGAAATTCACTAGGAGAAAATCTGCCTATATTTTTATTCACTTGAGGTGAGAAGAAAGAAATTGAATTGTTCTTTTAAAGATATGCTTTTGTTGGAAGGCATTAAAAATGTGAAAACAACAAGAAAGCCCACTGCATGGGAGAACATATTCGCCAAGGATGTTTCTGATAAGGGTTTAATCTCCAAAATTTACAGAGAACTCACACAACTTAACAAAAGGAAGATAAATGATCCAATCAAAAAAATGGGCAAAGGACCTAAATAGACATTTTTTTGAAAGAGAACACACAGAAGGCCCAGAGACATATAAAACATGCTCAAAGTCACTAATCATCTGAGAGAGGCAAATCAAAACAACAATGATATGCTATCTCACACCTGTCTGAATGGCTATCATCAAAGAATCAACAAAAGACAAGTGCTGGCGAAGATGTGAAGAAAAAGGAACCCTCTTACACTGCTGGTGGGAATCCAGACTGGTGCAGCCACTATGGAAGACAGTATGGAATTTCTTCAAAAAGTTAAAAATGGCCAAAACTGGTTTGGTTCAGTGGATAGAGTGTCGGCCTGCGGACTGGAAGATCCCAGGTTTGATTCTGATCAAGGGCATGTACCTTGGTTGTGGGCACATCCCCAGTAGGGGCTGCGCAAGAGGCAGGTGATTGATGATTCTCTCTCATCAATGTTTCTAACTCTCTATCCTTCTCTCTTCCTCTCTGTAAAAAATCAAATAAAATATATATTTTTTAAAGTTAAAAATGGAACTGCCATTTGACCCAGTGATCCCACTTCTAGGAATATATCCCAAGAGACCAGAAACACCTTTCAGAAAGGATGTATGTTCATAGCAGCACAATTTACAATAGCTAAGATTTAGAAATAAGTGCCCATCAGCAGGTGAGTGGATTAAAAAACAGTGGTACATCTACACAATGGAATACTATGCTGCTATAAAAAAGGAACTTTTACCATTTGCAACAACATGGATGGAACTGGAGAGCATTATGCTAAGGAAAATAAGCCAGTCGGAGAAAGAAAAATATCACATGATCTTACTCATATGTGGGATATAATGATCAACATAATTTGATGAACAAGAATAGATCCAGAAACAAACGATAAGGGGGAGGGTGGTGGTTAGAGAGCAACCAAAGGACTTGTGTGCATGCATATTAGCATAATCAATGGACACAGAGCCTGGGGCGGTGGGGGCTTGCCAGAGATGGAAATGGCTGGGGAGGGGAGTCAATTGGGGAAAAAAGGAGACATATGTAAAACTTTAGACAATAAATTTTTTAAAAAATAATGTGAAAACAGGTTAAAATGGAGCAACAAATGATTGTGTTCATTCCTTTTATGTTATTAATGATGTTATTTGTGCAGTGATTGAACTTGAGGACTAAACATTAATGCTCCTAAAGTGCATTGTTTTATTCCCACTGAAAAATTCCCCCATCTTTAAATTTAGGATTTTGAAGTCATATATTTTCCTTTCTTTTTTAAATCCTCACCTAAGGATATTTTATAGGGGGGCAAGAGGAGAGAGAGAGAGAGAGAGAGAGAGAGAGAGAGAGAGAGAGAGAGAGAGAAGCATTGAAGTGTGAAAGAGACACACACACATCAATCAGATGCCGGTAGACCGGGGCCGGAGATCAAGCCTGCAACTGAGGTAGGTGTCCTTGACCGAGATCAAACCCAGGATCCTTCATCTGCAGGCCCATCCTCTATCCACTTAGCCAAATCAGCTAGAGCCATATATTTTTTCTAACAACCTCAGCTTTGTTAGTGCTAATCCCCTTTGAAAACAATGGAACTTTGTGCCCTGCCTCTTTAGTGCCTGGAGGAAGACAGCAAATGAGACCCATGGGAATTTGGAGCTCTGGCAAAGTTCCAGATAACATTTGGGGGTTAAGTGCTCAGACGGAGGCTGTGAAAAAGGCGGGGAGGAGAATTAGAGTCCAGAGTCCTTGGCTATGGATTTACAACACAAGGGGCATCGGGAGTAGCCTGGGGGTAGAGTCCCAGTGTGGGCTGAGGCATCGCCCTACCAAACAGGGCTGCCTCTGCTCTTCTGGAACACTCCTCTCATCTTGGAATCGAACAGCAGAGTCTACAACCTCTTGGAAATGACCCCTTAACATTTCCCCAGCCCAAATTTGTCAGGTCCCAGTGCTTTCCTTGCTATGTGATAATTGCCCCACAGTCTTGAGTGTCTTAGAACAATGCACCAGACATTAAAAGATAGTTACATGAGATGCTTAAAAAAAATGACTCTGTTTTTCTTTCTTTTCTTTTCTTTTAAAGTAACTACAATTAACCCTTGAACAGCTTGGGTTTGAACTGCATAAGTCCAATTATACATGAATTTTAAAAATGGCCAAAACCGGTTTGGCTCAGTGGATAGAGCGTCAGCCTTCGGACTGAAGGGTCCCAGGTTCGATTCCAGTCAAGGGCATGTTCCTTGGTTGTGGGCACATCCCCATTTGGGGGTGTGCAAGAGGCAGCTTACCAATGATTCTCTCTCATAGATGTTTCTAACTCTCTGTCCCTCTCTCTTCCTCTCTGTAAAAAGTCAATAAAATAAATAAATAAATAAATAAATTGCTATAAATGTATTTTTTCTTCCTTATGATTTTCTTAATATTTTCTTTTCTCTGGTTTATTATAATAATGCAGCTTATAATACATATACAAAATACATATTAATCAACTGTTTATGATATCAGTAAGGCTTCTGGTCAACAGTAGACTATCAGTAGTTGAGTTTGCTTTTTTTAAGAGCCAAAAGTTGTATGTAAATTTTCAACTGCGTGGCGTGGTGGTCAGTGTCCCTAGTTCCCACACTGTTGAAGGGAAAAATACATATGTGTTCTTATGTGTAAAATATTAAAAACAGTCCTGGCTGGTGGGCTCAGTTGGTTGGGCAGTGACAGCGTACATGCCCCAGCTTCAGGTTCTATCCTTGGGAGGGGGCATGCAGGAGGCAGCCAATTGATGTTCCGCTTTCACATCAATGCTTCTCTTCCTCTCCCCTTCTCCCTTCCTCTTTCTTTAAAAATTAATAAAAAAAATATATTTTTAAAAAACTCAATACTTGACTATTATGTCAGGGGCACTGACCTCTTTAAAATAATAAATAAAATAAAATATTAAGAATAAATACCCAAAACATTAAGAAGAAATAGCCCCAAAGTAAGAATAAATACACAATTTTTGTTTGTATCTTGGGGATAGGATTGCGTCATTTTTACTTTTAATTTTTATTTATTTGTAGTGCCTATATTTTGCACAATATCCATGTAGTATATATTTTATATTTGTAAAAGTGAGGGGTGAGAAAGATTCAACCTCAGAAACCAAAAAGAAGACTGATGAACTTTTCTTTATAAATATTAAATATTTCTTGAGTCAAAGAAACCAAAACTAAACTTAAAAGAAAAGGGATAGACTGAAAAAAATAATTGCAATATGTAGAGTGGAAAAAGAAGTTTAATCATTACATACATATATCATACAAATCAATAAGAAAAAGAATCCAATAAAAATTGGACCAAGGGAACAGCAATTTATGGAAGTTTAAATAAAAATGTCCAATAAAGCCTGGCTGGTGTGGTTCAGTGGTTGAGCGTCAACCTTTGAACCAGGAGGAGGTCACAGTTCGATTCTCAGTCAGGGCACATGCCCAGGTTGCGGGCTCAGTTCTAGTGTGGGGCATGCAGGAGGCAACCAATCAATGATTCTCTCTCTCATCATTGATGTTTCTATCTCTCTCTCCCTTTCCTTTTCTCTCCGAAATCAATAAAAATATATTTTCCAAAAAGAATGTCCAATAAACATAAACAAATCTCAACCTCATTAAAAACAACAACAAGGAAATAGAAGTTAGAAGCAGTGTTGAAAAAAAATTTTTTTTTGCTTATCAGCCTAGGAAACATTTCAAAAAATATAAAGTTTGTGCAGTTGTGAATTCTCTTCACAAATGTAAAAGGCTAATAGTACCCTGTGTTTATAGGGACATGTACTATTGAAAATTGGGCAGAGCCCTTTCTAAGAATAATTTAAAAGTATAGGCCAACACTCTTAAATGTATACACCCTGCATTCCAATTTTAGGTATCTAGTCCAAATAAATAGTTACCCAAGTGCATGAAGGGGTATGTATGAGAAGAGGCCCGAGTCATGGTTATGTAAACTGTAGTTCATCCTTTCTATTGAAAACCAGCCTGGGCCGAAACCAGTTTGGCTCAGTGGTAGAGCATCGGTCTGTGGACTGAAAGGTCCCGGGTTCAATTCCGGTCAAGGGCATGTACATTGGTTGTGGGCACATCCCTGGTAGGGGGTGTGCAAGAGGCAACTGGTCGATGTTTCTCTCTCATCGACATTTCTAGCTCTCTATCTCTCTCCCTTCCTCTCTGTAAAATATCAATAAAATATATTTAAAAAAAGAAAGAAAGAAAGAAAGAAAGAAAGAAAGAAAGAAAGAAAGAAAGAAAGAAAGAACACCAGCCTGGACAGCATGGCTCAGTGGTTGAGCATCAATCTATGAACCAGGAGGTCACGGTCAGGGCACATGCTCGGGTTACTGGCTCAAACCCCAGTGTGGAGCATGAGGAGGCAGCCGATCAATGATTCTCTCTCATCACTGATGTTTCTATCTCTCTCCTTCCTCTTTGAAATCAATAAAAATATATTTAAAAAAGAAAAAGGAAACCCTGCAGCATCTAAAAAGATCTAGGAAGACTATATGTAGTGACATGACAAGGTCTTAAAGACAAGGGTAATATAGCACAGGGGGAACTAATGAGGGCTCTCACACCAGCCTGTATGGATTCCGATCCTGGTGCCGGCACTTCCTGGCTATCCATGCTCAGATACGCTTTCCCATTTTATTTTTTTTATTATTATTTTTTTTAAATAAATCTTTATTGTTCATATTATTACAAATGTTCCTCATTCCCCCCCCCCCATTGCTCCCCTACACCAAGTTTCCATTCAATTCTCTGCCCTTTCCCCATCCCCCATTGTCCTCATCCATAGGTGCAGTTTATGTTCAGTCTCTTCCCGCCCCACCCCACTCCCCATTTCCCCGAGAATCATCAGTCCACTCCCCTTCCATACCTCTGATTCTATTATATTCACCAGTTAATATTGTTCATCATGATTTTTACTTCCCTTGGTTTTTAGACTCACTTGTTGATAGTTACGTGTTTGTTTATAATTTTTATCTTTATTTTCTTCCTCTTCCTAAAGAACCCCTTTTAGCAATTCATATAATTCTGGCTTGGCAGTGATGAATTCCTTTAGCTTAAATTTATTTGTGAAGCTCTTTATCTGGCCTTCGATTCTGAGTGATAACTTTGCTGGGTAGAGTATTTTTGGCTGTAGGTTCTTGTTGTTCATCACCTTGAATATTTCTTGCCATTCCCGTCTGGCCTGCATGGTTTCTGTTGAGAAATCAGCTGACAGTCGTATGGGTGCCCCTTTATAGGTAACTACCTGCTTTTGTCTTGCTGCTTTTAATATTCTCTCTTTGTCTTTAGCTCTTGGAATTTTAATTATGATGTGTCTTGGTGTGGTTCTTTTTGGATTCCTTTTGTTTGGGGTTCTGTGTGCTTCCTGGACGTGTAAGTCTATTTCTTTCACCAGGTGGGGGAAGTTTTCTGTCACTATTTCTTTCAATATGTTTTTGGTATCTTGCTCTCTGTCATCTTCTGGGATGCCCATAATTCTGATGTTGGTTCGCTTGAAGTTGTCCCAGAGGTTTCTTACACTATCTTCAACTTTCTGGATTCTCTTGTTTTCTTGCTTCTGTGGAGGAGTGTCCTCTGGCTCTTTGTGTTCCAAATCTTGGACTTGATCCTTGCAATCTTCCAATCTGTTTTTAGGACTCTGTATAATATTATTTATTTCAGAGATTGTATTCTTTATTTCTAGTTGACCCTTCATTATTTCTTGTTGATCCCTTATCATATCCTCATAGGTCTCATTTATTTTATCGGCCTTTTCTAAGAGATTGTTGAACAACCTTATAAGCGTGGCTTTGAATTCTATATCCAGTCGCTTTTTGTCCTCCATTTCTTTCGTTTGTGATCTGTTTCCTCGTTTCGGCATTTTCACTGCTTCCCTGAGTTGGTAGGTTGGGAGGATCAGCTGTGTCTATGCCAGGAGACAACCTTATTCCACTAGACTTGGGAACCTGCAAAAGCCTCTCTGAGTTCAGCTTGAAAGGGGCAGAGTTTCAGGGTGGAGCCTACAGCCTTGGCTTCCGGTTAGCCCCGCCCTCTGAGGTTCCTGAGTCTCAGTGTTCCTCAGTGTCCTTTGGTATTCGCTGCAAGCACCTCTGAGAGAAAGGCACTCTAGAGTTTCTCCCACTACCAGACAGTGTAGTCTCTCCCCCAACAAGCCCACAACTGGGGTTCAGAGCAGTTGGAAGTGGGGTTAAGAACAGTCCGGAGCTTATGTCTCCTTCCCGCTAGGGCAATCTCGCGGCCCAAACAACAGTCTGTCCTCTGTGCGCACAATGTGTGCGACTCAGGGGCTCTGCTTTTCCCAGCTCTCCTGAGCTTCTGTCTTACAGCCCAGATTCCCTCTGTATGAGGCTGGAGGCCGAGGGTCTTGCCCAGGACTGGGGTTCAGTGCAGTCAGAACTGGGGCTCAGCACAGTCCTGAGCTTTTATCTCCTTCCCGCTAGGGAACGCCAGCCAGGCACTCAGCCGCCCCTCCTCTCCGGCTCCGTCCTCTCCCCGCGCGCTCACCGTGCCTCCGTACCTTAGGCTTTTACAGCTCCTCTGGTTTTTCTTCTGGTTTTCTCTTTCCTTCTAGTTGTAGAATTCCAGTCAGTCAACTTTCCTGTAGTTCTGGATAGTGTCCACTCTATATTTTAGTTGTATTTTTTGAAATTGTTGAGTGCGGCTGCAGTTAGGCTTTTACCTCTGCCGCCATCTTGTTGTCCCCCGCTTTCCCATTTTAAAAATGGGGGAAATGATAGTATGTGCTTCCTAGGTTTTTTTTTATTTTTATTTATTTTTAAAAATATATTTTATCTCATCGATGTTTCTAATTCTCTATCCCTCTCTCTTCCTCTCTGTAAAAAAAAAAAAAAATCAATAAAATATATTTAGAAAAAGAAAAGAAAAAAGAAAATGGTCCAGGAGAACATTCCTCATTAGTAACAGTATTTATTTCTGGGGAAGGGAGGAACTGGAACAGCCATGGGGACTCTTCCTGGTAACTTTTATACTCCACGCTGATTACTTGGCTGCTGAAGTAAATGTAACTTGTGTAAATACCAGAGAAAGCAATAAAATATTTAAAAACCTTAAAACCACAACCTCTTGTATAAGTGTATATACACACTGCTGTACCAAAGGCAAAGCAATACAGGCTTTGAGTCTAAGCTCCAAGATTTAGTATAACAAATGTTTTTCTCAAGCAAGTTGAATGACTGTGCAATTTTCAATCCTGGTTTGTGTCTATTTTGGTGACACCAGCAGCTTCCTCAGTAACATGGAAACAAATGAGTTGAGGCCTTGGTTAACAATAATTTGTGCTGTTTATATGCTGGCTGCCACCTTGCATGGTGTTGACTGGAGGCCAGCTTTACCTCACTTTTGCACTTCTGCATTTCCACACAACTTCCAAGTAAAGAGGGTGGAACGCCTCACCCCACTGTGCAGAAATACCTCCGTCTTTGGGAGAAGTGCTAGTGAAGAAAGGATCAGGGTGAGGGAGAAGCACTTTCACCAGATGCAATGTGTCTAGGGCTTCATGTGACACTCTTGTGTCATCCTGAACGAGGAGGAAATTCACTTTCTTTTTTTAAAAAAAATATGTTTTATTGATTTTACACAGATAGGAATTTAGGGGGATAGAGAGTTAGAAACATTGATGAGAGCGAAACATCGACCAGCTGCCTCTTGCACACCCCCTACTGGGGATGTGCCCACAACCAAGGTATATGCCCCTGACTGGAATCGAACCTGGGACCTTTCAGTCCGCAGACTGACGCTCTACCACTGAGCCAAACCAGTTTTGCCAGAAATTCACTTTCTAAAGCCTGTTATTATAAGAAAATATTTTAAGAAATATTTCAATCTAAGCATTATACCATACCCCTTTATTAATCACGCAGGTTTAATTGATTTAAACAGTTTTACACAATAGCTTCTGTGATTTTAAAACTTTTATTTAAAAAACCTTGCCCTACCCAGTTTGGCTTGGTGGATAGAGAATTGGACTGAAGCGTCCAGGGTTCTATTCTGGTCAAGGGCATGTACCTTGGTTGTGGGCACATACCCAGTAGTGGGTGTGCAGGAAACAGCTGATCAATGTTTCTCTCTCATCAATGTTTCTAACTCTGTCCTTCTCCCTTCCTCTCTGTAAAAAAAAATAATAATATATCAATGAGATATATTGAAAAAAATTATCTTAAAAAATAACCTTTGCCCTAGCCAGTTTGGCTCAGTGGATAAAGCATCGGCCTAAGGACCAAAGGGTCCCGGGTTCGATTCCAGTCAAGGGCATGTACCTTGGTTGCAGGCTTCTCCCTGGCCTAGGCCCTGGTCTAGGCTCATGAAGATGGCAACCAACTGACGTGTTTCTCTCACATCAATGTTTCTTTCTGGCTTTCCCTCTCTCTCCTACTCCCCCTAAAAATCAATGGAAACATATCCTCTGGTGAGGATTAACAAAAAAATAAAAATAAAATAAAAAACCTTTGCAAATATAGCTAAAGCCTTCTCCTCCTCCTTCACCCCATCTGCAATTCTACTTCCTTTCACAATGGTAACCAGTCTCCAGAATTGAGTGTATAACATTAGCAGGCATAGTTTTAAACCTCCCCACATAAATATGTGCATCGTTCAGAACCTTGGCAGGTAATTGAGGTCATCTATTAGAGGTTCTGTTTGCAAAGGTGTAGGCTGTGATAACGGAGCTGAGCAAGGGATGGTGAAGCGCCCGGGAGGTAGAAACTAAAGGAAGCTGTTATCATGCCTAGGCTTGGAGGGACACAGGGAAGTAATCACCACAGGCCCAGAAGGGACTGCCACCATAGGCGCAGGCTGCCTGATAGCAGCTGCGGCCTTCGGTGAACCAATGCAGCCTCTGCAGGGGGTGGGGGTATGATACCCAACTCTCCTCCCTTCTCCCCTCAGACTCCGACTGGTGCCTCCTATGTGATAAACCCAACTAAAGCCAGAGGGAAGAGAGTTGGAAGATGAAGTCCATAAAGCCTCCCAGGGCTAGAGCGTCATAGAGGAGGCTGGCAGGTGGATCTGACCATTGAGAAACAAAACAAAGCACTGTTTGTATCTTTTACAAATTTACTTAAATGGTGTCGTATTTTTACCTCTTTTTTTTGCCACTTGTTTTTGTTCATTTGCCATTGTATTTTTGACATTTATCTATGCTGGGGGGAAAAAGTGTAGCTCTAATTCATGCATTTATCTTATGGCCCCATGGTAGCCCATCATTTTACTATCATGAGAAATGCTGCATTGAACAGGCTTAGGTACACATGGACGACGCATATGTGCAAGAACCAAGCACACATGGAAGTGTGCTTGCTGAGTTGAGATTATGTACATTAAGTTTACTAAGTATTGCAAAATTGCTACCTGTTGTAATTATTCCATTTTTTTCCTCCCACTGACCGAGTATGAAAGTCACTGATTCTTCACTCTCACCACAGGTGATGTAATCAGGATTTAAAACTTTGCTAAGCTAATGGTTCTGAAATCATAGCTCACTGTTACCTGAATGAGTGTTTGCCTGCTAAAGAGTGCCACTTCCTGTGCCTCATAATCCCAAAGTGATGTTGAAGCCATGAAACAGACTATTGTTATTAGGTACCTGTTAATGCTGTTAATGTTCATGGTCAATGGCCATCCCAACCTTCATCTTCAGCTGGTTTCTCACCATCTTGTATTGAGTTTCCCATGCACATAGCTCATGAATGCCAGAGCACCTGTTGGGTCCTTTCATAAGGACTGCTTGCTAATTTAGTCTGCTAGTAAACAATTCAAAACAATCTTGGTTCCCATGTTTTCTTGTCACTTTAGACGGATCCTGTTGAAATGCAAATCACTTATGAAATGAGCTCTAAGATTTTTTCCGCATGAAAAAGACAAGATGTGAAACAGCAGGTGTTAGAAAGTTGGCACTTGTTTAAAAATGTCAGAGGCCCCGCTGGCGTGGCTCAGTGGTTGAGCATCAACCTATGAACCAGGAGGTCACGGTTTGATTCCTGGTCAGGGCACATGCCAGGGTTGTGGGCTCAATCCCTAGTGTGGGGCGAGTGCACGAGGCAACCAATCAATGTCTCAATGTTTCTCTTTCTGTCTCCCCTTCCCTTCCACTGTCTCTAAAAATCAATGGAATAATATCCTCAGGTGAGGATTAACAAAACAAAAAAATTCAAATATATGAAAAGCTTAAGTATACATGGAATGCTTGAGGGTCAATGGTCTAGAAACAAGAAATGTTTGCTGCGGGGGGAGGAGACTGAAAATTTCAGGCTCTGGGTGAGAAATAGATCCAGTTTTCATTACAGCACTATTGATATACTTTGCTTTTCTTTGTTTTGCTTCCTCCAAGCCAACCAACCTGATCTGATTGAGGTACAAATTTATGACATTTTTTCATCACAAATAATTTTGTTTTCACCTGCTATTAAGTGAATAATGAAATACAGAGCTAAATGAAAGGGAAGTTAACTCTCTAAAATTGTGAAACAGAAATGTCAACACTTTGACATATTTCTTCTTCACCGCCAGAGATTTTCTTTTTCCTACAAACAATCCACATTATTTTTTCAGTTTAAAAGTTAGTCATGGATGGAGGCCAGTTTTTAACAGCCTGGAAAAGAAGGGCAAACAGCTGTCAGGGTGTTGCAAAACTGCTTAGAAAACCTTGGGCCAATTTCATGCTTTCATTTCAGGAAAGCTGGGCAGTTTATTTTTCCATCTATCGGACACATAGCAGTGAGTCTGTGCTATGGCTGAAATCTATTTTTATTTAAGAAAAAAATTCGTTGAACATTCCTTCCCTATCTCTGCCATTTTTACCTGCGTAGACAGCGTGTTGTCTTGTCACCCTGAGTATCTTCGCTCCCGGCTACTTGATCCTCTGCTGCTGCCCCAGCAGGACCTCCCGGTGGTGGTGCTGAGCTCTGGGGGAGCCCTGGTGTCTGGAAAAGAGACATGCTTATATGAGTGTCATTTTCCTTGGAGCAAAGCAACTATCCAAATCAATCAAACCTCTTTCCTATGGGCTCGAATAATGAATTCCTATGTCCTGGCCTTGCCGGTGAGGCTGGGTGATTGGGTTTGATTCCCAGTCTGGGCACATGCTTCGGTTGCAGGCTCGATCCCCAAGTGAGGGGTGTGCAGGAGGCAGCCGATCAATGATGCTCTCATCATTGATGTTTCTGTCTCTCTCTATTTCTTTGTTTGTCTCTGAAATCAATAAAATATATATATTTAAAGACAACCAAAAAAGATTTTCTGAGTTCTGAAGATTTAAAAACATTTTATTTTATTTTATTAATCAATACCTGAAGAAGTTGTTTGGTTTTTTTGGGTAAATTGTATATTAGCTTGTTGAATGGCTTTTTTTTTGGGGGGGGGGAGGTAGTGTAAAAGGTATTATAACAATAGATATGCTAATGATGATTACTTTACATAACGTTTTAATATACATATAGACATAAATAGTTAATATATTTATGGACATAAATAGTTAATATACTTATGGACATAAATACTATGCAGTTTTTAAATGTTGAAAGCAGTTTCATAGACTGCATAACAAGATCTTTTGGCCTTTCAAAGATAATTTTAAAAACAAATTCATGCAGAAAATGCTATTCATTTGCTCATTCTTTCATCTAGTCATTTACTTACTCAGTGGTGTATGTTGAGTGTACCCTGTGTGTTAGGCACAGGTTAGGTAATGAGAATAGAAAAAGAAAAAAGAAAAAATCCATTCCCTGCCCCATGGAATTTTGCAATACAATAGAAGAGATACTGTAGTGTATAGCATATGGGTAGCCTAGTGCAATAAGCATCGTAGAAGCTGTGAGAGTCAGCTGCATCCAACAGAGTGTCAGTTTGCTATTACTGTGTAACAAACAGCCCCAAACTCTCCATGGCATACAACACTAATTATTTATTTTGCTCATGAGTCTGAGAGTTGTCTCAGTGTTAGCTGATCTAGGTTGGCTCAGTTGGGGTGACTCTACTCAACTCCATACATCTTTCATCCTCCTCTGAATGAATAGGCTAATCTGCACTTTTTTATTTTCATTCTGATGGCATAGAAACAAGGAAGGATTCACATGGCTTAAGGCCTAGACACTAATTGGCCACTATCACTTCTTCCCATATTCCATTGAACAAAGTAAATCATGGGGCTTAACTCAAAGTTAAAGAGTTGGGAAGTAGTAGACTTCATCCATTTGTAGGGAAGAACTACAAATTTACTAAGAAAAATAACATGAATAAGGGAGGCATAAACTATTTGGGTTATTAATCTATCAGAGAGGAGTACAGAGTGAGAAATAATTGACTGTGATTCTAGCAAGAGACACCCAGAAAAGAGGTGAGCATCTATTTTTTGTTTTTGTTTTACCATCATGCATCTTGTTTTTTCAATTGTATTTTGATCTGTTGATATATATTGTAAGTTATTTGTGAACAGGGCTATGTTCTGCATGTCTTCTGTGACCTTTGCCATGCTTTGGCTCATATTAACTAATTAATAAATTAACTGATTGGTTTTTGTTGTTGTTTTTAAAATATATTTTATTGATTTTCCACAGAGAGGAAGGGAGAGGGATAGACAGCTAGAAATGTCGATGAGAGAGAAACATCGACCAGCTGCCACCTGCACACCTCCTACTGGGGATGTGCCCGCAACCAAGGTACATGACCTTGACCGGAATCGAATCCCGGACCTTTCAATCCGCAGGCCGATGCTCTATCCACTGAGCCAAACCGGTTTTGGCAAATTAACTGATTGTTAATAATGGACTCAGGCCTGGCTAAGGTGGCTCAGTGGATGAGCATTGAACTATGAAG
The DNA here is from genome assembly GCA_963924515.1 of Vespertilio murinus. Classification (NCBI taxonomy): domain Eukaryota; kingdom Metazoa; phylum Chordata; class Mammalia; order Chiroptera; family Vespertilionidae; genus Vespertilio; species Vespertilio murinus. The sequence continues at coordinate 62,897,885 of OZ004709.1, forward strand.
CAGGAGGTCACAGTTTGATTCCCGGTCAGGACACATGCCTGGGTTGCAGGCTTGATTCCCAGTGGAATGCAGGAGGCAACTAATCAAAGATTCTTTCTCATCATTGATGTTTCTATATCTCCTTCTCCCTTTCTCTCTGAAATCAATGAAAATATTTTAAAAAAATAATGGACTCAGAGAATTGGAATTATAAATAAGGTACCAGGTATGATATCATTCCTTTCAGAAATAACTGCTGCCTTCTATAATCACAGCAGGTGAAAACACTCTTATAAATAGTTGAATTCACTAAATTTGCCTGAAATAAGTCCCTCTTTATGTGCATATTTATATGGTCTTAAAATTTTTATTCCCAATATTACTGTTTCTCTTACTGGTATTTTATGAATTCCAAGATTATGTGATTTGTCCTGGCTGGTGTGGCTCAGTGGATAGAGTGACGGCCTGTGGACTGAAGGGTCCCAGGTTTGATTCTGGTCGAGGGCATGTGCCTTGGTTGCAGGCACATCCCGGGTGGGGGATGTGCGGGAAGCAGCTGATCAGTGTTTCTCTCTCATCGATGTTTCTGACTCTATCCCTCTCTCTTCCTCTCTGTAAAAAAATCAATAAAATATATATATTTGTAAAAGATGATGTGATTTGTGTATTTTTAAAAAATATATTTTTATTGATTTCAGAGAGGAAGCGAGAGGGAGAAAGAGATAGGAACATCAGTGTTGATAGAGAATCATTGATCAGCTGCCTCCTGCACGACCCACACTGGTAATCAAGCCCCCAACCCTGACACACACCCTGACCGGCAATTGAACCATGAGCATAAGTTGTCGCTCAACCACTGAGCCATGCCAGCTGGTGTAATATGTTTTATTTATCTCTCGAGAAAAAATAATTCACTATCTGCATTGTCAAATATTGGACTCCACATTAAACTGAAAAATATTACCTGAAACTAAAAAATAGTTACAGCATTAAATTAAAATTTCCTGAGTTCATTGAAGACCTACGATAAGTGTCCTCGTGTGTGTGAGCATCTTACCAAATTGCAGGGCTTTAGTGGTAATAAAAAGAAATTTCCTACTTTCAGAAAGAAGAGTTGAAATCATGAGTTTTTATTTCTAAATTTCTACTGATCACATCTGTGAGGTTAATTCTCTCAAAACTGCCCTTTTTTTCTTTTTTTCCTTTTCCCTATACAGACAGATTGTTTAGAATGGGCTGAGTTATGCTGTGTTTAAAACCCCAGAACCATTGTTTGAAACACCATGTCGGTCATAGGTCAGCCAGGGCTCCATGCCACATCCTGTCAGCCTTCCTCCAGAATCCAGGCCAATGGAGCACCCGCCCGCTGGTCATCATGACACAGAGAAAAGAGCTCAGGAAGTGGCCTTTTGCTCTACTCATTGGGCAGCATGAGTAACAGTTCACTTATTTGTTTGAGGACCTGAGCCTCAGCCTCCTCAACTGTAAAATAAAAATAAGAGTAGAACCCACCTTACAGGTGTTGTGATGGTCAAATAAGATACACACATAAGTACAGCACTGTCCAGGAGAACTTTCTGAGGGGATGGAAATGTTCTGTATCTAACTGATAGGGTGGCCACTAGCCACAGGTGGCAATTGAGCACTTGCATATAACTAGTATGACTGAGGAACTGAATTATTGATTTTATTTCATTGTAATTCATTTTAATTTACATAGCCCCATGTGACTAGTAGCTATTGCATCAGACAATGAAGACTTAGAAAACCGCATAACAAACTGCCGAGTTGTTTGGAGCATCATCCTGATATGCCAGGAGTGTGGGTTCAATCCCTGGTCAGGGCACATATAAGAATCAACTAATGAATGCATAAATAAGTGGAACAAGAAATCAGCCTGAACCGGTTTGGCTCAGTGGATAGAGCATCAGCCTGCAGACTGAAAGGTCCCAGGTTCAATTCCAGTCAAGGGCAAGTACCTTGGTTGCCGGCACTTCCCCAGTTAGGGGTGTGCAAGAGGCCGCTGATCGATTATTCTCTCTCATTGATGTTTCTAACTCTCTATCCCTCTCTCTTCCTCTCTGTAAAAAATCAATAAAATATATATTTTTAAAAAAGAAATCAATGTCTGTCTGTCTCCCTAACCTTAACCCTAACCCTAAATTAAAAAAACTGCATAACACATAGTGACCACCCAACAAGGGTTAGTTCTAGGTGTCAAATTATTATAGCCAAGTAGAGAAAAGGAGAATGAGCCTCAGGGAAAATAGAGAAGGCTTGGACTAGAGGGAATATTAGAGAAACTCCCCTTCACTTTACCTTTGGGTAATGGCTTCATAGAGAAGACCTATAATCATTTAAAGGAGAAATTGGGAACCACAATTCTCTTTGTCTCCTTTGCCTGGGTATAAAAGGTCATTCCTTACATAGAGATAATCACTTGGGCAGCAGCCCATCAAGGAAGGTGTGTAAGTGAGCATTCATTCACCTCATCTACCAGTCCTCTGTGGCTCAGCATTTAAAAAAAATATTTTTTTTTTAGCCCTAGCCAGTTTGGCTCAGCAGATAGAGCGTTGGCCTGTGGACCAAAGGGTCCCGGGTTTGATTCCAGTCAAGGGCATGCACTTTGGTTGCAGGCTCTTCCTTGGCCCAGGCCCTGGTTAGGGTTCACACAGAAGGCAACCAATCGATGTGTTTCTTTTACATCAATATTTCTCTCTGTCTTTCCCTCTCTATAAAAATCAATGGTGTCCTAGCCGGTTTGGCTCAGTGGATAGAGCATCAGCCTGTGGACTGAAGGATCCCAAGTTCAATTCCAGCCAAGGGCACATGCCCAGGTTGCAGGCTTGATCCCCCGTAAGGGGTGGGGGTGGGAAGCATGAGAACCTGCAATCTGGGCATGTGCCCTGACCAGGAATCGAAACATGACCTCCTGGTTCATAGGTTGATTCTCAAACACTGGGCCACACTGGCCAGGCACAAATAAATTTTATTTCTCATAGTTCTGGAGGCTGGCTGTTATGGAGAGGCCCCCAGAAAAGACCACCAAGATGCCAGATCAAAATTTATGCCTTTATAAACGAATTCGAATCCGGGCTCTCCCCCTACTGTCACAGCAGTAAGGAAAAGAAAGAGAGAGCCCGAGCACACAGGAAAGCCTGCTTTTATCCTTTTAGGAGTTTGTTTTGAGACCTTGGCTTAGGCTAGCTGGCAGTTGTTTTGCAACGGTGTGTGTGTGTGTGTGTGTGTGTGTGTGTGTGTGTGTGTGTGTGTATAGCTGACTAGGCAGAGTTCTTTGCCTGACCTAGGGTCATGATAACCTATCACACTATGAGCTATGAGAAATTCCACTAGTACAGTAACATCATTAAAAGTTTACATAATACCTGGGCCGGGGGGCTTATTTTCAGTTTAAGCGGTTTCTGTCTGACCTGGTCTGTTCTGTTTGTGCTGCCTTGCCATAACTTGGAACAGGACATACCCGGGGGTTGGGGATTGCAGACAGAGTAAGCCCATGACTAACATAAAGCGCATCATGCTACATTCTCTGCCGTGGACCTGGCCTTCATTCCTCCCCTGGGCTGGAGCCCTGCCCCGACAGGGTCCTGCCAGCCATAACATGGCAAGTCTGAGATCAAGGTGCCTGCAGATTGGGTGTCTGGTGAGGGCCCTCTTTCTGGTTCATAGATGACTATCTTTTCTGTCCTCACAGGGCAGAAAGGGCAAGGGAGCTTCCTCGGACCCTTTTAATAAGGGCACCAATTGCATTCACGAGGGCTCCATCCTCATGACCTAATCACCTCCCAATGTCTTCTTTCCATTTCCTTGGGGTTAGAACTTCAACATACAAACTCTGGGGGGACACAAACATTCAGAGCAAAGCTGCTGCCAAAACAAAATACTACAAACTGTGTGAGATAAGCATTTGTTCTGTCATAGCTCTAAGGCTAGAAGTCCAACACCAAGATGTCAGCAGTGCCAGGCTGTCTCTGAAACTCTAAGGGATAATCTGCTCCGTGCTTTTCTTTCAGCTTCTGGAGTTGCCAGCAATCCTTGGAGGTCCTCGGTTTGCAGATGCCTGGCTCCAACTTGTGCCTCCATCATTCTATGGAATTTTCCTGTGTGTCTGACTCCTCTCTTCCTAAAACCAGCCATGTTGAATGAGGCTCATCCTAAACCAGCATGAATTCATCTTAAATTTATCATCTTTGCAAAGATCCCATTTCCAAATAAGTTCACAATTTAACACACAAGTGTCACATTCCCTCACGGTCCTATGATCTGCTGGGTGGCAACTACTTTGTTTGTCACAGTATTGAGGAGGACATTTGTTCATCTTTGTGCCCAGCATCCCTCTCTTCTTCTGGGGGTAGCTAGGTTGCTGCTAGCATATAAGTTGTTTTAGTGCAAAAGTTTTTACCAGTAAAAGGCATCTCATCTGGGTGGGCTAATTGCAAGATTTGCGCTCACTCTATGGATGAACTGCAATAAGTTTGCACTTTGTCCTGCCTTCACAAGAAAGTGACATCCCCCTCACACCTCCGATTCCCACTTTTGTATCTACACTGATTGGAGTTGGATTTTTGTCACTTGCAACCAAAGAGTACTTACTGACATAGGTATTACTGGGTATCATGATCTAATGTGCTGCCTCCACAAACAATTTTCTGGAGGTAATGTTAACCTAAATGAAGTTTTGCAAGGTGGTAAGTTTGGGGCCCTGTGACCTCCAGATCATGCTTATGGTTTTGGCACTTAGGGATCTAGATGCCCCTCAAAGTTCACAATTTTGTTTTCTCCCTGTTACACTTGTGGTAGATGCTGTTGCTACTCACCCACATCCTCTCAATCTGACCCTTTAAGTGGGCAGGACCCACTTCTAGCTGCCAGGGCTTCCTCTTGCTGCTAGAGCCTACTTTGCCCAATCACGTGACAGACCAGAGTGCTCAGCAATAGTCCTTGATGTCTGACAGGAGGTGGTATATTCAACACCCTGGCTCCTTCTCCCCGAAATAGGGTGCTGTGAGGTGTGTTCTGCCATGACTCCCAGTGGTTTCTGTGGACACAGACCCCTTTCTCTGAGTGGTAGTTCACTTGATAATTCACCTTGACTGGCTGATAATTCACCTCTCTCTTCTCATGTCTCCACCTGCCACCCTTCCTCCCACTGGTGTTTTCCTGAGGTCATCTCCCACATTAGCTATGACTCTGAGTCAGCTTCTGGGGGTTTCCACATTAAGATGAGGCCTAGCCGAAACCAGTTTGGCTCAGTGGATAGAGCGTTGGCCTGCGGACTGAAAGGCCCCAGGTTCGATTCCGGTCAAGGGTATGTACCCTGGTTGCTGGTACATCCCCAGTAGGGGGTGTGCAAGAGGCAGCTGATCGATGATTCTCTCTCATTGATGTTTCTAACTCTATCCTTCTCCCTTCTTCTCTGTAAAAAATCAATAAAATATATTTTAAAAAAAAGATGAGGCCTATATGTAGGGTCATCCCAGGAGTTGGTGGCTCTAGTCAACCATTAAATGACCTGATGGCCTCAGGTAACCACTCTGGACCTCAGTTTCTATCTGGAAAGGAGATAATTAGATAATTACTTTTAAAAAATAAACTCATTTTTTTTATCTGACTTTAAAAATAAAACATGATCATTACAAAATTTTGAAAACTAGAGAAAAGTTGACAGAAAATTATTTACCCATCATTCCACCTCTCAGGAATATTTTCTTTGAAAGAATTCTTTTTTTTTTAATTCTTCTAATGAGAACTCTTAGGAACTACTGTCTTTTTAAAAATATATATTTTATTGATTTTTTTACAGAAAGGGAGAGGGATAGAGAGCAGAAACATCGATGAGAGAGAAACACCGATCAGCCGCCTCCTGCACACCCCCCACTGGGGATGTGCCCGCAACCAGCGTACTTGCCCTTGACTGGAATCGAACCCGGGACCTTTCAGTCCACAAGCAGACACTCTATCCCCTGAGCCAAACCAGTTTCGGCAGGAACTACTGTCTTAACTTTCATACACTAGTGTTAACTGCTGTCACTCCGTTGTACACTGCCTGCCCAGTACTTATCTTACAGCTGGAAATTTGTACCTTTTGACCAACTCAATCCCCATCTCCCACTCTGGCAGCCACAAATCTAATCTTTTTCTTTTTGATTCTTGACTCCACTGATAAGTGAGAACATTCTGTATTTAGACACTAGCTATGCAGAAGGACTATGACCCTAAGATTTCTGTGATTATTCTATGCTGTCTATACGTGCAGCCCAATATAAACTGCTTGTACACCACAAGGAGGAAACGTGACTGCTGGACCTTATGTAACAGAGGAGACTAACTGTAAACAGGTCTTTCTTTGTCAAGGAACAGAAATTGGTTACCAACAAGTGCTTTTAAGTTCAGAGCAGGAGTCTGGGGGAAAAAATAGGAAGTTACAGAATGTAGTAGAGAAAATGAGGAAATGAAAATTTATAGCCTCAGCATGAAGTTTATTTAGATAATTGGACTATTTTTCCTCAAACTGTGAGGAAACAAAGGACAAATCTACTGGGAAAAATTGATTTCTGATCATAGGAAGACCTGGAGTGTGGACCAGCAAGTGAAGTGGAAGTGGGGTCTGGTTGTATTTTTAATAATAGTAGAAAGCATTTTGCAAAGCCAACATACATTTAGATAGATTGGGACCATGTAAAAACACCATAAGAAGACAATCCTAAAAACCAAATAAGAATAATAAGGAAAAGGTTAAATCTGTGATGGTAATAGTCCTCTGATAAAGACTTGGGTCGGAGCCCTTTCTTTGGGAGGCAATTACAGAAAGCCAGGTGAGGAGGTGGGGAGGGTGAGACAGGGGAGAAGAGAGAAAAGCTTTCAGGCCTGGTTTTCTGTTGTAGGCAACTGAGACTTGGTTCTGCTGGTGACTCCAGCAGAAGAAATGCCAAGCTGAGCCCAGTCCCAACTGTGGAATTCTGAGGACAAAAAATGGTTGTAGGTTTAGGTCACTGAATTTTGGGGTGGTTTCTTTACAAAGAAATAGGTAACTGACACAGTGGGGAAGATAAATGGGACAAGCAAAGTGGTCCCCAAAGATGTTCCTTTATTTTTTTAAAAAAAGTATTTTTATTGATTTCAAAGAGAAAGGGAGAGAGAGAGAGCTAGAAACATCAATGATGAGAGAGAATTATTGATTGGCTGCTTCCTGCACACCCCTCCTGGGGATCAAGCCCGCAACCTGGGCATGTGCCTGACTGGAAATCAAACAGTGACCTCCTTGTTCATAGGTCAACACTCAATCACTGAGCCACGTCAGCTAGGTGAGATGTCTATTTCTTACTTCCTGGACTCTGTAAGTATCTTATATTACATGATAAAAAGGGGCTTTGCAAGTGAAATTAAGGTTAAGAACCTTAAAATAGGGAGATTATCCTGGATTATCTGGGCCCAATCTAATTACATAAGCCTTCATAAGCAGAAAACTTTCTCCAGCTGGGCCTGCTTTGTGCTGGAGGGGGCCACTTGGAAAGCATGAGAAGTAATGCAGGAAGTCTCAAAGTACTGGCCCTTGGTGGGCAACCAGAAAATAACCCGGAGACCTCAGTCCTACAACCACAGGAAACTGAATTCAGCCAACAACCTAGATGGCCCTCCAGAAAGGAGCAAAGCATTGCCGTCTGTCACCTTGACTACAACCTCAGGAGCACTCAGCTCAATCAGCTGTACCTGGACTTCTGACCTACAGAACTGTGAGATAATAAAAGGCTGTTGTTTTAAGCTACTATGTGATAATTTGTTACAGCAGCAATAAAAAAACACGACACTGACTTGTAAACTGACCCCTACAAGGCAATGTGAGCCGATGTGATCGTCAAGGAGTGGGCCCAGCCATGAGGAGAGGATGAACGTGGAAAAGACCTTCCCAGAGAAGAAGGAGTTTGAGCTGGGTTTTGAAGGAAGCAGTGTCTTAGGTCAGATTCCCCCCAGAAGAAAACCCCAAGTTGTTGTTTTAGTGATAATCCCAGGAAATACCAGTAGAGAAGTGAGAAAGTGAGACAGGGAAAGGAAAGAAGTCAACATAAATGAATTATCAAGCAAGTTAACCATTATAAACAAATGGAGCTTAATCCTGCTGAGGGATGCTGGGAAACAGTGCAGACCATTCCTTAGAACTATCATATTCAAGGGACAAGAGTACAGGGGGATGACCACTCCCATCATCATTGGTTGAAAGTATCTCCTGGGGCATTACTTTTCTGGCACTTCTGGCCCATCACATGTGCAGAGCAGGCACCAGCCCTTCAGAAAGCTCTCAGGCAAAAAGTTGCAGGTGCTGGCAGTTGGCAGTCTGGCTGACATGAACTAAACTGGTGGGGCCCAACAGGATATGAGTGGAACACCTATAGCACCTGCTGTAAGCGGTGAGGGTTTACCAGGCAGCAGAAAACAGGTGTGCACACAGAGACACAAAAAACACAAAAAGAATGTTGTGAAGGGGTTAGTGGAGTCTGGTCTGCAGTCAGACCAACAGGGGTTTGAATCCTGATTCTACCTCCTCACTAGCTGTGTCACCTTGGGCAAGTAACGTCACTGATCTTTGTGTTATCTGTACAGCAGGGATTATATGTACCTTCCTCACTGGGTTGTCACAGGATTAAATTAGATAATGTTTTAAAAGGTGTTGGTGGACCTTTACCTAACACCAATACAAAAATTAACTCAAAATGAGTAGAAGATCTAAACCTAAGAGCTAAAACTATAACACTCTTCAAAGAAAACAGAGCAAAAGCTTCACGACACTAGATTTGAGAATTATTTCTTCAAAGTGACACCAAAGCCATAGAAAATAAAAGCAAAAAATAGACATATTGAACTCTTTTTTTTAAAAAAATCAATAAAAATATTAAGGAAAAAAAAGCTATGAGGTGAATGCTGGCGATGGTTGCACAATAATATGAATGTACTTAATACCACTAAACTGAGCTTTTGTGAGACAGAGCCAGGCTTCTTTGGAAACAGATCTCTATCTGTGGGGGGATGCATGTATGGGTGGAAAAAGTCCCCCAGGGTTTCTGATAGTGCCGTACTCTCATCACCCTCAGTTGGTTTTCCTTCTCTCTATCTCGTTAAACACTGGGAAACAAAAATATTGATATCCAATACTCTAAGGTCTAGGAGCTCAAGAGAAGATGGTCATCATTTTCCACCCAAGTCCACATATACTTCTAGAAGAGCATGACTTGTTTTAAAGGGTTAACAAAGAAAAAAGAAGAGAAGGTGGTCATCACGTGCTCTTTCTGTAAAAGTAGAATTTGAGCAGCGTTTAAATACGTGATTTAAATAAGTGATTATATTCGTGGTGAATCTGTTGGCATGGGTATAAATTCCAGTTAGATTAAACAGGGAAGAAGTTCACAGCCAAACTTACGAGGCTGAAATGCCCAGCTGTTCCTGAAATCCTTTTCCTCTTTCTCCTGGGACCTATAAACCACATTTCCCAGCTGCCTTGAGTTGGACTGTGTTCCTGTTAATGAAAGGTTAGTGGATGGGAAGTGTGTCACTTCCAGGTGAGGCCTTTGAAAACTCCCCACTTCCAAATCCAGTAACATCTAATTCGTGCTGCCCCCCCTCCTGGTTCGAGTTCTGTCTCCCTCTTGCACTTATGAGGGCCCTGATTACAGTGGGCCCACCAGATACTCTAGGATAATCTCTCACGTCAAGGTCAGCTGACTGACAATTTTAATTCCTTCTGAAAACTTAATTCCCCTTTGCCATGAAATGCGACATATTTTACAGGTTCTGGGGATGTGGCATCCTTGGGGGGGGGGTATTATTTAGCATACCGCATAGAACAAACACAATTATAATGAGACTAGTAGCCCTGCGCATGAATCCATGTGCCAGCAGCTCTCTGTTGGGCCTGGCCACTCTGTGCCCGCTGCCCAGAGGCTCGCTGTGGCCCAGAGGCCTATCTGAGAACAGGAGTGGAATGCTTGCCACTTTGCCACGGTGATGAAACAAGCATTCTGCCAGGCCGCTCATGCTGCCCTCTCTCAGGGGACACCTGCCCTGGGACTGGGGGACTCCGGCAGGGCTGAGAGGACTAGGCGCCGCCATCTTGTGGCTATGGGCATCACCGTATAGTGACAGAGTGATGGTTAATTTGCATATTACCCTTTTGTTAGATAGGATGAGGAGAAAAGTGTTTCCACAAAGGAAGTCATACTGGGCAGACAAAAAACATGTCCTCTATAATAATTTAAGATTTAAGGGGGTGCATGTATCCATTTAAGTGCCTTTTATTTATATTTTAGTAAGCATCTGTAGCATACATTTGTTATATGTTATATCACATCCTCTCAACTCACCTGACTTGAGTGCATCATTGGTGGAAAGTCAGTTCACACAATTTACCAGCATCCTTCATAAAGCACACATGGAAACAGCTCTCTGCTTTCTCTAAGGCAGCAGAAGATGCCTTAACCAAATTCAGGTAACTTGAAAGTACAATGGGCCTTGTCTGGTAGCTCAGTTGGTTAAAGCATTGTCCCTATATGTCAAGGTTATAGGTTTGATCCCCTGTCAGGGCACATACAAGAATCAATCAATGAATGAATAAGTGAATGGAACAACAAATTGATGTTTCACTCTCTTTCAAAACAATAAATAAAAAAGATTAAAAATAAACACTTATTCTTAACACTAGATGCCCAGTGCATGAATTCATGCATGGGTGGGGTCTGGCTGAGGGCTGGAGAGGGACCCCAGGGCAGTTGTCAGGCTGGCCTTGCCCCTTGGTCGAATTCGGCAGAACTTCTGGTTGAGGGGACAATTTGCATATTACCCTTTTATTATATAGGATTTCCTTTATAAACAAACAGAAAAAGAAAGGAAGGAAGGAAAGAAGGAAGGAAAGAAGAAAGGAAGGAAGGAAGGAAGGAAGGAAGGAAGGAAGAAAGAAAGAAAGAAAGAAAGAAAGAAAGAAAGAAAGAAAGAAAGAGCAAGGGAGTTAACACCCATAGGGAGCCATATTCATCTAATGAGGGATGGGATCAGTGGTAAAATGCCCCAACCACCATCCTCTGGCGGAACACTTCTGATGTGCTTTCTCCATGGTTCTTCAGACTGTCCCAGCAGAATTGAGCCTCAGTTGCCCGCAGTGGTAACCAGCTCATAGCATATCAGTGTTGTCTTTTCTCTCCCATTCCCTCCCTTCTGCCTTCTGGGATCACCTACCAAATATACTACCTGCACCCATGTCCTTCTCTCAGATTTTGCTTTTGAGGGAACCCAACTAAAACAGCACTTACCACTGATATTTTATGGCGAGTTAATGCTGCAGGTCTCTGCAGAGTAGACCTCTCCCAGTACAAACCAGTACACCTTGTTCACAGGCATCTGCGCTGATTGGCTGGCATCCATTTGGTTGGTTGGTGCTCATGCCACACAGGTCATTTGCCACTAACGAAGTATGTCAGCACCGAACATAAATGGCATGTTCTTCTTGCTTGGTTGCAAGGTTCTAGCTCAAGATATGTGGGAGAGAATATAAATATCTTAAGATGCAATCCCAGAGGGCCATGTGCTTAAAAGGTCTGAGTACCTAAAATGAAGAAAAAAAGGTTATTTGAGGTTGTTCTTCTTTTTTTTTTTCTTTTCTTCAGGCTGAGGTCAGGGTTGTTTATTTGAATTCTGGCAATAACCCTGGGAATTCATTTAGGTGCCAAGGGAAACATGAGAACAGTGGACTCCAGAAAGAATGTGCTCCAAGGCACACAGGACAGCAGGCATGAACCCAAAGGAAGACACCAGGGCCTTGTTGTAGTCACAACAAATGTCTGGTGACTTTTCAAAGGGGTCATACATGGTTTGTCAGCCAATACGGACATTATTTAATCTATGTATTAGAGGGAGATCAGCTAGAAGGCGAAGGAACAAACATCAAGCAGACTTTTATCACCTCTCTGTGGTATGCAGCCATTCTCTCATAAAATCCTGCCCTCTCCCCCAGGTGCTGAGAATGGGTCTGGCACCCCTAGCACAGACTCCTTCCACGTGTCAGCAATGGGGGAAGTTGGGCCATGATGCTGTCACTCTATAGACCTTAACTGATCCCACATGAGCCCTGGCACTGGGGTGGCCCTTCAGAGTAGTCCTGAATTGAAGCAAACAGACTTTGGATACAGGCTGCCTCCAGGAAGGGCATGTGGCCTCGGTGAAGGCAGCCACCAGAGGCCAACCCTCCTGGCAGCTGAGGGGATGAGTGCCTTGGTCTTGAAGAGGGGAATCTGACAAGATGCCAGAGCAGCCATTTCACCCTTGTACTACTGCCCCCACCCTTGGTCTCTCAAAGGCACTCACATCCTGCAACCATCTTTGTGTGACCCCAGACTTCCCTGGAAATAGAAAATGTTGTGTTGACCTTATACACACTGGGCTTGCTTCCCTGGGCATTATGTGCTGAGCCTTTAAGGCAAAAACACTGACCATAAACTAAAAATGGAACTCCCATTTGACCCAGTGATCCCATTTCTAGGACTATATCCCAAGAAACTAGAAACGCCAATCAGAAAGGATGTATGCACCCCTATGCTCATAGCAGCACAGTTTACCATAGCTACAGGTAAGATGTGGAAACAGTCTAAGTGCCCATCAGCAGATGAGTGGATTAAAAAACAGTGATACATCTACACAATGGAATACTCTGCTGCTGTAAAAAGGAAGGAACTCCTACCATTTGCAACAGCATGGATGGACCTGGAGAGCATTATGTTAAGCGAAATAAGTCAGTTGGAGAAAAAAAAATATTACATGATCTCACTTATTTGTGGAATATAATGAATCACATAAACTGATGGACAAAAACTGATTCAGAGACAAAGAAGCATCGATCAGACCATCAAACTGTAGGTGTTTCTTTCTTTCTGCATCCAGCATGGAAAGAGAGCAGGTCTGGTTACCCAGTAGAGGAGCTGGGGATTGGTAAATAAAAGAAAGAGACCAGACACGAAGATAGAAGGAAAAAGCTGGGAGCTGGGTGGGATGCCGTCCTCTCTGATGGAGGGACAGGGACCCAGAGCCAAGGCAGAGTGTTTATTTATATTCCCCAAATATCAGGGGGTTTCACCAAAAACTTAGGATCAAAGGAGCTTATTTGCATTCTTGAGTAGGCCTGAGCATTCTTGGTGCTTGCCTGGATTTACACGTCAAAGTCACACTCCCCAACACCAGGGCTGAAATGAAGGCCAAGCTGATAACACTCTTGCCTTTTTAGCAAAGCATGTTCCCAGGGCGTGGCTTTGCCTGTTGCCTTGAATTCAGCTGACAATAATTAAAGAAATGCCCATGTGCCTTCCCAGGCGCTATCTACATCAATCTTCAGGGGGAAGGCAAGAAAGGGTTGGGGGAAAGAGGAGAGATCAACCAAAACACTTGTATGCATTCATATAAGCATAACCAATAGACAGACACTAGGAGGGGTGAGGATATAAGAAGGGAGGTGGGGCGAGGGGTGGCGGTCACTGGGGCCTAAGGTCACATATGTAACACAATAATCAATAAAAAAATATATAGAGAGAAAATAAAACTACAATGAGGGAATTTTAAAAACCCAAACAAACAAACAAACAAAAAAACACTGACCATAAAACTCTTAATTAAGCCTGGGCTGGTGTAGTTCAGTGGATAGAGCATCGGCCCATGCACCAAAGGGTCATGGGTTTGATTCCCAGTCAAGGGCACATACCTAGGTTGCAGGTGTGTTCCAGAAGCAATCAATTGATGTCTCTTTCACATGGATGTTTCTCATTTGCTCTCTCATTGCTCTCCCTCCCTCCTTTCCTCCTTTATACTCTCTGAAAGATCAATGGAAAAAAACATCCTCAGGTGAGGATTAACAATAAATAAATACATAAACAAATAAGAAGTTCATGTATAAACTTCAGACTGGTATGAAGTCTGGCAATTATGTTATCCTGTTTGTCCCTAAGAAATAGTTGTATTAGACCAGATGTTCTGTCTTGGCAATGTCCCTGGGTATCAGTCCCACAGATACCGCAGACACCCACAGCTTAGTTGCCAGAGTCCCCAACCACATACTTCTTTTTAATCCACGGCATCAGATCCTGGCATGACCCACTAGCTAGAAAAAGTTGTAGAGGAGCCAGAGAATGGGAGACATGCCCCTGCTAATGTGAATGCATACAAGGGAAACCGGGAGGAGGAGGCTGACCACTGGCAGAGGAAGAGGAAGAAGGTGATGGTGAGGGAGAGGATGGAGATAAAGGTGAGGAGGCTGAAACAGCTACAGGCAAATAGGATGATGTTATTTTCACTGCTGAGAATGACTTGGCAGCAGAAAAGGAGAAGTTAAACAGGAAAGAGAGAGAGAGAGAGAGAGAGAGAGAGAGAGAGAGAGAGAGAGAGAGAGAGACCACTTTGACCTACCTACTACCTATTCACCTTCTACTTGCTTCTCAGAATCTAAAGGTAGTCATCTTGGTGTGGATTCCCTCCTATCTGCCCACTGTGGGCAGGGCCACCACAGGTGACACTCACTCTCTACCACCTAGCCAAAACCACAATGTGAATTTGAACCAAACCTGCTTTTTTCAAGGGCCTGCTATTGCCAAAACCGGTTTGGCTCAGTGGATAGAGCGTTGGCCTATGGACTGAAAGGTTCCAGGTTTGATTCTGGTCAAGTGCATGTACCTTGGTTGCGGGTACATCCCCAGTAGGGGGTGTGCAGAAGGCAGCTGATCAATGTCTCTCTCTCTCATCAATGTTTCTAACTCTCTCTTCCTCTCTGTAAAAAATCAATTAAAAAAAATTTAAAGGGGCCTTCTATTTTCTCCCTTTGAAAAAGATGTAAGGGTTTTTCCAGTATTTGTTTTGTTAATCCTCACCCAAGAATATTTTTCCATTGATTTTTTTTAAGAGTGAGTGGAAGAGGGAGAGACACAGAGAGAGAAACACCGATGTGAGAAAGAAACATCAATCGGTTGCCTCCTGCTTAGCCCCAACCAGGGTTGGGGATTGAGCCTGCAATGTGCCCTTGACCAGAATCAAATTCGGGACCCTTCAGTCCATGGGCTGATGCTCTATCCATTGAGCCAAACTGGCTAGAGCTTTCCTGGTATTTTTTTACACTCTGTGTTTTTGATAGTCTTGTTTAATGATTTCGGGTGACCAAACATGCCTTCAGAGCATTCTCTCTCCTACTTCTGACTTTACGTGTGTTGTAACCATGTTCATTATAATCTCAAAAAAAAAAAAAAAAAGGAAAGAATCTTATAAAAATAAAAGCAAAAACAACAACAAATCTTTTTCTAAGCATTCATTAACTTGGTGTGTATACATTGTGGGGATCCACTTGGAATGCCTGGATTAGCATAAGGATGATTTTAAGCTGAAGACATTTGAGATTCAACAGATACAGAAAAAAGCCTCCCCAAGTTTTCCTTATCTGAATAAAAGCAGCAACTTCTGAGACCTTGAATACATCTTTGCTGTTTTAAATTTTATCGAAGCCTCCTGATTCATTAATGCTCAGTCAACAATTCATTTGTCCTCACAACTCTGTAATGTATGTAGGGGCAAAAATAGAGAGGTAAAGTAACTCATCCAAGGCCACCCAGCCAGGAGGCATCTGTATAGCTGAGAAATTCTAACTTTATTTAGGAGCAGCTTAGAATTAGTTTCAATGATGTCAGAGGCCTGGATTCTAACATTCAAGAAGCCTCTTCTCTTTTCATTGTGATCTTCCCAAATCACAGATGAGCAATCCTTTCTGTAGCTCCAGTTTAAAAAACAAAACACATTTTCTAACTCTGGATTTAAAAAGAAAGCACGTGTTCTCTTTCCCTTTCAATTCCAGGTTAATCCCTAGCTCTGTAGAATTTTCTCACTTTCAGATATCTTCATTCCTTGTTTTGTTTTTCTGTCTTTGTTTCTTTGTTATACGTGTATCTCTTGCTCTAAGAGAGTTTTTGAGAGCAGGATGCCTGCAGTGTAAACCAGGACACAGCTGCAATGTCATCAGCTGGTTGGAGTTGAATTATTTTGAGCAGGTTGTAAACTGAACTGCATAAAGGTGTGGACATTGCTATATTTTTATTTAATGTCACCAGCAAAGCACAGGAGCCCAGTTGGCATGGCTCAGAGGTTGAGCGTCGACCTGTGGGCCAGGGGGTCACAGTTTGATTAGTTGTAGGCTGGATCCCAATGTGGGGCGTGCAGGAGGCAGCCAATCAATGATTCTTTCTCATCATTGGTGTTTCTATCTCTCTCCCTTCCTCTCTGAAATCAATAAAAAATATATTTTCTGAAAAGCACAAGAAATAAATCTTGTTGAGTTGCACTGCAATGACTAAGCATGTGGGGAATGAAATCACCAAAGTAGGGCTGGCTGTGGAGAGGCCGGGAGAAGCGGTGTTAGGGCTCACGTAGGGTAGGGCTCAGGTTTCACAGCGCTACCTTCATTGACATTCAACAAGTGATCGCTGAGCTCACTCAGGCTCTGCACTGGGTGTTCAGCTACAACCTGGACTGATTTAACAAAGATAAAGTATGAGCCTTATTCACTCAGGTATGACTGTATCAAGTCAGTCAACTGGTCATTCCATTCAGTAAGCACGAAATGCCTTCTTTGTATCTGTGGAAGCACCCGGGATTTGGAGAAACAAAAGTCAATAATACTGAGGGCTGCCGAAACCGGTTTGGCTCAGTGGTAGAGCGTCGGTCTGCGGACTGAAAGGTCCCAGGTTCGATTCCGGTGAAGGGCATGTACATTGGTTGCGGGCACATCTCCAGTAGGGGGTGTGCAAGAGGCAGCTGGTCAATGTTTCTCTCTCATCGACGTTTCTAGCTCTCTATCTCTCTCCCTTCTTCTCTGTAAAATATCAATAAAAATATATATTTTTTTAATAATACTGAGGGCTTTATGCCAAAAAAGAAAAGAAAAAAAGAAGAGGAAGAGGAGGGAAGGAAAGAGAAGAAGGAGAAGAAGAAGAAGAAGAAGAAGAAGAAGAAGAAGAAGAAGAAGAAGAAGAAGAAGAAGGAAGGAAGGTAAAGTAGCAGGTAGGAAGCCAATGCAATAATCCACATAAGAAATATCAAGAGCCTGAATCTTTTACAAGATCTGGGGAAGATTCAAAGTTGAATAAACCTTTATTCCCTTCTTTACAATGTTGACAACCTGTAGCTAGAAGACTTGGATAAGTGGCTGTGGGCACGTGGGTCGCCTCATATGCTCAGAGTGAAAAGGCAAAGGGCAGAAAAGATTGTGAAGCCACCTGTCCCAACACTGTGGAGGGATGCTCTGGAAGGCTTGGGAGCTGGAGAATTCTACTCCCTTATGTTGCAGAGCTGCAAGACTAACTCACTCTTTTCTTTAAGCAGTTACTCCCAATCAGGTGATAGTTGCCAGGAATCAACTTAGTAGATTGAAAAAGGAAATGTGCAATCATTTTAAACTATAACAGGTACAAATTTGGGGTTCGCTGGCAACTTTGGTGCATTGGTTGATACATACCTGCCTTTCCCCAAAACAGAGGGGTCTTTTTGGCTTTTCTACCCTTATCTGTAGGCGCCCTTTTGACAGTCTGTCCCAGTGATGGAGCAGATGAATCAACAGGCCTACTGTACGCAAACCAATTATTCGATTCTGTATTAGCAAAAGAACTCAAGTCATTCAAGGTTAGCTTAAAATAGAACACCCTAGTAATGTGATCAGCATGGAACAAAGGCTCTGCATCAGAGAGGGGAGGACAGAGAGAAGAAGATACCATTGGCTGGCAAAGCTGCAGAGACTTCCAGGAATAAGCAAGCAGCTGGCTCAGAATGCCACTGAGAGCTGGTGTCAGCTCTCCCCAAAGGGCCAGCATGGCCTGTGACTTCTCTCCAGCATTCCACACAGCTATCTCCTTTGTTACTTGTCTATACAAATAGTGGTGGTAACAGCAAAAAAATGTTTTCAACTGCTTGCATGTTATGGTCCTTCTCTTTTCTAGAGACATACGGGTATGGGTTTTTTTTTATGAAGCCTAGCAAAATAACTATGGGCCCAATGCAGAGATAAAAATACAGGAACCCTATAACAGTACACACACGGCATTTCTTTTTCTCTGATCTCCCCTCTTCTGGAAGTGGGCAGGGTTAGCTCACAAACATAGCTACCAAGTAGTATATACTATCCCCCCTAACTCCACCCTCATTGTGGTTTCCTGGGCTTTAATCTGCTCCAAAGCCTTTGATGCTTTGAAACTACTTCTGTTCCCTCTGTGGCTGCCACTATTGTTGCCATGACTAACACTAAGATCAAGTGATACCTGGACCACATTATACTTAAGGGAATTTCCTTCCTGCCCCAGGCAGGCCAAGGGCACTAGAGCCATTGAAGTTGCTGGTGCATTCATTCCCTTGGTGAAGAATTGATTTATGAGCCCAGGTTGCCAATGAAGCAGGGAAACTTCCTTGCCCTCACCTTTGTCTTACACTCTATTACACTTATTCAAAAGAAGTTTACAAATGGAAATCACAATGAGACACCCTGTCTACCTATTAGGCTGGCAAGATCAAATGTCTGATAAATGACAGAGAAACAGACTTTGCAGGTGGAATGCAAATTGTTATAATTCTTTAGGAGAACAATTTGGTCATATCTATCACAATTAACATGCCCATCCCATTCGATTGAGTAAATATATCCCTAGTTGATGCTTCAACATGTACAAAATGGCATTTTTCTGAGGATAGTCAATGCAGGAGTGTTTTCTGTAAGATGAGAAGTAATGGCACAGCAGACGCTGTAGAGACTTGCCTGATTCCCTGTGCTCACTGCAGGCAAGATGAAAAGTTCTGTATGTACTGGCACAACTTCCCACCTCCAGCCACCGCAATGCCCTCAAGGGTCACACTCAGTTACTGAGAACAATATATAGTGAGTACCTTAGCCTCCTTGGGCTGTCAAAACAAAACATCAGCCAAGACCGGTTTGGCTCAGTGGATGGAGCATCAGTCTGCGGACTGAAAGCTCCCAGGTTCAATTCTGGTCAAGGACATGTACATTGGTTGCAGACACATCCCCGGTGGGGGGTGTGCAGGAGGCAACTGGTAGATGTTTCTCTTTCATCGATGTTTCTCCCATGTTTCCCCAAAAATAAAACATCCTCTGAAAATAAGACCTACTTACAGGTTTCCTTCTGAGCGAAATATAAGGCATCCCCCTGAAAATAAGGCCCCAAGAATTCACAGTTTGTCTGGTTTGTGTTGACAACTACCGTACTACCGTACGGTATACCGGTAATAAATTTCCTTTATTTTCATTTAACAATAAATGTGTACCGTATTCTTCTTCATGGAAAAATAAGACATCCCCTGAAAATAAGACCTAGTGCATCTTTGGGAGCAAACATTAATATAAGACACTGTCTTATTTTCGGGGAAACAGGGTAGCTCTCTTCCTCTCCCTTCCTCTCTGTAAAAAATCAATAAAACATATTTTTTTTTAAAAATCACAGAATGTATAGCTTAAAAAACAAACAAACACAAAACAGGAATTAATTTTCTCACAATTCTGCATGCTAAAGACCAAGAGCAAGGTTCTGGATGATTCAGTTTTTGGTTAGGGCTCTCTTTCTGACTTGCAGATGGCTGCCTTTCCCGTATGTCCTCATGTGGCCTTTCTGAGGAAGTATGTACCAGAAGGAGAAGGAGAGAGAGTGTGATAGTGAGCTCTGATGTCTCTGCCTATGACACTAATCCTATCAAGTCAGGGCCCCATCCTTATGACCTCACCTAGCCTTAATTACTGCCTGAAAGGCCCCATCTCCAAATACAGTCACACTCAGAATTTGGGCTTCAACATATGAGTTGGGGCGAACAAGGGCAAGGGCACAGACATTCAGTCTACAACAGTGCACAAACCCCCCAGCTTCCCCATCCTTCAGAGTGATGTTTCTGAGACAGTTTCTACACAGTTTCTCAGAGGGTGTCCAGTGTGATTGAGCCCAAGTTGCCCTAAATTTTGGCTTGCTTATTAATAATCTATCTCATCATGGCTTTTCTCCATCCCCTCTCACGGGCTTCCTGGAGCCACCTCCCAAATATATGACCTGCACCCAAGACTTTGTTTCAGGGTCTGCTTTGGGAGAACTCAAACTGAAACAATGTTCTGAGTAATCAGTGATTTGAACCTAAACTTATGCCCTCAGGTATTCACACCTGCAGGTTGTCCTTTATTCCTAACAACTAGGGTAGCAGTTGTTGTGTTCTGGTCCCAGTTGTGCAGCATGTGGTAGACTAGAGCTGGAGAGATCCTGGGAATTAGCCTGTCCTGGGGAGGAGGCGAGGCAGGGAACAGAGGACAGACCCCTACCTGCAAGTCCCAGGAGTCCAAGAGGGAACACCATGTTCACCAAGCACATCAGAAACAACAGGCGAGACTCCAGTCTCCCGTGGAACTCAGAGTGTCCTTAGAGGTGAGTTGAATACAGTTGCTTTAAAGCCTTTGACACAAGGCAGAATTTGACATTTCAAAGTACGTTCTCCCTGGTAAATTGTTGGAAAACTAGTTTTTGAGAGTTACAACCAAGGCTATTATAATTTTTTAACATCGTTGATTAATTGTTCCTGTTCTTACATTTTATATAAGTGAAATAATTCTGTATATCATCATCTTGTACCTGGCTTTTTTTTTTGCTTTTTTTTTTTTTTTTTTTTTTTGCTCAATATGATGCTTGTAAGATATACCCATGTTAGTGCAGGCCTATGCATTGTAGGATGTTTAGCAACGCCCCATCCAGTTGTAATAACCAAAAATGTCTCCAGAACTCTAGACTTTTTAATTGTCCCCCAGGAGCAAAGCCACCTCTGGTTAAGAGCCACTGCATTCATTTATTTAAGAAGCATTTAAAGAGCATTCATCCTGTGCAGATAATGTGCCTTGGGGCATGTGAGATCCATGTGCCAATGGGATGTGGAACTTGCTTTTTCAAACTTGCTAGTCTCGTGAGGGAGGCCAACACTAAGCATGCAATTACATAATAGCTCACTCTTTTGGGAAAGTTATATTGCACAGAATATCTGAATGGTCTTTTCAAGCAACTGCCAGTTCTAGAATAAAACCCACAGACATGGAAATACCAGGCTGTCAGGAGAATTATTTTTATTAGACTTTGACATTTTTTAAAGTTTAGATTTTCTTGTTCTTTGAATCTCCAAATTTGACACGCTGAGAAACTGACATTTAAATAACATTCGTAAAAATCAGCATTTTATTGGTAGGGTAAAATGGCTGTACTTTCTTTGCCACTCTTATAATCTCAGCGGCTTGTATGGCTCAGTGGTTGAGTGTTGACCCATGAACCAAGAGATCACGGTTCGATTCCCAGTCAGGGCACATACCCAGGTTGTGGGCTTGATCCCCGGCAGGAGGCAGCTGATTGATGCCACCCCCCTTTCTCCCTCTCTTTAAAAGTTAATAAAAAATATTTATTTTTTTTTTAAGAAAAAGAAGTTGAGTCTCATTGCTTCTTCTAGATAATGAAATGACCTTGAGTATGGCTTGATCAATAGAATGCAGAAAAAGTGATGCTGTGTGGTTTCCAAGCCCGAGTCATAAAGAGATTTAACGTCTGAGAACAGGCTCATGGGAGTCCTGAGCCACTATATACGCCACCCCGTTGGAAAGAGAGGGACTACGGACAGGCCCTGGATGAGAAGCTACCTTGTGGAGATAAAGGCCACGAGGAAGAGCCCTGAGATGCCAAATATGTCACTAAAGAAGCCAGCTTGGATGTTCCAGATAATTGAGCCTTCAGATGACTCTGCATAATCACCTGGGAGTCCCCGAAGGAAACCAGCAGAAGAACCACTCAGCTTATCCAGGTCAACCAGCAGATTCATGAGAGATAATAAAATGGTTATTTTCAGCAGCTAATTTTGGGATGATTTGTTTTTATAACGATAACCAAAATAGAGTATGCTCTACTGAACATAAGAATAGAAATAGCATTGATCTGTTTATTTATTTATTTATTTTTATTGATTTTTTTTACAGAGAGGAAGAGAGAGGGATAGAGAGTTAGAAACATCTATGAGAGAGAATCATCGATCAGCTGCCTCTTGCACACCTCCTACCGGGGATGTGCCCGCAACCAATGTACATGCCCTTGACCGGAATCGAACCTGGGACCTTTCAGTCTGCAGGCTGACACTCTATCCACTGAGCCAAACCGGTTTTGGCACTGATCTGTTTCTTGTATAAATAATAGTTATGTGTACAAATATTAATCAGGATTATTTTGGGAGCTAGTGATAGAAAGCTAACTCAAACTGCTTGGAGAAAGTTTGGACATTTTTGGCTCATGAAACCCTAGGAAAAGTTAACCATGGGAGAATCAGGGATGGGCCTCCACAGTTTTGCTTGTACCAATCATAGCTGACTGTATCCAAGTTGCACTCATCAGATTCTCTTTCTCTGGAATTTTGTATTAGAATAGAGAGGATGTTAAACAGAATGGTCATAGTATATCACATGCACAGGAGAAGCCCAGAAAGCCAGTCTGAGGAACTGGGTGGGAGGGTGGAGAGCGAGACAGAGAGACACACAGAGAGAGGCAGAGGAGAGGAGGCTGGGCCACAGAACCGGAGAAGAGAGATGGCTTCCTGTTCCAGGCTCCCTCCCTTCCTAAAACCCTTCTACATCTGGCTCCTGGTCTGTGAAATATGCCAATATCGGTTTAAATTGGGTATACATTTCCTCTAATCTCTCAAGCTAGCTCAAGCAGCTTCGATAACATACTATTAAAGAGTCAGTTCATCCAGAAAAGCATAATAAAATTACACTCACACTCTCAAAAAGTTCTGCTTCACTACACCCCCTGTGAGAATTTCCTTCTCGCAGCCCTAAAAGCACACCGATGGCTTATTTCCCCACAGGTGAATGAGCATGTCTTCCACTACCCCGCAGCATTCACAGAACTTGGCCTGAAGACCTGGCTGTTACACAGAGCAACGTGTTTGTGGTCCAAGATAACCTGAAATGAACAATTTAGTCCCTAATTACTCTAGCTGGAGCAGTGCAAGCTCACCAAACTGCCCCAGATTTAGAGATATGTGGCCGGAGGAGGGAGTCAGAGGAAGCCAAATAGGCATGAGCAGGAACGGACTGTGACACCAATTCCGCAAGCTCCCCAGCTCCCGCCTGCTGCCTGCCAGGGTTCCGAATTCTCAGCTTCCCTGTCTGTACTCTTGGGCCACCAGAATGTGTGGGTGTTTACAGGCAGCTCCCCACGCGATGCTGTTACTAGGGAGCAGCAGGGCCCTGTCCAAAAGCATCCTCTTTCTACCAACCCTGTCAAAATTCATGAAATTCTCATTATAGAGTTGTGCTTTTTGGTTAACATATAATTTTCAGAATCTAATATTTTCTCCAACCTAATTCTGTTTATTGCTGGAATTTGAATTGTTCAGAGATCCTCACTTTCCTATCATGTAAAGTGTTAATTACATAGAATGGCTCCCAATGGTTTCTTGACCTGGCCCCTACTTGCCTCCCCAGGATTTGGTAAGTCTAGGATGAGACTCAGGAATTTGTATTTCTAATAAGCTCTCTGATAATGTTGATGCTGGTAGAAAGAGGATACTTTTGGTCAGAGTACTGCTGCTCCTCAATAACAGAGGCAGCAGGGATAGAATGAAGGAAGTACAGGTGAGAAAACCTCAAGAGAAAGAGCATTTAGGATTTGATGGCTGATTGGCTTAGTGAATGAATATGTGTCAGAAATTTTTTTGACTGAAGTAACAAAACAAAAAAATCACGATTTAGAGTGGCTTAAATAAACAGTTTATTTTTCTTCGATAACAAGAAGTTTAGACTGAAACAACTGCTGCCTTTGGTACAGTGATTCAGCAATATCAAAGTTGATGTGTCTCTCTGTGATTCTCTTGGCCTTTACTTAAAATTTGTGACCTCAGGTCACAAGATGATTTGTGCTTCTCCAGATACCTTGTTCAGGGACAGAAGGAAGAAACAAGAAGACAGGCTCTATTCCTTAAAAAAAAAAAAAAATAGCCGAAACTGATTTGGCTCAGTGGATAGAGCTTCGGCCTGCGGACTGAAAGGTCCCAGGTTCGATTCTGGACAAGGGCATGTACCTTGGTTGCGGGCACATCCCCAGTAGGGGGTGTGCAAGAGGCAGCTGATCGATGATTCTCTCACATTGATGTTTCTAACTCTCTATTCCTCTCTCTTCCTTTCTGTAAAAGATCAATAAAATTTTTTTTAAAAAAAACAAAAAACATGCAAACATTTTTGCAAAACCACTTACAGACTTCTACTTATTGGCCCAAACTCTGTCACATGGCTCCTTATACAAAGTTATGCGAGAAAGTACTTAGCATCAACTTCTCCATAGTAGAGAAAGAGGTTGGGAATTGGTATTGAGCCTTATCTGCAGGTGAGGAAGGAGCAAACTAGAATGACTCTGGCTCGAGTGAATGGGGACACTAGCACCATTCCCTAAGATAGAAAAGACATGAGCATAAACAAGTGTGAATTGAGAAGAACGTTGTGGTCAGTTGTCTATTGCAATAATACCATCCATCATTACATACATGACTCTCTGCTGTGTGACTCTGCTGCTTCCGCCATCAAGAAATAGAATTTAAAAAAAGAAAAAGAAATAGAATTAATTCCTTCACCCTTTGAACTGGCCTTGGGTCTGTGACTTCCTTTGGCCAGTGAGATATTAGCAAGGATATCATAGGGCAGAGCTCTAAAAGCCCGTACACGCTGAGGCTTGTTCTCTTTTGGCCAGAGTTGGAACACTGAAACAATGATGTGCGTAAGCGTGGTGAGCTGTACAAAGGAGTTCTGTAGTGCCCCAGCCAAGAGCCAGCACCACCCATTAGATATGGGAGTGAGGCCATTTTATTTTTATTGATTTTTTACAGAGAGGAAGAGAGAGGGATAGAAAGTTAGAAACATCGATGAGAGAGAATCATTGATCCTCTTGCACGCCCCCTATCGGGGATGTGCCCACAACCAAGGTACATGCCCTTGATCAGAATCGAACCTGGTCCCTTTCAGTCCAAAGGCCGATGCTCTATCCACTGAGCTAAACCGGTTTCAGCGTGGAAGGCCATTTTAAACCACTGAGCATCAGATGAGGCCCCCGGTGACTGCAGGTGCAGGAGCAGAACTGCCCAGCTGAGTCCAGCCCAAGTTGCTCCTCACTGAATTGTGAGCAAATCAACATCCTGGTGGAAATGTCCAGAAGCAAACTGAATTTTTTTTTTTTTAAATCTGAAGCTGGAGATAGAGATTTTGGAATTATTAGCACATAGGGAGTATTTGAAGTTGTGAAAAGGGACAAGATTGCCCTCAGGTAAGTTCAGGAACACCAATGAGAGGCAGAAAGTAAAATGAAAAGGAACAGGCATACAGCTCATCAGAGGCCACATGAGGAATTTGCAGAAGAAAAGTATCCACAGTGACATGTGATACGGAAGTGTTAGGAAAGATGGAGATGAAAAAAGAGAACATTGGGTTTGGCAATTAGTAGGTCATCAAGGATTTGGCCAGAGAGCAATTTGAGTAGACAATAGGGGCCACAGGTCAGGTTGCAATAGGATTGTAATGAGTTAAAGAGTAAGTGGAGGTAGGGAAGTAGAACATTTTACCTAGAAGTTTGGGTTATTAGGCAAACATTGAGAGGAGGGTGGTAGCTAAGTAAAAACACATGGCCAAAGAGGTGCTGAACCTTCTTTTTCCTATGTATGTATGTATGTATGTATGTATTGAATTGGGATAGAGAGATAGAAACATCAATGAGAGAGAAACATCCATCGACTGCCTCCTGCACACCCCACACTGAGGATCAAGCCTACAACCCAAGCATGTGCTCTGACTGGGAATCAAACTGGGGACCTCTTGGTTCCTGGGTTGACGCTCAACCACTGAACCACACCGACCTGGCCTTCTTTTTTTCTTTTAGGCGGGGGGGGGGGGGGGGGGGCTGGAAAATATTTAGAAAGTGTTGGTATAGAGCAGATATAGAAGTCATAATAATCATCGAGTCTTGGTTCCTGAGAAGCAGGATTTATCTTAACCAGGAGAAAAGGCACCATAAAGAAAAAATAGATAAAATTTAAAAAGCAAACAACAACAAAATTGAGTATAGGTGCTGTGGGGATAAATAATAGGGGGAAAAAGCCCTATAGATATGGAGATGGGAAGTTGATGTACCTGTGCTTGAAACTGTCCATCTCCTCTGGGGTGTCAGAGGTCAGGGAGGCAGGAGGACTGTGGCCATAGAATAATGGTGAAAGTTTGGAACAGCCTTTATGGGAGTGGAGGAGGGAGCTGACCAGGCACCAATGTGGATTAACTGGGGTGCTGAGGTTCACCTGAGGCTTGATGATCACTCATGTGGCCACTACCTGTGCAGTGTGTAGGAATTAGAAATGTGAAAACTGGCTCAATCCACGATTTTCTCCAAATTTCATTCCCTGCAACACAAACTCCTTTCTCAATTCTTCTGACTAAATGATAGGACAAAGACAGTAATTTGAACCCCCTTTATTCATTCTCCATAACTTTTAACTGGGCATGTGGCTTCCCTAAGCAAAGATTATATTTCCAAGTTTCCCTTGCAGTTAGATGTGGCAATGTGACTAAGTTCTGACCAATGGCATATGAGTGCCAGTAAATGTCCTTAAAGGACTGGGTACGGCCACCTTTCTCTGTTCCTGTTTCTCCCTGGCTGGAATGCAGATACGATGGCTTGAACCCAAGCAATTATTTCAGATCATGAGAAAAAAAGCCACACATTTAATTGTCAAAGCAGCAAGATCGAAAGTACCTTGGTTCCAGATGATCACGGAGCCAATATATCAACACTAGACCAGCTGCTTCTGGACTTAAGAAAAACCTTCTATTATGTTTAAATAACTTTTGTGTTATATCTAACTGAAGCTAATTCTAAAATTTCCATACCCAATGCTGTCTTTGAGAGCCTTCCCTGATTGATACACTGTCAATTCCAGATGCCTATATTTTCCTTAACTGCCTGTTTAAGCATTGTCTCATCTCTTTCTGAGCAACTATCTCATGGTTTGTCTGATATCAGCTCTGCTTCTTTATCTCTCTGACCAAAGGCTTATCATATTTGGGGTACTTCTGCTTATATTATACTTCTGCTTAAATCGCAGTAAAATTCTTCCTCAACTATTTTTTTAAAGTACTTTTTAAAAAAATCTTGGTTTCAGAGAGGAAGGGAGAGGGAAAGAGAGATAGAAACATCAATAATGATAGAGAATCATTGACTGGCTGCCTCCTTCACATCGCCCAGTGGGGATCAAGCCCACAACCCAGGCATGTGCTCTTGACTGGAATCGAACCCGGGACTCCTCAGTCAAAAGGTTGATGCTCTATCCACTAAGCAAAACCAGCTAGGGCACAACTATTTTTAATACTGCATTATTTTCACAGTGCTGTTAATAACTCTTCCATCATTATCTCATACATTTGTTTGGCATTGGTTGAATACCTTCTATGTACTTTGAAGTGATGGACACCATGGAGACACAAAAGTCAGTAAAACATGGGGTATTCCATAAAAAATTTGACAATTCTGTGGAAAAGAAGAATACAAAAGCAACTACAATAATAAAAATAGAAGTGAGGCAGCTAAATTTTGCATGTTTGGGGAAGTATGCAGTATTTAAATTCTTTTTCTTGCAGAGACTGGTTTGGCTCAGTGGATAGAGCACCAGCCTGTGGACTGAAAGGTCCCAGGTTCAATTCCGGTCAAGGGCATGTACCTTGGTTGCAGGGACATTCCCAGTAGGGGGTGTGCAAGAGGCAGCTGATCCATGATTCTCTCTCATTGATGTTTCTAACTCTCTATCCCTCTCTCTTCCTTTCTGTAAAAAAGTCAATAAAATATATTTTAAAAAAATAAAAATAATATATTTTTCTCAATTCACCACTGTAAATTTTTACAGTAGTGATTTTTATTTTTAAACAATTCTTTATTGTTGAAAGTATTACATGCATCCTCTTCCCATTGACCCCCGCCAGCCAACCTCTGCCCCCTTGCCCCACCAATGAGACTGGAATTAGAACTAAACTTTCCTGATTCCCAATAATCTAGTCATGATATCAGATTTTATACTTCATTGATATCTCATGTTTCATAAGCTCATCTTCTTGAGAAACAAAACCATATTTATTTGAGAGTTTAAAGTATAGAAAATTAGAACTGTGAAAGAAGAAGGAGATGGTTTAAGTTTACTCATTTATTTACCATACTAGAGCCCGGTGCATGAAATTTGTGCATGGGTAAGGTCCCTAGAACTGGCCAGCAATCAGGGCTGATCTGGAGGAAATGTGAAATAATCCTGATGGAGGAGAAAAGCCTGCACTGACCAGAGAAATGCCACCGAAAGACCAGAGCCTGTTGAGTGAGTGCAGTTGGTGAGGGTGAATGTACAAAGGGGCCATTGTGGCTCCATGGGTGACTTTTCCCTGGCAGTCCTTGAAAACTGAGTTAATTGACTTTCTATTGTCTTCTCATTTAACTCTATCTTTGAGGGGATATTTTTCATACAGATCTAAGAGGAGGGAGTAAATGAAGGAAAGGTTAGCAAGAAGTAATTTAATTTATATTACAAATATTATGTCCAGCCCTAACTGGTTTGGCTCAGTGGATAGAGCATCGGCCTGCAGACTGAATGGTCCTGGGTTAGATTCCGGTCAAGGGCATGTACCTTAGTTGCAGGCACATTCCCAGTGGGAGGTGTGCAGGAGGCAGCTGATTGACGTTTCTCTCCCATCAATGTTTCTAACTCTCTATTCCTCTCTGTAGAAAAAAAAATCAATAAAATATATTTTTTTAAAAATTAGAATGAGACAACAAGATGGCGGCAGAGGTAAAAGCCTAACTGCAGCCGCCCTCAACAATTTAAAAAAATACAACTAAAATATAGAGTGGACACTATCCAGAACTACAGGAAAGTTGACCGACTGGAAATTCTACAACTAGAATGATAGAGAAAACCAGAAGGAAAACCAGAGGAGCTGTAAAAGCCTAAGGTACGGAGGCACGGTGCGCGCGGGGGAGAGGACGGAGCCGGAGAGGAGGGGCGGCTGAGTGCCTGGCTGGCGTTCCCTAGCAGGAAGGAGATAAAAGATCCAGACCGTGCTGAACCCCAACTCCGACTGCACTGAACCCCAGTTCTGGGCGAGACCCTGGGGTCCAGGCTCACACAGAGGGAATCTGGGCTGTAAGGCGGAAGCCCAACGGAGTGGCGAGAAAGGCAGAGCTCCGGAGTCGCGCACATTGCGCGCAGAGGAGGGACTGTTCGCTGAGCTGCTGAATTGCCCCAGCGGGAAGGAGACAAAAGCTCAGGACTGTGCTGAGCCCCAGTTCTGACTGCACTGAACCCCAGTCCTGGGCAAGACCCTCGGGCCCCAGCCTCATACAGGGGGAATCTGGGCTGTAAGGCAGAAGCTCAGCGGGACGGCGAAAAGCAGATCCCCTGAGTCGCGCACATTGTGCACACAGAGGACAGACTGTTGATTGGGCCGAGAGATCGCCCTAGCGGGAAGGAGACATAAGCTCCGGACTGTTCTTAACCCCACTTCCAACTGCTCTGAACCCCAGTTGTGGACTTGTTGGGGGAGAGACTAGACTGTCTGGTAGCGGGTGAAGCTCTAGGGCGCCTTTCTCTCAGAGGTGCTTGCAGTGAGTACCAAAGGACACTGAAGTACACTGAGACTCGGGAACCTCAGGGCGGGGCTAACCGGAAGCCAAGGCTGTAGGCTCCACCCTGAGACTCTGCCCCTTCCAAGCTGAACTCAGAGAGGCTTTTGCAGGTTTCCAAGTCTAGTGGAATAAGGTTGTCTCCTGGCATAGACACAGCTCATCCTCCCAACCTACCAACTCAGGGAAGCAGCGAAAATGTCGAAACGAGGAAACAGATCACAAACGAAAGAAATGGAGGACAAAAAGCGACGGGATATAGAGTTCAAAATCACGCTTATAAGGATGTTCAACAATCTCTTAGAAAAGGCCGATAAAATAAATGAGACATATGAGGATATGAAAAAGGATCAACAAGAAATAATAAAGGGTCAACAAGAAATAATAAAAGGTCAACTAGAAATAAAGAATACAATCTCTGAAATAAATAATATTATACAGAGTCCTAAAAACAGATTGGAAGATTGCAAGAATCAAATCCAAGATTTGGAACACAAAGAGCCAGAGGACACTCCTCCACAGAAGCAAGAAGACAAGAGAATCCAGAAAGTTGAAGATAATGTAAGAAACCTCTGGGACAACTTCAAGCGAACCAACATCAGAATTATGGGCATCCCAGAAGATGACAGAGAGCAAGATACCGAAAACATATTGAAAGAAATAGTGACAGAAAACTTCCCCCACCTGGTGAAAGAAATAGACTTACACGTCCAGGAAGCACACAGAACCCCAAACAAAAGGAATCCAAAAAGAACCACACCAAGACACATCATAATTAAAATTCCAAGAGCTAAAGACAAAGAAAGAATATTAAAAGCAGCAAGACAAAAGCAGGTAGTTACCTATAAAGGGGCACCCATACGACTGTCAGCTGATTTCTCAACAGAAACCATGCAGGCCAGACGGGAATGGCAAGAAATATTCAAGGTGATGAATAACAAGAACCTACAGCCAAAAATACTCTACCCAGCAAAGCTATCACTCAGAATCGAAGGCCAGATAAAAAGCTTCACAAATAAATTTAAGCTAAAGGAATTCATCTCTGCCAAGCCAGAATTATATGAATTGTTAAAAGGGGTTCTTTAGGAAGAGGAAGAAAATAAAGATAAAAATTATGAACAAACACGTAACTATCAACAAGTGAGTCTAAAAACCAAGGGAAGTAAAAATCCTGATGAACAATATTAACTGGTGAATATAATAGAATCAGAGGTATGGAAGGGGAGTGGACTGATGATTCTTGGGGAAATGGGGAGTGGGGCGGGGCGGGAAGAGACTGAACATAAACTGCACCTATGGATGAGGACAATGGGGGATGGGGAAAGGGCAGAGAGTTGAATGGAAACTTGGTATAGGGGAGCAATGGGGGGGGGGGAATGAGGAACATTTGTAATAATATGAACAATAAAGATTTATTTAAAAAAAAAAAAAATTATGTCCAACTCATTAAGTGTGTCAGGTAAAACAGTGGGCAATGTTAGACACTGAATGAGACAAAGAAACTCAGATAATTTTGAGAAATTTTGGGACTACTGTTAGAAAGCTAGCATTAAATGTATCTAATCACCTTCATTCAAAGCATATTCTCACTGCCTTTTGTAACCTGGTTGGGTGAGTAAACCCTTGCTCCCAGTTCAAAGTCCTACTGCTTCTTAATGCTATTAATATCTGAGATGATTCTCTGCAGGGCTGATAAATGGGTGTGTCTGCCTCTCAACTGATTGACTGTGGGTGTGTTAGATATCTAAGCATTTGCAATTTGCTGGTTTCTTCCTTGCCCTTTACCCTCTGCCCCATGCAGTTTGTAGATTAAATATAGTACATTAACAGTTTTCTATTTGAAAACCTCTTAGTGTCCAGGGGTGATGGAAATGGCCTTTAGTTAAATGTTGGAGTATAGTTAGAGCTTTGGTTGCATGCTAAGAGAAAGACTGTGGACATAGTGAGTTCTTTTTTTTAAGGGGAAAAGTGATTAGGACCTTGGGATTCTTAATCAGAGCAGAATACTGACTCATTCCCCATGGAAAAGGTGAGATAATCTGCATGACAAAGTAATTTCAAAGAAAAAGCAAAAAAAAAAAAAAGCCCGTCTTCTGGAGTTCAGACGAAGAAAATGTCTCCTCAGTGAGGTGTCTGGAAAGCTCATGTCTACATCTAAGTACTGCCTGAGTACAGCTGTGTGAGTCCATAGGGCCTCAAGTGAGAAGAGAGAAATGTTGCCCCACAAGCTTTCAGTACACGGGACTGAAACCGGACAACCAATGGGTCCGGGCTGCCTGTCACCACTTGAGCCAATCCAGCGGAGACAGGGTTGAATCATATACGGGCATTTATTCCAATAATGCCAGCAGTCTGGGAGAGCACCAGGTCATCCACTAAAACCTGCTCTTCAGCCCCCCCTAAACCAACTGCATTTATAGGATAGGACAAGGATTACATGGGGAAGTAGGGATTACCATTCCCAGATCCCAGGTCCTGTGGGCATACAACTCTCAGTCAGGTTAGAAAACCCTTTCTTGAACCAACACAAGACAATCGTGGTTAACAGCATGATTACTACTTCTCATAACCATATCTAGTCCCCAGTATTCTATTTTGCTCCCAACAGGATGATGTCCAACCAACTAAACCACGGTGTCCAGGGCTGTAAATAATTTTAATGAGTTTATTTGAGTTAAACAGAAGATACACATGAAAGCAAGATCTCAGCGGATCTAGCAAAATGCTTCCAAAAATGACAATTTGCAGTTTCTTTTGTCGTTTGAATCAGGGAGGGGATGTAAGGAAGATGACGGTGGGAGAAAGTAAGGCAGTGATTGGATTACAGGATAGTTTTGAGGGTGATCAGCTTCGGAAGAGGGGGTCTGAAAAGAGGCATTTCAAAAGTATGTTAATCCTGATGCACAAAAATGGTGGACAAGACTTGCTTAAGGCAAAGATAAGCCTTTTACTAAATAAATCATATGCCTGGGGAGTGATTATCCACCATGTCCTGCCCAGTTAGGAGTTTATTATCAGCAACCTTTCCATAGAACCCCATTTTCATCCATAAGAGGGAACCCAGTCAAAGCTTGAGGTTTCCTTGCAATTGGAAAGTAGGTTGTCAGCCTGGGTTCTGTTTATGTGGGACATATGAACCAGGAAGCTCTAGAGCCCTCAGAGTCCTAGGAGGGTCTGTATCTCTCCTGGGCGATCCATTCACACCCCTGGACTCAAGGTGGACGGGGGTGTGCAGGCAGGCGCTTCTAGGCATTATTCCCAAGGACCCAACTTCGAATTCACTGCCCATATGGAAAGCTGATGCGAAGGTATCTTCATTCTGAAAGGAGACTCTAATAAGGAGTGCATTTCTGATGGTAGAACTTCAAGCACTAAGCTTGATGAAGATCCCACGAGGAATCTTCTACCTTCTGTTATTCTGTTCTTCTACCTTCTACCTTCTGTTATTCAAATGACCTAATAGGTAGCCTCCCACTTCACTGTCGTGAGAGGTTGACCCTGCCCTTTGGAACTTCAGAAACATCTGGCTCATTGTTGCCCTTGGATTCCTGATGGCTTTCAGTCAGCTCCAAGAACTTACTGATAATGGGCACCTATAACTTGACTTTATCAGTGGACAGTAGGCAATAGCTTCTCTCGGAGAACAGGGAGTGAGCCACGACAGTCATTGTGATAGCAAAGGCAAAGTATGTTCACACACGCTCAGGTGCTTGGGGGAGATGAGTTTTATTACCTCCTTTTTATGAAACAAGAACAGCCGGAAATGTGAGGCTGCTGACTCCTGGAGTGTCACCGCAGACATGCAGTGAGCACTCCACCTTCCTAACGAGTCTGTCAGGCCCTCCACAACAAAGGAGGCAGCCAAACGTAAAATAATAAGCCCAGTGAAGGGCATGTCTTCACATTTTCATTTTCTACATCAATCGATGTGGAGCACGAGCTTTGTAGCTACACAGTTCTCTTCATGTGTGCTTTTGTTAATAATTTTTCCCTCTCTAAACCTTTACACAAGCCACTTTAGCAAGGAGGCACTCTGACGTGCAGTTTTTATAGCACACAGCAGGGATGCTTCTAAAACACAGAGATTTGGGTTGCAGATATCGAGTGCGGGGCTGTGTCTGTTCTATTTTAATAAAATTAAAAAAAAATAATTTATGACTTCAACATTTTAAAATTAAAACTTATTTTCAATTTTTAAAAATTAAAAGCTACCTTCAAATTTTTCTCTAATGCTACGATTGTATCCAGCTGGTGCCCAGGCCTGAAGTGTCTGCCTTGGGCCCAGCAGCAGTGAGTGGGTTCTTGACTGTGCAGGAAAGGTTTCAACACAAGTCCAGGTGATTTTGAGAGTACGTTTACTACAGCTGGGGACAGTGAAATGAGGGAGGGGCTTAGAATAGAAAAATCAACAGGAGACGGCCTAGGTGGGGCTGCTTTAGCTTTTAAAATACTTTATAGGAAAGAAGTGGGCCACGTGGGCTGCACGAACTCTCGG
Organism: Vespertilio murinus; assembly: GCA_963924515.1. Classification (NCBI taxonomy): domain Eukaryota; kingdom Metazoa; phylum Chordata; class Mammalia; order Chiroptera; family Vespertilionidae; genus Vespertilio; species Vespertilio murinus. The sequence continues at coordinate 62,932,130 of OZ004709.1, forward strand.
AGAAGTAAAATCACAGTGACAGAAGGGAGCCAAGACGGGACTGCTGCCAGCTCACTTCAAAGTCAGAGGAAAAGGGCGCTGGGAGACAGGTTCAGGCAGTTAACCCAGGCTGAGCCGCTACTGCTCACAGCTCCCCTGGTGGCAAGTCTTGTGTGGACCCTTAGAGTTTAGGAGAAAGAGAGCAGAGGTGCACGCCTAAAGGAGAAAGACGTGGGTGTGCTCTAGAAAGAGAGTCCCCCCCCTCCTCTCATGTCCTTTGTCTTGAGGCTCTTTATCTTTCATTAGCCAATGGAAATCCTAGGGGAGATTGCTGGGGAGGCTTTTAACAGAATATTCATTAGTTTTCCAGGTGTATCCTTCAATATGTTGATTTAATCTAAACGTGCATAAAGAGGGTCAGGATTCTTTTCTGGTTAGGTTTTTTTTTGTTTTTTTTTTGTTTTGTTTGTTTGTTTAGAAACAGGAGCAATCAGGGTGTTGCAATGGTTAGTTTCATTTTTATTTTATTTTATTTATTTATTTTAAATATGTTTTTATTGATTTTTAGAGAAAGAAGGGAGAGAGGGAAACATTAATATACCCCCGCTCCACATGCACCCCAGGTATGTGCCTTGACCGGGAATCCAACCAGCCACCTTTCAGTGCATGGGCAATACTCAACCAACTGAGCTACACCAGCCAAGGCTAGTTAATTTTTTCTTTCTTTTCTTTTTTAAAAAAAAATATATTGTTATTGATTTTAGAGGAAAAGGGAGAGAGAGAGAGAGAGAGAGAGAGAGAGAGAGAGAGAGAGAGAGAGAGAAACATCAATGATGAGAGAGAATCATTGATATCTGCCTCCTGCACACCCCTTACTGGGGATCGAACCCACACCAGGGCATGTGCCCTGACCCAGAATCAAACCATGACTTCCTGGTTGATAGGTCAACACCACTGAGACACTCCAAGGAGGCTGGTTAGTTTCATTTTTAAAGAACATCCTGGGCTGTCCTGGAATGTGTAATCCATTTGTTCCTAAGTGTCCTTGGTTAGGAAAGATAAATTAGCTGGCTGTAAATTGCTTAAATTGTTTGGCTTTGTTTAATTTTGTCTCCGTTTCCCTTATTCCAATTTTCAAGGAATTTCCTAGCTTCTTACTATCCTGACTGAGGAATAGTAGCTATGATTCCTTTCAGGGTAACAGCATATTTTGCAGGAGCAGGGGAGGGGCCCGGGAGCAAAGAGGGCGGGGCCCCGGCTGCAGAGCCACCTCTGACCACCTCCTCCTCCCCGTCCTGAGCCCGGCTTTCACGCCGCTCCCTGCAGCATCTGTTTATTACAGTGACAACAGCTGTCACGTCAACACATCATCTTAAAAATGGTTTGGAATGGCTCCACTCCTGGGGACAGTGCTCAAAAGGTGGGGCTGCTTCCCTGCCCCACCCCCTCTGCCTCATGCTTCTCTCAGGGGCGCGTCCAGCCATGTTTGTGGCGTGAAGATCCAGTGGGTGCACGGGAGGGTCTTTGGAATCAACCCTCCCTCTGCCTCTCCCCTGACCCTCTCAGGCACTGCCAACTCCTCACCCACCTTACACCCCCAGGCCCCTCCCCACTGCAGGTCCCCTCTACCCATTTGGCTCTGAAATCTGGCCTCTGTCTCCATTCTCCAAAGCCCTCAGTGGCTTTCTTGGAGAACCCTCTCCTCCCCTCGGGCCACCACCCTCTCCAGCTTGGCCCTCTTTCCATTCCTCTGACTGCCAACTGCTATCGTTCCTTCTCTTTCCATTACACTAATTGTGGGGTTCTTTGTGCTTTCTGCTATTTTCTTTTTCTACACGCTTTTTGTCAACAGCCTATGGGACACCCGTCCCAAGGTCACCTCCAAAGAAAGTGGCCAAGAACAATAGAGGATTGAAACCCTCTCCCTTCACTTCCTCTTCTCAGTCAGCCCCGTGGGCGGAGCTGTCTCAGCCCTCAACTGCTCAGGCCCCTTCCTGTTCCACCTAACATCTGAGTTGGCTGTGAGGTGCCTCTGCAAGTCACGTTTGATGTGGGGGGACACCAGCTGGGGCCTGCACATGGCAGCCTGAGGGCTCCTAGGAAAATACCCCCCCCCTTGCTCAAAAACTAATATATATATATATATGTATATATATTGCAGTTTATATTTTTAATGTGTGTTTCATCAGCCACTTATGAGCTCTGTCACAAGTTACCTACATTCTCCGTGCCTCTGTTTCCTCATCTGTAAAATGGGCATAATAATTGTACCTTACTCACAGCATTGTTATAAAGATTAAATGAGGAAACCCAGGTCTTTAATGCCTTTAGCACAGTAGAAAGCACTCTACCAAACTTAACTATCACTAGCATATTTAAAAAATATATATTTTATTGATATTTCACAGAGAGGAAGGGAGAGAGATAGAGCTAGAAACATCGATGAGAGAGAAATATCGACCAGCTGCCTCTTGCACACCCCCTACCGGGGATGCACCCGCAACCAATGTACATGCCCTTGACCGGAATCGAACCTGGGACCCCCTCAGTCCACAGACTGACGCTCTACCACTGAGCCAAACCGGTTTCGGCTATCACTAGCATATTAAATTGTTTTGAATTACAAAAGTAATATATATTAGTTGTAAAAATAAATGTAAAAGATCCACATAATATAGAAGTTTATAAAGTAAAAAATGGTAATATCTACTCTTCATCCAGCCCCTCCTAATTCTACCTCTGAGAGATGGCCACTGTATATTGACCCAGTCTCTCAATGCTTATTCAGGAAACTATCTTAGAACTTTGCTTGCCTTCTCTAACAACTGATCCTGGATATCCATTCAGTGCCGGTCTCCTGGAGCCACCTCTTTACATAATATGGATATAAGCTTCTTGCCTCATTTGTATGTGGCTTCAGTGTGTGATCAGGGCAACTTTCACAGTTCTATGTAGTCAAGGTCTCACTCTTTAAACTATTGGGGCTTGTATAATGCTTAGAAAGACCTTCCCAGTTGCCAGCATTTAGAAATACACTTCCCGGTTTGGATCAGTGGATAGAGCGTCAGCCTTCGGACCGAAAGGTCCCATGTTCGATTCCAGTCAAGGGCATGTACATTGGTTGCGGGCACATCCCCAGTGGGGGGTGTGCAAGAGGCAGCTGGTCGATATATCTCTCTCATCGATGTTTCTAGCTTTCTATCTCTCTCCCTTCCTCTCTGTGAAAAATCAATACAAATATATTTTTTTAAAAAAAATAGAAATACACTTCCCAGAATCAGAAAACAAAGACTTGCACAGCTCAAAAGAACTTTTGGAACATACATTAAATCACAAGAACATACATGTGATTCATTAGTGTGAGTGTGTTTTGCTTTTCAGTGGAGGAATTCAAATGACTGAAACCCTTTTAGGTGTTGTGGGGAATGCTACCCTCAGCTAATGATGAGAAATGCGGCATGAGGACATCCCACAACTTGCACAGGTCTCTTCATTGCACCCCTCGGGCTTCCTATAGGTCATGGTGTGTGGGGGAAGGGAGGGCAGGGAGAAAGTCAATAACTTCGTGCTCCTGTGGTCTAATCAGCATAGAGTGTAAACAGATGGTTTTTACCTTATTTCTTTATTTCAGAAGCTCATTGTCAAAGATAATAACAGAAAAAAATCATTTGGAGACTCAAAAATTACTGATAAAGCCAAGTTGAAGCCAGTAGTTCTTATCAAGTTCCATAAAGTCCTACACATATTTGAGAAACTCTCTGAGGACGTCACACAAAAGTATTTGTCAAAAAGACAAGTGAAAATTTAAAAGAAAAAAATGTGATTGTTACATTAAAAAATATATTTTTTTAATTTGGTTCCCTTGGCCCAGGGATTCAGTAAGTGCTGTTGGGGGGAGAGGAGGTGGTGGTGAGAGGCCAATGTGGCTGTAACACTCAGGGGGGAGGGGTCCTACCCCTTCCCTCCTCCCCCAGAGAGTGTGATTGTTACATTTTTGACAGTAAGGTATTTCTATAATTATCTTATTGCTCATGCTTTTCCTTATATCATTCTTCTCAGGAAAAAAAATACCTTGTCTATATATAGTCAGTACAATTGGCTGAGAAATAGATGATTAATCTTTAATATTTTATTTACAGAATGCCAACTCATTGGATGGAGCAATTTTTAAAAGGGCTATTTTGAAGCCTATAGACATTAATATATATGCATATATATTTAAATTCAATAAATATTTATTTAATGCCTACCATTTCAAAATACTTTTATTAGGAGTTGTGAGGTTTTAAAGATAAAAAGGGTAGTTTTTGGCCGAAACCAGTTTGGCTCAGTGGATAGATCGTCGGTCTGCAAACTGGAAGGTCCCAGGTTCGATTCCAGTCAGGGGCATGTACATTGGTTGCGGGCACATCCCAGAGTGGGGGGTGTGCAGGAGGCAGCTGGTTGATGATTCTCTCTCATTGATGTTTCTGGCTTTCTATCCCTCTCCCTTCCTCTCTGTAAAAAATCATAAAATATATATTTAAAAACGGTAGTTTTTGCTCATAATCTAGTTATATATGTATTTTTTACTATTTTCTATACCTTTTCAAGGAAATATTTAGAAGAATACCAAACAATTAGGGGCAGGATATTTTATATTTTATGATAAGGACAATTATCTGTGTGGTTTACCATGTTAATCAATTGGGATGCCCCTCCGACACTGCTGTTATATTTAAGGCCTCCAGGAGGCCTAGGATGACCCTTGCCTTTGACATAGTGTTCAAACTCTTCTGCAGTCCTCTCCCACAACAGCCAATAGAAACAGTGGAAAGGACAGTGTGTGACTTCCCAGGATAGATCTTTAAAGAATGGCACTTTAGATGCTCTCCCTCATGGGAGCACAACCCTGCCTTTCTCCTCCCCTTCCTCTTCCTCCCAGGCACATTACTTTAGCCTTTCTCTCTCCGTAGCTGGAACAGCCCTTCTTTTTGCTTCTATAATTTGTTTTCTGAACCTCAGCAATCCATCTGGCTCACTTCTACTACCTCTGTCACTTTCTAAATTGACTTTCTCTTATAATTTGAACAAAAGAATGGCAGTTTCCATCTTGGTCTCTTGGCTTGCTTACTTGAGGGTAGGGTCTGGCGAATTAGGGCTCATGGGCAAAATGCATCCCACAGACTGTTTTTGTAGGACCTGCAAGACAAGATTGATTTATGTATTTTTTAAAATATGTTCTTTTTTTTTTTTTTAAGAAGAAAAGACAAAGCTTTAAAAATTTACTATCTGGTCTTTTATAGAAATAAAGTTGCCACTCCAGCTCTGAGGAATCCAGGCACCTGCTATAAGGACACACATGTACTCCTGTGGAGAGGCCAATATGGAGAAGAACTGAGGCCTCCCACCCACAGCCAACACACATGTGCTAGCCATGAGTGCATCACTTTGAAAGTAGTCTCCAACTCCCACCCAAGTCGCCAGAGGATTTCTGCCTCAGCCAATATTAGCCTGTCTCCTCATGAAAGGCCCTGAGCCAGAACCATCCATCTAGCCAACCCAGAGCCCAATAATTGACCCACAGAAATTGTAAAAGATAATGACCCACAGATAAAATGATTATTGTCGTTTTAATAATTATTAGAAGCAATAGAATATACTATAAAATAAAAGGGTAATATGCAAATAGACTGAATGCAGAACAACTGAACAACCAATCAAAGCATAATATGCTAATGATATGCTAAGGCTGCTCAACTGCTTGCTATAACTTGCACTGACCACCAGGGGGCAGAAAGTCAACTGGTCAACCAGTCGCTATGATGTGCATTGACCACCAGGGGGAAGATGCTCCGATAAGTAGGTTAGCTTGCTGCTGGGGTCTGGTTGATTAGAACTGAATGAGATGGGCCAGACACACTCTGGAGCCCTCCCTGGCCAGATCATGCACCTGTGGGGTCCCTCAACCTGGCCTGTGCCCTCTTGCAATCCAGAACCTCTCAAGGGATGTTGGAGAGTTGGTTTCAGCCCCATCCCGCAGGCTACCTCCCTTGGGAGGGTGCCAGACTCAGGGTTCATGGCTGGTGAGCACTGCTGCAGCAACACAAGCCTCTCTGATCAGGACTGATTGGGCACAAGCCCACAGCAGGCACTATGGGGTTGGGATGAGCAGAAGCAGGTAGGAACTATAGATGGCCTTGGACTACAGGATTTGGGCCCAATTCCTGCAGGCCACCCAGAGGGACCCCACCCATGCACGAATTAGTGCACTGGGCCTCTAGTAAGCATATAAAACTCTTCATTACCATATAATACCTGCTGATTTCTAAGCTTTGTAGTAGTTTCCAGAAGATTCGAGGTATCACATTCCAGTAAATGGGTAATAGTCAAATTATTTTTTTAGTATTCAGAAGCATTATCAGTGTCTGTAGCTAGAGCCTTCAAGTTACATTTGTTTGCTGCTGACATGGCATACTTTCATTAAATCAAACATTCATATCATAAATTTGTGAGAGAAGTGATTTTATATTTGCTGGCCACCAATCCATCACTTATTCCATCAAGCAGGCTATTTTTAAGTAGTCCTGGGAGGCATTTATTGTTCCCTTTTTACAGATGGAAAAAATAAGGCTCACAGAGGTTAAAAGGCTACTGTCATAAAATTGATTAGTAAGAGAGCTGGGATTAAAGCACACTCTCCTAACTCCCTATTCAAGGTGTTTGTTGATCCACTGTTGAGTACAGACAATCCAGAGTGGTTCTTGGTGACAAGTCAGGTATTCATCACATCATGTAAATACGCTGCAGATACAGAAAATGGATGTTTTTCCCTAGTATTGAGGGATGTCCATCAAAGTGTTTTTTTTTAAGGTCTTCACCATTTGCCTACCATTGTGCAAGTGTTGATTTCAGATACTAAGGTCCAAGTTTATGTTCATTATAAATACTCTGTATGAAAATATAAATAATCTAACCAAAAGTAACCTCACAAGATGATCTGATCATAAATTCCTAACTGGGCAAGTCAGGGTGAGTAGTCATGCTCAGGCCTATAAAAGGATTGTCTTCAGTTTAAGGAAGCTGTGTGCATCTAAGTTAACACACCTTTGACATGCCTCTTTCAGATCCATCTGAAGGGTAACCACCCTTGAAAGAACAGATAATCTTGTTAATTGTCCTGTAATCCAATCCCTGTCATGCTTGGGTGAGGAATAAAAAATTAAAAAACAAACAAAAACCAAACACATGTTAAACTATTTTCACTCTTTGTAAATTTCTCTCTACTTTAGTTTTTCAGTGCAGACATTCACATTTTTAAAATTTTTAAATAGTTTTTCTGTTCTCTCTAGTGTCCACCAAGTGCATTTTATTAAAAAACCTCTAGAACTTGCCCAAACTAGCCATGTGCTCCTGCAAAGCTTGGGCCAATGCCCTTAGCCAAGATGGCCGCAGCTACCTTCCATTGCCCTTGCTTGCCCTCAGCAAAGATGGCTCCGGCGACTTCCCTTTAAGCTCACTTTTCCCTTAACAAGCATGGCTCTTCCGCTTCCGGATTCCAGCATGCTGCAGCCGCCGGATGGTGAGTGTAATTGACGAATATTTTGGGCCGGTTGTCTGGGTTGATTCAGGAGTGCCGTGGGACTGGGGGTAGAGAGGGGAGGAGGTGCCCACAATGCTTTAGATCGTTATCTCACGATTGGGAAGTTATGGCCGCTTCTCCTGGCACACTTCCAATTTCCTGCCCTTGCACCCCCGCCTCCTCCCCAGTGAGGGCCTCTGCAGCTCCCGCAGCCTTAGCTTGGGGACCGCCGCAGTCTGCATGCGGTGTGCCTGCATGAGCTTAGGTTTTTCTTCTTTAAAAAACAAAAAGCAAAAAACACACCAGCTATGTTGAGCTATAATTCATATAAAATAAGATTCACTTTTTTTTTTAAAGGTTTGGTGACATGTGACTATAGAAAAGTCTTGAGTTTATTTGAGTCTGTTGTCTTTTTTTTTTTTTAACACTAGCTTTTTAAAATTAATGTTTTCAAAATGTGTCCTTGTAGCATGTGTCAGAACCTCATTTCTTTATTGCTGAAAAATATTCCAAGTGTGAATATACCACATTTTATTTATCCATTCATTAGTTGATGGGCATTTGGATTGCTTTCACTTTCTGTCTATTAGGAATAAATCTGCAATTAATATTTGTGAAGGTTTGTGTGAACACATGTTTTTATTTCTTGAGCATGTGTACCTACAAGTGGAATTGCCTGGACAAAGTGTAACTTTGAGACACTGCCAAACTGTTTTCCAAAGTGCCTGCACCATTTTACTTTTTTTTTTTTTTAATGTAAATATCCAGTTATCTCAGTGTTGAAAGGCTGTCTTTTCCCTGTAGAACTGTCTTGGCACCCTGTGGAAAATCAGTTGATGAATAGACATATTTCTATAGAAGACATTAGATGACTACAGACACATGAAAAGATGCCCAACATCACTAATCATCAGGGAAACGCAAATCAAAATACAATCAGATATCAGCTCATACCTGTTAGAATAGCTATTACCAAAAAGACAATAAATACCAAGTGTTGGTGAGGATGTGGAGAAAATGAAACTCTCATGCACTGTTGGTGGGAATGTAAAGTGGTATAGCCACTATGGAATACAGTATGGCGGTTCCTCAAAAAATGAACGATTCAGCCCTAGCTGGCATGGCTCAGTGGATAGATTGTTGGCCTATGGACCAAAGGGTCCCAGATTCGATTCCTGTCAAGGGCACATAGTTGTAGGCTCCTCCCCTGCCCAGGCCCTGGTCAGAGCTCATGCAGGAGGCAACTAATCCATGTATTTCTCTCTTCAACATTTCTCTCTGTCTTTCTCTCTCTTCCGCTCTAAAAAAAAAAAAATCAATGGAAAAATATCCTCAGGTGAGGATTAGCAACAACAACAACAACAACAAACCAGAACAAACCAAACAACAAAAAATGAACAATTCAGCAATTCCACTTCTGGGTATTTATCCAAAGAAAGCAAAAACACTAATTAAAAAAGACATACCGCCGAAACCGGTTTGGCTCTGTGGTAGAGCATCGGTCTGCCGACTGAAAGGTCCCAGGTTCGATTCCGGTCAAGGGCATGTACATTGGTTGCAGGCACCTCTCCGGTAGGGGGTGTGCAAGAGGCAGCTGGTCGATGTTTCTCTCTCATTGACGTTTCTAGCTCTCTATCTCTCTCCCTTCCTCTCTGTAAAATATCAATAAAATATATATTTTTTTAAATAAAAAATAAAATAAAATAAATAAAAAAGACATACCTTATGTTTATTGAAGCATTATTTACAGTTGTCAAGATACAAAAGCAACCTGTGTTTATATATAGATAAATGGATAAAGGACATGTGGTATCCTATATAATAAAAGGCTATAAGGCAAGTCTATGACTTTCAAGCACCAGGCCTCTAGTATATATAAGACGGACTATTACCCAGCTATAAAAAGAATGAAATCTTGGCCTATCCAGCATGGCTCAGTGGTTGAGTGTTGACCTATGAACTGGGAGGTCACGTTTTGTTTCCTGGTCAAGTCACATGCCTGGGTTGTGGGTTCGATCCGTAATGTGGGGATTGCAGGAGGCAACAGATCAATGATTCTTATCATTGATGTTTCTATCTCTCTCTCCCTCTTCTTTCTCTCTGAAACAATATATATATATGTGTATATATATATATATATATATATATATATATAGTTTCATAAAAGAATGAAATCTTGCCATTTGTAACAACATGGATGAATTTAGAGGGTATTATACTAAATGAAATAAGTCAAAAAGAAAATACCATGTTATTTCATTTATATGTGGAATTAAAAAAAAAAAGACAGAAATAGACTTATAGATACAGAAAACAAACTGATGACTGCCAAAGGTGAGGGGGAAGGTGGGAGGATTGGAAAATAGGTGAAGCACATTAATAGATACAAACTTTCAGTTATAAAATAAATAAGTCACCAGGATATAATGTAAAGCATAGGAAATATAGTCAATAATATTATAATTACTTTGTATGGTAATATATGGTTATAAGACTTATTGTGGTGATAATTTCATAAAGTATATAAATATTGAATCACTATGTTTTATACCTGAAACTAATATAATAATATATATTATCTATACTTCAGTTTAAAAAAAAGAAAATCAATTGACCATAAATGTAAGATTTCACAATTGGACTCTCAATTCTATTCCATTGATCTATATGTTCAACCTTTTATCAATACTATACAATTTTTATTATTGTAGCTTTTCAGTGAGTTTTGAAATTGGAAAATATGAATCTTCCAACTTTGTTCTTTTTCATAATTGTTTTGGTCATTCTGGGTATTGCATTTCTGTATGAATTTTTGAAAGAATTTTGTCAAATGTCTACAAAAAAGAAAGGCATGCCGAAACCAGTTTGGCTCAGTGGATAGAGTGTCAGCCTACGGACTGAAGGGTCCGGGGTTCAATTCCGGTCAAGGGCATGTACGTTGGTTGCGGGCACATCTCGGGTGGGGGGTGTGCAAGAGGCAGCTGATCGATAATTCTCATGGATGTTTCTTACTCTCTATCCTCTCTTCTGCTCTGTAAAAATTCAATAAATTATTATTTTTTTTTAATTGGGAAGAGGGGGCAAAAAATAATCATTGTATTTTACTTGCCAGCCTACGTGGTTTCAGACCATAATGAGAAGCGGCTCTTCTATGCCTATTACTTGCTTTGTGCTTTACATGCGCAGGTTCTTATTTGTTCACAAGCCTAGTATGGTATGTGTTTGACGTTTAATGTAGATGTCATCAATTTAGTATTTGTTTCCGAAAAGGATTCCTTTTGCTTTAACATTGATAACGACACCTTCAGTTGATGGTTGATTTCAAGGCACCTTTGCAGGCAGGCATTCATTGACCTACCTATTTGACTCCTTCCAGAAGATTCCAGAGCAGTGTTTGGTAACATGAGGAGAGAAGGAGGAGCCACTGATAGCTTGCAGCAGAGGTGTTTGCTGAAACGTCAGGCCTGATTGGCTAATGTAGCACGTGTGAAAAGACAGGACGTTCTTGCTTCTTTGGAAACATTAATCTCTCCACTCCTTTCAGAAGCAATCAGCTGATGTCTTGGCTCACTCTCGGCTAGAGCAAATGTTCATAACAGCATGTGACTTGATGTCTTCAAACAAGAAGGGTCTTGCCAGGCCTCTCTGTTGATTTGTTTTCATCCACCTCCTCCTGTCTGTGCCTGGTTATGTCACAGTATGCAGGCTGTGCAGACAGAGGAGATGGGGAGGTCATCCTAGCTTGGTACTTTCTAGATGGGTTTCCTTGGGCAAGTTACTCTATTTGTCTCTGTGTCTGGGTCTGACTGACTGTAAATTAGGGTAATAATTGGATTACCTGCTTCATAGAGCGGTTGCAGATAAAGCTTAGCATAATACATGGCATGCAACAAATACTTGATAAATGGTAGCTGTTCTTATTTTTTTTAAGTTTTTTTATTGATTTTTTAAAAAAGAGGAAGGGAGAGGGAGAGAAAGAAAATACTGATGTGAGAGTGAGACATTAATTGGCTGCCTCCTGCACACCCCGCCACCTGTGATCAAACCCATAACCCAGGCATGTGGGAATTAACCCCACAAACTTTAGGTGCACAGGATGATGCCCAACCAACTGAGCCACACTGGCCAGGCCAACTACTCTTATTATTAAACTAGAGGCCTGTTGCATGAAAATTCCTGCAAAAGTAGGCCTTCCTTCCCCCAGCTGCTGGCACCAGCTTCCCTCCATCATCTGGGACCCAGGCTGCCAGCACTGGCTTCCCTCTGGCACCTGGGACCTGAGCTCCCCTCCTCCTGCTATCAGCAGGCACCTGGGACCCGGGCTGCTTCCCTCTGGCCCCAGCTTTGTCAGGAAGGATGTCCACAATGACGTCTGGAAGATGTCTGATCTAATTAGCATATTACCCTTTTATTATTATGGAAGATAGATAGATGGAGATTTGTCTGGAAGGACGTCCAGAATGACATCCAGAAGACATCCAGTCTAATTAGCATATTACCTTTTTATTATTATAGACTGTCCATGTTCTTCTGAAATTGCTTCTTTCATTTATTCAAACCTACATCTTTGAAGTCTTTCAAGTTCTAACTATCATTTTAATAGTTGCGTAATATTACATAACCTGGAATACTGCCTCCTCCCAAACCCCTTTCTTCTATCTTCTCTAACTCAATTGATGATACAATCCAAGTGCCATTCCTCATTGGCTCTCTGTTTCTCCTTAGTTCCTTTATTCATTCAGTTATTAAGTTCTCCTCTCGTTTTCCTTCCTAAATATCTTCTTAATCTGTCCCTGCTCCTGACTGGACTGATAGTGCCCTGCCCTGGCTCACAAAGTCTTCTTCTCTCACCAGGACCACTGCAGATGAATACATTCCTGTTGTTTTTGAGATTGCCTGCCCCTGGGCATAGGCCCTGCAAAGCCACCTGTTTCCCAGCTGCCTTATCTGCAGATCTGGCTGGGTAACTCCTCTGCATAGTACATGGTGGCTCATGGCAGTCATGATGCATGCTGTCTAGAATAAGATTTATTGATGACAACAACTTACGAGCCAGAGGCTGGCAGAGGATCCAGGATCTCCCCAGGCCCATAGCTATTTTACAGAGAGATGGGAGGGGGAGATTGGATGTACTGCAAGGAGCACACCCCCACCCCCCCAATTAGAGATCCCAACATACAGATGGGATATAGACTCAGGAGGAGTAAAGAACAACTCATTTTTATTTATTTATTTTTCATAACTCATTAAAAATAACAATTCATGTCTTGTAAAAATATATACCTTTGTTGATTTTTACAGAGAGAACAGAGAGGGAGAGAGACACACACATATAGATTGGCTGCTTCCTCCACTTACCCTACCAGGGATCTAACCCAGAACCCTGGCATGTACCCTGACCAGGAATCAAACTGTCAACCTCTTGGTACATGGGATGACACTCAACCACCTGAGTCACATTGGCCAGGGCAGGAACAACTCTTTTTTTTAAAAAAATATATTTTATTGAATTTTACAGAGAGGAAGAGAGAGGGATATAGAGTTAGAAACATCGATGAGAGAGAATCACCGATCAGCTGCCTCTTGCACACCCCCCACCGGGGATGTGCCCGCAATCAACGTACATGCCCTTGACCGGAATTGAACCTGGGACCCTTCAGTCTGCAGGCCAACGCTCTATCCATTGAACCAAACCGGTCTCGGTGGAACAACTCATTTTTAACAAGAAATGGCCCAACACTGAATCTAATAAGCCACTTTCACGGACCCTAGAGCTCAGCTAAAGAGTTTGTATATCTCCCTGGCTGGTGATTCAGTGGTTGAACATCGATCCATACACCAAGAGGTCACAGGTTCAATTCTCAGTCAGGGCACATGCTTGGGTTGTGGGCTTGGTCTCTTCTTGCACAAACAGCAGGAGGCAGCTGATCGATGATTCTCATCATTGATGTTTCTATTTCTCTCTGAAATTAATAAAAATATATTTTAAAATTAATACAAATATATTTAAGAAAAGATTTTGTATATTCAAGTTGCTGACGGCAGCCAGCCTGGCTGTCCTTCCCAGACTTGGCACAGGAGAAGGAGAGGGTGCCAACTAAGACCACAGGGTTTGTCTCTCCAGTTACACAGGGCATGACTGTTCCTTGACTCTCCCTTTAAACTCCTGACACCCCATGACCCTGTGGTTGCCCAAGCTGGTTCTTCTGGTGTGCACACTGTCCCCTGGCCATGACCTGGTCTGCTTTATGCACGTGGGTCACCTCCTCCAGTAAACTTGCTACCCTTTCCGGGCTCCATTCTGTTGTGCCATTGTGTTGACATGGTATGTTTCTGTGTTTGGGTCGCTCCAAACTGAGCAACTTGAAGGAAAAGCCCATTACATTCATCTTTATATCCTCAGATCCTGGCACCTGGTCTGGCATGTCAAATAATTGGCTAACTGCATGTTTGAGTAGGCCACAGAGGGAAATGCAAATCACCTATAATCTCACTACCTGGAAGTTAAACCACCGGTTTAGTTACCAGTAAAATTAATTTGGGATACAGTCTTCAGGATTTGTTTTTTCTAGCTATAGGTCTATATATTTCACACACACGCATCTCACACATGACATTTTAACAGAATCTGGATCAAATCCTACGTATGGTTTTAAAATCCATTTTTATTGAATATCTCCTGAACAGTTTCCCTTCTGTTAAATATTCTTGTAGTCCTTGGATTATTTCATCCTCATCCGGCACGCGGCCTATTTTCCAGCTGGAATTGTTCATAGTTTCTTTCATAATGAGAACATTTGTTTCTCATGAGGAAGAAAATATGGTAAACAAATACTGGGTCTGAAGGAGAGACAAGGAAGTAAAGACAGATTATCCTGGTTCTACTGTGCTTTGGCCTTTCGGATTCTGGGACTTCAGTCCTTCAAGTCGTGACTGTCTGAATAGAGGCTTCTCTTTGCAAAGTGTTTTTTGTTTTTTGTTTTTTTTTGTGCTGATTGTTTTCTTTTTCCCATGGCAGGACTATGGCAACTCCGCAAGCCACTCCAGACAGCCAGTCAGAGGAGAGCAGCACTCTGGAGCTGCCGTCGGCTTGTGACCTCAGAGATTACGTGCTGCGGGAACCCAGCCAGGAGACCCACAGCGAGGCTGTTAGTTCTGCAGAAGCCCTTTCCTTTCTTTCTTCTTCTGAGGAGGATCCAGGTAAGGAGCAGAGTTTAAAACAGACTAACACTGAAAAAGACCACAGCAACAAGAAAACACACACACGCACAAAAAAACCCTCACATAAAGGGTTGCAATAGTTAGTTTCTCTCTCTCTCTCTGTGTGGAATGATTCATTGGCTCAGGTAGAAAAACGTCTCAACAAAACCAGGGAGACACTTCAAAGGACGGCCTCCCTGGTGGGGTCGCCACAAAAAGCTGTTTCCTGGAAGCTGTTTTGTGGGGTTTCTTTTTGTCTGAGTCCCTTTCTGATCTCCATCCAAATGCATCAGAGGCAGGGGAACACTTGGCTCAACAGGGAGAGTGGGATTGTTTTTTGGTTTTGTTCTCTTAAAACTTCAGAAAATAGCAATGTGGGCCAGTTATGTGTTGTAGACAGTAGCATTAAGGACTTTAATATTCTTCGTATGAAGGATACTCTGAATTTAGGTAACAGCTTTTCTATCAGCTTCTCTGACTCGGTTTACCCAAAAGTCTGTTATTTAAGCTTAATGATACTTCCTTGATGTAGTGACCATCCCTGGTTGTAAAGCTCAAGTCTTCCCCCCCATTCATTGCCCCGTTCAGACCTGGAGGCCCACAGACCTGGATTCAGAGCCCGGCTCTGTTCTTCCAGAGAATTTGGTGTGGGCTCTGTTTTTATTTTTTTATTGGCTTTTGGGCGAATAAACTGTAGGAAAGCAACTGTTATCATTTCCAATTTGGTTGACAATTCCTAAAGGGAGAAGAAGCCTGTTGAAAGATTTATATTGGAGTATTTGTTAATAATATAGACATTTCACGCAAAAAATAAAAATAAGTAAAAGGCTCTTTTAGAAGCCCTGAGAGAGGTCTAAACATTTTGCAGGTATCAGTGGCATAGTGCTGGGCCAGGCGGTCTGGCTTGAATTCGGATTTTTCTTCTTCCTGTGGTTTAGCCTTGTGCAAGTCACTTGGCCTCTGTTTTGGTTTCCCCCTTTGTAAAATGGAGATAATGACATCTACCTTGTTGTGGGGAGGGATCGTGAGACTGAATATGTGTGAGGCACGTGGTACTGGAAATCCTACTCTTCATAACCTCACAGCATCTGGGCCACTCAACTCACTACCACGCTGACCAGGCTCCCTTGACCTATGGCATCCACCTCCAGGGCACCCTTCATGCTGCCCATCCATCACACTATTTTCCTAAAGTTCACTCTCCCGCCTCCTAGATGACTGTTTTGTATCTTTTCCTTTCTTTTCAAATCTCCGTGACCTCCTCCTTCAGCCTCTCTTATACCCGATTAGCTTGTGATCTGGTGAACTGATTTAAAAAATATACATTTTTAAATTAAAAATAATACTTATTTTTTATTGATTTTTAGAGAGGAAGGGACCGGGGAAGAGATAGAAACATCAGTGATGAGAATCACCAATCGCCTGCCTCCTGCCCCCTACTGGGGATCGAGCCCACAACCTGGGTACGTGCCCTTGATCAGAGTTGAATCTGGGACCCTTCAGTCCACAGGCCGATGCTCTATCCACTGAGCCAAACCAGCTAGGGCTGAGTTTTGTTTTATCAAAAAACCAGAAGCAATCAGAGAGAAGGACCACACACACATTGCATATCCACCAGCTTTCTTTCTTCCTGTATCCGTGGCAGACCTATCCTGTTTTATCCTTCACTGCTGCACTAGATCCTGGCTTCTCTGGCCTACTCAACGTTGTCGCTCTGGCGGTCTTCAGTGTCATCTGATCCCTCTACTGGTCATTCTCATGAACATGAAAACATACTATCCATATTTCCCATCTTTACAAAACATCCACCCTAGTTCTAAAATTTTCCTCTAGTTATAATCTTGTTCTTTCTTCTTTACTACAGGAAAACTGCTTTCTCCAGTTCCTTCTGAAACCCTCCACCCTGGCTTCTGTCTCCATCACTCCATGGAAATGGCTCTTGTCAAGGTCACCGATGACCTCCACATTGTTAAGTCCAATAGACACTCCTCAAACCTCATCCTTCTTTCTCTATGAGCAGCATTTATGCAGTTGGCCTTTTCCTTCTTGAATTCTTGAGGATTCTGGGCTTTCTGGGAAGTGGCCTGTCATGGTTCTTTTTTTACTTTACTGTCAATTTGTTCTCAGTCTGCTTCCCTAGTTTCTTCTTGCCTCTCCGGGATGTTGGAGAGCCCCGGGGTTGAGTCATCAGATTTCTTCTCCATTATCACTCACTTCCTGAATAATCTACCCAGTTTGGGGATCTTAACCACCCTCAGTACCCTGACCAATCTCAAATTTCTCTCTCCAGCTTGGATCTCTAGCTTTACACTTAGACTATTTCTATACTTGGCATAATCACTTAGGTTTCCATTAGAGATCTTTTTTAAAAACTAAGTTTTTAATAAATCTGGTTGCTTAAATTTGGCACATCCTAAATCAAATTCCCTATACATCTACGCCAAGCATGTCAAACACACGGCCCTCGGGCTGCAGGCAGCCCTCTATGAATATTTTTTCATCCCAGCCAATATAATGGTATGTAAGAAACATTTTAATAAAAATTTCATAACTTGCCGAAACCGGTTTGGCTCAGTAGATAGAGCATCAGCCTGCAGACTGAAGGGTCCCAGGTTCGATTCCAGTCAAGGGCATGAACCTTGGTTTCGGGCACATCCCCAGTGCGGAGTGTGCAGGAGGCAGCTGATCGATGTTTCTCTCTCATCAATGTTTCTAACTCTCTATCCCTCTTCCTTCCTCTCTGTAAAAAGTCAATAAAATATATATTTTAAAAAAAAATTCATAACTTAACTTTTACAATATCCTGTTATACACAATCTTTAATAATGAACTACAACATTCGATAATGACTGATTACTATAATCGTGTTGCATTCATTTCCCTTACGCACCTTACATGCAGGCTTACCATTTCTCTCCACTGATACTAGCAGCAAATATTTTAGCAGCCAATTACCACATCATTAGTCTTGTACTTACTTGCTTGGTGTGCACAACAGGAAATACTTCACCTTCGAAGAACAAGAAAAATAGGTTTATTTGCGTTACGCTTATTAACTTGTGTAGTTGTTCAGTGTCTGGTAAGTTAATGTTTAAGAAAAAATGTTAAGTTTTATTAAAATGTTCTATTATTTTATGTTAATGATTACTCATTTATTTCAGCCCTTTGTATTTAGCATGCCTCCATCGAGATAAATCTACATTTCTGTGAAAATGGAAGCTTTTGGATTTTTCCGGCCCACATAAACTTAAACCTTGTTTATTTGGCCCGTGTTAGCCTTTGCGTCTGACATGCTTGGTCTATACCAGGGGTGGGCAAACTTTTTGACTCGAGGGCCACAATGGGTTCTTAAACTGGACCGGAGGGCCGGAACAAAAGCAACCTGACCATGCTGGCACTCTCATCTTGGGCTGCTGGTGAAGGAGCGGAGGGGAGAGCAAGAGAACCCTCCGCTCTTTTGGCTCCATGGGCCGTATCCGGCCCGCGGGCCGTAGTTTGCCCATGCCTGGTCTATACCTTCCTCAGCCCTTCCCCTCATAGACACATATACACACCTGTTATTTGGGGCTTTCTCATTTCAAAAAAGTACTTCTATCCTTCTGTTTACTTAGACAAAAATCTAGGAGTCATCCTCAGTTCCTCTTTCTCTTAAACTTCTCATCCAGCTCATTGGCAAATGCTGTCCACTCTATCTTTAGATTAAATCTAGAATCTGAACAGTTTTTGTCATCTCCACTGCTACCACCCTGGCCCCAGCCACTATCATCTATCTTCTGGATTACTGTCACAGTGTCCTGACTGGGTTTTTCTACACCTACCCTTATCTTCCTACAATCCCTTCTCAACATATCAACCCCAAGGATCCTTTTAAATCAGATCATGCTAGTCCTTGGTACAAAACTCCCCATGGCTTCTCATCATGGCTTCTCAGAGCAAGAGCCAAAGTCCTTACTATGCCCTTTGGGCCCTGGTCCTCTCTGATCTTACCTCCTACCATCCCCACCCCTACATCCCTACTTGCAACAGGGCTAGGCCTCTGCCACACCAAGTTTGTTCCTCTACCCTACAGGCTCACCCTTCGGGGAGGCCCACCCCTGCTCATGCTGACACTCCTTCCCGCATGCTTCCCCAGCTTTAATCTTCACCACAGATCTAGTGCCATCCAGCACCCCATATACATGATGGTGGAGCAGGGGCCCCTGCAAAAGCCAGGTATTAAGGCCATGGGCCCAGGTTTAAACCTAACTTTTATAAAGGACTAGAGGCCCAATGCATCATATTCTAGCAAGAGTAGGCCTTCCTTCCCCTGGCTGCTGGCATCGGCTTCCCTCTGGCACCCGGGACCTGGGCTTCCCTCCAGCTGTTGGCAGGCACCCAGGATCCAAGCTTCCTTCGCAGTCCCAACTTCATCAGGAAGCTGGTCCAGTCTAATTAGCATATTACCCTTTTATTATTATAGATTCCCCATTTCACGTTGCAGGTGCTTCTGGCTATGGGCCTGTCACTCACCTGCTCTTCCCAGGCTTTTTTTTTTTTAATTTACTTTAATTTTATTATTAATATTTTTAAATCTTTATTGTTGAAAGTGTTACAGCTGTCCCCTTTTTTTCACCTGTTGACCCCCTCCACCCTGCTCTCACCCCCTCCCCAGGCCATCCCCACACTATGGTTTGTCCATGGGCTGTACGTATATGCTTATAAGTTCTTTGGTGAATCTCTTCATGTCCCGCACCCCTCTGAAATGCATCAGTCTGTTGTGTCTGCTGCATGTTTCAATTTCTCTGGATCTGTTTTGTTCATCAGTTTATTCTGTTCATTATATTCCACATGTAAGTTGAGATCTCTGACTGGCTTATTTCGCTTAGCATAATACTTTCCAGGATTCTCTGTGCTCTCTCAAAGCGTAAGAGATCCTTCTTTTTTACAGCTGCATTCCATTGTGTAAATGTACCACAATTTTATAATCCTTTCATCTACTGTTGGGCACTTGGGCTGTTTCCATATCTTAGCTATTGTAAATAACACTGTTATGAACATAGAGGTGCATATATTCTGATTGGTGTTTCAGACTACTTAGGATATATGCCTAATAGTGGTATCATTGTGTCAAATGGCAGTTCCATTTTTAATTTTTTGAGGAAACTCCACACTGTTTTCCATAGTGGTTGTACCAGTCTGTATTCCCTCCAGCAGTATACTAAGATTCCTTTTTCTCCACATCCTTGCCAGCACTTGTTTGTTGATTTATTGATGGTAGCTATTCTGGCAGGTGTGAGGTGGTACCTCATTGTCATTTTAATATGCATCTCTCTGATAATTAGTGACATTGAGCATTTTTTCATGTCTCTTGGCCTTTTGTATGTCCTCTTTGGAGAAGTGTCTATTTAGATCCTCTGCCCATTTTTCAATTGGGTTGTTTGTCTTCCTTTGTTGAGTTGTATGAGTGCTTTATATATTTTGGAGATTAACCCTTTATAAGATGTACTGTTGGCAAAAATGTTCTCCCATGCAGTGGGTTCCCTTTTCAATTTGATGCTGGTTTGTTTTGCTATGCATAAGCTTTTTAGGTGATGTAGCCCCATTTGTTTTAGATGCTGAAATCCTCAACAAAATATTAACAAATTGGTTCCAAAAATATATTAAAAAGATCATACACCATGACCAAGTAGATATTTATTCCAGGGATGCAAGGCTAATACAGGATTCATAAATCAATAAATGTGATACATCATCTAAATAAATTGAAAGACAAAAACCACATGATCATATCAATAGACACAAAAAAAGCATTTGACAAAATTCAACACCCATTTAAAAAAAATATATATATATATATATATATATATATATATATATATATATATATATTTTTTTTTTTTTTTTTTTTTCAGAGACCAGTTTGGCTCAGTGGATAGAGTGTCGGCCTGCAGACTAAGGGGTCCCGGGTTCAATTCTGGTCAAGGACATGTACCTTGGGTTGTGGGCACATCCCCAGTAGGGGGTGTGTAGGAGGCAGCTGATTGGTGTTTCTCTCTCATTGATGTTTCTGACTCTCTGTTCCTCTCTCTTCCTCTCTGTAAAAAATCAATAAAATATATTTTTAAAAAATAAATAAATATTTTTTATTTATTTCAGAGAGGAAGGGAGAGGGAGAGAGAGAGAGAGAGAAACATCAATGATGAGAGGGAATCATTGATCAGCTGCCTCCTGCACACCTTCTACTCTGGATCAAGTCCGAAACCCAAGCACATGCCCTTGATCAGAATTGAACCTGAGATCCTTCAGTCCACAGGCCAATACTCTATCTACTGAGCCAAACCAGCTACGGCCCAACACCCATCTTTTAAAAAATATGTTTTTTATTGATTTTAGTGAGAGGAATGGAGAGGGGGAGAGATAGGAACATCAGTGATGAGAGATAATCATTGGGCTGCCTCTTGCATACCCCCTACTGGGGATTGAGCCCCAAACCCAGGCATATGCCCTGTTTCAATTATGATCTCCTGTTTCATGGGTTGGCACTCAACTGCTGAGCAACACCAGCCAGGCCCAATACCCATTTTTATTTTTTATTTATTTATTTTTAAAATATATTTTATTGATTTTTTTATAGAGAGGAAGGGAGAGGGATAGAGAACTAGAAACATCAATGAAAGAGAAACACCGATCAGCTGCCTCCTGCACACCCCCTACCAGGGATGTGCCTGCAACCAATGTACATGCCCTTGACTGAAATCGAACCTGGGACCCTTCAGTCCACAGGCCAACGCTCTATCCACTGAGCCAAACCAGTTTGGCTCCAATACCCATTTTTAAATGTAATGTAATAAAATTTTATTTTATTTTATTACTAGAGGCCTGGTGCACAAGATTTGTGCAGTAGGAGGGGGAGGAGCGGGATTCCCTCAGCCCAGCCTGTACCCTCTTACAGTCCAGGACCCCTCAGGGTATGTCTGCCTGCCAGCTTGGGCAGACATCCCTCTTGCAGTCCAGGGCTCTTGCAGTTTAGGACCCTTTGCTCCTTACCACCTGCCTGCAGCAGAGGTGGGAGAGGATCCCACCACCACTGCTGTGCTCGCCAGCCGTGAGCCTGGCTTCTGGCTGAGTGGCACTCCCCTTGTGGGAGCACACTGACCACCAGGAAGCAGCTCTTATGTTGAGTGTCTACCCCCTGGAGATCAGTGCGCAGCATAGTGACCAGTCATTTTGCTGTTCAGTCGATTTGCATATTAGGCTTTTATTATATAGGATTTTCTTTTCTTTAGATTTTTTAAGTCCTCACCCAAGGGTATTTTCCATTGATTTTCAGAGAGATAGGGAAAGACAGAGAAAAATATCAATGTGAGAGAAACACATCAATTGGTTGCCTCCTGCATATGCTCCGACCAGGGCCTGGGCCGGGGAGGAGCCTGCAACCAAGGTATATGTCTTTGACTGGAATTAAACCCGGGACCCTTTGGTCCACAGTCTAAGCTCTATCTACTGAGCCAAACCGGCTAGGGCCCATCATCCATTTTTTAAATAAAAACTCTCAGCAAAGTGGGAATAGTGGGGAATAGTAGGGATATATATATATATATATATCCCTAATATGCAAATAGACTGAATGGCAGAACAATAGAACAACTGAACAACCAGTTGCTATGATGTGCACTGACTACCAGAGGGTGTGCATGGAACATGGCAGGCATCAGCAGCAGGCGGCAGAGTGTGGAACATGGCAGGCATCTGCTGTGGCGGACGGTAGAGCAGGGGAGCAGGGGCACCAGACCAAGGCGTGGTACCAGTTGCTGTCATTGGGACCAGCCTCTGGTGGTTACTGAAAATTCTTTGCTCCTGGGCACTCACACCCACTGCCGGCTCTGGAGCCAGCCCTGATTGCCCCTCACAGCTTCTCCACCTCCCCCCTGCTTCTGAGGGGCGATTGGGGCTGGCAACTGCCTCTCAGACCTGCTGCTTGTTGACAAAACTGCCACTCGCACCCACTGCTGGCGCCCGGCGCTGGTCCCAATCGCTCGGTGCCATCAGTGTGTGTGAGCGGCAGCTACCATCCCCAGTTGCACCTAAGGGCTTCTCCACCTCTCCCTGCTCCTGAGGGGTGATCAGGGCAGCAGCCATCACTTGCACCTGCTGACAGTGCTGGCCCCTCTTGTACCCGCTGCTGGTGCTGGCCCCAATCACTCCACACCATCAGCCGGTGTGAGTGGGGCTGGTGACGTCAGTGCATGGGAGCAGTGGCGGCAGGAACAGGGCTGCTGCCAAACAGGGGATCTGGGGCCACGGTGGGAGGGTCTGGGTGGGAGCACAGAGGATGGGCCAAGACCCACCCCTGTGCCCACCACAGTCTTGCAGCCACAGTTCCTTTCAAGGTGCATGAATTCATGCACTGGGCCCCTACTACATAATAAAGTCCATGTATGACAAACCTACAGTCAACATCATACTCAATGGGCAAAAACTAAAAGTATTTTCCCTAAGAACAGCAATAAGACAGGGATATCCACTTCCACCACACTTATTCACCATAGTACTGGAAGTCCTAGCCATAGAAATCAGACAAGAAGAAAAATAAAAGGCATACAAGTTGGAAAGGAGGAAGTAAAACTGTCATTTACAGGTGATGTGATATTGTACATAGAAAACCCTAAAGACTCCAGGCAGGATTTTTTTTTTTTTAACATATTGATTTCAGAGAGGAAGGGAAAGTGGGGAAAGCGACCGAGAGAAAGAAAAAAAGAGAGAGAGAGAAACATCAAACGTTGATTGGTTGCCTCCTGCACGCCCCACACTGGAGATCCAGCCAGCATGTGTCCTGACCGAATCCAATCGTGACCTTCTGGTTCATAGGTCAACGCTCAATCGCCAAGCCATGCCTGCAGGGTTGCCTACACTCCTTCATTATACCTATTTCATCTTATGATTGTTCCTCATTCCTGGGCACATGACCTCCATCCCCAGTACCCACTAGACCAGGGGTGGGCAAACTTTTTGACTCGAGGGCCACAATGGGTTCTTAAACTGGACCGGAGGGCCGGAACAAAAGCAACCTGACCATGCTGGCACTCTCATCTTGGGCTGCTGGTGAAGGAGCGGAAGGGAGAGCAAGAGAACCCTCCGCTCTTTTGGCTCCGCGGGCCGGATAGAACAGCCGAACGGCCGGAATCCGGCCCGAGGGCCGTAGTTTGCCCAGGGCTGCACTAGACTAAGCCTTCTCTTGCTTAGATGCCAGTGACCTTCACCAGAAGCTACACCTAATGGACACTTTTCTGCCCTTATCTGTATGCTCACTGCCGCACTGCTGCTCATGCCCTGGAGGAGGACATTAGTGGCAAGGGACATGAGACTTAATAGCACTTTCTAAGAAACTAGTGGGTTGATAAGAACCTGAAAGTATTAGTCAGAAAAGGCTCAGAAGCCTTAGTCATTTGTCATTTCAGCCTGGGTACCCAAGGTAGGCGAGGCCGGGCTATATTTGTTTAAGTAAATAGAGCCCAGCCGTCCTTAAATGACCAGCCAGCCACTTCTCATGACATGCTGATGAAGTAAACAATCTGTCACCTAAGCCAGGCACAGGATTACGAAACTCCCCCTCCCTCTGCCCATCCTGCTGAGATAAGGCAAAGGCCCCGCCCCCCACTAAGGTCTTCCTGAAACACTGTTTCCGTCCCTTTCCTCTCAGTGCCTTTGAGATTTCATCATCTAGCTCCCCTTTCCTGCCAACTCCAGTCAAAGCTCCCGCGCCTCCTTGTCAGGACTCTGTGTTATCTGGTGCCCAGGGTGTTTGTTCAAAATATCTAACAAGCAATTCGGCAGCACTGCAGCACTTTAGCAAACGGCAGGGCTGTGCAGGTGCACGCCAGCTGAGCAGAGGGCCTTGCTGGTGTCTGACTACTCATTAACACGGGCCTGCCACTCCTGTTGGGCCTGTTTTTATGCTGACTCAGCCCTTAAGGCCACAGCTGAGCTGCATTGTTCTCCAACCTGAAGTGTGCCGCTTTCTCCCTGGTGTAGCCAGTCCACGCCAGAGACTGCTGAATGGAATCCATCAGTTAGTCCTGAGTACATCGCTGCCGGTGGACATGCACTCCTGCCTCTACGACACTCCTTTCCTTCCTCCCTTGTTACCGGGCCCAAGCAAAGCACAGAGTAGATGGAACGGAAGCCTCGTGTGAAATGGCAAATGGTCTTGGATGAATCTCTCAAAAGCCGGGTCACAGTGGTTTCCTGGAGGGGCAACCCTGTGTGCATTCCGACAGCTTGACAAACTCTGGGTGGCTCCCATGGCATATCTCAGCAGGGCCTTCGGAAACCTTTGTTCTGGAAAGCACCCAAGATACATACTAGCACAGGACAAAGGGTTTCTCTGGGGTTGTGCTCAGAGGTGGAAATACGAGGTGGAAAACCTCAGGCCTTTCCTCCAACCTGAACTTCTAAGGTCAGTTGTTGGAGGAATTGGTTGCATGTACACAGCAAGTTGAACGTTAAACCCAATTAAGTCTTTGATGATTAAAGGCTCTAGCTGGTAGACAGCTATAGTCTGAAGTAAATAGTGCTTTAATGCCCCCTTATTCTTCCATGGAATCTGTCAACATCCCAATCTTTAAGGGCCATTTTATAATCTGTGTATTTAGGCATTTCACCCGAGAAATTTTATATTTAAGAGTAAAATGAATATGCCTTATTTCCTTTTAATGATCATATGGTATCTATTTGAAATTCTAGAAAATTTTATTTTCATAAGAAATAATAAACTCCTAAATCCAGAATCTCAAAATATAATTTGTACAATTCTGGATGTGTTGTCATTTTGAATAGGTGGCAGGATATATTTTAGACAGAGAAATAATGTTAAAGACATTTTTTTTAGAAGAAGAAAAAAAAAAGAAATAGTTCAATAAAAATATATAAGTATTTACAATTAGAAACTTTTAAAATAAAGGTTTCAAAATACAATGCAGTAAACAAGAAGTAATACATAAAAACTTGGATAATAAAAGTACAACAAAAATACTTACCAACATATAAAATATTCTGTTATATCTTAAATCATAATTACATTTCATTCTCCTTATATTTTTTAGCATTAGAAATAAATTTTAAGATAGGAAGGGGAAAAAGACTCAGAGAAAATAAGAGTGAAATAAAATAAGTAGATAATTATTCACTTTAACAATATTTTTAAGTGATTCTTTGAAGATACAAAATAAATTTGTTTTTTAAAAAATATTTTTATTGATATTTTACAGAGAGGAAGGGAGAGGGAGAGCTAGAAACGTTGATGAGAGAGAAACATCGACCAGCTGCCTCTTGCACACCCCCTACCGGGGATGTGCCAGCAGCCAAGGTACATGCCCTTGACCGGAATCGAACCTGGGACCTTTCAGTCCACAGACCACTGAGCCAAACCGGTTTCGGCCAAAATAAATTTGTTAATGCACATGGCAGGCAAGCCCTTTGGAAGAATACTTTCTCATTGTAATGATTGACTCCCTTCTTTAATGAAAAGAGCAATGCTAAGTTTCGGGTACAAAGAGTAACTTTTTCTCCTCGAGTTTTACTGACTTTTAAAATATGGATAAATTTAAAAGTGAAATAAAGTGAAAATAAAACATACATTTTCCTTATTAAAGCTTCTTTTTACATTGACACTGGACCTGAGATCCCGAGGAAGGGGAAGGAGAGTGAGGACCCACATCTCTGAGGAGGAATCAGACAACAGAGCCTGGTTCTTCCTGTCATGGATCAGGTGGACGGGTTTTTGTTCTGTCTTGTTTTTCGGAAAGTCTGAGTATTTTGTACGACAATGCATCTCTGCACTTGTCACCACTTTCCGGATTGAGAAATATGGATTCTGCCATCTAGACTTCATTTTCAGGTCCAAAATGGGGTTTAGAACTCTGTGCTTGCTACTGTTGGAAGGCAGCAATGTGTCCTAATTGTCACAGTCAACAGTAGTGATGGATAAGCCGTTAAGTGTATCTGATTAAGGTCCATAGAGTTAGTGAATGGCATAGCTTCTGGGCCAGGGGTTTTCAAACTGGACTTCAGGCGGCCGTGTAGGGACTACAGGGTTAGGATTGGGGGAAGTAGTGAACTTAGGGGGGCCCTGGACTCTCCACTCCTGTTCATCCATGTCTGCTTACATACTGTGTGAACTTCCAGATAAGCATTCGTTGAAAGAAAGGATGTCAGGGCCAAAAAGGGTTTGAAAACTACCGAGCTCACCTAGTTGTCTCATTTTCTGCACAGGATAGTGAAGAAAATCATCAGAATAACCTGGCAACTCCTGTTTCGTAGCTGGCTCTCTGTACAGACCTCTCCTAACTGTGACTTTTCTGTCCCTTTCTATGTTTAGGCTGCTAAAGTGTATAGATAACAGTAAACAGTCATTAGAGATGATAATAGTTTAAGAGAATTCTTTTTGAAGGCTCAAGAATGCTCTTTGCCAACCGTGACATCTCACCTCTCTTCTCACTTTTGAGTTTCAAGGGCATGTGCTGTGGGAGAAGAGACTTGTTTACGTCTGTACTTTGCTGCAGACACAGTTTTAAAAAGAAATCCCAGCTGGGTTGAAAAGCAGGCTGTGTTCCTGCTGAGAGCCACACCTCCCGGCATTTATCTTCCCAGCTCAGGTGTCCAGCAGTGCCCACTGGTCTGACCCGATAGCTCCCCCGGGGCTTCCCCGAGTGAACATTCATTCATGACTTGACACTCAGCCATGTCTTCTGAAAATATGGGAAAACAGCTCGATTAAAGTCGGTAAATACACACCCTCAGTGCTGTCATTCACTGTGATATATATTTAGGACAAAGAAGACAGACATTGCGCTATGCATTTTATACACACTGTTCCTTCTAATTCTCACCTCTTCCCTCAAGAAGTAAATACTATCATAATCGCCATGTTACCTACGAGGAAATAGAGCTTTAGAATGAAGTGAGGTGTTAATGTGTTACCTAAGGAATGGTGGAATGTTGAGGCTCAAATCTGGGTCAGGCCGACTTCAAAGGCAGAACTTGAAAGAAATGGCAAACATCCAGGAATGAGTAAGTACTGAGTAGTATTAAGTCTTAAATATTTACAGCAACCTCCTTCAGCGAGCTTCTTTCTACTAACTCGGGATACCTTCAATATCAGCACCCGCTCAGGAATGACCAGGACTCGGGTTCATTTGTTCAGCGTTGTGTCCACTGCCCACTGTGTTTCTCTCACGACCTCTCTTCTCCCCATTGTTGAAGACACTCTAACCCGCCTGCAGGCTAGTCAGAGAGAAGGTTGCCTTCTCTGTTAAATTTTTCACCCCAGCTTCTTCTGTGAAAACCAAAGGGAAAAACCCCACAAAAACAAGGGAGGAAAACAAGTTGGGAGTTTTAACTCTGTTTGCTGGAATGAATGAAACCCTTGATAACTTTTTCTATTCAAAAGAAATGTTCTCATCTGGCCCGGGAACTCTTCTTATTCTTGGCTCTTTGCCCTTTGATGTTGTAAATCATGTTTTTTTTTGTTTTTTTGTCTGTTGAGTGGCTGCCCTTTACAGACCATCAAGTTCCCTGAAATTTTTGATAGATCTGGGTTTTGCTAACATGCTTGATGTTAGAAAAACCCAGGTTATTGAAGCATAACTTTAACAAATATATTTTTTTATTGATTTCAGAGAGGAAGGGAGAGGGAGAGGAAGTTAGAAACATCAGTGATGAGAGAGAATCATTGATTGCTGCCTTCTGCACGTCCCACACTGGGAATCGAGCTTGGGCATGTGCCCCAACCCAGGAATCTAACCTCGACCTCCCAGTTTGTAGGTCGATGCTCAACCACTGAGCCACGCTGGCTGGGTGAAGCATAACTTTTAGGGGTAAATGCTTTTTAATTAATTCCTCTTTGCCTGTCAGGGTTCGTGTTTTGTTCTCTGTCTCGTCTAATCCCAATGTCTGCAGCTGCTGCTGCCTTCTACACCTAGACCCTCACCTGTGAGCAGAGAATAAGGGTGCAGTGTCTGGCACACAGTAGGTGCTCAGCAAAGGCTGGTTGAGTGAATAAATAAAAAACACACATAAGGGAAGTTTTATATGATTTTAAAATAGACATAAGGTATCACAGTACCTTGATTGCCAGTTTATAACTTTATCATATTTAAGCTGCGATTGATCTGATGTGTATTATAGGATGAGAAAGTTTCTAAGTTAAATAGAATATACTCTTACATAAGCCCTGCAGATTTGTTCAACTCAGTGGGAAAATCTTCAGGCTGGCACGAACTGGTCTCTCTAAAGCCCCTCCGCTTTAATAAGTAGGTAGGTAAATAAATAAATAAATAAATAACCAGCAGAGAAATGAACATCTATGAGGAAACAAAATGCCCCTGAGGGTTGAAAATTGTCACTACATTTCTCCATCATGAAGAAAGCATGTTACTAGTGGAGATGCTTCTTTAATTTATTTATTCAGCAAATAGTTCTCTAATTACAGTGTGAAAGTTTATGGCTGTAAGGTTACTTAATAAGAGTTGTTTTTTTTAAAGCAATTTTCTTAAGAAAACTGTATTCCTGTCACACTCTATAGCATACAATATTTTTTTCTGCTTACAAAATAATGTAATTGAGTGGAACATTTAAATAAATTTTAAAAACAAACAACCACAGCACTGAGTCCCATCCTATATAATAAAAGCCTAATATGCAAATTGACCCAATGGCAGGATGACTGGTCACTATGATGCGCACTGACCACCAGGGGGTAGACGCTCAGTGCAGGAGCTGCCCCCAGTCCGCAGGCCCCAGGCCAGACAAATTGGGTGCCATTGGTACCCATCCAATTGCCTTGCCGGTCACCCCACGGAGGGTGGCGACCGAGGTGGCAGCAGAGGGCGTGGGCAGTGCCAGGCTGGCCAAAGCAAGAGTCAGCAGGGGTCCCCCCAATGGCCCTGCCGGTTGCCCCACAGATCAGCCCTGATCATGGCCAGGCTTAGGGACCTTACCCATGCACAAATTTTGTGCCCCCAGCCTCTACTTTCTTTATAATATATTTAGTAGTTATGTCCAGAAAAAAAATTTTTTTTCACAGAACTCTTGGAAAATACTAGAGAATACTATGAATTAAAAAATGGGGAAGTTACCTATGAGTCAATGACATGTTAGAAATAGAGTTTGGGGGGGGATGGGTTAAAATAATATCCCATGTTTTTAGATAGTACCTACACAGCTGCTCTGGGTCTACAGCTGAGATGTGCCTGGCAAGCTCTTGGTATTGGGCAGCGTGTGAGTCTACTGCCCTCTAGTGTCTATTTTTAAAAACATATTCTTGAACCTCACCAAGAAAAAGAATTTAAATGTAATATGTCTTAAGCCTTTGTAATTCATTCTTTGCAGAATTTTGAATCATACTAAAAATTGTTGGAGCTTATTTTACTCTTTTGAAATCTGAGGGGCTAACTCGTCTTAAGGGCAGCAATGTTAAGGTCTACTTACTGGACATGCATTCTGTAAGCTGAGGACACCTTTTCATTTATCTGGCTAGATTGATTACAGGCTAATGCAGACATAAAGAATGATGTCTGGTTTTTCTCTGCCCATTTGCCAAGTAGAAGTTGTGCTTCTTAAAAAAGAAACAAAAACAAGGGTAAGACAAAGGGTTTAAATTTACTTTATCTGATAAAATTATAGTAGCTTTAAAGGGTAATGAAAATTTTAAAATCTTTTGGGATTTCTAATCTGACAAGATGGAGTGGCCCTATTTCTCTCTGCTTCTCCCTGTTAAGTGCAACTGCAAGCCCTGGAAACACAACAGGCAACTAAAAGGGGGTCATTTTGCAGGGGTAAGAGAGTTGGTTTGGAGCCCCAGACTGAAGGAACAACATCAATGAAATAAGGTGACCAGTACCTCATGCATCCCGACCTGAAGTCTAGCAACAAGAAGGGGTCCAGGAAGGAGTCATTTCTTCCCGGGACTGACCTGTTGTCCATCCAACATCACTAGGCTAGCTTAGCGCCCAGAAAGAGGGAACTGATACAAGACCCATAACAGGAAGTGGTCGCAGGCAGTGGCCTGAGACTTACATCCCCCACTACGCCAGACCTTGGCAGCCAGAAGGCACAAGCCAGGGGATTCTGCTGATGCATGAACAGTGACCTGGTCTGGAAAGTGCCTTTATGCCGGTGGGCCTGCGACTGTCCCCCCCCCCCCCCACACACACACATTCTCTGGGGACACTAAAAAGGGGATCCCACCTGAATTGCAGCCCAGCCTGGGGAGCCTCCTCCCCACAGGAGGTCTGAGCGCTCCCTCCTCCACCACGAGACACCCATGGGCCCGGCCAGCCCGCAGGCAGCCCCAGTGGGGGCCTGTGGGAGCCTCAGCAGTGCCGGAGAAGTCACACTGACCAAAATAAACAGCAAAGGCTCTGAAAATTACACCGTCATTGGAACCACAGCCCACAAAAGTAGGCCACAGACTGCATGCTAAACCTACCCAGGGTATTTAGGTGTGGAACTAAAAGGCCAAAATTCTCCAGATTCTCTAACATAATAGACGAAATGATCTTTGAAACAATCAAAGATCACCTATCTTGACACCAAGAACTGAAGATCACAATTCAAATGACACAGCAGTCACAGACATCAACATGAAACAAGTGAAAAAATGGAAAAACCTCAGCGAAGAAATACAACTTATAAAAAGAAGCAGTCCTAAATGGCTTGGTCCAGTGGATAGAGTGTCAACCTGCTGACTGAAGGGTCCCAGGCTCGATTCCGGTCAAGGGCATGTACCTTGGTTTCAGGCACATCCCCAGTTAGGAGGTGTGCGGGAGGAAGCTTATTGATGTTTCTCTCTCAATGATGTTTTTAACTCTCTATCCTCCCTTCCTCTCTAAAAAAATCAATAATATATATATTTTTAAAAATAAGTAAATGGAAATTATAGAATTAAAAATTTGATAAATGTTATTCTTCAGGTTAAACTCCTACTCATTGCCTAGAACTATTTTTTTTTTTACTATTCTTTTATTTTAAATTCCTTTTTGTTATCTTCACCTGAGGATATTTTTCCATTGATTTTTATTTTTTTATTTTTAAAATCTTTATTGTCGAAAATATTTCATATGCCCCTCTTTTTCCCCCATTGACCCCTTCTAGCCCTGCCCTGCCTGCCCCACCCCCCTTGCCCCCAGGCCTTCACCACTCTATTGTCTATGTCCATGGGTTATGCATATTTGAAGTTCTTTGGTTGGTCTCTTGATCTCTTCCCACTCACCCGCCACCCAGAACTATTTACACAGCCCCATTTCCACAACGTAGCCAGGAGGTGCAATCCTGCCAGTGGCCTGGAGAGGGGACACCTGGAAATAGTTCTCAGATAGCTTTACTGACTCCCTCAAAGCCTGGGTGAGGGGATCCGATAGAAGGAAAAAGCCACAGCTTGAAGTGAGCACGGAGAACTGTGGAGGGTGGGAGCTGCTGCTGGAGATGTGGAGAGAATGAGGGGCGCTGTTCAAAAACACAGCTATTTGGCCTGGTCCTTGTGGCTCATCTGCCCATGAATCAAAAGGTCACTGGTTTGATTCCCGGCCAGGGCACATGACTGCTGATTGATGTTTCTATCTTTCTATCCCTCTCCCTTCTTCTCTCTCTAAAAAAAATAAATAAATAAAAATGTATTTTAAAAAATAAAAACATAATGTTCTGGAGAATAAAGGTTTAAAAAAACAACAACAAGCCAACAACAGTAATGTATTAGAGTACTGTAATAGGAATAGCCTGGTAACTTGATACCCAGGTATATCCCAGATAGGGAAGAATTAGAAGGGTTCTATTATAAAATTTAGACATTTTTGATGTTTAACAATGTGTTAATGTGCTGTGAAAATTATATAAATTCTTCCCTATAAAGTCTTGTGTTCGAAATCATTGTGCCTACTACAGTGCCTGTTACATATGTGCTCAGTAAACACTCACCAAATTGAATGACAGCTCTAATCCTCCTGTGGGAAAAAGCAAACACTTTTTTTTAAATCTTCATCATCATCATCATCATCATCATCATCATCCTGTTATCCTATTTCAGAGTTAAGATTGGTTTTGGAAACAGATCAGTGTCCTGATCCCTTGTGAAGAAATCACTTTAAGGAAGTTTTCCTGCCCAGCAAGCTGGCAAAATCCAAATAAAAGGCTTGGGGATTAGTTCTTGACTTTCTGTTTTTCAGCAGAGTCCCTATTTTCCTTTGCAACTCCCTTGACCCACACCTACCAACCTGCCCCTCTCACCTTCTTAGCTTTGTAAAGAGATGTCCCTACGCCTCCAGATCCTTCCTGTCTGCATCGGGACTCTGCAGGAACTAGAAGTGAGGAGCGGGCTCTGGAGGCAGACCTGTCCGAGTTAAAGTCTGCCCTGTACTTCTTCTCTGACTTTGGGCAAGTTGCTTCATCTTTCTGGGCCTCGTTTTCCTCATTTGCAAAATTTGAATCATGCTGGTACCTACATCATAAGGCACTATGGTAAGCATTAAATGAAGTGATGCTTGAAACATTCTTAGGATGGTGCGGGCACTTTGTGAGCGCCTGATCCATGGTATGAGTTGCACTATTGCCATCAGCACCACCAGCCCTCCAATCTCCAAGCACATCCGCCTCTGCTACTTCTCCCAGGAGTCTCCATGTCTCTGCTCAGCTTTGCAGACCAGGACGGTGGTCTCTTTGACAATAGTTTGGTTTTTAATTTCCCAATACTCCAGAGTCCCAGGATGTCATTTTTAGAGCTGGCTTAGTCTCAGGTTATTTCTAGCTTTTAACCCACATAACTTCAAATAGTCATTTACTAGCTCTGTGCCCTGGTTTCTTTCTCTGTGAAACAGGAATAATACCTTTTTCTTCCTAATTCCCAGGGATTTGGAGTTTTTTTTTATCTTCCTTGTTTTTCTTCCTTGATTTTATCTTTATCATCAACTTTTATGATACTTAAAGTCATTCTCAGTCCTTGATGGGGAAAGGTAGAGCTATAAGTAAATAAAGAAACAGCCTATATAATAAAAGCCTAATATGCAAATTGACCAAATGGCAGAGCCATCAACTATGACATGCACTGACCACCAGGGGACAGATGCTCAATGCAGGAGCTGCCCCCAGGCCAGCCAAGGCAGGTGCCAGTGGGTCTCCCCTTCCCCAACTACCCTGCCAGTTGTCTCACAGAGGGAGGCAACCAGTGGTGGTGAGGGGCAGGACTGCTGGTGAAGGGGGGGGGAGCACGCGCTTGGCAAGTGGGCCGGTGCTGCCCTTTCCCCAAAACACCCCAGCAGTCGCCCCACAGATTGGTCCTGATCATTGGCCTGGCCTAAGTACTCTATCCATGCACGAATTTCATGCATTGGGCTTCTAAGTAAAATAAAGAGTCACTGTGAAAGAAGTTCAAAGCATCATACATACAAAAGACATTTTTAGCCAGTAAGTGTTATCAGTAGCAGATGTTGGAAAGTCCCCTCTGTCATTTATGTCTGTTGAGTTTAGAAATGTTCAAATTATTGTAAACTTTGTGTGCTATCTCCAGAAAGTGGGATATAAGAAAAATATGGAGGAGATAAACTTGTTTGGATCCTTTGAAAGAAAGAAGTTTTGAAATAGCTAAGTAGCAAAGCTAAGAATATATTAACACATATGGCCACAAGTTCTGAATGCAAGAATTAGCACAGAGGTCATAAGACATCTCTCAGCCTCAGCAAGTGCTCACTGCAAATGTCACACAACTCTGGTTACAACAGGCATAGGGAGTCATTTACAAATTAGCTGATATTTACTGAATGTTCACGTGGCCTTTCTCCAGGTAATCCTTGAATAAACAAAGGGAGACATTCTGTTTTATCCCCATTTCACAGCAGAGAAAACAGGCCCAGAGAGGTTATTTAAGCAAGGTTACGGTGGACTAGACAGTCTAACTCCAGAGCTTTGACAGTGGCCACCGTAGTCAATACTGAGCCTTAACCCTGTGGGTCCTCCCGGCCACAGCCTTGTAATGCCCACCGCGTCCCCAGGTTTCTCCAATGCTTACACCATGGGGTTCTCTGCCACGATGACAGGGCCAGGGTGAGGGCCAGGACAAAGCAGCGGGGGTTACATTTTGCTCCGGCTCCTATCTGGCTTGTCTGCCAGCCCTGGCCTTCCCTTATCGCTGTCCTGGGTTTATTCTCACCCTCCTTGGCATGCGCCTGATTAGCCCACAACACTCAAAACTCAAGAGGGACTGTATTTCAATAGGCCATTGTTTCGGGGGTGGGAAGTATTGGTGACGGTCCTTGTTTTTTTTAACTGAGATAATAATATTGGTTAATAACATTATGTAAATTTCAGGTGTACACCATTATAATTTCGTATCTGTATACGCCCATTTGTTCTCACCGCCCAAAGTCCAGTTTCCTTTGTCATCTTATATTTGGACCTCATTTTCCCTCCCCCGTCCCTTTTCTTTCTGGTAATCACCATTCTTATGTCTGTATCTGTGAGTTTGTTTGTTTTTTTAATACTTTTTTATTTATTTCAGAGAGGAAGGGAGAAGAAGAGAGAGACAGAAACATCAGTGATGAGAGGGAATTATTGATTGGCTGCCTCCTGCACGTTGGACCGAGCCTGCAACCCAAGCACGTGCCCTTGACTGGAATCAAACCTGGGACCCTTTGGTCCACAGGCCGACACTCTATCCACTGAGCCAAACTGGCCAGGGTGAGTTTGTTTGTTTTGTTTTGTCAGCTCCTTTGTTATTTTATTTATTTATATTCCATATATGAGTGAAATCATATGATTTTTGTCCTTTCTGTCTGCCTTATTTCACTTATTTCACTTGATGATACCATCAAGATAATCAAAGTTTCCATTATTGCAAAAGGCAGTATTTCATCTTTTTGTGTGGTTGTTCCAATAGGACATTTGTGAAGGCTCAAAGGCATTTGTTCACCTTGTTTGACTGCAGATCCCTTTGAGAATCTGATAGAGAGAATGGCAACTATCCCCAGAAAAAAGGGGGAAGGGTCAAATACAGTGTGAGGTTTCAGGGACTCCCTCCCCCTGTATCCTAGACCTGAATTCAACATTTGAAGGAATAAAACAAGAACGACAAGAGGAGGAGGTAGTGGGCTTGCTCTTTAGGAGGTGGACACCTGTCTCCTGCCTCCTTATCAAAAGAGGAAGCGGCCTGCTCCGTAGCTGGATCTTTAAACCAATTCCAAACAGTATAGAACTAGAAACAGAGAGTCTAGCTACCATTCCACTTCCTGTATGTTTTTTATGTGACTTGAACCTGCAGGCCAGTTTTGCTGGTTCAGTGTCCGCAGATCCCAGTTTTGCTGGTTCAGTGCCTGCGCCTCCTTTCCTCTTTCACTATCTTAGAGTGATCTGTGACTGTGCAAAGACACTTCAATATGGCCAAGGGGTACCCCAGGAATTCCATTGCAGACGCTGCACTTGCTGAAGGCCTCCAGCAGCCGTCTCTGTCACCTAACGGTATCTCCCAGTGCCACTTGACATTTTGTGGCTGGCACAGAAAGACGTGCTGGTGCATCGAATAGGAGCTGTTCATTCTGAAGCAGGGTCTTGTTCAATGCTGCATGCGAGGTTTCCTGTTGACTCAGAAAACTTGATGAGTTGTGAAGACAGGGGTAGAGAAAACAACCTGCGAAGTTCTATGTATGCAGACTCCTTGGCAGTTTGTGTACTGAGAAGCGGGCTGTGTGCTGCTGGGGGTGAAATAAAGCCTCTGCCCTGCCCAGGGAATCTCGGTGGCGTCCAGGCAGCAGGAAGCCTGGCAACCTTCCACCGTGATCAGCTGCGGGGAAAACAGAGATCCTAACCCCAAACGCCCTTTTCCCTCCCAGAAGGTTGTGTTGCCTTGACCTAGGAAAGCAGCACCTTCATGCCCAACTCTTGGTCTCGCACTCATGAAGCCGCAGTAATATGACTGTGTTTCCATTGCTTAGACTCCTTTCTCAGTCGGTTCCCCAATCTCCCCTTTGGTTTCTCTAAATTAAGAAATTAGACCTTTATACAAGTGGTACATTTTTCAATTTCTTAGGGTAAAAGGTAGCTATTATGGAGCAGACGGCAAACTACCCGGTTTCCCCGAAAATAAGACAGTGTCTTATATTAATGTTTGCTCCCAAAGATGCACTAGGTCTTATTTTCAGGGGATGTCTTATTTTTCCATGAAGAAGAATACGGTACACATTTATTGTTAAATGAAAGTAAAGGAAATTTATTACCTGTATAAGGTACTGTAGTACGGTAGTTGTCAACACAAACCAGACAAACTGTAAATCCTGGGGGCCTTATTTTCAGGGGGTGGGGGGTGCCTTATATTTCACTCAGAAGGAAACCTGTAAGTAGATCTTATTTTCGGGGAAGCACAGTAGGAATGTAAATGCTTGAACTGTACTAAATTTGTGATCAGGCAGCTGTGGGCCCAACCTGACAGGGCTGAGGGCTGGGCCAGGCAGAAAGCATAACATTCCGGGATTGAGGGATTTTATCACTTTCTACTTAGTGTCCTGGGATGTGTTAAAGAACTTCTCTGAGCCTCATTTTTTTTTTCATCTGTTTTATGGGAGTAATAATGGATTTGGGTAGACAATAGGTGTCACAGATGACCGTCTCCACCCCCACACTGTTTAACCACCAGGCTCAATGATGCATAATGTATGGGTTTATGAATTGTACCTTTCTTCCTGTTGAAAATTAGAACATTTGCTTATCTCTTTTCTTCTGTCATATATCAAATACCTTGAGAAGGTTACAAAGCAATGATCATTTTACTCACTGTGAGGAAGCGGATTATCTGTAGTAAGTGCCCTATGTCCATTTCCTCACTTCGCAGTCAGGCATTGCAGTAGTTTTGATAAACTACTTCCCCAGTTCTGGGGAAGGGATTAGCTTTCGGACTGAAGGAAGCCATGGTGCTGTCCCAGGAGCTGGAGAGGTTCCTGGCTTCTGCTTCTGGCCCTTGACAAAGTCAACATCACCATATCACTGCCAAAGGGAGGAAAAGTTGGCTTTCCTGGCCATCTGGCCTGCCCATGGTATGCTGATCAGTTAAGATCCCAGGATTCCTTGTTTACAACCCATGTTTTTGTTTCTATGCGCCTGGGGGATGTGACCTGAGTGCATGGGGGGGAGATACAGAGTGGAGGCAGAGATAGTTGCCAGCCCTCTGTCACCACCTTCTCTATTAGAATGACATTTATCTTTCCACTGAGAAGACTTGCTTTTAGCAACTGAGAGTGAGTGGTCTGGTAACCATTGCCTGTAATTTTCTGCCTTAATTTTTCATTTTGTTCACGAACACACTGGCTTAGAAATCAGTTGGCTAGCAGCCGAGGGTCGGGACAGTGCCCTCAGCATTCAGCTGGAGCCCTGCAGAGCTGTGCCTCTTCTCAGCTGGCCTTTGCTTTGTGTCCCTGGCCTGTGCTGGGCCAAGAACAGCTCTTGCCTACATTCGACTGTACTTGAATTGTGATTCAGAATTGGCACAGTGGTTTCACTTCGGTTAAAAAATAAATAAATCCAGAAATACAAGCTAAACTTCCCAACTTCTGAAAATAGTGCTCATTCTAGTTATGCAAAGCAGTTTCAAAGTTGCAGAGTCTTATTTCTGTGGAGTGTTCTGATTTGGCAAGTT
Source organism: Vespertilio murinus (assembly GCA_963924515.1). Lineage (NCBI taxonomy): Eukaryota > Metazoa > Chordata > Mammalia > Chiroptera > Vespertilionidae > Vespertilio > Vespertilio murinus. The sequence continues at coordinate 62,970,514 of OZ004709.1, forward strand.
GCAAATCCTAGAGTTATTTTAACTTTGCTGAAAAAGAGGTACTCCTTAGATTTCCTTTTTGAGGACATAGCCTTTCTTTACTAAGCCTCAGGATTCATGCTCTCTAGAATTCATTGGTGATTTCAGGCAACAAAGCTATAGAGAACAACCCAAAGTACATCTTTGTTCTTTTTATATACTTACCACAATTAGTCTTGGGGGGGAGGTCCCCACTTTAGTATATGTATGATAGTTATGGTACTTGTGATAAAGGTATTAGTCACTCTTTTCTTTTTTCTTTTTTGTATATATTTCATTGATTTTTTTTACAGAGAGGAAGGGAGAGGGATAGAGAGTTAGAAACATCGATGACCAGTTAGAAACATCATCAACCAGCTGCCTCCTGCACACTCCCATCTGAGGATGTGCCCGCAACCAAGGTACATGCCCTTGACCGGAATCGAACCCGGGACCCCTCAGTCCGCAGGCCGATGCTCTATCCACTGAGCCAAACCAGTCTCGGCAGTCACTCTTTTCTTAAAAAAAAAAAAATAAAACAAAACTAGAAGGGTATGAAGTGAAAAGCAAAGGCCTTGTCTCCATAGTGCTTCTCCGTAGAGGTAATCAGTGTAAATAACTTCTGTGTATCTTTCTAGGTGTTTTTTCTTCACAATTATATACATACATACAGGTATATACCTGCACATATTACATACACACAAACAGGACACATATCTACTTTTTAGAAATACAAATGGAATTTTACCATATATATCAATTTTTTTATCTTGCTCTTTTCACTTAATGCTATATCAAGGCATCTTGCGAAGCTAGTACATATAGATATCTCATATTTTTATTGGCTGCATAGTGTTCCATTTTATCACTGATCCATAATTTATTTAGCATGATGTCTGTTTAGGTTGTTGACACTTTTTCTTTCTCAATCTTGTGGCTCTCTTTGTACATATCTTACCTACTGCATTTGGTGAGTGAATATTCTCACTAGTTGAATTATATCTTAAGAATTATATTGCTGTATTTTAAATATTAGTTAATATTTCCCTGGCTGGGTGGCTCAGTTGGTTGGAGTGTCGTCCCGTACACCGGAAGGTGGTAAGGTCCAATTCCAGATCAGAACACACATAGGTGCATATGGGAAACAACCAATTGATCTTTCTCTTTCTCTCCCTTTCTCTCTCTTGAAAAATCAATAAGAACATATCCTCAGGTGAAGATTACATATTAGTTAATATTTATGATGAAGCCTAATTATTAAGTAACAAAAGATTTTCTTAAAAATATGCAAGAAATATTTACAGATAGTGGAAGTGTTATAGAAATTAGTTTGAGTTAAGGTAATCTTATTACTTGCTAAGAATTAATTCATGGTAAAATATTTGTTTTAGTACATCAAATTTATATGCCATAAAGGAATTTATGGGGGTGGCCTTTTTAATGAGTCACAGATACTGAGCTGTGGCACGTACATCATTGGAGTGTACTTCCAGAGGTGGAAGTAAAAATAATTTCTCCTAAGAGGAGGTGAGAAATGTTGGGGTGTATTTTTCTTTCTAAAACTGTGTTCATAAATGATTAAATGATGGCTTTTAAAAAATCACTAAAGAACTAAATGTCTGACTAAACAGTAGAAAGCATCTGAACGTACATGTTTGCACAATATTAGACAATGAATAATTACTGTTTAGATAAATCTTGATAGCATTAATAGATAAGGCTGTTTTTAAATAAACCCATACAATCAGATTCATTTGCTCTGAGTACACAGTTAAATCTCTATTTTCCCTTTATGGGTACATTCCCATGGCCACGTGTCTGATTAGCGGCATCCATGTAGGAAAAAGCTGTGTGACTCAGTTGGCTGAGCATTGTCCCATGCACCCAGAGGTCAAAGGTTTGATTCTGGTCAGGGCTCGATCCCCAGTAGGGGGCGAAAGGCAGCTAATCAATGTTTTTCTCTCTCCCTCCCTCTCTCTTCCTCAAATCAGTAAAAACATTAAAAAAAAAAAAAAAGCTGCCTGCCTCATAGGAGGTACACTCCAATGTCAAGCCCAGTTTATTCCTGAGGGAACTGCCACCCTGCCAAAAGAATGGCCCCGTGCATCTGGCCTTGGCAGGTCCTGCTCCAACCCAGGACAGGTTTTCTTCTAACTACTGATATCGTATATCTTTTTTTAAAAAATATATATATTTTATTGATTTTTTTTTTTTTTTTTGCAGAGGGACAGAGAGTTAGAAACATCGATGAGAGAGAATCATCAATCAGCTGCCTTTTTGCACACCCCCCACTGGGGATGTGCCCGCAACCAAGGTATATGCTCTTGACCGGAATCGAACCTGGGACCTTTCAGTCCGCAGGCCGATGCTCTATCCACTGAGCCAAACCAGTTTGGACTGATATTGTATATCTTATAACAACTACCTTCATCCTTCTTCATTTGTGTAGATAATTTCAGCATTTACAACACTGGTTCTCAACCAGGGATGAATTTGCCCTTCAGGGCACACCTGGCAATGTTTGGAGTCATGTTTGGTTGTCACAGCTGAGGATGTGCTACTGGCACCAAGGAGGCGGAGGCCAGGCATGCCTTAAACACCTTCCTCTGCACAGGACCCCCCCCCCCCCTTCCCTCTGCCAGGCCCTGGAGCTCTTCCTCTGTGCGCTCCCTCTCCTCCAGCACTCGGCCTCGCAGATTCCAGGCACCTCAGGTTCCAGTCTCTGTCTCCCCAGCGAGGAGAACGCTGTCCTCTGCTTGGCTTCCTCCTCCGTGCACTGTGAACCAAAAGTGCCCCTATGCAGAAAATTGGGGCAATCAAGCATTTTATTGTTCCCCTTGTCTCAGGAAGCAAAGTCCTATACTTCCTGTATAGTCCTCTATTACAGTTCCATAGATTTTGTCTGGTTTTCTTATTGTTCACAGCAGGGGGGGCAAGTTGGTGACCAGTTACTTTGTCATTGCCAGAGGCTATTTACTCAGATTTTTCTCTCTTGATATTTTTCTGCAGTAAGTAAAGGCAGGGATCCTGTCCCCACTTTATAGATTAGATGACACAGAGTTGTCAAGAGTGAATAAGACGCTTGAAATAAAAAACGGGTTTGGCAGGATGGCAGGAACCGTGGATCATGTGACATGGTCCTTGCCTCGTTCACCTAGATCCCACCTGCAGAGCTGAGCACACCGGTGGGGGTTACTGGTAACCGTGGCAGAGACAAAAGCAGTGGAGCAAAGAGACGACAGTAAAAAAAAAGGTGGTAAAAGAATGGGGTGGGGGATCTGCAGCTGCATATTAGGAGAGAAATTTGGGACAGCTATAATAATCCCAAGAGTGCATCAGATGCTCCTGTCTGTCACCTAATAAGATACTAAAATAAAGTCACTTTTACTCTCCCTGACCACTGTGCTGAGAGCCTTCGTTGTATTACCTCATTTAATCTACATTCCCTTCCTAAAGAGGAAATGAATAACCTTATTATACAGATCAGGAACAGAGGCACAGAGAAGCAACGTTAACAGCCCAGAGAAACAGCCAATGTGCTGCAGTGCTGAGACAGATCTGCAGACTCCAAAAGCTTGTGCTCTTCCACTGTGGGATCCCACAGGGGTTGTTGCCTCTTCCTGACTCACTTTTGTGGACTTACCTAATATTTTCCCCTCTTCAGGAGCACCATTTATTTTCTTCTGGCTTTAAAACCAATACATGCTAATTGTAGGAGAATTTGAAAATACAGAGCATTAGAAGGGGGGAAAAATCACTTATAACCTTTCCTATCCTTATCTGTTATTTCCAGTCCCGAACTTTGCTTACTGTAATGCTCACCTTTATAACTGCTTTGCCTTCATCACATGTGGCAAGTACTCCGTGAATGCTTATTAATGTCAGGCACCATAGAAACTACATAGAATATTTAAAACATCACACTGGCTCAAACAGTTACACCTTTGTGTTTAGGCCTAAGGAACAACTGGATCCCAGTGGATACACAGTGAGGACTTGATTGTCTTTCTAAGTGCATCAGGCATATGCCAAGTGAAGTTTCACGGACCTTACGTAGCTCCCTGCATACATAGGCACTCAAAAGGTATCCTTTGAACGATTGATAGACCTTTAGAGATGGAAAGTCAATTCAATGCATGTATTCATCAAATGTTCACTGAGCACCTACAATGTGCCAGGCACTGGGCTAGCTCCTGGGGTGAAATGAGAGCTAGGTGCAGTCTCTGCCCTGTTGAGAATTTACCTCCCAGTGATAGAAAACACTAGAAACTGGCCTCTGAAATGTTCAGAAGAGAAGACATTCATTCTCCCACAGTGAGAGTTGTTTGTCATGAGGAGGTTTAAGGAAGAATGGCTGTGAAAGACCAGGTAGCGTTCCTGCAATGAAGAAGGGGAAATGATACTGCGGGCTGATGTTAGCTGATAGGTTGGCCAGCCGCCACACGGTCTCACCGGAGGAAGGCTTTATCTGTCTCCTTTGGACTCGTCTCCTTTTCATCTCCAGGCTTGATGTCTGAGCTTTAGCCCGGGCCTTTGATTTACAGTGTTCTGGAGAAAGGGCCCAGGGATGACAAAGCCAGCAGGCCGTGCCGGAGAGCCTGACGTGTTGTCCTAGATCCGGCGCTGACTTAGAGCCACACGGAGCGTTTCAGCAGATTGCACGGGAGAACCCGCTGGGAAGGCAGCTCCCCTGCAGCCCGTAAAACAGGTTCCCAGTTCCTCTTTGGTGAGTTGTCCCTGCTTCTGTTTAAGGCTGATCCCTCCCCTTGTATGTAATCCCCCTCTCCTCTCTCCCGGTCACGGACCTCACACCTCCAATTATCTCCTCTCTCCTGAATTAATTGATTTTTCCTTCTTGACTGGCTCATTTTTATCACAACATGCTGTAATATCTCCCATCTTAAAAAAGAAAGAAATCCTCCCTTGACTCCATATTGCTCTTCAGTATGCTCTATTTCCCCATTTCTCTCTTCTTTTTTATGGCCAAGGGCTGTGAAAGATGAATCTAATTTGTCGATACTCACTTTCTTCATTCTTCCCTTCCTGGTTTCTCTCCAACCCACTCCAGCCTTTTGCCTCTCCTCCCCCCACCCCTCCACACACTCTACCACTGCTGTTGTTATGGACTTACTCAAATGGCCACACTTGGTAGCCAGGGAAACTGGCAAATGCCACCCACCTGTGAGCTCATGGAAGGGGAAGTCAGACTTGGGGACAGATAGGGTTATGCAAAGAGAAAAGGGGGATCCTTTCAGAGCAGAACGGGGCAGGAAGCAATGCTCCCTCTCCTCCATGTCAACCAGAACTGAAGAATTTCCAGAACCAGAGAAGATTCCGAATAATGCAGGCCCTGCCCACCAGTGTGGGGCTGCCCTTTGTGTAGGCACAGACTGGAGGAATAGACCAGAATGCTTGCTTCCTGTGGCAGCCGTCCCCCAACCTTGACTTTAGAAGATGGAGGGGTTATTTTTAGAAATTTGTTTCATGTAAAGGATTAAATTCTTTATTAGTGATATCCATGAATGTTGCTATTCAGGAAGGTAATTTTCTTCTATATCATTGGTTAGTGGTTATTGTTTTTGTTGTTGTTGTTTTTTATAAATAGGAACTTGAATTCTATTGCAAAAAAGGTACAAATATATATTTGTTAACCAAGATATATATGCATTTGTTAACACAGATATTTTGCTTTACAATTTGCACCTAAGATACCAGTACATGCTGCTGGTTCATTAGTTATAATGAGGTTGGATTTTTAAGGAGAAAATGCACCCATGGAACAATTTTATAACAAAGTCTCCAATTTTCTACAATGTAGATTGAAGTCTGAGTCTTCCCGATTTCATTTGAAGATCCTAAATTTAGACTGCCTTTCCAAATCCTAATGTTCAGATTGCATTTTCCAAATGAATCAGTTACACACTGTGGTCCATATACAATGAGTGGTCAGATTATTATGATCTCTGAACACATAATAATCTGGACACTCAGTACATGTGTGTGTGTGTGTGTGTGTGTGTGTGCTCGCGCGCGTGCACACTAGAGGCCCAGTGCACAAAATTCATGCATGGGGGTGTGTGTCCCTCAGCCCAGCCTGCACCCTCTCCAATCTGGGACCCCTCAAGGGATGTCTGAGACTGCCCTGTAGTATCAGGCCTAAACGGACAGTCGGACATCCCTCTCACAATCCAGGACTACTGGCTCCCAATTGCTCACCTGCCTGCCTTCCTGACTGCCCCTAACCGCTTCTGCCTGCCAGCCTGATCACTCCCTAACCACTCCCCTGCCAGCCTGACTGATGCCTAACTGCTTCCCTGCCAACCTGTTTGCCTCTAACTGCCCTGCCCCCCACCCCCAACTGCTCTCCCCTACAGGCCTGGGTCCCCTGCAACTGCCCTGCCCTGCAGGCCTGGTCACCCCCAACTTCCCTCCTCTGCCAGCCTGGTCATCCCAAACTACCCTCCCTGCAGGCCTGATTGCCCCCAACTGCCCTCCCCTGCTGGCCATCTTGTATCAATATGGGGGCAGCCATCTTTGACCACATAGGGGCAGCCAACTTGTGTGTTGGAGTGATGTTCAATTTGCATATTACTTAAAAATATTTTTTATTGATTTTTTACAGAGAGGGAGGGAGAGGGATAGAGAGCTAGAAACATCGACGAGAGAGAAACATCGACCAGCTGCCTCTTGCACACCCCCTACTAGAGATGTGCCTGATACCAATTTACATGCCCTTAACCAGAATCAAACCTGGGACCTTTCAGTCTGCAGACTGACGCTCTATCCACTGACCCAAACCGTTTTTGGCTACTTTTTTATTAGATAGGACAGAGGCCTGGTGCACGGGTGGGGCCCAGCTGGTTTGCCCTGAAGGGTGTCCCAGATCAGGGTGGGGGTTCCCTTAGGGCGTGGGGCAGCCTGGGCAAGGAGCCTGTGGTTTGCAGGCCAGCCACACCACCCGGTGACCCAAGTGGAGGTCCTGGGATTTGGGATGTATTTATCTTCTATAATTGAAACTTTGTAGGCTTGAGTGGAGGCCTGGACCCGCCAGGGTGTGTGGGAAGCTTGGCATCCTCCATTGCCAGGGAAACCCAAGCCTCCTGCTCACTCTGTGGCTGCAGCCATCTTAATTGTATTAATTTGCATATTCACTCCTGATTGGCTGGTGGGCATGGCTTGTGGGTATAATGGAGTCTGGTCAATTTGCATATTACTCTTTTATTAGATAGGATATATATATATATTAGAGGCCCAGTGCATGAATTTGTGCATGGATGGGGTCTAGCCAGCCTGGCCAGCAGGAGGGTACATGGGCAGTTGGCTAGCTTGTCTGCTGGTCGAACACCTGGTCGAGGGGACAATTTGCATATTAACCTTTTATTATATAGGCTATACACTGAGTGGCCAGATTATTATGCATTCAGAGATCATAATAATCTGGCCACTCAATGTACAGACATTGGCCTTTATGGTCATCAGAGGCCTTAGCTTCCTTTTCGAAACCACTGGATGGTTTCAGAGTGTTGTAAATGATTAAGTCCCCCTCATCAGGTCTTTAAGGATGATTTCAACACAGCTGCAGAACTTTTACTTGGAGAGGCATGTGAAATGAAAGGATTGGCTGTACTCACAGATCCTAGAGGAGGGAGGCACATGGGAGGAGCACCCAGGAAGCAGATTCAACCAAGCATGAAGGGAGCTGAGAGAGTGAGCACCCATGGGCAGGTGCCTCTATTGGGTCAGGTACAATCCCTACACAAGCAAAAGGCATGAGGGGATTTCATTGGTGTATTTAATTGCCACTTAGTCACAGGGGAGGGTGAGAAGAGGAAGAAACTATCTATAGCAGGAACCAGCCTATGGCTCCAGTGCACCTAGTCACTTGGCAGGCACTCATACCTTATTTATGTAGATGCTGAGTCATCAGGAAAATCTGAAGTTTTCAACATTGACAATAGACTTATCTGAACTGTGTCTCTTTCAAAATACTTTATGAAATCTCTCTTGTTACACCCAAAAAGAGTGTATACTCTTCTTTTTCTTTAATACTCACCCAGGAATAAGCCTATTGATTTTCATTTTTTTAGAGATAGAGGAAGGGAGAGAGAAAAAGAGAAACATTGATTGGTTACCTCCCCCTACGAACCCAAAACCTAGGTACGTGCCCTGACCGGGAATCAAACCCACAAACTTTTTGATAATGTACGAGATGATGCTCCAACCAACTGAGCCACCCAACCAGGGCGAGGATGTACTCTTTTAAAACGCCTTAACAGTGTGAACCTGAAAGGATATTCACACTAGTGTCAGCTTTTCTTGGCTCCTGTTAATATAGATGTACGGAACATCACTGATTGATAAGCATCATCTGCTGGCTGCCCGCTCTTGCACGGAAAACCAGCGGGAACAACTGCAGAAATGGACCAGTCTCTGTAGTCCCATCTTTCCCTGTGTGTGTGGGACCCGGCCCGAGGAGATGAGCAGAATAAGGCAGAGGCAGGTCAGCACCATCAGAAGCTATTATCAGACTCCCACTGTGTGCCTGCAGGCCCCCAGCCGGCACATCTAGAACTCGATATTGGATTTCTCATTACAGCCTCAGCTGGGCTGGCACGCTTGGCAACCCACAGTGCAAATGGAAAATGTGCGTCTGGCTAGGGAGCGTCTTCCCCTTCTCCCTCCTTAAGGAAAGAAAGTGATTGCTGTGGAAGTTATTTCTGATGTTGATAGGAACACGTTGTCATGGCTCTGCCGGCCAAAGGGAGACAGCCTGAGCTAATAGAGTGAGATGCCATTTAAAGTGAGTCACACACAGTAAGGGAGATGTCCCCAGCACGCCTCATTTTCCAGAGCGCTGTAGTTTTCGTGGTCTTATCTGCTGCAAGAGACCTGGTTATTATGCCTTTTGGCCATGTGGGAAGCACAGTTTGCACTTTCTGGAACACTGTGGGTTGTGATGTGAGCGCCGTCGTCGGGGGGGAGCCCTGGGCCAGGCGGAAGGAAGCAGCGGCCCTCAGAGGCCGGCTGACGCCAAGGGTTTTTCTTTGCCGTCAGTGGATATGAGCGTGGCTGCAGGGCATATTTCTGTGCCGCTCCAGCCATTTAGTATTTTTAGATGATAACGAAATATAATTAAACTCTTTTAGATGCTAACAAAATAAAATTTAATATGTAAGCTCCTATGGGAAAAATAATCTAGTCTTATGGACTCTGTGACCACAATCCTTTTCCCATATTGAAATGACTCTTGTGATATGTTCTCGATAATATGAGGTTTTGTAGAAATGTAATTATGGTTTTACAGCAGGCCTGACTAATTTATTTGGACAGTCATTTTTTTTAAAGGGATATCTGCCATTCTGATTACCTGCACAGAGCTCTGCATTGTCCCCAAGGCAGAGTTTGTGTAAGGTAACAAGATTTTCTCCACGTAGCCTTTCTTCAGCAATCTACACACATAGCTTCCCCAAGGGGCGTCATCACCGGTGCCCTGCAAGGTCTTGAATTCTGAAGGCTCCTTTTCTGCCCCTGCCAGAGTCAGTCTAGCACAGAGGCTGAGGACATGACTCTGATACTAGACTTCCCTGGGTTTGAATCTGAGCTTCACCACTTACTAGCTTGGGACTTTGAGAAAGTCACTAGATCTCTCTGTGTCAGTTTCCTCCTCTTTTAAACGGACTGCCTTGAAAGGATTGATTTTGAAGCCTGTGGATAGTGCCACACACACACACACACACACACACACACACACACCTGCCCCTTCCTTCTTCCACAGTCGTCTCCCTCTCTGCATTTGCCTCTGACGCCTTCATCAGCTCACCCTGATTTCCTTGCTGCATGACTGTGTCAGTGCAGGTTCTGGTGGGGAACAGAGGACACAGTCCAACCAGGTAATTAGAAGGGAGCTTAATAAATAGAGAATGTACAGAGGTCTGGGCAGCTGGAAGGAAACCACGTGGGAAGCACAGGACCTGGGCCTAGACACGTGGAGCGGGCGCGCCCACAAGAGCTGTGTTGCGTGGGCTGCCTGACCAGAGCCGTGAGCGTGTGGAGGGATGCAGCCACCATACGGCAACCTCCCAGGAAAGGAGCCAGGGAAGTAAATAGCCCATCACCTTTCTCCCTCCTTGCATCTCCTGCCAGACCTCCCTGTGGTTCCCAACGCCAAGACAGAGGGCCAGGGCACCCGGCCATGTTTCTGCCCTCTGACCTCCTCCCCCGCCATTCGGCCAGTCTGCGGGCTGCTCATCCTACACATCTTGACATTTGCACCTCTTTTCAACTTTCTGTGACCATTCCCTTTCCCTAGAGTCCCCTTCCCTCCTTCTTGGCCTAGAGAATGCTACCTATTCATATGATTCAGCCCAAAATACCCTGCCTCCTGTTCGTTCCCTGATAGCTGACTCCGTGTGCTGCATTAGGCCGCATTGCATGTTGTGGTCTGGGGGCGTGTTTGTGGGACTGCTTCCTCTGCAGGCCAGACCATCCACTGTTGAGGACGGACCACACCATACTCATCTTGGCATGTATGTATGTATGTATTTATGACAGAAGAGGTGCTGTGTTATACACATTACATTCAGCCACCACTGTTATCTAGGCTTTCTTTTGTGGCACCTTCAAGTGGCTGAAATAAATACGAGTGATGAAAAAAAATTAGTTGTATTGAAATGACTAATGGAAAGATGTGATAAATATCACTTACCTGGCCGAAACCGGTTTGGCTCAGTGGTAGAGCGTCGGTCTGCGGACTGAAGGGTCCCAGGTTCGATTCCAGTCAAGGGCATGTACATTGGTTGCGGGCACATCCCCGGTGGGGTGTGTGCAGGAGGCAGCTGGTTGATATTTCTCTCTCATCGATGTTTCTAGCTCTCTATCTCTCTCCCTTTCTCTGTAAAATATCAATAAAATATATTTAAAAATATATCACTTACCTGGCTAAAGATGGTGCTAGTTATGATCATGGATTCGGCACATTTAGCACTGGTTAACTATACCACATGTTGTACATACCCAGGTCACTCCCTGACACCCTCCCCTCTCACCCAGATTTACTTGCTGTCTCATTCACTGTGGGGACACCCTACATGTGACTGAGAATTTATTTGTGTAGTTACTTATGCCTTGTTTTACCTTCTCTTCCAAATCTTCATCTGCGTGAGAATAGAGACTATATCTGTGATATTCATCACATGGGTCCTTCCTTAGAACAGTGGTTGGCAAATTGTGGCTTGTGAGCCACATGTGGCTCTTTGGCCCCTTGAGTGTGGCTTTTCCGCAAAATACCACATGCGGGCGCCCATGTACAGTGCGATTGAAACTTTGTGGCCCATGTGCAAAAGTCGGTTTTTGGCTCTCAAAAGAAATTTCAATCGTACTGTCGATATTTGGCTCTGTTCACTAATGAATTTGCCAACCACTGCCTTAGAGCAGTATATGGCACATAACAGAAATATCTGTTGCATGAATAAATGTATTGGTCACAGTACTGTGTGGCATGCCACAACCTCAGGAGGCCAGCAGAGTGGAGATTCTAGATGCCATGGAAGGACCCAGGAAGTTCCTTTCCATTCCCAAGTCATTCATTGCTTGTCATTCAAAGGAGTCATTTCTTCATGACCCCGTTCGTCCATCATCAGAGCAGCCACCCTTTCCACTTGTATGGGAGCAGGACTTGGACCAAGAACAAACTCCCTTTTCCTTGAGTCACCATAGGGAATATAATATTTGGGGGATTATTTATCTGAAATTATTCTATTTCTCATTTCTCTTTCCCAAATGCTGCCAACCAAAATATATTTGATTGTTATTTGGACCATTTCAAATCTATTCAGTAATTTTGAAGATGTATAATAGGTATTGTTGGGACTTGTAATTGAAATTTGGCATCATTTTATATTACTTACTATTGTGATGGTCTAATCAGATTTTATTATGAATGAATGACTTCAGGGAGTTCTTTTTAAAGGTCACAAATGTTTAATATCCTCAAAAAAAGATTTTACTTTTTAGAAACAGGAAGTAGCAACACAGTCTGGAAGCCTTAATTTATTTAAACCCTACCATTGCTCAGTCATCTTTTCATCTGTCATTTTTCTGAGGTTTAATATTCTGAAAAAACCAATGTTCTGAAGAGGAAATCAAACTTCGTATTTGAGATAACAGGGCTCCTATGAAACTTATATAATGAAGATTGAAAAAGATCCTGCCAAAACAAAACAAAACAAAACAAAAAACCCAAACAACAAAAAGCAATTAATTTGGAAGGACTAAGTAGGATTGTCTAAAATGAAAACATGACAAAATTGGACAGATGGACTTTATAATTTGGAGAATATTAACTCTGGGCCCATGTTAACAGGTTTTCACTGACACATCTGTTGCAAACTAATTGCCTCTTTTCTGGCTGATAACTGAACTTCAAGTTTGGGGGTTTTGCAACAGAAGCAATTAAAAGCTCAACACTGTCATATTTTTCATTAATTTACCAGTGAGTGGTTGGATTTATATGGATAATTTTATTTATTTTGAGGATAATTATAATTATAAGTGTGTTTTACTAGACAGCTTGTCCCTTATAATATCATTTGCCTTAGCTACTGCATTTCTTCTACCCTTCTGGTTTATAGCCTCTTCTTTAGGAAAAAAAAAAACCACACAAGCATAGACAATATCTATGAAGAAAATACTTTTAAGGTAGATGAGAATGGAATGGTTTGGGGGCTTTCAATCTTGGGTGATAGAAGATGAGATTTGGACCTGCTGTGGTATAGTGGGTCCAAATCTCATCTTCTATCTACACTATCAGTAGAGCTAGGAACAGGCAAAAATAGAAATGGATCCTTAATCCTCAGATGAGCATTAACACCTATTTGTACTTACAGTATCTCTAAAAGCTGAACATTTGTATACCCTGCAACCCAGCAGCTCCATTCCCAGGTACAGCCCTGAGAGAAATGCATCCATATTTTCATGGGAAGACATGCACTGAGATAGTCATAGCAGCACCAGTTATAGCAGCCATCCTAGAAACTACCCAAATGCTCATCACCAGTAGAATGGACAAGTAAGTGGTTATGTGTTCATACAATGGAATTCTGTAAATCACTGCAAATGAACAAACTGCAGCTCTACACAACAAAATGATGAGTCTCACAAGGTTGCGTGAAAGAAGCCAGATACCAAAGAATACCTAGTGTAATTCCACTTGTTTTCAGCATAAAAACGGCAGAGCAATCTAGAGGTTAGAAGTCAAAATAACAGAAACCCGCTGAAACCGGTTTGGCTCAATGGATAGAGCGTTGGCCTGTGGACTGAAAGGTCCCGGGTTCGATTCCGGTCAAGGGCATGTACATTGGTTGCGGGCACATCCCCAGTAGGGGGTGTGCAAGAGGCAGCTGATCGGTGATTCTCTCTCATCGATGTTTCTAACTCTCTATCCCTCTCTTCCTCTCTGTAAAAATCAATAAAATATATTTTTTTTTAAAAATAACAGAAACCCTTGGCGGGTAGTGGGAGTAACTTCGAGGGGCCCTGGAAGGGCTGCTGGCTTCTCCGGTGCTCTTCTGTTCCTTGATCTGGGTGCTAATTATACTCGAGTGTGTTCAGTTTGTGAAAAGTAATAGAGCTATGATTTAGGCACTTTCATATATGGATATTATAACTTTCCAAAGAGTTTAAAATATATCAATTTGAAAACAGGTCCTTGCTATAATTTTCAAGCAGACGCATTGGAAAAGGCAGAAGTTTACATTAACACTGACTGAAGGTTAAAAGGCACACAAGTACTGTATTGTCTTTTCTTTTGTTAATCCTCACTCGAGGATATTTTTCCCATTGATTTTTTTAGAGAGAGTGGAAGGAAGGGGGTGGAGACAGACGAGAGAGAAATATCAATGTGAGAGAGACACATTGATTGATTGCCTCCCGCATGCACCCAGGCCCAGAGATTGAGCCTGCCACTGAGGTACATGCCCTTGACTAGAATCGAACCTGGGACCCTTCAGTCCTCGGGCCGATGCTCTATCCACTGAGCCAAACCGGCTAGGGCAGTACTACACTGTCTTTAAGCAGCCCATGTTATCTACCAATAGGAACTATTGATACGCTCCACTCAGCTGTGATCCTTTTGTGAAGGACCATGGGAGCTCATCAAGCCCCCATCTCCCTTAGGGGCCAGCTCTTTTTCCAGTTGAGTGAAATCTTCATGGCACTCTGACCTCTGTTCTCCACAAGCTCTGATTATAGCCACTCTGAAAACAAAAACAGAAACAGAACATGTTTTAGCCGTTGATAGGGCTCTAGCGTTTTTATTTTTTTTGGATTCTTTCTTGACTGCAAGTTGATCAAGGCCAACGGCCCCACCTTTCATTTCTCCATCCAGGGTCAGGCTTTTGGTGGACATTTAATATATCTTTGATAAGTGACTATTGCCCTTGAAGAAATAGGAAAGACAGAGGCGCTGCCTGAGGCAGAACATGCATTTGCTTTTAAGTGGCAATAGCTGTGTTGGTTCCTTTGAGCTGTCTGTATTTGATTTCCTAATTCCTTTGATCTCTCTCCACTTTTCTCTGAAAATTCTCTTGTTTACGTGTTTGTTGTAGAAGATTGGGAAATATGAAAAGGCACAAAGAAGTAGAAGATAAACACCCATAATCCTTCCACTCAGAGAGCAACACTTTTATTATTTTGCTGTATTTTCCTAGAATGCCAGTGTTTGCATGCTCCCTGCCTCCTCTCCCACTTCCTTGTTTTTTGTTTTTATTTTATTTCTTAGGAATGATGGGAGTGAGTCTAGGGGAGAAACTTCTCCAAATTTTTAAAGGATTTTTTGGTAGGATAGAAAGTGTGTGTTATTGCCTCAGTTTTCTTTACTCTCCGTATGTGGAGGTGTAACTTAGATTAAGAGCTGGACTTTCATGCCTTGCTAAAGAATAATATAACATGCTGAAACCGGTTTGGCTCAGTGGAGAGAGCCAGCCTGCAGACTGAAGGGTCCCGGGTTCGATTCCCATCAAGGGCATATACCTTGGTTGTGGGCATATCCCCACTAGGGGGCGTGCAAGAGGCAGCTGATCGCTGACTCTCATCGATGTTTCTAACTCTATCTCTCTCCCTTCCTCTCTGTAAAAAAATCAATTTATATATATATATATATATATATATATATATATATATATATACATATTTTTTAAAGAATAATATAACATGACATGATCCAAGTGTTCCTCTAGGATAGAACATTATGTTGACTACTATTATTGTCCTCAATAACATCCTGAAAGCAGGTGAGATCTTTCAGATTCTTAGATGTTGCATGTTTTAGACCCTGACATCCCATTAATTCTAGTTTTCTGCCTGAGAATTTTAACAGGAGATTTGCCTCTCTGGGCTGAGATTTCTGGGTGGTTGCACATGGCTGTGCTGTTCTTGATGTATCTGGAACTGCTCAGTAACTACCTACACCAGTGCTGTGTGGCTGGTGTGGCTGTCTTCCTTGTTATGACCTTTTGCTCCAGGTCTGTCATGCTCCTGGGTGCACATACTATATGGTATTTGTACTATTGCTTTCCTCCTAAAATAGTCTTTTTAAATATATATATGATTGATTTTTTTACAGAGAGGAAGAGAGAGGGATATATATATATATATATATATATATATATATATATATACACACATTATTGATTTTTTTACAGAGAGGAAGAGAGAGGGAGAGTTAGAAACATCAATGAGAGAGAATCATCGATCAGCTGCCTCTTGCACACCCCCTACTGGGGATGTGCCCGCAACCAATGTACATGCCCTTGACCAGAATTGAACCCGAGACCTTTCAATCCGCAGGCCGACGCTCTATCCACTGAGCCAAACCGGTTTTAGCTCCTCCTAAAATAGTCTTAAAATAGATTCCTATTTCTCCTTGACCTATTTCAGGTTTTTCCCCAAAATTACTTTGAGCTTTGTCCCTAGTTTCTTTTTAGACTCCTTAAGAATTTACGTAACATTCATTTAAATGAGATTATTTATTGGTAAGAAGACAAGTCTCCACTGTAAACAGACATACTATTTCTCTTGACCTTTGAAATACCTTAATGGGCATATTGTATTGTTTGTTCAACTCTGCTTTGGTTGGGGGCCGTGTGACCTTTGCATTATCTCTAGGCTCTGCTTAATCATGTTAATAAATTATTGTTTGAACAGAGTCTGTCTAAAGTGAGTACCCTATCATGGACAACAGGGGGTGGGCATTCGTGGGGAGGGGTTTAGGGTGGGAATGGGGGAATGAGGACAATTATGTGACACCATAATCAATAAAGCAATTTAAAAAACCTAAAAATTAAAAGTAAAGTAGTACCCTACTCTCTCTGTGTGTGTGTGTGTGTGTGTGTGTGTGTGTGTGTGTGAGAGAGAGAGAGAGAGAGAGAGAGAGAGAGAATAGTTGTCCAGAAAAGAGGAAGAGATATATATAGCTTGGACTCGTATCTTCATCATTTCCATTTTGTCTAACCGTTGGCCTAGGTTCAGTTACCTGGAGTGGCCCTATACTCCTCTCTCCTGGAACCCCATTCAGGAGGCACCTGCTGTGTTTGGCATCGAGGAGACAACACTTCATATGTGTTTACATTTTATTCCCTTTAATGTTGTGGCCTTAGAATACAGGTATATGTTTATGGGTGAGTTTATTGATGTGATATTCATGTTATCATTATCAGGAAGGCAGTGCTCAATTTTTGAGAAAGCCACCATTCACGACTGAGCCTTCTCCTGGGGCAGGGAACAGAGCTCTGCCTCTGGGAGAGTGGTTCTCCTCTCCCGTGAGTCCTTTCCTTCAAATATAACTTTCCAAAGTAGAAAAAACACACGACACTTTTAGAGAAATTAACAGTGTACAACTCTATGCAGAGGAAGAACTAGGAAAGGGATTGTTTCTGTAATAATACAGGAAAATGAATATTACAGTCTCATCCAGCTGGGTTGCATTCTAACTTGACCAATTCCTTTAGTAAAGTAGCATTTTTTTTAAGTTTTAAGTAATCTGCAGTCTGTGAGATCCACGAAAATCTATGAGAAAAGCTTGCAGAGTGTAGATGGGTGAGAAGAGTAGCAATAAGGAAACAGCAACTAGCATTCCTCAAGCACTCAGCAGAACTTCACTGCATCATTCATTTCATCCATCTCCAGTTCAGTGGGTGCGATTCTACAACGCAAGGCCTATGGGAAAAAGGCCTAATTAATGTTTTAACCCTACCACCTCGAACTTATTGGAAAATCAAATTCCCCTTTACATGGAACACCTGCTACCTTCTGCATCACAGAGTTTGGAAACTGAAAGAGGTTTAGTCATCTCACAGCCTCACAGGGCCTGAGCTGGGACCAGACACACTTGCCTTCCTCAGCCCACAGCCAGCTTTCCAGATTCTTCCCCCTGATTGTGCTGGTGATGTCTTGGGATTGTCCTTCAGCATTAAAAGCTAGAGCAGTGCATTAATTCATTCTGTCTCATTCACTAAAACCAATTACGTCAGTCAGCACTGTTACCCCTCTGGTGTCCCGCCATAGACAGGACAGGGCCACTGCTTCTAGGAAGCCACAGTTGGATAAGAAAACAACCACATACAACCTTTTGCTAGTCACTAGGATGGAAATGCTTCTGAATACAGTGTACTGAGCACAGGACCTGGGGTAGGGGAAAGCCAGCTCTACCTGGAAGACTGAGGAGGCCTCACAGAATAGAGGCGTGACACCGGGTCCCCAAGGAGCACTAGAATCTCCAGGTGGAGAAAGCCGGGGGGAGGAGGGAAGGGTCAAGAACGACTTTGGCAAATGGCATGGCTTTTAGCAGGGTGCTCGGGGAGGAGCACAGATGGTGTTTAAAGTCAGCTCTGAGTCACTGTGAAATGATAGACATTCAAGGAGAAGGGTTTGGAAACCCTCCAGCAAATTATTTGACCTTCTAATCTCTCAGTAACCATTTCCTGTCTAGCTCATGAATGGAAGTTCTCTGTAAAAGTGTCACACAGGAAAAGTTGCAGAATAAAGAAAAATGGTTCTGATGCCTTAGCCTGCAGAGGGTTTACTTCCACCCTCGTGGAGGCTTTTTACTAGCGAGTTGCCCCATGGCCCAGCGTTGACAAAGGCCCCTGTGCTGTGGCTTCTTGAGTCTTGCCCTATCTCCAGAAATGACTGAGAAGAGGTTAAATACAATTTCTGAAGCAGGCCCAGAAGGCACTCAGCTTCTGAATGTGATAGGGCTTGAGATGGAAACTCTATTTTCTGTCTCATTTTTTTCTCATTGCCTTGGCAACTAATGATTTTTCCCAAACTTTTGATTTTCCTCAACAACGTGAGCTGCTTCCTTTTGACCTAGCTTAGAAGTGTGTAGATCTTATTCAGAGAGTCTCTAGTGTAAGTGTTTATGTTTATAGATTTTTTAATTTTTAGAGTCTTCACAAGGTTGGACAGAGATAGATAATTGCACATTACTGTTAGCCTGCCTGACTCTCCAAACAAAGGCAAGTGGTAGTGATTCTTAAAAAATAATATATTTTTATTGATTTCAGAGAAGGAAGAGGGAGAGAGAGACAGAAACACCAATGATGAGAGGGGATCACTGATTGGCTACCGCCTGCATGCCCCCCACTGGGGATCAAGCCCAACACCCAGGCATGTGCCCTTGACCAGAATCGAAGCCAGGACCTTTTGGTCCATAGGCCGACGCTCTATCCAGTGAGCCAAATCAGCTAGGGCGGTAGTGATTTTGTTTGTTTGTTTGTTTGTTTGGTGTCAAATACTGTAGAAATTATTCATTTTTTTAAAAAAATGGTTTTATTTAGGAAACATGCTTGTTAAAAATGACAGCTGTGCCCGGCCAGCATGGCCCAGTGGTTGAACATTAACCTATGAACCAGGAGGTCACTGTTCAATTCCTGGTCAGGGCACATGCCCAGATTGTGGGCTCGATCCCCAGTGTAGGGTATACAAGAGGTAGCCAACCAATGATTCTCTCTCTCTCTTTCTCTCTCTCATCATCATCATCATCTTCATCATTGATGTTTCTCTCTTCCTTTCCCCTCTCCCTTTTTCTCTAAAATCAATTAAAATATTTTTTAAAAGGCAGCTATAAAATACAGAGACCTCTGTAATGACAACTTATAATTTCTTAAAGTGAAAGAATGGATGGGACCCAAGGAATCAAAGAGGTAGTTGAACAACACAGGAGCATCTCCAAGTAATTTTCAGGAAATAGAGCAACAAAACTCAAAGCTAAAAGTTCTGATCAAGGATTTCTTCTAACAGCTGGTCTTGTGGATGACCACCCCTCCCTGCTTACGTGGGAAGGCATGACTTATTACTGCAAACCAGTGGCTCCACTACATGTAACACCTCAGAACATAGTTTTACTCAGATTTTCTTTTATAAACTATGTCTAAATATTGTAATATTTGGCTTTTTAATGTCTCTGCAAAGGCCTGTGTGAAAATTGTTCCCGTAAATGATAAATGCGCAGGCTCCTTCGGTCTCCCCCTTGCTCACGGCCTTCTGGCTGGTCCTCATCCTCACTGAATCTTGTTTCCAACTCTGTGTGTGGTGCTGATTCCAACTTTATACCTCCTTGATTTCTTTTCTGTTTGTGTTCATGCTGTGAACTCGGACTACCCTAACTATTCTCAGCAAGCATACCAAAGCCTTATGGTTAATGATTAGCTGTGTGCTGTAAGCTTATAGTGTCACCATGGAGATTCCTGTCAGTAACAGCCAGAAGGGCACTGCAACTGAGATAAATATCAAACTAGGTGTTAGTGTCAACTGCAAGCAATTATCCATCACAAGACCTCTGTCTGGGAGGTATGGTTCCTGGCTGGCACTGCATTCTTTGTCTTGCTGTTTTGTCAATCACTTCATGCTTTAGCTATACTATAAAGTATTTAGCAGAGATTAGCTGCACATAGACTGCTGCATTGCCTGTTCCCTCTAATCCTATCGCTTTTAAATTAACTTACCCCACAATACATTCGGTGATAATTTATGGCACTGCCTGCATCGTTTTCTGGTCTCGAGATACCTTCATGATTTAGTGGTCACAGTACCTTCACTCCACCTCAGACACTTAGGGACTCTGCATTTGCCATTTCCTCTCTCTGGAACCTGGCTGCTCCAGATATTTGCATCACTTTTCCCTTCATTGCATTCAGGACTCCAGTTAAACGCCACCTCCTCAAAGAGGACTTTCTGCCCTTCCTTGTCTAAAACAGCACCCTTATCCACCCTTCTCTGGCCAGTGCAGAGATGAGAGGAGCCACGTCTGGAAAACCTGAATGATTATCAGTCACCCTATATGAAGTCCACCAGACTATAAGCCCTATTCATGGCAAGGGCTTCCAAATTAGCTTTCAATGCTTCACCCTTAAATTATGAATTCACAGCCAGTGATCACCAGATATTTGTGGAAATCCTACATCAGAAAATACAGAGACCAAGACTAAAAAAAAACTGAGATGGAGCACAAAAACTCAGGAAGGAAGGAAGGAAGGAAAGAAGGAAGGAAGGAAGGAAGGAAGGAAGGAAGGAAGGAAGGAAGGAAGGAAGGAAGGAAGGAAGGGCAAGCAAGGGAGTTAACACTTTAGATAAACAATCATTAGTTAGGAATTAAAATGTAAGTGTTCAGTCACCCTTATGTGCTCATGTCACTGATACCATTCGATGTACATTTGAAACATAGTCCAGAGTATAACTGATGTCTTTGCTGGCAGGCTCATTTGTTTAACCAAATCCACTTTCAGTTGCACGTGGAGTAATTAAGTCAGACTCTCTTTATTGGAAATCATGCTGAAGACATTTATCATTTCCTTCTACACCATGGAAATAGATTGGACTGTGGCTCCTGGCTGTTGAGACTGTATGCTCATTAAAAATGGAGAGATGCATGCCATACTAAATTGAGCTTTTTAATTACTTTAGATTTAATGATGTACCTTTGCCATGTACTTAATCTTCAGCAAATATTTACCCTGCCCGAACTGGCAGATTTGCAGTATGTAACTTGTCATGTCAAATGAAGCATTTTCTCTTTCCCCTATCCCCAGAAGGATCTCTGATCAAAATTATGGTCTTTTGAAAATAGCTGACACATTCTCCTTTGTGGGGAACTTGTTAACATTTTGTCCTTTGATTTGGAATTGACCCTTCTCACTCATATCAACCTTAGTCTGTACTTACTGATATATTTATTTTGGATGCAGTTAATGTTTTTATTCTACTATCTGGGTCATTCTCAAAGAGAGATGAGTGGGTGGATGGATAAATGGAGATAGATGATAGATAGATAGATAGATAGATAGATAGATAGATATAACTACACTAACAGTGTGTAGAAATACAGTTCAGATAACAGAGAGTACATCAAGTTTTGGTCTCATAGTTTCCAGTCCACAAGAGCTGTATAATGGTCATCTTCCCAAGCAGAGGTTAAACAGCCATCATTCTAATGCATCTAACACAGTTTCCAAAACGTTTTTATGAAAGTAGAATCAGGAAGATGTCCCATTAGAAAGTCTTGAAATAACTTCCGGATACGTTTGAATATCCTTCTAATTCAAACAGTGGAAGTTGTGTGAGAAGTTGGGGCTGGAGGTGGTTACTGAAGCCTGGGTACGCACATCTTCAATGACTATTTAGTGACAGAATCTCTTTCGATCCCCCATCATCCAACACACGTGCAAACACTTTCTAGACCAAAAATAAAATAGTCAAGTAAGTCAATGACACCTTTTTGAATTCTGAAGCTGAGAAACTATGAGAGGAGACTTAAAATTCAAGACATGATGTTAGGATTTATGAGTGAAATTAATTGGAAGTTGTTCTTTGTGAGCACAAAAACTTGTATGTCAGGACTGCAGGCCTCACACCCGTGAGCTTGCCTGTGCACTGTGTTATTATTCTCTAACTAGGGGCCCAGGGCATGAACAATGCACCCTGAAAGGAACTGTGAGCTGCGAGGCTGCGGTGGGCACCAGGGTAGGTATCAGCCCATCCTCCACGCCCCCATGCCCCTGGTCCCCTCTGCCCGCAGCCTCTCGTGCTGGTGGCATGGCCCGCTTGTTCCCGCTGACGGCGCTGAGCCATTGGGGCCAGCGCCACCAGTGAGTGTGAGTGCCGGGCAAGACTGCAGTGCACGGGAGCAAGTAATTTTCAGTAATTACCAGAGGCTCACCTCAATGACAGCGACTGGCACCCCATCTTGGTCTGGTGCCCCTGCTCACCTGCTCCACCATCTCACCGTGGCTGACGCCCGCCATGTTCCATGCTCCGGCTGCCTGTGGCTGACACTGCCACATTCTGCATGCACCTCTGGTCTTCCCAACACATCATAGCAACCGGTGTTCTGTTGTTTGGTTGTTCCGCATTCGGTCTATTTGCGTGTTATAGTTTTATATATTTAGATATGCTTTATGAGTCCTTGGGGCATGCTTCCTGAGTTTGGATCCTAACCCTGGCACTTACTAGTAGTGTGTCTTTGATCAAGTTTCTTAATTTTTGTGCCTCAGTTTCACTATCTGTGGGTTTATTGATTAGCCCACACAATGCCTATTACAACCTCGTCCTACCATGATTTCTTGTCTCACAGAGGGTGGAAATTTCCATTTCCAGAATCTCTTGCACAGCCAGTATTCTGGATGTAAGTTAGCTCTGCTAATCAAATGCATTCCCATAAACCTTTGAGTTTAGACCTAGGTTGTGTGGGAAGAGGGAAATGGGGCCTGGTACATTCATTTTTAGCTGATGTGTCTAAGGGCAGAGGCAGCGTGGTTCTGGAACTACCAGCTGTGGTGATAGCTTCCTGATTCAACGGGCAGCTTCCTATTGGGAAGCTTCCAGACTGCAGCAGGAACTGTTACTTCGGTGCAGCGTTTGTAGCAGCAGCTTCCTAATTCTTTGGGTTCCTAATAGTGATAGAGGCAGTAGCCCCTTTGGCTGTTTATTGGCGTAGCAATTCCTAAAAGCTCAGCCTAGAGTCGGTTTCTGCAACCCGCCCAACAATGTGAATTGTGTTACACTTTTAATACTGCTCTTTCTGCTTAAAGCAGCCAAAATAATTTATATTGGCTGCAACTGAAGACCATGAACAGTCCATTTATGTCATAGAGTTGTTTGTGAGGGCTCATAACAGAATGCATTTACAGTACTTACAACATTATCTAGCATACTTTTTAAAAATAAAATTTTAGGGCTTTTTCTGGCCAGAGTCAATGGTATACCTATAACCATGAATAATAGAAGTATATATTAGTTTATTGATTTGATCATTCATTTTTCATGAAAGCAAGTAGTTGCTGAATGTCTATTCTAATGAAGACAAGTTCTAATTGCCTTAGGTTATTGATTACCAACCTAACTGAACATTAGAAGCCTCAGATATTTTTTTAAATTTAATTTCTATGCCATATTCAAGACTTAGAAAAGACAGGAAGTGTGTGTATGTGTGTCGATTATTTTTAAAATTGAGATACAATTTTCATATAAAGTATACAAATCTTACGTGTTATATATACAGGTTGGTAGATTATATGTACATACCCTGGTTAACCACTGTTCAGATCAAGATACAGAAAAACAGAAATGTGCATGAAAGGTTTACTGTGTGCATGGGTTATTAAGGGCTACTTTTAGGAGCTAAATTTACAAATTCGTTTGACATTTTGCCACTCAGATGTCAAAAAAAAAAAAAAAAGATTAGTATCTGGAATAGCCAGTATAATTAGGTCATCTTTCTGGTTTTTTTCTTCTTCATAATACCCTACAAATTTGACTTCCTTTCTAGGCAATAAGACAGTTTTATTTATATGTGAAATAAAATGAATTTAAGGAGGACCTCATGTAACAGAAAATTCTAAAATACCAATAAGGTAGTAAATGTTACCAGTAATAACTTTGTGAGTAATAATCTTTGACTCTGTTTATCTTCTCAGGATTGGCTTGGGTTACTTGCTAAAAGAGATTTAGCTACCTTCTTAGTACTAAGCTATATGGCTTATTTTGTGTGATCTCTTCAAAGAGAGTGACTATCGTGAGAGAGTAAAAATAATTATTATTCTCTTTTTTCCAAAAGAGTGTTTGAAGCAGATATCTTCTTCTGGGGCCATTGGCTGCACAATTAGTGTTGTAATTCTGAGGCTACTGGAGAAGCAGGCATAAACTGGGTTAAGAAGATAAAGTTTGTAATTATTTGAAAAGTAAATAGAAATGGTTGCTGAGAAAGAAAATATCATCTGCAAAACATTAAAAGCATCTTCATTTTAAAAAATAAAACCAACTATAACAATTTTGATTTTTGAATGATTTCGTATAATTGGCAATTTATGGACAAAGATTTTCAGAAGCAAAATACAGGGTGGACATGAACTATACTTTTAAGATGATCATATGTGATTTGGGATCAAAGTCTCATATTGGAATACAGTTCAAAGATAGCTGGGCCATATTAATAAATTAAGCCAACTCATGTCATCAAAGGGATAGAAAACATGAAAACTCATTTCTCTGTCTTCAGGCAAAATCTCCAAAAATCAACCTAGGAGATATGAATGTTGACCATTTTAAGTACTCTTAGAGCAGTGGTTCTCAACCTTTCTAATGCTATGACCCTTTAATACAGTTCCTCATGTTGCGGTGACCCCCAACCATAAAATTATTTTCGTTGCTACTTCATAACTGTAATTTTGCTACTGTTATGAATTGTAATGTAAATATTTGTGTTTTCCAGTGGTCTTAGTGACGCTGCTAGCTGTTCTCAACCTGTGGGTCACAACCATCGGAAAACACAGATATTTACATTACAATTCATAACAGTAGCAAAATTACAGTTATGGAGTAGCAACAAAAATAATTTTATGGTTGGGGGTCACTGCAACATGAGGAACTGTATTAAAGGGTCGCGTCATGAGAAAGGTTGAGAACCACTGTCTTAGAGGATGAGCTTTGGACTTTATTTACTTTACTTCAGCTCAATCATGCATTTTAAGAGATCTCAAAAATATATTTTACCCAGCATTTTTATATATTTGGTAACAGGAAGGATTTGATATGAAGGCAATCTGGCCCTGACATTTATCGTTTTGTTGATCTGGCCAGTTAAGAGACTGCTATCTTAATTTCCTTACCACTTCCTGCATGGCCCTAGGTTGGCCATTCTTTTTAATTAGAACGTTCATGATATTATTCCACTGCCTTCCTGCTTGCATTGCTGCTATTGAGCTAGCAGCCAACTTAATCATCATTTACTTATAGGTAATCTGTATTTTCTTATTGGGTGGTTGTAGACTTTTTTATTCTTGCCTTTGATGATGTGCAGTTTTATCTTGTGCCTAGCTATAGAGTTCTTTTTATTTAACCTGCTTTTAAAACATCGTGATTGCTGAATTTGAGTATTCATGCTTTCATCAGTTCTAGTAAGGTCTTACCCATTAATTCACTGTGTGTTGCCTTGCCCCTATTCTCTTTGTTATCTCTCTGAGAAATTCAAGTTAGGTGCATAGTAGAGCATCTCACTTTGACGTGCATCTCTTAGTATTTTTTCTGTTTTGTTTGCTCCATCTCCTTGTCTCTCTGTGCTAAGTTTTACATAGTATCTTTAAATTTTATTTCGATTTTCAATTTTTTAGCAGTGTCTAACCTTGTTTACCTACTGTTATGATTTCTCATTTTTCCAGTTATTTTTCCAATTTACCTGTACATTTCTTTTTCCAATTTACCTGTTCACTTAAACTTTCTGTTTCCTATTGTATATTTTAACATATTAAACACATTTGTTTTATATTCTGCAATACTTAATGTTCTGCGAGTCTTCTTTTGGTGCTCTTTTTGTTTTCTCCCTCATAATAAAGGGGTCCTGTCCTGTTCAGTGTGTGTTTTGTGAGTCATGTCCAATGGAACTTTATGCGTAAGGTTTCTTTTGAAGTTTGGGTTGTGAGTATACTTCTCTAAAGAGGATTTGCATTTGGTTTCTCTGAACATTGGAGGGCATATCAATCTGGAACCATATAAAAATAAATACCTGGCTTTGAGGTTTATAGACCACAAAAATAGTCCCAACTGAGGCTACGAACACATGTGAGGTCTGGCTTATGGTTAAATCTTAGGAGAGTTATTCTCTCTCTCTCTCTCTCTCTCTCTCTCTCTCTCTCTCTCTCTCTTCTTTTATCCTCACCTGAGGATATGTTTTTCTTGATTTGAGAGAGAGAGACAAGAAACATCGATGGATTTCCTTCCATATGCACCCCAACTGGGGGATCAAACCCAAAATCTAGATCTGTGCCCTGACTGGGAATCAAACCCAAAACCTTTTGATGCACGAGATGACACTCCTACCAATTGAGCCAAAGCCAAGACAAACAAGTTTTCTTACTGTGATCCTTTGTAAGGCACAAGTATTTTTTTTTTCTAGTTCATTTTTTTCTCAGAGGGCTCTCAGATTTATGCAGTGATCTTTCGATCACCTCATGCTACCATGTCCTAGACTTTGTGTCCTGACCCCAGTTTGGCCATTAAAGCTGATGTGCTAGGTCTCCTATATTCACTTGCCTTTTGGAATGCCTACTCTCATTTTGCTTTTGGTCTCTAAGGACTTTATTTACTTTATTCCAGCTCAGCCATGCATTTTACAAGATTTTAAAAGTAATATTTTACCCAGCATGTTTGGATGTTTGGTAACAGTGAGGATTTTCAAAATATCTTATAAACCATACTCTTTCATCAAAAAATATACAGCTATCTCTGCAATCCTACTAGACGTATCCTTTGTAAAGGTGGAAATTCAATTCCATGTTTGCACCCACTTCTAGCCTTCATAATGTTAGAAACACTTTCAATACAAGTACATCCTAAATCCCTCATGTCCCATGTTTTCTATATTTTAGTCAGTCCCAGCTTCCACGTCTCTGCCGGTTATAGGCCTTTCTGCATAGGTTGTATCATATTATGCTATTTTAAAATTTTTGCTTTTGGAGTTTTCCATTTTCTCTGAGTTTTCCATGTTCTCTGAAGATTTTGGTCCAGGCGAGGAAGCTCAAAGCTTTGCCTTCCTTCAGATTCAGCTGTAAATGGGGGAAGATAGCGAGAGGAAAGGAGATCGAAAATTATCTCCTAGCCGAAACCGGTTTGGCTCAGTTGTAGAGCGTCGGTCTATGGACTGAAGGGTCCCAGGTTCAATTCCGGTCAAGGGCATGTACATTGGTTGCGGGCACATCCCCGGTAGGGGTTGTGCAAGAGGCAGCTGGTCAATGTTTCTCTCTCATCGATGTTTCTAGCTCTCTATCTCTCTCCCTTCCTCTCTGTAAAATATCAATAAAATATATTTTTTTAAAAAAGAAAGAAAGAAAATTATCCCCTAGATCTGTTCTCATTTTGTTGCCAGGCTCATCCCACCTTTTTAAGTTTAACTCAGCACTACAATTCTGACTCAGCCAGCCGTCATCTTGTGACCCTAGACCTTTTCTATTTTCCCAACCTTTTTTTCCCTTCTTAAATGCAGCCTATTTCTCCTTCTTCAATATATTTACTCACCGAAACTTTTCCTAAGGCACTCTGCTTCACTTACAGTTTCCATCAATTTCCAAAAAACCATCACCAGCAGCAGGCTCCCTGGAGAATGAGTCATTTGAGTCCCACCTACACTCCGGTGCTGGTCGCCCTTGGGGACACGCGTCGGGGGACAGCTGGAGGGCCCCGCAGCCTGGGCTTCTGTGTTTGACACTCCCACACACGGAGCCACCTGCTGTTTCCACCCACACTGGGATCATGTTTGCTTTGCAGAGCGTGCACTTGGGACCTCTCGGTAGTCATAGCCCTACTGCTGTGAGATGGGTAATGTTCACTGTGACTCATCCCATCCGCTCTGATGCCAGGATGGGGCAGAAGCTATTGGCAAAGTGATGTTCCTTCTAGTCAGGAACAGACGCTTGTTCATCTGGACTTCCCTTATCAGAGGCGTCCATCACTGAATAGTGGTCATAGAGGAGCACTTGCAATCCAGTCTTAAAAATCCCAGATGTCACCGAAACCTGTTTGGCTCAATGGATAGAGCGTCAGCCTGCAGACTGAAGGGTCCCAGGTTCGATTCCTGTCAAGGGCATGTGCCTTGGTTGCGGGCACATCCCCATTGGGGAGAGGGGTCTGCAGGGGGCAGCTGATCGATGTTTCTCTCTCATTAATGTTTCTAACACTCTATATCTTTTTCTTCCTCTCTGTAAAGAAATCAATAAAATATATTTTTTTAAAAATCCCAGATGTTAAATGACAAAGACCTACTTCACCTGTGACAACTCTGCTGCCGATACTACTCTTGTCACCATGGTAATGATTTTAAGGAGATTTTATTTATTTACTACTAGTATGCTCTAGGCTTTATGCTAAGAAATCATTTAATTCTAACAGTCCTATGAAGTAGGAGCTGTTATCATCTCCAGTTTACAGGTGAGGACCTGGAAATTCAGCGATATTAAGTAACTTGCCCAAGGTCACATAGCCAGTAAGTGGCCAAGCTGAGACTCAAACTCAAGCCTTTAAGTACAAAGTCGATGCTCACACCCATCTCATCTGTCAGGATAGAAGCATTTGACGTTCTGATTGATGGCTATGAGCCTCTTACAAAGGCCAAAACTTAAATCCATGTTAGGTCTGTCCTTTAAGGTAACACATCTGAAAGTATATACTCATCGAAACCATGCTACCTGCCCTAGCACAGAACTGGTTTAGGAACTCCTTTGTGAGAAATGCTTTCAGAACCAACTTTTAAAACATGAGAAAAGCAATTTCCTTTTGGAGATAAGCCTTGATTTTATATATTCTTTTCTTTTAAAATACCTTTTTATTTTTCAATCACAGTTGACAGACAATATTATATAAGTTTCAGGTGAAAAGCATAGTGATTAGACATTTATATTCCAAGCTTTGCTTTTTATCCCCTGCTTGATCACCTCCATTATTTATCAAATTTCACTCCTAATGCCTCTTGACAGTTTCCAAAAAGGTAATTCTGCCCTCTGAGGGTGGCGATTTGCCACTAATGAGGACAGCCAGCAGACGGACACTGACAGAGGGGATGAAGTCACTTCCTAAGAGACTCCAGTGTCTCTCCACAATGGCAGTGGTTTCAAAATAAAAGTCACCCCCCCCCCAATATTTTGAAGAGGGAGCAGTCAGCTATATATTTACATTCTGGTGTTGGTATACAATTCAGTCTGTTACTTCAGAGCTGTACTTATCAATTTGTTGTGGAGTGAAATCTGTTTACACAAATATGCATCTAACACAAATTCTGTGTGTGGAAAAACGCCTTACTGCTGAGGTCAACGTTGGATAGTAGTTCTGTCCCATTCCTCTTTAAATCTTAAATATATATATATATATATATATATATATATATATATATATATATTGATGTGTGGATGTGGTCAGATTGTGAGGTTTCTGCTTTCCCAGCAAAAGAGAATGATCTTCCTGCTGTGTGTCTCCAATAATACTCCAAGCAACATTTTTACTGTGCTTACTTTTTCTTCTAGTGAAGGTTAAGGTCAAAGTTTCCAGCATCATCTTAATTAGCTGCTCACATTTAACTTAATTCTGCTCAAGTAAACAGTGGCATTCAAAAAACATATATAAATAAATAAAAAGCAATGTTGCTATAGAAACGTAGATCTGAATCATTTGCTTTGCCTTTCTACTCCCAAGCGTTCCTTATTATGTAGGCCAGGATATGAAACAAATTTGCTGAGCCCTCCCATGTAAAATGAAATGTTAAAAAAACACACAACAACAACGTTTTGGGAAAAACGTTTTTAAATGATTGCTTTAGGGGTTATGGCGAAGCTCCTAATTCCAAATGGCTGCCGAGGAGGACGATCTGTTGGGTTTCCTTATCCGTCCGCCTCGCCTTCCTCATTGTCCCCTCTCAGGGCTGGAGCTGTAAGGTTCTGTTCCGGAAAGTGAGCTGGAGCAAATAATTCCCGCTGGCTTTCCTCGCTGTAAAGGGGTCAGATTCTGATCCTTTAACGGGTTCCTACTTAACGAAGTGCAAACCGAAGCTGTTTTAAATTCAGCCGCAGGCTAAGCCTCTATCTCACAGTAAAGAAAAGAATTGTTAAGCATTTTTAGGATCCGTGGAAAGGCCCTCAGACACACGAGGAATCAAGGAAATGAGAACCCAAATGAGAAGATACCATTTGAAACTTATTATCTGAATTGGCTAGGGAGCCTGTGAGCATCCCTGCCTGGCTCATCACCACCAACAGGCAAATCTATCGCTGGTCCTAATTACGGCAAATGATAACCAGATGGAGATAATTTTAACTCGGAAAATTAATAAGATTAGCCTTTTCCGGTTCTATTTGCCAATCCCTTCATCAAGTGATTCTGGAGATTTGGCCTTTGTCTCGGTTTTCTTGTCTGAATGAGACCAGGATACTGTTCTCCCCCCACACACACACCCCCTACCCCTCCCCACCCCCGACACCCCCTACACACTCATACACAGTATCACATTTTGGAAGTGATAAGCTGACATTGTGAGGGTTTTTTGTTTGTTTTTTTGCTTGAGAAGACTTGCCATTAAACCCGAACCAAAACAAACCTCATGAAGTCTTTTTTCACTGTTATTCTTTTTAATCCCCTTCAGACTGAGATAAAGCAAAGAAAGTCAAAGCCTGCTTTCTTTGTAATTCATTTTGCAGGCCATTAAAAGAGAGAAAAAAGAGACAAAACCCAATAGAAAAATGGTAGAGAATATGAGTAGACAGTTCACAGTGTCAGAATCCCAAGTGGCCATCATGTGTGTGAAAAGCAGTTCAGGCATACAAGGAATCAAGGAAATGAGAACCCAGATGAGAAGATACCATTTGAAACACCTGACAGTATCAGGTTTTGGCTAAGTGGTGGAGAAACAGGAAAACCCAGACTCTGCTGGGGGTGGGGGGGGGGGGGTGGGGAGGGAAGTGTAAATGCTACAGCCACATTGGATGAGGTAAATTTGGATCCTAGTGAAATTGATAAGATTCCCTTTGACTCAGCAATTCCGATTCTGGCTGTGTTTCCAGGGAAAGTCTCACACAAATGCCCCAGGAGGCAGGCACCAAGGACTCACTGAGGCCTTGTCTGTGATAATGAAAAATTAGACACAAGCTATATACCCATCAGCAAGGGAATGGATGAAAAATAATACCATATGTTCCTATATTAGAATACTATATAAGGCAGATTCATATACACTGAGTGGCCAGATTATTATGATCTCTGAACGCATAATAATCTGGCCACTCAGTGTATATATATGTATATTAGAGGCCCAGTGCATGAATTTGTGCATGGATGGGGTCCGGCCAGCCTGGACATGGGTGGTTTGGTCAGCCTGCCTGCTGGTTGAACTCCTGGTTGAGGGGACAATTTGCATATTAGCCTTTCATTATATAGGATATACACTGAGTGGCCAGATTATTATGCATTCAGAAAACATAATAATCTGGCCACTCAGTGTATATCAACATTAGCTAGAAGTAAAAAGTCATACAGTTGAGTGAAAAAACAAAAGTTTGTTCATTGAACTTAAAATTAAAATGACCACCACACACAAAGCAACAATTCTATTGCTTATGGAGACATATATATGTAAGGTATAAAGAGGGGCTTGAAGGAATAAGTTTCTGTAGAAGTGGTCAACTTTAGTTGAAATGTTTAATTTTTTACTAAGAAAAAAGAAGCAAATATGATATCTTTTAAAATATATATATATTTTATTGATTTTTTAGAGGAAGAGAGAAGGATAGGATAGAGAGTTAGAAACATCGATGAGAGAGAATCATTGATCAGCTGCCTCTTGCGCAACCCCTACTGGGGATGTGCCCACAACCAAGGTACATGCCCTTGACTGGAATCGAACCTGGGACCTTTCAGTCTGCAGGCCAATGCTCTATCCACTGAGCCAAACCGGTTTTGTCAGCAAATATGATATCTTACTTGCTGATTTGGGGTGGTATAAACTTGGATATTAGGGTTCCCTGTAAATTTCAGAGCATTTCCATTTCTGAGGTATAATATGCCAAAATAAAAGTAAGATAGCTTACAGATCAGTCAGTGGAACCTGGCCTTATATAACTGGCCTAGGCACCTAATTTTAGGGCTGTCGCACATATCTTTGTTCTCTTCCCCAGCGTTCATTTTGTTTCTCAGCAGTTGCATTTTGCCCATTGCATCTGTTAGTCATTGGGATGAAGGTGACAGCATATGCCACCTCCCCTCGGGTGATTCATTCAGTTTTAGCTTCAGATGTAAACAAGTACAGAGACTGTGGTTTCAAAAGCATCTGACCAGATCGTCCATCCTTTTGAAGTGTTAAATTGGATTAAATATCTTGATATCGCCGAGGTCGGTTTGGCTCAGTGGTAGAGCGTCGGTCTTCGGACTGAGAGGTCCCAGGTTCGATACCGGCCAAGGGCATGTACATTGGTTGCGGGCACATCCCCGGTAGGGGGTGCGCAAGAGGCAGCTGGTCGATGTTTCTCTCTCATTGACGTTTCTAGCTCTCTATCTCTCTCCCTTCCTCTCGGTAAAATATCAATAAAATATATTTTAAATAAAATAAAATAAAATAAAATAAATATCTTGATATCCACACCCTTTCCCTTCCCCTCTTTGTAAGTATATGGATTCTATCATTTAAAGCAATGTTTCCCAAACTTTTGACATATGTTTCCCAAACTTTTGACAATGTTTCCCAAACTTTTGACAAATTATTCTATAATTTTCATAACGCTGAGTACCCCTCATCAAAAAAAAAAGGATGTATTTTAATAACAATCAAAATATATTTATTTTTTATTTTTTTGGTACATACACAAAATAATAATAAACAAAAAATAAAATTATTCATAATAAAATATAAATAAAAGTTATATTATAAATAACATTTATTTGCACACCGGACCATCTCACGCCTCACAAGACTGTTGTTTTGTAGTTTGTTTTTTTAAAATATATTTTATTGATTTTACATAGAGAGGAATTGAGAGGGATAGAGAGTTAGATACATCGATGGGAGAGAAACATCAACCAGCTGCCTCTTGCACACCCCCCATTGGGGATGTGCCCGCAACCAAGGTATGTGCCCTTGACAGGAATCTAACCCAGGACCTTTCTGTCTGCAGGCTGATGCTCTATCCACTGAGCCAAACCGGTTTTGGCACAAGACTGTTTTGACTTGACTCATGAGAATGTAGAATTGGATGCAGCTAAGCACGGTGCAGTGCATATCCCCACCAAACTCTTCCCGTACCCACACTTTGGAAAACACTGATTTAAAGAAACAGTTGCACATTCTAAAATGTAGAAACCAGCAGGGTTATTATCAGGCAAAAGGTAGCTTAAGCTTATTAATTTTTGGTCGGGATCATTAGTTTTATGGTATTAATAACGTAAGAAGCAAAGTGTCTTAACACTCCAATGCAATAGCTTCAACATAAACTTTCTTCCTATAGAAGAATTTTTCTTCCTCGTTCTTTTGTAATCAGGCTTGGCTACAGGATTTAACATTGGCCAATGATAGGTAAACAGAGTGACACCGTTTTCCCAGTCACTGCCTCCTTTACTCTTTCCCCTCTGTTGCAGTTGAGACCCTGGCTGCCCCATCAGCTTGGGTTCCAGGGTAAGGACAAAGATGGTGTGACTTGTATGACACTGAGCTGGAAGATGAGAGCGGAAAATCCTTTGTTGTTTTATGCCCCTGGGGTTTGGAGCTTGCTTGCTATGTGTCATAACCTAACCCATCCTGGCCTCACTGAGAAGGTAACATCTGAGCAGAGACCTGAAGGAGGAGAGGAGACCAGCCATGCGGATACGTGGAGAAAGCACGTTCCACTCAGAGAACAGCAAGTGCAAGGGTTCCAAAGAGGGAGCTTGCTTTTTTTTTTTTTTTTTTAATAAGCAAAAGTTTATTTAGGAAGTCACAGAGGTAGAAGAAATGGGTTCAGGAAACAGGTTACAAAGGCAAAAGAAAAGTCCTTGGAGTTTAGAAGAAAGGGAAAGGTAAAGGTACACACCCTGCAGGGAAGAAGCCAGGGACTGGGGCAGTTTCCATCCTTAGAGCTTTTAAGGGTGGGGGTTTTAGGGGAGGACTTTTAAATTTTTTTCTTTATTGATTAAGGTGTTACATATGTGTTCTTATTTCCCCATTACCACTACCACCCCATCCCTTCTACTCATGCCCCCCCCCCCCCGTTGTCTGTGTTCATTGGTTAGGCTTATAGGCATGGATACAAGACCTTTGGTTCATCTCTCCCCCTTACCCCCACCCTCCCCTACCTTCCCTCTGAGGTTTGATGGTCTGATCGATGTTTCTCTGTCTCTGGATCTATTTTTGTTCATCAGTTTATGTTGTTCATTATATTTCATAAATGAGTGAGATCGTGTGATATTTATCTTTCTGTGACTGGCTTATTTCACTTAGCATATCTTAATAGAATATTCATCAGCTTTCCAAGTGTGTCTTTTCAGAGTCATGGACTCTACTGATAGGTAGGCACCAGCACAGGGGGTCGTTAGCCAGCGCAGCTGGTCCTGAGGCAGCCATGGCATCACTTGTCTGATGTTGCTGCTTTTCTGGGCCTGGAGCTGAAACACAGCTGAGGCCCAGATGTACCGTATTTGCCGGCGTATAAGACGATTTTTTGGCCCTGAAAAATATGCCTCCAAGTAGGGGGTAGTCTTATACGGCGAGTATATAACAAACTCTGTATTTTTAGTGGAAATGTTAGGGGGTCGTCTTATACGCCCAGTCTCTTATTCGCCGGCAAATAC
The DNA here is from genome assembly GCA_963924515.1 of Vespertilio murinus. Classification (NCBI taxonomy): domain Eukaryota; kingdom Metazoa; phylum Chordata; class Mammalia; order Chiroptera; family Vespertilionidae; genus Vespertilio; species Vespertilio murinus. Next base: position 63,005,347 of record OZ004709.1, read on the forward strand.
GGTATTTTTCAGGGCAAAAAAATCGTCTTATACGCCGGCAAATACGGTATTTGATGTGGGTCAGAACCTATTGTCCTGTCCTGGGGGCTTAATGCGTAAGGGCTATTCTCCGGCCCCCTTATTTGGTCCCCCTCTAAGGGGTCTAACTGGCATGACTAGCAATCTGCCAGGGGAGGAAAGGTCAGGGAAGTCTGAACCTCATGACCTGATTGATATGTTAGGGGAGGGAAGGTTACCCTTGGGCGAGCTCCTTGTTTTGTGCATTGCTAGGCACTCGGGAAGTTCTGCCCTGGTGACCTCCTGCCGCTGACCTATCTGCTCTGCTCATGTCTGTCTGACCCCTTCCACATCCTCCCATGAAGGGAGGGAGCTCTCTTGATGCATTCAAGGATTGGAAGAAGGCCAGACTTTTCAAGGCAATCACGCAGAAGTGTGAGCAGCCAGTCAGACTTGCACACAGCCTGTAGGGCTGGAAACGGGGCTTACTCTTGTTGCTCCTGTTCACTGCTGTTATGGAGTGGGAGAGAAGTAGAAGAGGGGGTGAAGGAAAGGAAAGTGAGATCTAGAGCAGGCAGGTGCAGACTAGGGGAGCAGGACCCCCAGGTCCATGGGCCACAGCCCCTCATGTGCTAAACTGGTGGTGTCACCATGTAGAGAACTTGTGAGGCCTCTGAAGTTTGACCCCTGCCATAGAGGAAGTGAGTCCTTGCACCCAAAGAGCGCCAATACACTGGGACCGGTTTGGCTCAGTGGATAGAGCGTTGACCTGCAGACTGAAAGGTCCCGGGTTCGATTCCGGTCAAGGTCATGTACCTTGGTTGCGGGCATATCCCCAGTAGGGGGTGTGCAAGAGGCAGCTGATCGATGATTCTCTCTCATCGATGTTTCTAACTCTCTATCCCTCTCTCTTCCTCTCTGTGAAAAATCAATAAAATATATTAAAACAAAACAAAAAACAAAAAAGAGCGCCAATACGTGACCACTGATAACCAGAACATCCCTCTCCCCCATTCACCTTGTTCTTCTCGTGCCCATGCATTTTTCTCAGAGCCACGCAGAGCCCAGGCAACCTCCAGCAGACAAACCAGGGCAGCGGGGCTTGTCTGAGACGTGTGCCCAGCAAAAGGGGCAGCTTCCCCTCTAACAGCATAGGAGACTGTACATGCCACATGTTACTTCTTTCCTTAAATCCTGGTAATTCTCCAAGTTTTAAAATCGAGTTGTTGGCTTCTTTCGGCTCTGTGCAAACTTAAAACCACAGATCCTCCCAATTAGCAGTTGTTAGTAAAAGGGACTCTGGGCCAATAAGGCCGAGTGGGCAGTGATTGATGCTAATGCAAGAAGGAGACAGAATTCTAAATATCAAATTTGTGCAGGGGAAAGTTGTTAGAGTTGCAGGCTAAAACGTTTCACCGAGGTAAAATCCTGCTGTGTGTATCAGCCACAGAAATAGCCAGGAAGGTTCTCTGGAAGAAACCCTGACTGTATTAACCACTTGGGTTTCTAAAAGCTAATGGCGTCTCACACAGAACACAACCATTAATCTCAAATGCTCCATGCTAATTGGTTGTCTCAGATTACTGAACTCAAATTAGCATCTATAACTCCTAAAGATATAAAAATAAGTCTATAAGAATCTCAAATATCTGTATGTTTTCTCTCTTTGGTCAAAAGAAAAGTTTTGGCCCTGGCCAATGTGGCTCTGTTGGTTAGAGTATTGTCCTGTACACAAAAGCTAACACAGGCCAAATAAACAAGGTTTAAGTTTATTTGGGCCACAAAGAAATAAAAGCTTCAATTTTTATAGAAACATAGATTTATTTTGACAGAGACATGCTGAATACAAAGGACTGAGTAATCATTAACATAAAAAATAGGACATTTTAATAAAAATTAATATTTTTTCTTGAACATTAACTTACCAGACACTGAATAACTGCACAAATTAATAATCATAATGCAAATAAACTTATTTTTCTTGTTCTCTGAAAGCGAAATACCTCCTGTTTCGCACACCAAACAAGTCAGTCCAAGACTAATGATGTGGTAATTGGCTGCTAAAATATTCGCTGCTAGTATTAGTGGGGGAAATGGTGAGCCTGCACTTAATGCACTAAGGGAAATGAATGCAACAGGATTATAGGAATCAGTCATTAGCAAACATTGTAGTTCATTATTAATAATTATGTATAACAGAATATTGTAAAAATTAAGTTACAAAATTTTTATTATAACATTTCTTTCATACTGTTATATTGGCTAGGCCACAAAAATATTTGTTGTGGGCCATGTGTGGCCTGTGGGTCTCGAATTTGACATGCTTGCTGTACACTGAAGGGTGTGGGTTCGGTCCCCAGTAGGAGGCAGCCAATCAGTGTTTCACTCTCTCTCTCTCTCTCTCTCTCTCTCTCTCTCTCTCTCTCTCTCTCAAATCAATAAAAGCATGTCCTTGGGTGAGGATTACAAAAAAGAAAAGTTAAGAAACAGATAGTCTGGTAGCTAGGTGGCCTTAGCATAGTGCATGCAAAAGCATTGTCATAGGAAGCCCTGTCCTCCTTTTCTTCTTCTTATTCCTAAAGAAATTTTGTTTGTAATTGAAAGCCTATTGAAATGAAAAGGGAAGTTCCAATTTAAGTAATGCCAGAATTAGGATTGGTGGTTAGGCCCTTGCTTAGGGAAAACACACACACACACATACACACACACACACACACACACACACACACACACACACACACCACAAAAACCCTCAAGGTCTGAGAAGGCAGGAATGCATAGTGCAAATGGGTACCAGCAAGAAATCCATTGTGCAAGAATCAACAGAAAGGCAAGCTCAGGGCAAATCAATATATTGTGATGCAGTAGAATTCAGCCTACACTACCCACTCCTTCCTCAATCCAGCCTTGAGCCAGAGTTCCCGAGAGAGTAAGGGGCCACACTACTGGAATTTGGGGACAGTATGATTCTTAGTTTATGGAATTATCTTCTACATCAGTGATTTTCAACCCTTTTCATCCCGTGGCACACATAAACTAATAACTAAAATTCTGCAGAACACCAAAAATATATTTTTTGCCAATCTGACCAAAAAAATTGTATAATTTGGATTCATTCACACCAGACAACTATTGCTGTGTTGACTGTTGTCATTTTTTAATTTGACAATCTCAGGGAAAACAGGTCAGTGCTCCTGACTAAAAAAGTCAAGTGTTGCATGTTTTTAAAAATTCTCCTGGCATGACGGTTGAAAGTCACTATTCTACATTGTAGGATATTTATATCCTTGACCCCATCAACTAAATGCAAGTAGCACTTTCCAATCACTGACACAAAAACATCCCCAGTCTCTCCCTAGAATAGATAATAATAGTCCCAAGCTGAGAACCCTACAAGTCAGGGCTATATCAACAGGTAGAATAAGGTGGGGCTTGAACATAGCTGTGAAACTGCATCATTGAGCAGGAACTGGCTAAGTTATCAAAGATCCACCCTCTGTGTACATTTAGTGCCTTAGGAAAAAGAGAAGCAATTAGCTTTATTTGCTGGTGAAGAAACAGTGCTGTCCAAAAGGCCACACCAGACACATGATTAAAGAGATGGCTTTGTAGTTGGCAGTAATGCAAATTTTAAAAAGGAAATCAAAGCCTGAAAGGAGCTGGAGGCAGGTTCAAAAGAACTGACTGAAGCAGTGAATGATTCAACCCATATTGTTGTTGCTCTTTGGAAAGAGATTGGGGGGGCAGGGGGGTGTCTTTGAAGATGACTTGCCGTCTGCTTGACATTTGCAAGAAAAATAGAGAAGACAGGCTAATTTTTTGGGTTCTTTTGGACACTGAGTTTAGGACACCTAACTTCAAAAATTAAATATAATAATGAAACTCTAATGAAAACTTTAAAGTCCCACATATCAAAGTTGTTGACCAGTTACTTAATAAGTACCTGCTATGCTCCTTAGAATGTTCCGTAGAGATGGCTGCCTTGGGTGGGCAGTTTCAGGAACTCCCCAACTTTCCCAGACTCACTATGGAGCTTCTCCTTCTCTCTTCCATTCTTCCCACTGACAACTAAACACAACACATGATTTTCAACCAGATCTTTTTGCTATAAAGAACATGATCGGGACCGCTGGATGGGGGCTAGGATTAGATGGCAGTAATGTTGTCCCTCTTAATTTCCTGATTTTGATGGTTGCGTTGGGGTCATGTGGAAGAATGTCCTTGCTGGTAGGAAAATCAGGGTGGGCATCAGGTTGGTAACTTTCAAATAATTAATGAGAAAAAATAAAGATATTTGTATTGTACTTGCAAGTTTTCTATGAGTTTGAGATCATTTCAAGAAAAAAATTAAAACAAATCTCAGGAGAATAATTGTAAAACTTCATTTGGTGGCCTACTTTATTATTAAAACAAACAAACAGAAGAATGAGCTCAGGGCCTGGCAAATAGTACTCGCCTAACAAAATGGTACTGCGGTTAGAGATCCAAAAGGAGTGGGGAGGGGTCCCACAATGGCAGGGTGGGGGTCCCCTACCCATCTGCTTCCCCACAGAGGATTGGTCTCGGGGCCATTAGGCAGGACAACAGGGGCTGAGAGATTGAACCTGCAACCTAAGTGTGTGCTCTTGACTAAGAATCGAACCCAAGACCCTTTGGTGTATGGGCCAACACTCTACCACTGAGCCACACCGGCCAGGATACAGATATTTTTATCATAACTATTGAGTAAGTGGATGGGGAGTGGGTGGGTAGAATTAAAGCTAGTAATTAATTATAGCATATATTAGAGCAAAAAAGGGAAAATATATTATTTTTATTTAAAGTATAAAAGTTTAAAGCATAAAGCTGGTGGCTGTATGAGGAATTCAGCAACTTACAAATTATTTGTGTAAAATATTTTCTAGAAAAAATAATACGAAAGTTCTTTGTTTCAAAAGACTTAAGAGATTCCTATGTTAAGAGTTAGGGTGCCCAAAGAGGTACAGAAAGTTAGATTAAGAACTAGGATTTGGCTCCAATTCTGGTTACTTACTGTCTATTATTAAATCTCTTAGTTTACTAGTTACTCCTCCTTTAAAAAGCAAAAAAAAAAAGGTGGTTTTAACTTAGAAATAGAGTCTTTAGGATTATAGTAGGGAGCAAATAAAGAAATATCTGAGCCGTGGAAATGCCCAGAATTGTCTGCATTGGGGGTCTGCACTGTGTCTGTGCAGTGATCCCTTTGGCATCTGGTGGAACCCATGAACACAGAGTAAAGTTTTTAACTGCATGAAGTAAAACATACAAGCTTACCAAGGGAAAACACTGAAATGTAGCTAATAAAATACGTAAAGAGCAAAATGTGTGCTATTGTAATGAATATATGTGTTTTTTTTAATTAATGTTTAAATAATAAGATCTAGTGTTAGGACTAATAATGTGGTGATTTCATAGTAGTGACCTTAGTCTACTTGGGTTGCCATAACAAAATACCATAAACTAGATGGATTAAACCAGTGGTTCCCAAACTTTTGATATATGTGTACACTTTCTATAATTTTCATAACAATAAATGAAAAATAAAATTATTGATAATAAAATATAAATAAAAGTTATATTATAAATAACATTTATTTGCACACCAGACCATCTCACGCCTCACAAGACTGTCTTGACTTGACTCATGAGAATGCAGAATTAGGCGCAGCTAAGCACGGTGCAGTGCATATCTCCACCAAACTCCGGTGCAACCCTACCAAACTCTTCCCGTTCCCCTGGGGTTACTCGTACCACACTTTGGGAAACACTGAAAGAAATTATTTTCTCACAGTTCTGGACGCTGGAAGTCCAAGGTCAGGGAGCCAGCATGGTCAGGTGTGGTGAGGACTCTCTCCCTGACTTGGAGAAGGCCGCCTTCTTGTTGTGTCCTCAATGGCCTTTCCTCAGTTCTTGCACATGAAGAGAGAGAGGGGAGAGAGGAAGACAAAAAGAGAGATCTTCCTCTTTTTAGAAGGCCACCAATCTAATGTGATTGAGGCCCCACCTTATGACCTCAATTAACCTTAGTAACCTCCTAAAAGGCCCATCTCCTTTAAGGATTAGGACTATAACATATGAATTTTGGAGAAACACAGTTTAGTCCATAGCATATATTTCAAAACATGTTCAAAAAACTGTAATGTAATCTAAAAATACATGTGGTCTATTGGTGATAAAGTCACAAGTATTGCTGCTGATGGGTTTATTGCTTACATTCATCATGGAAGGAAATGCTTGATTTTATGTAGAGGTTAGTGGAAATAAAGATATATTTTCCCCATCCAAGTTCACAGCCACTTTGAACTTCTTTTCAAGAACCCCTGAAACATGTTCTTGTTTTGGGCAAACAAGAACTGGCATACCCCCAGAATGGTGGGAACAGAATCAGCAGTCATCTGATTCTGCCCATTCATTGCCCATTACCCGGGAGCAGTAAGTGTGTTGAGTTATAAAGAGACATCACCTACTTTGGGCTGGCTTTCTGATATTTTTGAGTATGTGTTTGAGTATTGGGATGTGTTTGTCTTACAGACGGCGGTCACTTAAATACTATACCAAGTGATTCCTGGGCCTCTGAGTACTTCGGGCTCGACCCTTCTGTGAATGGCCAACCGGAAACCAAGACAGAGGATGAGGAACTGCGAAAATCCCTGGATAGACTCTATGAGATGTGTGGCCACCCACAGCCAGCCTCTCGAAACCCACTCTGTGCATCTGTCTGCCAGTGCCTGTCTCAGAAAATTGACGAACTGCGGGGCCAGGAGAGCCAGCAGTACGCCCTCCGCAGTTTTCAAATGGCCCGGGTCATTTTCAATCGGGATGGCTGCGCATTGCTACAGCGGCATTCCAGGGACGCCCGGTTCTACCCACTGGGAGAAGGTAGTCAGTCTCTGGAAGATGAAAAGCCGACCCCAGGACTTTCCAAAGACATTATTCGTTTCCTCTTGCAGCAGAATGTGATGGGAGACGCATAACTGGTGCCTGGTGGCCAGAGCAGGCCGACTGGATCTGGAGGGCAGCAGCCCTGGGGCTGACGCTATCTGTGCACCACCCAGGTCCCCTCGGGTCTGTCTAGCCAGCTTTTGCCCCACCCCCAGTTAAGTGCTCTGCAGTCAACGGCCGGCATCTGTGACCAAGTATTAGAGGCTGGGTCAGCCCAATAGAGAGCCATCAATGCCTGGGAATTTTACAGCCCCCGTGGCCACACGCCCTTCTACCTGTCCCTTTGGCCGTGACAGACTGGTTTGGGAGTTCAGAAAGCTCAGCTTCCTTGTCTCAAAGGAAGACATGCTCTGTGGCATAATTTACCCTTTGGAGCTCCACTCAGAATCAGGCCGGTGCTGTCCCTCCATCCATGCACCAATTGGTGCCACCTATGAGCCTTTTCTCAATAAATCGCTTGTACTTGAATCCTTGACTCAGAGTCTACTTCTGGGAGAACCAGACCTAAGGGAACAGGCTACCATCCGATGAATTTTTTGAAGGGAATAAAACTATGCTGAACCAAGTAAAGAATTATACCATGTCGTAAAACTGTGACCACGCGATTGAGCGCGTATGTTTCAGAAGAATACAAAGATTTAAATACGCTTCCAAAGAAGTGCATCGCATCTTAGTCAGACTCTTGCCTCTCCAAATCCAGAACTGCCTATTTTATAGTACCACCTGGGAGTGGAAGGGACATATGGTCCTCCTAAAATAACAGCTATGATTCATAAATTAAAAAAAAATAAAATAAAGTCTCTTCGTCTCCACCAGATTGTAAATGCGAAAGGTGAGGAGAAAATAAAGGTGCTCCACACACCCAGGTACGCGCAAGCTCGGTTATGATAGGCTGGGCAGGCCAGTGGCCTCGTCGGCTTGTGGTGGGAGAGAGGGGAATCCTTTGCCCAGGTGACTCCTTCCTCTGGTGGTTTCTGCCTTCTGCCTGCCGCCAGCACCGCTGCCACTTTCTGAATGGTTGACCCCCTCACTCCTACCCTGGCCTGATTTCACCAGGGAATAGCTTTACCTTTTCTTTTTAGATTAGTTTTAAAATTTATCTCTTAGTTATAGTTAACATACAATATTATATGATTTCAGGCATATCATAGTAATTAGACATTTACTTTTTAAATATATTTTATTGATATTTTACAGAGAGGAAGGGAGAGAGATAGCTAGAAACGTCGATGATAGAGAAACATCGACCAGCTGCCTCTTGCACACCCCCTACTGGGGATGTGCCCACAACCAAATGTACATGCCCTTGACCAGAATCGAACCCGGGACCTTTCAGTCCGCAGACCGACGCTCTACCACTCAGCCAAACCGGTTTCGGCTAAAAATATTTTTTTATTGATTTCAGAGAGGGAGAGAGAGATAGAAATGTCAATGATAAGAGGGAGTCATTGATTGGCTACCTCCTGCATGCCCCCTACTCGGGACTGAGTTCGCAACCTGGGCATGTGCCCTTGACCAATACTGAACCTGGGACGCAGGCCAACGCTCCATCCACTGAGCCAAACCAGCTAGGGTGACATTTATGTACTTTATGAAGTGATCCCCCAATAAGTGCGATACCCATCTGACATCATACAATATTATTGACTATATTCCTTGTGGCTTTAAATCGCCGATGCAGGCTGGTGCTGGCAGGTGCTCTGCTCCACGACTGGGTCCTGAGCCCCCATTTGAGAGTTCAGTTGGTAGATGATGTCACCTGGCACTAAGCTCCCTGCAGCTGTCATTTGAAGCCTCGCAGTAATCCTTACCTAGACAGTTCGCCAAACAAATTGCAGTGACAGGAAAGGGTTATATCAATTGTTCCAGGGGAAATAAGAAGAGAAGCTGGCAATGCTGTGCAGTTAGATTTGGAGAAACTTCCGATAAAATTTAATGGTCATAAGATCCCCTAAGCTTTCCGTGTTAAGCAACTAGGTCAGCCTAACCGTGTACATTCAGAGTGAATGTGTCCTTGCAGGCAGGTTCCTTGGGGACGCTTGGATGGAAACAGAAGGCTTTTAAAGGTCAGGAAGGTCAGACATGAGAAACATTCAGACGTAAGAAACAGTTCCACATTGACGTGCAGAGGCACCACGGGAAGGAGACCTAAGTGGAAGGAAACAGGAAATGAACAGGCCTCTGAGAGACTTGGAAAAACAAGCCTCCCAGTTTTCCTCCGACCAGCAGTCTTCCTCCATGGGCCTCTCCTATTCAACTGGTCCCCTCACAGTCATGAAACCAATGGGACTTATAATAGAAAATCCACAGCTTTAATTTGAAGGCCACCCTAGTTTTATTGTTTTTTTTTAATGTGAAGCAAATTAATAGATGCCCTTGAAGAATGCTGTAGTTGTTAGTATCATGCAGTCACTGAAATATTGGAGATTCGTTTCCATGGCTACCAACAGAAAGAAGCTGATTTATTTTATACTGTTTTTATTTTTTTTTCATACTTGAGATTTTATTGTTTTGAGGATCAGTATACAGACATATTAATTTGTACAGAATTCTTAGCATACATACCAAAAATGTAAAGTCGTGTAGTTGTGATTCTTTTCTAAACAGTTATTTCAGTGACTTTCCAGCTTAAAATTTAGAGGCTAACTTTCCTTAATAGAGTATTAAATACCAATATCTTCAAATGTTGATACGCTGTTACATCAAAGTTCCACTAATTCACAATTTAATATTATATATACTACATAATTAAATTTTCAATCTTTCACAGCACACTGACAAAGTTACTAGGAAAACTGGACTACCACCAAAGATATTACAGATGCACAGAATTCTGACAGGTAGAGCCAAAATCAAGGAGTGGTTTTCTTTAGGAAACAATTCTACCAAAACCATGTAAATTGAAGTAATTTAAAATGTTCAAGATATAGCAAACACATGAATGACTCCAAATTGCCATTTAGTGTGCTTTGTATTATCCTATCTAATACAGACAGAATATGCAAATTGATTGTCACTCCATGACAAAGATGGTGGCATCCACAGCCAATAAGGAGGGAATATGCTAATTGATGTGACAAAGATGGCAACAGCCAGGCCAGGACACTTGTGCTGTTGCCATGGCGACGGTAATGATGATGGTGAAGGTACAGAACAGCCGGGCAGGGCGGAACACCTGCTTTGATGAGGGTCGATGGGGGTGGAGGGAACTACAAGAGGGTGGTAGGGCCGGAACCAAGGTGGAAGGTAGTGGCCAGAGCGAAGGCCTGGGTCCCGGGTACTGGAGGGAAGCCAATGCCGACAGCCAGGGGAAGGAAGGCCTATTCTTGCATGAATCTTCGTGCATTGGGCCTCTAGTATAAGATGACCAGATTGTTCCGCTTTGGGCAGGACAGTCCTGATTTCTAACAATTTTTCCTGAGCCCTGCGGCATTTTCAAAAAGGATCTTTCCAATCTTTCCAAAAATCAGGATTTTTTAAAAAAAATACTGCGGGATGAAGGAAAAATTGTTAGAAATCAGGACTGTCCTGCCCAAAGCAGGACTATCTGGTCACCTTACAGAAGGATATAAAACTACCCCCATCTATAGAATGTTAAACTGACACCCAAGACAAAGTCTCTCATATTCAATATCCCACTATTTTCTGGTTGTATCAAAAATAAACAACCAGCAAACGATTTCACCACTTTAAAAAAAGTATTTATACTTTTTTTTTTTAAATGGGATGAGATGGAATTCCTTTCTTCTTAAAAATGTTTCTAAAGCTACTAAACAACTTGCATTTACAAAATAGTTGATAAAAAAATATTCCTTTGGATTGTATAAGAAGGGAGACAGGGACTACTGATGAGACATGGTACGTGACATTAATCAGACTTGGCTTCTTTTTCTCCTGCTTCCTCTGAAGTTGGATGCTCCTCATTTTTAGTTTTTCCGTTTTCCACAGGTAGATCTTTAGGTTCCTGGTCAGCCACTTCTGCCTACGTTCCCTTTGCTCCCCCTTTCCCTTTCCTTTGCACTTTTTTTTTTGTCTGCAGATTTATCCTTTCCTGCTGCCTTTTTGGGCTCTGTTTCCACTTTTGCAGGAGCAGTTTTGGCTGACAATCTGGTCAACTTCCTCTCGGGCTCCTCCTTGGCCTGCCCCCTCCGCAGGCCTGACCTTCTCTTGGGCATCGTGGCGGAGGGCTGGGCGTGTGCTGGGTGCCTGAGGGCTTGGGCACCCCTAGTGTCTGGGCGAACTTGGACTGCCAGGCTGCTGCCCAGGCTCCTGCCGCTCAAGCTGCTCTTTTATACTGTTTTTAAAGGACAAAGGATAGAAGCTATTTGAATCTCCATGTCCAGGGGCAGCAGCTTCTCTTGGGCAGTGAGATTTTGGTGTCAATAATTCTGTTCATTTCATCAGTGCTATGGGCTCTCAGTCAGCTGTTAGACTCTAAAAGCAGAGAATTAACAAGTCTAAAAGCCAGAAGCACCTGATGGTAAAAACATAAAAATAAAAAAAGGTGTGTGGCCTGTTCTTGTTTGTATCTGAGTAAGTGCTTGTGACAGGTCAGAACAAGATATCTGATTCCCTGCAATCTTGTGCCTTAATTTGATCTCCGTGGGGTCAGGATGGCATTTTCCATTTATCTCTGTTTGCTTTCAATAAAGACTAAGAGGAAATGGCATTGAGGCTCTGGCCTTTGGCATTATTATCTAATTCTGCCCTACACATCACTCACTGACATATTATCATCCTACCACGGTTCTGACTGGCCTGTGATACCACCTGTGGCCCCTTGGTCTTGGGAAGGATGGATTTGCTTGTAGTAACTCCAAAGAAGAGAACTGCTGCCATGTTTTAACTTCATGAAACTATTCTTCACTTCATTAGTCTATTTCTTTGCTTGACCTATGTAAGGGCGCATGTAATGGATTTTTAAAATTATGTTTTATTAATTTCAGAGAGGAAGGGAGAGGGATAGAGAGATAGAAACATCAATGATGAGAGGGAATTATTGATCAGCTACCTCCTGCATGCCTCCCACTGGGGATTCAGCCCCAAACCCCTGTATGTGTCCTGACCAGGAATCAAACCATGACCTCTAGTTTCAACCATTGAGCCATACTGGCCGGGCCACATGTAATATATCTTATTAACACAAAACAACACAGTAATACTTTCAAAACTTTAAAGCTTACTTGGAAAACTTTTTATTGAATTTCAAAAGTCTTGTAGAAAGAGTTTGTAAGTAAATATCTTGATGATTTTCATAAACTGAAGCCACCTGTGCAATCAATAGCTATGAGCAGCTAGTCCACATGGCCCCTTCTGAGTGAAAATTCTCATCTGGAAAACTCAGGAGACTGGTTTGCTCAAACTAGTGTTTCTCAAACTGCTGGTAGTACACAAAATAATGTGCAAGCACAAACAATGTTTATTTTCATTCTGATCTATTCAGTTCAATATATTAGAGAAATATAACTACTATGTCTAATCTGTGCTTTTACAGATAATACGTAGGATAAGCCTAATATAAATATTTAAAATATAAAAGTGAATTGAGTTATTGAAAGTGTTAAATTAATAATAGCTCAGGTGACATATAGTTATGTCAAAAATTCTAAAAGTGGTATACTGGAAATGACTGAAATTCAGAATACAATGGATTAGGTAAGCTATTCTATCTTGTAGTCTCCCACCATCTCTCTCCTGGAATACCTTGAGAAACTTCCATCAGGTGAACCCACATCTACCTTTGCCTCTCTTTACCGTGCACCCACAGTGCAAATCTTTTTTCTAAAAGCAAAGCATGTATGAGTGGCCAGAAAATTAAAAAGCAGGGTCTAGCCTTATCAAATATGAAAACATTTTAACTCTACAATAATTAAAGCAGTAATAAAATAGAAAAAGAATTCAGTCCATAAGTAGATATGAATGCAAGAGGAAATTGAGTATATGATGAAGCTAGCATTTCAAATGCATAATCAAAAGATGAAGGTTTTTAGTAAATGGTCTTTTTTTCAAATGGTCTTAAAGTAACTGGCTTCCCACACTGGATGGGGAGAATAAAAAGCCTGACTCCTCACCTCACTCCTGATATCAAAATGAATTGTAGATGCTCTGGGGTAACCAAGGCTGAGATGGTAGTGCCTGGGTGGGCGCTTGAGGCTGGGTGGTCCGAGAAAGACTGAAGACATAGCCTTTGAGCCAAGAGCTGCAGGACTCACAAGAATCAGCTGCACAAAGGCTGGAGCGGAGCATCAGGAAGAGGAACGAGCATTTGCAGAGTTGATGCAAAACTCAGTCTGAAATGAGCTCAAGCTGGACAGAAGTCCCATGTTTGGAGCACAGATACAGGGGCAGAATAGCAGGTGAATTTCGGAAGCAGGCAAGGGCCTTTTAAACCAGGACAAGGAATTTGAATTTTATTCTAAAGACCATGGGAAATGATTTCTGGGTTTTAAGCAAGAGAATAAGAAAATATTCATGGAAATTTAGTATGTGTTAAGGATAACATTTCAAAACACTTGTAAAGTTTGAATTCCTAAACATTCAATCAACAGATCCTCACATCACACTATACACAGACAAAGATTCCAGATGGATTAAAGATCTAAATGTAAAAAACAAGACTATAAGAGTTGCAGATGGCACTATTGGTTAATAATATTTTCCTTTATTCCCATTCTCTCAGGTCACGTTGCAGTGGCTCCTCCCTCCACTTTCTTCTCCAGGGGAACATACATCACTCTCTCTATGGGTCAGAGAACCCAATGTTCCCGACAAGTTCACATGCAGAGAAAGAACATGCTATGGTGATCCAAACAACAGCCCTTTGGGAGAAATGATTCTTTACTCCAAGAAGCTTGTGGGCCAGACTCAAGCATGTTTGCCTGCTTGTAACCCACTGGTCTTGTTCTCTCTGCTTTTTGAGAAACATTGGCCTAAGCAAACCATTTTTACATCTGCTGTTTTCTTCCTCTTGCCGTTGCTGCCACCTGCTCCAAGCTTTCATCTCCTGAAATCCCTCCTCAAGGTTCTCCCTGTTGCCAGCCTCTCTCACACACTGGTCTTCCTAAATCCAGTCAGTACTGGATCCCATCCCGTCCCCCACAGAAACTTCCCAAGCTCCTTAACACCCACAGGGTGAAGCACAGACCCCGGTGCACACTTTTCTAACCTGGCTGTCCTGCCCTCTCCTCAGTCCTAGAACCTTATATCCAAGCTCTATGGTCTCCAAAACATTCCATCTTTTCTCCAGCCCCCACGGCTCTGCTCTACTAATGTACGCTTTAATCCTACACAGCAGGGCCATCCTCTATTAACATGTGTCCATCTTCCTTCCAAAAGAGTGCTTATCTTCCCCAGGCTCGGCACAGAACAGTGCTGGGCAAACACTGATCATGAGCTTGTTCTGCAGTCGTGTCTCCTGTTCAGCCTCCTAGTGGAGCCAACTTGAGTTCTTTCTCTTTCCTGTAACTGAAGCCATGAATTTTAAACCAGGAGCAAAGGATGGGGGTGGGAGATGGATTTGAACCTTCTGAGAGACATCATGGCAAAAGCAAGAGTCCAATTGTAGGTGTCAGAGGCAACAACTCGGCCATTAACAAGTGGGATGTTCAGTGAGGCTCATATAATCCCTCTGGGCCTCATTTCCTTCTGCAAAATGAGGACATTAGCAACGCTCGGAGTCTCCCTCAGGCTCAAACATTCTGTGCAAATCTCTATGAGGGCGGATTCAGGAAACTGATTTTCCAATTGATTGAGCTGTGTGGTGTTATTGCATAGAGAATTAAACTACTGTTCATCACAATTCATTTCCTGAGTTTAGCCCGGCAGCCAATGTTTATTAAGTACCATTTACTCTGCAGTACCCTGGATTAAGTGGTGTGGAGACACAGAAGTGGTACCTCACAGGCTCCTTGGCCTCAAAGAGTTTATTACATAAGCAAAATTTATTATATAATAAAAGCTTACCAAGCTCATGATCCAGCAAGTTACTTTCTGTTTGTTTACCCACCTAAGACTTCTGTAAAGTTTTACTTGAACCATTACATAAAATCCCTGTGTGTATTCTATGTGTCATTTCTATATTACTTTATCAAAACACACACATGCATACACTTAAAATATATCCATGGACAGGCTGAGTTGTGTTTTTTGTGTGGGTTTTTTGTTTGCTTGTTTTTTACTTTTTAATAAACCAAAGGATGTGGATTTTAAAACTTTCATAAAAGTAGAGAGAATTGTGCCACCTACCCATTACCTAGGTTCAACAGCAATCAGCTTTCTGCCATTCTTGATATCATTTCCCTCTCCTCTTTGTGTGTGTGCTAAAGCATAACTTCTTCAGTGATCAGTAGTGAAGGACCCTTATTTAGTTTCCAATCAGTTATGGACCAATGCCAACACACAATTACCATGTAAGTTCAACAGTGCCCATTAATAAATAAGGTTGATTGATGAATGGATAGATGGTGGGTAGACAAATATTTAAGAGCTAATGGTAGATGTTAATGGTAAAATCTGGTGGGTATGCAGGTCTTATTTGTAAATTTTTATCAAGTTTTCTGCATATTTGACATTTTTCATAATAAAATGTTGGGGAAATATATGCAGGATGGGTTTTAGTGTATTAAATATCTACCTACATGCATTTATAACTTGAAATTTTAAATTACCACAAACATTCCTAAGACAATATCTTTTCTTAATAGAAAACATACTTAAAATACAAAAGATAACTTTATTGGCTCTTAAGAGGTAGAACTAATTAAATAACCAACAGATCATTAAAGAATACTTCCAAATTGCTCTGGGACATACAGTCATGGTTCCTACATTCAAATAACTTAAATTTAAGTTGGGAAAATTATTTTCATATTGATCTGTCCAGATACTTATTTCATAACCGATACCTAACCTATGTCATCTGCATTATTAATATCTACAGCTTCCTGCCCAGATCATAAAACTGACATTTATACCTTCTACATTATCTATATCAAGTAGATAATGAGAACTAGTGCACAAACTTGTGCACTGTGGGGTCTGGCCAGCCTGCCCCAATTGGGGCCCATTGGCCCAGGCTGGCCTGGGAGAGGGGCCTCGGGCGGTTGGCTGGCTGGCCCTGCTCCTTGGTCAAACTTCTGGTCAAGGGGACAATTTGCATATTAGCCTTTTATTACATAGAATGTCATTAATATATATCTTTAGAGTTATATGATTGTATGTACTCCTCAATCATCTATACCTGGACATTGGTAACATCCAGAAACAGTTTTTATTATCACAACTTGTGGTGCAGAGAGTGCCCTTGGCATCTAGGAAAATGCTCAGGATGGCCTCTGACAGCAAAGAATTATCTAGCCCCAATTATCAATAGTGCTGAGGTTGAGAAACCCTAATCAATATCATCTATATCATCTGCATCCATGTTTACAACTATGCCATGCACATCTGCATCTACTTTGATATCTATTTACATCTGTATTTAGATCTACATCATCTACATTTGCCTTTACATCTGTGTCACTGACAGCCACATCTACACCATATACAGGATTTACATCAACCACATCATCTACATTACATCTACATCTACATCTACCTGACTAATTAGCAGCTCAGAGCATGTGTGTTACATCAGAATGAGTGGTCTGTTTAATACAAAATTAAATTTTAATCCTTCCCTCATCTGACCATAACAATTCTGATCACCCAATTCCAGTGTATTTGGGGTGTGGGAGGGTTGTGCCCTCATTACCAAATAATTCTTAGACATCAGCTGGGTGTCCTACAATTCAATTCAGTTCTGACACTATCTACCATCAGATCCTGTAGGTAGAGGGCTCAGTCCCATCACCTCCTCTGCCCTCCACTTCAGAAATCAATCCCAAGTCCAGGTTGTTACCTTTGCTTCCGACCAACTGGCTATAAATCAAAGGTTCACACAACCCCCTTCATAGGTTTGATTAATGTGCTGGAGTGACTCACAGAACTCAGGGAACCGTTTATTCACTAGATTGCCAATTTATTACAAAGGAAATGAATCAACAGCCAGATGAAGAGATACATATCGCAAGGTCCCAAACAAAGGAGATTCTGTCTTCATCGAGCCTGGGCCCCAGCATGGTGGCAGGTGGATGCATTCTGGCTCACCAACTTGGAAGCTCTCCAAATTCCCTCCTCCTGGGTGTTTAGGGAGGTTCCATTACATGGGCATGGCTGATTAAATCAACAATTTTCAACTGGAGTGCCACAAGAAATTTTGAAATATGCAATAACTGACTATGTAGTAGGAAAAAAAAAATGACAACAGCCAACACAAGAGCTATTAGTGTGAATGAATCAAGATTATACCTATTTTTTGGTGTGCCAAACATTTTTAGTAATTAGTTTGTGTGCCATAAGGTATAAAATGCTGAAAATCACTGGATTAAATCACTGGTCATTGGTGATTTATTCAACCTCCAACCTCTCTCCCTTCCCCAGAGGTCAGGTGAATGGGACTAAAAGTTCCAAACCTCCAATCACATGGTTGGTTCCTCTGGCAACCAGTCCCCATTTTTGGTGCTTTCTAAAAGTCACCTACTTATATAAACTCAGGTGTGATTAAAAGGGGTCTGTTGTGAATATCAAGACGCCTTTATTGCTCTTTAGAAATTTGACGGGTTTTAGGAGTTCTGGGCCAGAAACAGGGACAAAGACCAAATACATATTTGTTATAAATCATATCACAAGCCACCTACAAAAAATATTTGTTACATCAGAACAAGGAGTACATGTAATCTAAAATGAATACTTAATTGTAATTCTCCCCTCCTCTGGCCACATATGAAAATGTGAGTGGAACATAGATTGGCCTCTGCTAATCCCACTCCCTAAAGTGTAAAAGGATGAGCTTTTTCGTTCTGACTTCAAAGGACAAGAATTGAAGCGAGAAGTTAAGCCTGTGCCTGATGAATTTCATTCATGCCCTGTCTTTGCTGGCCAGCCTCCCAGAACCAGAAACCAGGCCCAATTATCTCTGATATGATGATAAAAATAATTTATTCTCAGAGAAGCAATCACTGTACTTTGAGAACTTGATGTGGTTTGATCACATCTTGTTCCATCTGAACTGGGCTGGGCTGGAAAACAGGCTGTTGACACGTGCTAATGTGATTTTGCCCTGGGTTCTTTGGGCCTCACAGTAGTTAACAAGGCCTGTGATTCCAGACCAAACAGCAGCTCGGGTTGCCACATTCACTGAAGCCTCTTTAGGCATATGAGCTGACTCCACGGCCAAGACAAAGGTACCATGATGATTCCTGATGAGATTAAGAACATGGGAGATAAGACAAAGTAAGAGCAAATCCCTGCAGCCTCTTCAGCCTGTGACGTTTACTAAATAACTTTGCTTCCCTGTGGGAGTTGTGCTTCTTAGAGACCAGTATTTTTCTTGCAGGAAAAAGACTGGCCCTAGGCAAAGTTTCAGAGCAGACGCTCATTCATTGTGGTGTTTCTAAATTCTCAAAAAATATGCATCTTTGGGACTTGGAAGTGAAACATCAGAAATTCTTTACTCATTATTATGGGTTTATTAAAAATATTTTCAAGAAACAGGAAATAACAGTTTAGTAGCATTTATAAAGAACTGTACCTATAGCAGATATCCAAATGTTGTAAAATTCCAGCGGACATGATTTTGACTACCGTATTTGCCAGCATATAAGACGATTTTTTGGCCCTGAAAAATATGTATTTGCCGGCGTATAAGACGACCCCCTGACATTTCCACTAAAAATACAGAGTTTGTTATATACTCGCCGTATAAGACTACCCCCCACTTGGAGGCATATTTTTCGGGGGCCAAAGGGTCGTCTTATACGCCGGCAAATACGGTAACTTAACATTCTAATCTAACCCAGCAAGTTTAACAGCATTACACACACACACACCAAAAAAATCACAATTCAAAATCACTAATTAATGAACTTGCTTTGCTTCCAAAAGTTAAATTTTAAATTTTAAATTTTCCTAAGTTCATCACGCTTAGGATCTGCATAAAGTATAAAGTATGTCATAAAAAGTTATAAAGTTATTGATATTTATTTTGGGAGAATGCTTCACTATACGGGAATATGAGCACATCCTTACAACATGGCAACAGCTACAAGCCACACAGACCAGTCCCTATGTGACATCTGTGGCCGGCTCCTGTCCTGCTCCCAGAAACCTTCCCTCACTCTTCAACTCAGCTGCTAGCCTTTCCTGATCTTGCTTATTAATGGATCCCTGGGTGGATCCCTTTTGTTGTTAATCCTCACCCAAGGATATTTTTTTTCATTGCTTTTTAAAGAGAGAGGGAGAGAGCAGAGAATCGGTACGTGTGTGTATGCCACTCTGCCTTTTATACACTCTTTGTTTCCTTTCTCCCTGTACATCCCCACTGTCAAAACAGTGTTCAGAGGATCACAATAAAGCACTGAATAATTATGCAAGCAAATTGCTCCAGCTTTTGGAGATGTTGTCTATCCATTTCACAGAGTCCTTGGGTGAATTCAGGAATGGGGGTAATTCAGGCTCACTTTTCTGTGACTGAACCATTTCCCTTTAGGCAAATCCCATCACCCCCGGCTGCTCTGAGCTTTCTTTACTCTCTCTCTGGGCTACAGATTCAGTGGGGTTTTGTAGATGCCCCTTTACTTCGTCTACCTCTAAGCTAGAAGCTGCCCCTTGTTCCAGTAGACTCGAGCCTGATGAATCCTGAGGTTTCTGCGTTAGTCTGCAGGACCTGAGGTATCACTTTGCCCGTTGGGTCATATTCTTGCAAAGGTACTTTTTCCTTTCCTAAGTTAGCTATGAATTCTGCATCCGCTGTACTTATGGGAAGAAGAACCAAACCTATTAAGTTTTCCAATCTCTCTCTCCATACCTGATAGAATACCAGGTTTGTCTGCTAAAAGACAAAAATATTTGAGTTGAGACTATCTCATCCATTGGTAATTTATAATCTACACAGTACCATGTTGCCCGACTGATATGACTCTGTGGTTGAGCATGGATCTATGAGGTCATGTTCAATTCCTGTTCAAAGCACATGCCCCCAGATTGCAGGCTCGATCCCCAGTGTGAATCAATGATTCTCTCTCATCATTGATGTTTCTCTCTCTCTCTCTCTCTCTCTCTCTCTCTCTCTCTCTCTCTCTCTCTCCCTTTCCCTTCCTCTCTGAAATCAATAAAAATATATTTAAAAAAAATAAACAATACCATGGAGTATTGTATTACTTGGTGCTCTTCTCTCAGCTTTGTGAGTGAATGTAAAAGAAAGGAAAGGCAGCAAGGGGAGATGGAAAAAGACATAGAGAGCAACTCATTAATAAAACTGATGCGAAGTGGCCTACTTACACATATATCTTTGTTACATCAAAAATATGGGCCATGACATCTTGGGAGGTTTCAGGCTATGCATATTTACTTAACAATAATGGCTCCTCCAGGACCATTATGGATTATTGGGAAATAAAATGCTCATAAGGTAAAACTGAAATTAGCCTAAAGGGTTTTCCTGGAGTTTACATCTATGAATACATTTTTGTTGAGGAGAGGCCTGCCTGGAAGTTATGCTCTAATGTTCAGCTAAATAATTAAAAAGTCAGCAGCAGCAGAATACCTCATCTCAGAGAAAAGGTAGCTTATCAGGTCTTTCAGAATCACAGAGGCAGAACCAAGTTACATTTCATTAATCCCGAGGATGACACACAGAGAAAGGCCAGGGGAGTTCAGCGGGCAGAACACAGGAGGGAGATCTCAAAACAACCAGCAGTGCCCTGCTTCTGATTCCCAGTATCAGCCATATCGATCTGAACATGCTGTGATTTCAAGGTCATGACCACAATTTCTGGCTTGGTACTGGAAATCCCACAAATTGAAATACTTATTTTGGAATGAGACCAAATTTCAAAATTTTCTATGAAGAGTGCCATCAAGAGAAGGCTGAAAAAGGAGAAAGAAACTGTGGGTATCAAAGCATCAGAGATGGAGAAAAGTTACTACTAAGAGGTTAAAGGATCCCAACGGAACAGGATGCAGGTCCTGACATCTCTGCTACCCACTGCTTGGCACAAGTGCTGGAGAAGGGGAGGGCCACACCACCCGTGTGCCTCTGCCAGGTACCACTCAAAGTCCTCCACAGTCACCCCCAGGTTCCCTCCTGCTTCTGGGCTTGGAGGAATCCCAAAGCTCCTCCAACCATTCTCATTAGTTCATGGTAGGGGCTGTGATTTTTCTCCTTCAATCTGAGACCATCTGCTTTTAACCTTTGAGGATTCCTTATGATTTCTGTCCCAGAGCATTCCCTCTCATATATTGCAGCACTCATATATGTAAGCATTTTTCTTAATTTTTAGTGAGAGGATGGAGGGGAAGAGAGAAAGGGGGGAGAGACAGAGAGAGAGACAGAGAGAGAGAGAGAGAGAGAGAGAGAGAAGAGACGAGACGAGACGAGACGAGACGAGACGAGACGAGACGAGAAGAGAAGAGAAGAGAAGAGAAGAGAAGAGAAGAGAAGAGAAGAGAAGAGAAGAGAAGAGAACATGAAAGTGAGAGTAAAACATTGATCGGGAGCCTCTTGCACGTTCCCTGACCAGGGACTGAACCTGCAACCTGGGTATGTTCCCTGAATTGGAATCAAACCCACCACTTTTTGGTGCACGGGACAATGCTCCAAACAACTGAGCCACACCAGCCAGGACTGCATTTTTCAATCCTATACTATATATATGCCAGTTGAACATGCTGAACTTGGAAGGTAACACTCAGGAGACAACTTCATCTTCTCTCATAACTGCTTTCCTGCATGTTCTGACAAATATCTCTGATCCTTGAATAGTAGACAAAGCAGAGATGCCAGCTTTTTATTCACTCTGGACCATTACAATAGTTCACACTTTTATTTTTCACCCAATTCAAAGCTCCTCCAACTCTCAGCTGAACCAGTCATGGGGAAGATGGGAGGGGTGGCTAATTCTCCCCATTCTTTTGCTCCCTTGTTTCTTTCTTACCTCCCTTCCACCCCTCCCACTGCACCCCTAGTTCCTTCTAGTTTGGAACAAGGTCAAGGATCAGAGAAGACAGGAGGGATTAGAGGTCATCACTGCCAGTGTCCTCTGCCGTCCTCTCCTGAATCTGCCAGGCACACCTCTAGGTTCTGGCTTGCCCTTTCAGAGGAGATCTTTGCCAGTTCTTCAGAGCTCTCCATGCCAACCTCCTCACTCCACCAATCCCTGACAAGGGTGATGCTGTCCGGTCTCTCACAAAGCTATTCAGCTACCATCCTCAGTCAGTACATCCAAGGGGTCCATTTGCTCCATCAAGAAGGGACCTTTTCGGATAACTTAGACTGGAAACATTCCATGGAGTCCCACTTGGCCCAGGGAAAAACTCTGAATGTGGGGACATTTCAGCTTCTGTCTTCTCTGCTCATTGTAGGCTGCTCCAGCTGACCTCCCACCCACCTCTGCCTTCTTCACTTAACTCTCCAACCCTTGGGAATACAAATTAAGTTGCCCAATGGACTCCTTCCTACTTTCCTTGGTACAGTGGTTCTCAACCTTTCTAATGCTGTGGCCCTTTAATACAGTTCCTTATGTTGTAGTGACCCCCAACCATAAAATTATTTTCATTGCTACTTCATAACTGTAATTTTGCTACAGTTAACTACAGCAGCGTGACCCACAGGTTGAGAACCGCTAGCAGGGTCACCTAAGACCATGGGAAAGCACAGATATTTACATTGTGATTCATAACAGTAGCAAAATTACAGTTATGAAGCAGCAACGAAAATAATTTTATGGTTGGGGTCACCACAACATGAGGAACTGTATTTAAGGATTGCGGCATTAGAAAGGTTGAGAACCATTGCTCTAGTAGAATTACAGGGTGTCGTTGGGTTTCTGCAGCTCAGCAAGCACCCAGCCAGGAAATGGGACATCAGTCTTCTTTTCTGCAGACAACCCCACTTTTTATGAGCTGTTTTCTAACTGCTCACTTGGCAGTTAGAAAGAAGCATCATGAGCCCTACCCTGTTTTGCTCAATGGATAGAACGTCAGTCTGCGGATTAAAGGGTCTTGAGTTCGATTCCAGTCAAAGGCATGTGCCTCGGGTTGCAGGCTCTTCCCCAGGCCTGAACCTTGATCAGGGCACATGCAGGAGGCAACCAATTGATGTGTTTCTCTCACATTGATGTTTCTCTCTGTCTTTCCCTCTCCCACTCTCCCTAAAATTCAATGGAAAAATATCCTCGGGTAAGGATTAATGAAAGAAGAAGAAGGAGGAGGAGGAGGAGGAGAAGGAGGAGGAGGAGGAGAACAATACAAACTTCCTTCAAATAAATTCTTTCTCTAATTTGACCCTTTGCATTTGGCCTTACACAGACTTTGTGAGTGAGAGCCACTAGCCAATTCAGCCCCATATTAATAAGTCTTGCAGAGACTGATTCTTCTCTTTGGAACAGTTGGGCACTTAAAACCATGTTCTCTAGCTCTGAGGCCTCAGCCAAAACTCAGACATAATAAGAAAAATTATATTTAACAGCCTGTTATAAGTTTGTGAATCTGTGTGTCATAGTTCAATTTCTCCCAGAAGTAGACCCTGAAGCAAATATTTGACTGCAAGTACTTTATTTTGGACATAATTCCAAGAAATAACAACAGGGAGTGGAGAAACAATTTGGGGAAGGAAAGGCAGCCATAAAGAGCTTGCTATCAAGAAAGTTTCCACTGTGGGTAACTAAAATGCAATGAAACTGGGAAACTCCCAGAGCTTATGCAGAACACACATCCCAGAAGAATCTGGGAATCTGGAGTATTTAAATATTTTTAAATTGATTTTTGAGGCTGAGGGAGAGAAACATCTATGTGAGAGAGGAACATCTAATTGCTGCCCTTGCATGTCCCCAACTAGGGATCGAGCCTGAAACCCAGGCATGTAGCCTGACCTGGAATCAAATCAGTGACCTCTCAGTGCATAAGACAATGCCCAACCAACTGAGCTACATCAGCCAGACTGATCTAGGGTATTTATACACCAACTCTTGGCAGTCTTTGAGTGAGGGATGTTCCTGGGGCCTTACTTCCTCAGCACTTCTGGCACAGCTCCGGTGACCAGAGAAAGCCATCGGGCAAAGAAATGTTGGTCTTGATCATTGTAAATCAAACCAGTGTGCTCCGAAGAGGTAAGAATGAGGGAAATGAACAGAAAACCAGGAGCATTTACTGCAGTGGGGAAGTGGGGGCAGAGAGGGGAGGAGGAGGAGGGACATATAAGAGTTAAGGAAGCACTCTTCATCTATTCTAGATCTTTACCATGTGACATGTTGCTAACTAGGATATATTTGTCAAAATTGGTCTTTTCAACTCATTAGACCCAACCATAGTTATGCCAACATAGTTCAAAATTCATTCTTTTATCTCCAATACATAAACAAATAATTGAATCTGTTTATCTGTCACATCCAATTTTCTGCAAACTCCAAAATGAAGAGGAGAAGCCCCTGCTTTGTCAAACCTAAATGGTTGTGGCTCTATCTTTTGACTTCTTTTGAGAAATGTTAATTTTTATTTATTTATTTTAAATTATTTACTATATTTTAACATGTACTTTTATTGTTGATAATATTATAGATATCCCCCATGTCCTCCACCTTTTGACCACTGCCACCCAACCCTTGCCCCACTAATATGTATCTACCTGCAAGCTAAAAGTAGTTACATTACCTACAGTTTAATGGATTAAAAAATATTTTCTATCTTCTCTTTTTTTCTTCTTTTTTTAAAAAAATATATATTTTATTGATTTCTCATAGAGTGGGAGAGAGAGGAATAGAGAGTTAGAAACATCAACAAGAGAGAATCATTGATCAGCTGCCTCCTGCACACCCCCCACTGGGGATGTGCCCGCAACCAAGGTACGGTACATGCCCTTGACAGGAATTGAACCCGGACCCTTCAGTCCGCAGGCCGACGCTCTATCCACTGAGCCAAACCAGTCCTGGCTCTATCTTCTCTTAAGATGAGGATTTTATTGTGATTTCTTAATTCTATCCAAGTGTATTAGGAGTCTGACCTGATATAAGAAACCAGGTACTAAATATATTCCAGGACCAAACTACTAAAGAAATTATTTGTTGACTTGGTCCTATTGATTAGGGGGGAAAACACATACACAAAAAACACCTTAAAGTCCCAAGCAATATATAATTGCCTTATTGGCTTCAAACACAGGTAATTCTTTCGATGTATGTTTGGAGGGCAGTATTTTGCACAGACATGCCATTGTTCTGGCATGCTATGCTCTCTCACCCTCCTCTGTAGACCTGGGGTCTACCCCACACCTCTCCCACCCTTACTCCCTGACTGGCTGGTGAACTCTGCTAGAGCAGATGGAGTATGTTTCCTTTCATCATTAATGTTGGGATTGACCATGTGACTTGTGGCCAAAGGATATGTGTCTGCCACAATGCTTGACACATAATATGCATTTACATATGCAAATAAAAGTAATTTTGAGATAAAAATCTATATTCAGTACCTAGACTGCTAAGTAGTTTTGATTTATATGCCATTCATCTGTCTGTTTGCTCTCTGATGATTCCTTCCTTCCTCTGTTCTGTTTCACTGGCGGGACTGGCCTTTGCAAATGCTATTTCTCAGTCTTCCCTGTCAGTCATTTCCAGGTACATTCAGCCACTAAGAGGTACTTACTCTAAAAAAAGGAAGAAGCCAGGGTGATTCTCTCCCTTTTTCTTCTTGGAAGGATGGGATACATCTCTAGCAGTGGCTGCTTCTCTTCCATGGTCCCAGCTCCCACCAAACAGACTTTCTTCCAAAGTTGCCCCTGAATCCCACCTTCCTAGCTGAAGAGTTTTACACTCCTAGCAAGTGGCCCACATTTCTGGATTTCACTAAGGACACATCCTTCTTTTATTTCTCCTTTCCCCAGGGGTGCAGCAGCTGTCTGAAGTTACTAATCTCTGGGTTTCCTCATTTTCCCCTATTTTAACTTTTCTAATCCCTGGACATTATTTCCTGTGTTAAATTACTTCTAGTGGTTTCATTTTCCTGGCCAGACCCTGTTGGATAATCTATTCAGGAGTCTTGTACAAAATCATGGTTAATCTCCTAAAGGAGATACGTTTTCCTCCTCAATTCTTCTTTGAGAGCATTCCTGAGACATTCTCTTCCCTTTGGCTTTTTGTTTTTTCCTGTGGTAATGGCAGAAATTTTGTGCTACTTGAGATAAGATTATATCCAGAATATTATTAGCAATCAAAATCCACATTTGCTCAATCTTGTAAAGATATCATCTGTTCCCAAATTGATCTACAGATCAAAGCTGTCACCTGTTCTCAAATTAATCTATAATTTGATGCAATTCCTATCAAAATCCTAACCAGTCTTTTCCTCCCATGAAAATTGACAACTAATTTTAAAATTTACATGAAAATGCAAAGGACCAAAAATAATCAATGCCCTTAAGAAGAAAAACAAGATGTGAAGACCTTTTCTATCAGATATTAAGACATTAAAAAGCTATGGTGATAGAGGAAGTGTGATAACTGTGGTAGTGCTCCAAGGATAAACAAATCAACCAATGAAATGGAATGAATCAATATTCTGGAAGCATCCAGAAACATGCCCCTACACATGTAGACTAGATTTTTTTCCAAAGGGACATGGCAGAGCAGGTGCAAAAGGAAAAACCCAAGGTAATTAGGTGGTGATATGGTAAAAAAAAAATTTTTTTTTAACGTGACTATATCCTTATCTCACACCATGTTTTTTCTAAACCCTGGCTCCTAAGAAAAATACTGGTTTTCCTCCATCATCCTGGTTTGATAAAATTCCTGAGAAAAGCTCCTCCACAAAGCCCTTTTCCTCCCGGAACATGGAGAGCTAAATGCGAAGGCAAAATAATAAAAAGGTTATTAAATAATGAGAAAAAAGAAAGGTAAGTCTGAATATAGGAAATGGCTGTGGGCCAACTGATAATCATGAAAAGACTTTTCTTGATGAGTAATGAACTCAGAGCAAGTTCAGCCTGAGAAGCCACAGATGATGTTAACATTTTAAACCCTGTGCTTATCAAGGCAACAAGGGAAATCCCATTAGGAAACTGGAATGCAAATGCTCCTGGAAGATGACAATTTCAAAACCCTCCTGGCAATCAGTGCGTTTAAAAGAGCAGTTGGGCCCAGTCAGTCAGTGTGGCTCAGTGGTTGAGCATCAACCCATGAACCAGGAGGTCAAGGTTCCATTCTCAGTCAGGGCACAGGCCAGGGTTGCAGGCTCCATCCCCAGGAGGGGATGTACAGGAGGCAACCAATCACTAATTATCTCATCATTGATGTTTCTATCTCTCTTTCCCCCTCTCTTCCTCTCTGAAATCAATATAAACACATTTGAAAAAAGAGAGTGGTTGGAACCGTTATATAATTTCAACAGTAAAGGAAGAACTTCTCCCAGATCAGTAGCCAAGGAAGGGCCTTAATGCAACACCTTCATTCTCTGAACCCACTGCTTCCAGAGATTTTTAAACAGATTCTTTCATGCCAGGAACACTATTTGTTTGTTTGTTTTAAAATAATGTCAGATTTGGGGGGAAATGCAAAAATAGTATTAAAATTTTTATACGCTTTCCCCAAATGCTATCATGTTGTCCTGCCCATCTTAGTATTCTTTCTTTCCCTTTCTCTAACTCTGCCTTTATATTTTTTCTAAAACATTTTAGAATCAGTTGTACATGTGGCACCCTTTTATCTCTAGATAGTTGAAAACGTTTTTTCTAAAAACAAGGATATTTTCTTATATAATCACAGTACAATTCTCAAGATCAGATCATTAACACTGACTTAAGAGTTATTATGTAATCTACAGGTCTTATTCAAATTTTTCCAATTATTCCACTAATATCCCTTTTTAAGATTCTTCTTTTAAATATTCTGTGGCTGTCATCTTGGTGAAATACTTCTCAGCCTTTTTTAGGAAGATGTAGCCATGCACACAGCACCTGCAAAATAATGTAAGCCTCATTGATTTTCAGGAAAAGGACACTGAAACCTCCTTTTAGCTGTGCATGCAGACAGCTGTTTTCCCAGAAAGAGACTTCAAATGAAGGCTCACTCTATTCCCCGAAGCCTGTGTTATCGAAGAAGTTTCTGAATTGTTTCTCTTTTGTGTAGGGGATTTGCCTGCTGCTTTCCTGATTCCTCATTAGACTGAGAGAACTGAAATAAAAAACCATCCTAGAGGATGTTTTCGCTTTCCTCTCACACATTACAACAAAGTAATTTCCTATTTCAATTTTAAATCAAGAGAAGATATACATGGCATGTAGGATTCACTGGTTCCTACAAGCAGTTTATTCCATTCCCGGCCCCTTAGACTGTGACTCTGCTGTAAAGGAGTAATGAGGCTAAAGGATAACAACCTAACTAAATGCCCATCAGAAAGAGATCTGAAGAAATTCTAGTGTATACAATTAATGTAATACTGTGCAACTACCCAAATGAAGGTGCAACTGTATATGGTCCCCAAGTAAATCAAGCCCAACAACAGAAAGTGGCTAAGTCATTTTGACTCTGCAGAAGGGAACTGGGGAACTTGGGGACTTAGAGGTGGAGGAGAAACATTTATAGTAAACCCTTTTGTAGCATCTGATTTTTTCATTTTTACCATATGTATATGTAATATGTTGGGAGAACAGTAGATAGATTATTAGGTAGATCAATAGATAGATAAATGATAGATAGATAGATGATAGGTAGATAGATAGATAGATAGATAGATAGATAATAGATAAAATGAACCATGGGTAAGTAGATTTAAGACCAAAAGTTTGAAAAAACAGCAGGTTCCATATTCTTCAGCTGCACCTTTTGTTTTTAAAGCCATCACTCCTTTTTCCACTTTCACCAAGGTTTAGCCCTCTCTTGTTAGCAGGAGTCGTATATCCTTCCTTCCTTGGGTAGTGGAGACACAAACAGACTTAGTCATTCATAGGCAAACTCTGAACAGAACCGCACACCCTACACAGCCTCCAACACAGTTTTTAAGACTTGGAAGTGCAGGGGGCGGGGGGGGGGGGGTGGTGGTGAAGGGGAGCAATCTTGGGCAGTCAAAGTGGGACCTCACCTCTCCCGGGTCCCAGATTGGCATCACTTCCCCTCACCCTTCCGTTCCTTCCTGTGGCTTTCTCCCCACCCCCGCTCCAGCCCCAGAGCATCCAGGCGGCTGGGCTGGCGCCAATTGCCGCCCACTTGTGCCACCGCCCACGGGGCTGCCTCGTGACGTCACGGCTGAGCGAGGGGGCGCCGCCTCCTAGGTGCCCGCCCCTCCCGGCCCCGCCACCGGACTTGCCCTTTAAAAGAGCGGGGGCCTGCGCCACATCGCGGGCACCGCAGACACACGACTGCTTTCCGGAGCATCTCCTTCTCTTCTCCGGTCCGCATCTCTCTCCACTGGACCAGCTGCCCATCCTCTCCGCGCGGACTGCGGCGAGCCGGGGGCCATGCAGCCGGCGGTGCTTCTCGGCTTCCTGGGAGCCGCGATGGTGGCCGGTGAGTGGGCGCGGCGGGCTCTTCAGCACCGCGGACAGCGCCAGGCTCTGGTCCTCCCCGTGGCCTTGCGTCTTAGCTGGACGATACTGGGGGAGAAAGAGGGTTCAGTGGAAGGTTCCTCCCTCTTGCTCCAGGTTCTTAATTCCTCCTCTTCTCTGGTGATTCCCTTCAAACCCCCACCCCCACCCCGCTCCACCGTCTAACTTGGAAAAAGCCAGAGGGCTTCCTAGCCCAACCAGAGGAGTCTCAGTCTTTTTTCATATCTGGATTTCCCTTCCATAGGGAGAAAAGGTTCCCCTTGCCTCCAAGGCACATTGTGCTCAGTTCTAAATTGCCAGGCCCTCTCTACTGGCCTGGGGAGACCCTATTATGGTCTTATGCTGTATCTGACTTAAGTATTTGTTTGCCTTTTTAAAAACTAAATAACCAAGGAATGACAGGAATTCATGTGATATGATATAGTTGGCACCTGCATATTTCCCTTTGCTATTATTACATAAAAATTATGAGATAAAAGTCTCACACGTATATAAGATATCATATCTTTTATTATCATGTTAATCTATAATATATGTGTATGAGTGTTCATGTATATGTGTGCACAAGGATTAATGTAATATTTTTCTGCATATTATATTTCCGTTGCTGGAGAAAGGTAATTTCACACTCAAGTTAATATATTTTTAAGTTATGAATGGAAACTTCAGCAGATATTTTTATTTTTGTATTCCAGAAAAGCAATGGAATAGAAAATAACTACAAAAATATCATTAGGAGTAATAAAAAATTGTTTTAGTCAATTTGAGAGGATAAACTTTTTCTATTTTTTTAAATTGAAGTATAATTGACATATAACAGGATGAAATATTTGAGTGTCTCTCTCTCTTTTTTAAATCTTCACCTGAAAATATTTTCCCATTGATTTTTAGAGAGAGAGAGGAAGGGGGAGAGGTAAGACACACACAGAGAGAAACATTGATGTGAGACAGATAATTGGTTGTCTTCCACGCATACCCTGAACTGGACCAGGAATCCAGTCTGCAACTAAGGTACATTCCCTTGACCTGGAATCGGACCTTCGACCCTTAGGTCCTCAGACCAATGCTCTAACCACTGAGAAAAACAGGCTACAGTGACAGTTTCTCTTGATATGTGTAAAAATGTGGGATTAATCTTTCAAACTAGCTCTGGAGAGTTTTAAAAATTGTGTGTGTGTGTGTGTGTGTGTGTGTGTGTGTGTGTGTGTGTGTGTGTTGAAGTAAAATCATTAGGAGTATTGAGACCATTGAGAACTGGAGGTTTTCTTTGGCTGTTTTAATGACTTCATAGGAAAATTTTTTATCTGAGATTGAGATTCTTACTAGAATTGAGGTACTGCCATTCATGAATATGAAGCTTTTATTGACAACAATTACTGGATCCAAAATGCAAAGAGACAAAAGGAAAGCCAGTGGTCATTTATTTTATTGCAAGCTACATACATTTAGAACTTTCTAAAATGCTCGCATTCTTACAAATTGACTATAAATGTTCTCAATTTAATTAAAGAAATCCAAATGAATAATTTAGGATCTTTCTGGTCAAAAATATCTTCAGAAAGGAATTGCTTAAGAGGCCAAAGCTGTGCTATACATTGTACAATAACAGTGACATTTGTGAAGCCTCTTTAACAATGGTGGTACAACACTTTCAGCTCTCTTATGAAAGAAAATATTTAAAGAAGGGTTCATATTTTAATAAGAGCTAAAATGGAGACACTGTATTTAAAAATTTATATTAGCTATAACTCATCCGCCCTTTAAAGTACATAACTTAGTGATATTTAGTATAGTCACAGATTGTGTAACCACTATCAAATTTCAGAACACTTTCATTACCCAGAAAGAAACCCCATATCCATTAACAGCTGTTTTCCAATCCCACCTCTCTCAATACCTGGAAATGAAACGTGATAACCTTCTAGCAGAATTTGTTATTTAGCAAAATCTCAGGGCTGGGGAGAAACATCAGGAAACCATATTGCTCATTTTCTACCCTTCAGAGCTTCTGGAGGGAGAGCTACACATTTTTACAGTAGCTACTGTGCACTCTACAAATTACCATGAGAGAAGTGGCAGTGTGATAACCATATTATACCAGGTTAGATGGTTTCTGCATTCAAAAGGCCTGTTTACCTTGTTATTGTATATCTTTATGTTCAACCTGGGATCCAACCTTGATACTCTTGTGAGATATTAATATTTTGGGTGTTATGCTCAGATTTATCATACAATATTATTTGACATTTTTCTACCATTTACTACTTTATTTTAACATAATCACTTGGCTTTTATGCCTCCTGAGTCTTCATGCAAAAACAAGAAAGCTAACTACTTTAGGGAAATCAAGATGTTTTGATTATTACTTTGTTGTCACGGATTCTGTTGGAAGAAATATAATCGCATTTATATGTCTCACCAAGATGCACAATGTACTTTCACAAGGAGATCCTAATTCCTTTCCATCAAAATGATTCTGAAGAGCTTTAATCAGAGAAACAATACTGTTTTGTAATAATAAACAGGAGCTGAAAATTGTTTAGAGCAACAAAAGAAAGATGTTTCTCTCCCCCCCAAATCTGATTACTGTTAATACTTTGGCAATATCAGTAGTTATTAAAAACATCTACTTTATATTTGTCAGGGGGGGGGGAAGAGGGAAGTATAAGCAAGAAGCTAAAATACCAAAGAAATATAAT
Organism: Vespertilio murinus; assembly: GCA_963924515.1. Lineage (NCBI taxonomy): Eukaryota > Metazoa > Chordata > Mammalia > Chiroptera > Vespertilionidae > Vespertilio > Vespertilio murinus. The sequence continues at coordinate 63,037,627 of OZ004709.1, forward strand.
AAAGCCAGATTTTTAAAGGCACCTTCTAGTTTATGAGAGGAGGAATTATCTGTTATTTTTTTCCAGAGGATTTTACAGATTTCAGGTGGAAAGAGTAAGTGCCAAAGTGGGAATATTCCCAAAAAGCACTGATTGGGGGGTGGAGGGGCGGGATAATGGCTCACATAGTGGAGCCTGGGTACCAAAGGCGGGTCACCTGGATCTTGTCTGAACTACATTTCAGAAAGAATATGGGGTCTTCATACCTTGTTAGCCAATTCTTAAACATTTCTTTTTAAAAAATATATTTTTATTGATTTCAGAGAGTAAGGGAGAGGGAGAGAGAGACAGAAACATCAAAGATGAGAATCATGGATCGGCTGCCTCCCGCACGCCTTCCACTGGGGATCTAGCCCACAACACAGGCTTCAGTCCGCAGGCTGAGACTCTATCCACTGAGCCAAACCAGCCAGAGCCACTTCTTAAACATTTTGCAAATGATTTCAATATGCTAGGTATTTTTGGGCCTCTTGAAACTACTGAAGTACATCCCAGGCCATACCTTGAAGAGGAAAATTCAGTAAGGTGAGTAAGTGGAATAGTGTATTTCTAGGTTGAGCCCTATGAGATGTAGTTGATTGGATGGAAGTGGTTAAAGAGGCTTGGGGAGCAAACACTTAGGAGGGAAAGGTCAGATTGCTGGTTATAAATAACTGCATTTGAGTAGCTTCCATCTCTGATGTCTGAGAGTTTTGCTCTAGCTCTTCTCTTGTTTGAGGGACCCAGAAGAACTTTCTGCACTGAGCTTCTCCTCCAGGAAGTGCCAAGAGAGCTGAGGAGATGAGCCTATGTGGACATAAATGCTTTGAGCTTGTCCAATGGAAAAGGCTTAGACAACACACAGTCAAAGTGAAACATAAAAGTATCAAAACATCTTTGAAAGAAAAAAAAGAAGGCACTGGAAAGTTAAAATCACTGGAAGCATTTCCCAAGAAGACAAACATCCTTCAATCTGGTTTAAAATAAGCATAGTCTCATGAAATTTAATTTAAATGAATTAAAAATTAATTAATTAAAAATAGGTAAAAATATCCTCATAAGTAGTTATTAAACACTTACTTGCATGTTATGTTATGGACTTGATGCTCTATTAGTTAGAATTAGATACATCCATGTTCTTTGCATGACTGCAGACAATGGGGTTTATAAACAGCATGGACTGATACAGATGCACAAGCAAGCCTGTTCAGCCAGAGAGCTTCTGGCAGCTAAAAATGAGGTAATTGATTATGTGAGATAATCACAACCATGTTTTTGTGAAGGAAGTGAGTTTGGGGGAGGATATTTTTCGGGGGGGACAAGAATAGGTATAGGAAAGCATAAATCTCTACCCTTTTGAATGGGCAGAAGAGGGGAAGAAGGCACCCTGGTTTCATGTAAATTAGGTTTATTTTTAAACTTTTTATTGAAGTATAATGGGCAGATGGAAAACTGAACAGATCATAAGTAAAGCTTAGTGAATTTTTCAGCATTATGTCATCAGCACTGAGATCAATAAATAGCCGAAACCGGTTTGGCTCAGTGGATAGAGCGTCGGCCTGTGGACTGAAGGGTTCCAGGTTCCATTCTGGTCAAGGACATATCCCCAGTGGGGAGTGTGCAGGAGGTAGCTGGTCGATGTTCCTGGCTCTCTCTTCCTTCCTCTCTGTAAAAAATCAATAAAAATATGGTGTGTTTTTTTTTTTAAAAAAAAAAAAGGGAAAGAAACAGAACATTATTAGTACCCCCAAATCTCCCCTTGTCTGTGGTTTGAATTTGATTTATACTGGGTATAAGATAGTATTCATTTCCAAATCATGTTTAAGACACTGCTAGGGAACACAGCTGTGTGTGTGTGTGTGTGTGTGTGTGTGTGTGTGTGAGTGTGTGTGAGTGTGTGTGCGCATGCGTACCCACACACACATAGTTACTAGCCAATCATACCCAACTATCTCTGTTCAGCTCTAATTTTGCCCCTGTTTCCAAATATTGCATGTGCGAGGTGGGGGATAATTTCGTGTTTGGATACACACCACTTTCAAAATTAACTCAAGTCATTTTCCATTCTTTTCCTCTTTCAAAGTTGTCAGTTCTATGCCAGTGGACAACAGGAACCACAATGAAGAAATGGTAAGTTGAAATATAGGTCCAGAATCTAGACTTATTACTAGACTGTAGATTCTCCCACTTCTTATTACACCAAACCAAATAAAACAAACAAAATAAACAAAAAACACATCATAGTCTTACAAAACCAGGTTTCCATCCCTGAGGGAATGAGGGAAAGGGCGTCCCTCCTGCCCTGGGCTCGCACCTCCTTCCCGGATGTTTCAGTGCCTCTGAGGATAACTTTCTCATCCGACTGTTTGCCTCCCAGCTTGTTCAGAAATGAGTATTTATTTCTCTTCTCGGGGGGATCTTGGCCCAATGCCATCTTGCGTTGCTCTGTGGAGAGGCCTAGGAGGTTTCATTAGTACAGGAACCTAATCTACATTCCTACCCCAAGGATTCTGCATCAGTACAGCTCACAGAGCCACGCCTTCCGGGCATCGGCTCTGGGTTGGAGTAGTCTGTCATCTCATTGGTACCAGCTTTCGCCAACCTGCTTTTGGATTTCCCCCAGGTGACTCGCTGCATCATCGAGGTTCTCTCAAATGCCCTGTCGAAGTCCAATGCTCCACCCATCACCCCTGAGTGCCGACAAGCCCTGAAGAGGAGTAAGTTTCCTGCACTACCAGGGTAGCTTTGTCCCTCAAGTGATCCCTGTTCCTGCTCCCTCTAGGTCACCTTCCACTTTACCACCAAATGAACCAGGGACATGTGTGTGTGATGGGGGTGGGGGGAGAGTACAGACTAGACTGGTATCAGGGGGAGGCAGAAGATGTGGCTTCTAGACTATTCTGCCACTTGTTAGCTATGTGACCTTGGGACACTGCATCCCTTGCCCCTTTGAGCTTACTCATCAAAGTAAAATGAGGGAGTTGAACTCAGTGACTGCCTTTGAGATGTCTGTCAGTTCTTAAATTCCTTCATTCCAGAGTTTGGATTTTCATTTGGTGCAGGAAGATGTGGGGAGTGCTTGTTTGTGATCGGAGGAGGGGGATTGAGTGTCTGGGAATGCTGGAAGATGGAAGAATAGAAGGATATTTTAAGAGTATTCTCCTCTTTGCCTTCTACTCTTGACAGTGATGGTCTTCCCAGTTAGAAGCCGGGAAAGGTGACTTGAAAACCTGTGGCCTGTTTACATGACAGATGGGTTAAGCCATTTTAACTCAGAGATTATTCGCAGGGAGGTACTACCAAATGGTGCCAGGGATTCCGGGCCTGAGAACCGGAAAGGGTGAGGGTAGAAGCAGAGCATCCAATGAGTCAGAGCAATAACCTTCTGAATATAGACGGGATGTTTTGTCTACACAAATCAGCTCCTGTTGAAAGCAAAGCCGGAACAGTGACGCAAGCAGAATCAATTGGGAGTTGACGTTAAGAGATCAATTTTATAAAACTATGCAGTCTCTCTTATGAAAGAAGCCAAACTGATTTAAACAAATCCAAAAATACTGTTCCCGTCAGCACCTCTTTAGGCTTTTAAATTTTTAGTCAGGCTGGAAAGAGTGGGCTTTTCTTTTCCTTTTCACCTTCAAAATTTCTCATTGCACTTGGATTTCTCATTGCATAGCCCATGGACACAGACAATAGAGCAGTGAAGGCCAGGGATGGGGCAGGAGCCAGGCAGAGGGGGGCAAAAGGGAAGAATGTGGGGCATCTGTAATACCCTCAACAATAAAAATAAAAAATTTTAAAATTTCTCGTTGCAATATAATACTCTCTTGCTATTGCTGCACATGAACCCTTAAGCATAAAATGGTAAAAAGAATATTAGCAATTGACCACAAGACTTGCTGGGGGACTCAATCCACCATTGGGAGTTTCAGGGTAACCATGGTAGGTGCATGAACCTCTTCCACTGGATTGATCGGGTCATCCTTGCAACATTATAGAGATGGAACGTGCTAGTTCCCCTTTTTACTTGAAAGGGTGAGCTTTACGCCTTGGTTTTACAGATGGACAGTGACTGTGCTGCTAGTCACAGCCCTCCTGCCTCTGATCTCACCTGCGGGAGCTTAAAGCTAAATTTAGAAGGAAGTGCTAAGCTTCAGGCACAAGCTGCTATAGGCAGCACATGTTTAGCTGGGGAAAAATAAGATAAAATACTCTGTTCCTTGACCAGCAGGCAGTTGGAAGGGGCCACACAGTCTCTGCCCCGGGAAGCTGAGATCCTGTCTGATTATGGCATTATTTCAGCCCAAGCCTCCCCGCTTACCTGAGCCTACCTGGCCAGCCCCACCAGCCTCAATGCTGCACACATCAACACTGGTTCTTTTTTTTTTTCTTTCTTTTAATCTTTATATATATATATATGTATATATATATTTTTTTAAAATATATTTGATTGATTTTTCACAGAGAGGAAGGTAGAGGGACAGAGAGTTAGAAACCGATGAGAGAGAAACATTGATCAGCTGCCTCTTGCACAACCCCTACCGGGGATGTGCCCACAACCAATGTACATGCCCTTGACTGGAATCGAACCCAGGACCTTTCAGTCCACAGACCAACACTCTATCCACTGAGCCAAACCAGTTTCGGCTAAAATATATATTTTATTGAGTTTTTACAGAGAGGAAGAGAGAGGGATAGAAAGCTAGAAACATCGATGAGAGAGAAACATCGATCAGCTGCCTCCTGCACACCCCCTACTGGGGATGTGCCTGCAACCAAGGTACATGCCCTTGACCGGAATCCAACCTGGGACCTTTCAGTCCGCAGACCAATGCTCTATCCACTGAGCCAAACTGGTTTCAGCAACCACCACTGGCTCTAAAAAGGCAAAGGGATTGGTGAGGTGCCAGCCATCAGGTATCTGGGTGTGAAAGGTCAGAGACATTTCAACTGCCTCATAAAACATGAGAATGTTATCATGACAGTCTGGACATTAAGCAGGAGGACAAAGACCTTCCACTGTTTCTTGGACATTTTTGCAAAACAGACCAATTCTTTTCTATTTTGCAAATGTCAGTTAACCATGACTCATCAGAGCCATGGAAATGAAAATATAATGTGAACCACAAATATAATTTCAAATGTTCTAGTGGCCACACTAAAAAGATAAAAATACAAGTGAAATCAATTTTAATAATATACTGAATTTTATCTAATATATTTTATTTACTATATAATTTGTATACATCCAATATATTTGTGATATATAGTATCCAAAACATTCAAAATATAGTCATTTCAACATATAACCAATATGGAAAATTAAGATGTTTTACAATTTTCATATGAGGTTTTCAAAATCTGGCGGTTACCTTACTCTTATAACACATCTTCTGTTTGGACCAGTCACATTTCAAGTGCTAAATAGCCAGAGAGCTGGTGGGCCTTACAATGAACAGCTCAGATGTGGACCCAGAGCTGTGTGGCTTTGGCTGCAGGCATTCTACCTGAATTCAGTGATAGAAGTTGAAATCCAAACCTCCCAGCTAACAAGTCAGACAGTGTTAACTGCAGATCTCCTTTCATGGGATGTCCTTGAGTTAAGGAGGATTTAGTAAAGGAGCTGTCTACATTTGAAAAAGATGGGAGAGAACAGCATCCAATTAAAATATTGGGGTATATCATCTACTGTTGACTCTTGAAAGTACAAAGAAAACTCAGTCTCCTGATCTTCATCCTCAACATTTGAGAGCGTGTTGGGCAGATGGGACTTGATTGAAAAAAGAAATGGCCTTTCCACTGCTGTGTAGTTTTTTTTAGTAAAAAAAAATACACCCTTCTTCTCACCAAAATTGTTATATTGTCATTATGGCTAGGTTTAATTTGCATAGTTGATTGGGTAAGAAAAGTTTGATAAACTAAAAATTAAAAAAAAATTTCCAGCCGAAACCAGTTTGGCTCAGTGGATAGAGTGTCAGCCTGCGAACTGAAGGGTCCCGGGTTGGATTCCAGTCAAGGGCATGTACCTTGGCTGCGGGAACATCCCCGGTGGGGGATGTGCAAGAGGCAGCTGATCGATGATTCTCTCTCATCGATGTTTCTAACTTGCTATCCCTCTCTCTTCCTCTCTGTAAAAAAATCAATAAAATATATGTTTTTAAAAGATTTTTTTAAAAATTTTCCATTTTCCTTTGAATACTGATATTTTTTATTTTGGCGATTTAACTTTATTTAGCTGGATTCTAGGTGGAGCCATTAATACAATGGTAACTTTTCAATCCCTACTTAGAGCAAAGATGAAAGAAGAGTCCCGAATCACACTTCTCTTAGTCTCAAGGTCTTAGTGTGCAAAAAGATGAATGAGACAAATACAAAGATTTCTTCTGGTTCTAAATTCTAGTATTACATAAACCTATACTTGGATTTCAGTTTGATCATTGATAAGTCCAATGAGAGATGCTGGTTGGGTATTATAAAAACATAAAAATAGAGAAATTATTTTTAGATTGAAACAGCCAAGGAGTTTCCATACCATTTGCTTTTAAAAGGAATCTAAGTATTTCTTCATTAACTTAAACATTTTTCAAGGGATTGTTCAGCGTCCTTAGGACTGTAGTGATCACTGAGTGGTACTTGTTGAACCACAAGCAATTCTGAAGTTACACTTGCTCTTTTAAATTTTTCATTACAGGTGGAAAAGAAGTTAAAGATGAAGAGAAAAGTGAAAATGAAAAAACAAGGTTCGAAGTAAGATTGTTGAGAGACCAAGCTGACGCCTCAGAAGCCCACAGGCCCTCCAGCAGGGAGGACCCAGGGGAACAGGAGGAGGCAGACATCCAAGGCCTGTCAGTGGCCAACGCAGAGGGAGGTGGGCACAGCCGAGAGGGAGTAGGTGAGCCCCAAGGGAGCCTCCATCCCTCTGAGAGTCAAGTCTCCAAAGAAGCGAAGACATACCATTCCGAGAAGAGCGAGGGAGAGGACGGCCAGGAAGAGGAAGGAGAGAAACACCCGAAAAGGGAGCACGGGGAAGGCGGCAGTGAAGAGAAACACCTGGAAGAGCCAGGTGAGACACAGAGTGCCTTTCTTGACAAAAGAAACGATGCTACGGCTAAGAAAAAAGAGGAGATAATGTCCAGATACAACCCGCCCTTGGCCAGGCTCCCGGAGGAGAAGACACACAGCAGGGAGAGGAGTAGCCAAGAGAGTAGAGAAGAGACAAGGAACCCGGAGAAACACTCCCACGAGTCTAAAAGCCAATCTGGGAGCCAGGAAGAATCTGAGGAAAGTGAGGAAGATGCCAGCCAGGAGCTGGACAAACGGCACTGGAGGCCGAGACATCACCACGGGCAGAGCAGGCCGGACAGATCCTCTCAAGAAAGGAATCTTCCCTCCGAGGAAAGGGGACAACCCCTTGCGGAATCTGAAGAGCCCAACGCGGACATGGCCAGCTTAGGGGACAAGAAGGGCCGTTATCCAACCCACTACCGGGCTTCAGAGGAAGAACCCGAATATGGGGAAGACATGAGGGGTTACGCAGGGGTCCCGGCTCCTGAGAACCTGGCTGGGGGGCGATATGGGGGCAGAGGAAATGGGAAGTACGGGGCTCCAAGGCCTCCCAGTGAGGAGAACCAGGAAGAGGACAGGAGAATTCACCCCAACGCAGAACTTGACAACATGGCTTATGGATATGGTGAGGAGAGTGAGGAGGAGAGGGGCCCTGAGTGGGGATACCGCCACAGAGCCAGGGTCGGGGAGCCTGGGGCCTATGCCAGCCCAGACAAAGCAGAGAAACGATTCTTGGGTGAAGGACACTACGGTGTTCAAGAAAACCAGATGGACAAGACAAGGAGGCGCCCGCAGGGCGAGTGGAAAGAACAGGACAGAAATGACCTCAACTACGGTGAGGAAAACGGTGAGGGAGAGGCCCAGGGGACATGGCAGCGGCAGGAGGACCTGCAAGGCACCAAGGAGAACAGGGAGGAAGCCCGGCTCCCAGGCAAACAGCATGCTCCCTATCACACCCCTGAGAAAAGGAGGCGGTTAGGGGAGCTGCTGAGCCCTTACTACGCCCCCTCCCAGGTGAAGAGCAGCCACTTTGAGAGAAAAGACGACCTAGATGACAATCTTCTTGAGGGTGAAGATGAAAATGGCCTGGCCTTGAATGAGAAGAATTTCTTCCCAGAATACAGCTACGACTGGTGGGAGAGAAAGCCCTTTGAGGAGGACGTGAACTGGGGATATGAGAAGAGAAACCTGGTCCCCAAACTGAATCTGAAAAGGCAGTACGACCGAGTGGCCGAACTGGACCAGCTCCTGCACTTCAGGAAGAAGTCGGCTGAGTTCCCAGATTTCTACGACCCCGAGGAGCTGCTGAGCCCACAACATGTAGCGGAAGGTGAAAAGGACAGGGCTGGCCCTGGAGTTCTGACCGAGGAAGAGGTACAGTGTGGGGATTTTTGTTTAAAATTAACTTAAGATGGTTAATGTTAACATGCCCAAGACTATCTGATATTAATGGGGAGAAACTGGTGGGAATTAATCACCATGATATGGCACCCCTAGTTAATGGAGTGGAGATGACTTCTGTTTGACACCCCCCTGCCCTCACCCGCCCCAATATCTTGCCACTGTCGGCATCCCTGCCCACCTGCTGCTCAACCTTGACCACACACCACAATCCCCTGGAGAGCTTGCAGAATTACTGATGTCTGGGACTCACCCCCAGAAATTCTGTTTGGTACTGGGATCTTTTTTAAAGAACCCAGGTGGTCTCAGTATTCAGCCAAGGTTGATAACCAACCACTGCTCTGGTGTCTTCCCTTGCTTATTTGGTATTGCATCACTATTTCCCAAGGAAGAACAGATGATAGAGATATTAGTTATTGTGGTCTTTCCTTGCCAGCACATGGCCGGTAATAATCAGAAATTTACACCTGGGAGAGGTAACATGATCAGAGCTGTCCCCCTTTCCTCATATTTATCACATACACTAGGTGCTTCTCAAACCTGACTGTACATCCGCATCTGGAATTCAGTAAGTCCCAGGTGGAGTCCAAGAATCTGCATTTCTGATGAGTTCCTCAGTGACACTGCTGGTGCTGCTGACGTGGGGGCTACCCTTTAAGAACCACTGATATAGGGTGTCTCCTCTAACCCCTAACTTATCAAAAATTCCCCTTTCTGTTCATGCTGCCTTAGACTACAATGAAATAAATTGATCTGGGGCCTTATGCTTCTATTTTTCTGTCTTTTTTTTTTTTTTTTTTTTTAGGAAAAAGAACTTGAAAACTTGGCTGCAATGGATTTGGAACTACAGAAAATAGCTGAGAAGTTCAGTGGTAATCGAAGGGGCTGAGGGTCCTTGGAGCCAAGGGCCATTTTAAGAAGCATCCTCCACATTATCTATTTCCCACCACTTCACCGGAAGACACCATTTATTTAGCCAAAGGCAGAAAATAGAATTTACTATTCATTAAGTGCTTGAAGCAATGGGAATGTCTTTAATTTTTGCCAGAATGCTATTGAAAATAAAAATAGCATGACTTGTAGCATATTCTCTCGCAAAATCAACACATTAACATGCTTGTGACAATGACTGTGCTACCGTCTTTGAAAAAATATGTTTGTATCAGTTTAAAATAATAAAAGATTCATCTGAAACCAAAAGTTTCATGTTCTCAGCTTCCTTTGGGCTAATATGGAGGAGTGTGATTTCCAAATCCATTCTTTAAAGTGAATACTAAAGACAGCACTTGGATTTATTAGTTTTAAATTTAGAATAGGAAAAAAAATGCAAAATTTTCAAGGATGTAAAGAGAGATGAGAAAAAGACATTTGCTCTTGGAGGCTGGAGAAAGATTAAATAGCCTTAAAGAACCTGTTTGGGGGGAAGGGGGAAATGAGCTAAGACATTACTTTAAAAATCCTATTATCTGGAAAGCTCTGGGAATATCCGGCCAATGGTCAGTTTTCAGGGATGAGGAGAAAGCCTGGATAATGGGAAGAACTCTGGATTGGGAATCACATCTGGTCCAGAAAGATCTCTGGGCCATCGGGGCCTGATTTTTTTACTCTGTAAGGCAGAAATGGGGAAACTTTTTTCTGCCAAGGGCCATTTGGATATTTATAACATTACTAGTGGTTCGGTGCACGAAATTCATGCACATTAAAAGGGGATTAACTAGAGAAAATATTTTAATATTGCTGTTTGCCCTTTCTCTATAATAGAAGTGTCAGAGATTTAAAAAATTAGTAAAATGTATATTAAAATCTTCCTCCTGTCAGAGTCTGGGGTGCACCACAGGACCCAGAGTCAAGTCCCCACCCACCCACATGTGCCTCAAAACCTTGCAAGATCCAGATCTGGTCACCCCCTGCTCCACTAGGCTAGATACAGACCCGGCCAGTCCCACCCTTGTCAAGCCCCACCAGGTGGGGGGGGCGCAGCCTTAGGTCCCCTGGCCTTGTGCTGGTGTGGGGGCATGGCCTGAGATCCGCCAGTCCAGGCCAGGGTGGGGGGTGCACCTTGAAGTCCTCCATCAAGTCCACTGGGTGAGGGATGCGGCCTGAGGTCCCATCAAGCCCTGCTGGGTTGGGGGCACAGCCTGAGGTCCCCCAGCCTGGAGCCAGGGCAGTGGGCGCAGCCTGAAGTCCCCTGTCAAGCCCCACAGGGGCAAGGGTAAGAGGCGAGTAGCCTCAGGTCCCTGCTGATTGCTCGTTAAGGCTCATTATGGGACCTTGGCCTCCACTGTGGGTGCAGCCATCTTGTGTTACGGAAACCCCACCTCCCCTGTGGGCGCCATCATCTTTGTGGCAAAGTGATGGTCAATTTGCATATTCCCTGTTTATTATATAGGATTCGCAGGCCATACAAAATTATCAACTTAAAAATTATCAACTTAGCCAAAACCAGTTTGCCTGCGGACTGAGGGGACCCAGGTTTGATTCCAGTCACCTTGGTTGCAGGCACATCCCCAGTTGGGGGTGTGCAGGAGGCAGCTGGTCAATGTTCCTCTCTCATCCATGTTTCTATTTCTCTGTCCCTCTCTCTTTCTCTCTGTAAAAAAAATCAATAAAATATATTAAAATAAAATAAAAAAATATCATTTAAAAAATTTATCAATTTAGGCTGCTATTTTTGGTCAAATATTTAACTAACTCACTCCTAATGCTTTGGCAGGGCAGGTGGTTAGTGTTTGAGCATCAGCCCATGAACCAGGAGATCAGTTTGATTCCCGGGTTGCAGGCTTGATCCTCATAGCAGGTATGCAGGAGGCAACTGATTGATGATTTCCTCTCATCATTGATATTTCTCTCTCTCCCTCTCCAATCCTCTCTTCGAAATCAATAAAAGCATTTTTTAAAAAAATAGAAGTTAAGGATTGCCCAAGGCCACCAACTTCTTTTAATTACAATAATATATGTTTAAGGTGAAAACATCAAGTTAACGATAAGAACCTCTGGCTGCAGGGTTGAGATAAGGCTGTGGGGAAGTCAGGGCAGAGATCAGAAGCCAGTAAAGAAGCCACTGCAATAATCCTGGTGGGTCATCGAAATGACTGGGACCAGGATGATGGCCCCGACGGTGGGACCTATTTTAGAGAGACATGATAGGTGGGGGTTGATGGATTTGGTGTGGCATGAGAGGAAGAGGCGTCACAGATGATACCAAGGTTTTAGGCCTGAAGAACAGAGGTGGGGAAGACTGCAGGAGGGACTGTCTTGGGAGGGGAGGTATGAGCAGCTCAGGTTGGGGTATGTTGAGTTTGATATGTGACCAGACACCAAGTGGAAGTGTTGAGTTGGGTATATGGGCCTGGAGCTCAAGGGAAGGTCTGTGCTAGACATACTGTGGGAGTCATCATCATAGAGATGTTATTTAAAGCCTTAAAACTGGGAGAGATCACCTCCTTTTCTATAAATGAGCCAAAGACAGCCTCTGTGCATTAGCCCCACAGGTTGGTTATTTCTTCCCTGTAAGTTGAGGACTATTAGTTCAAAAGCCTGCGAGGGTCAGACTTAAATTTTACACACCCATTTATTTTAAACATCATTCAAATGAGCAAACGTTTAGATATTTAGGACCCACCTGCCTACCTCTGCCAAAGCACACCTGGCATCTGCTGGCCATTGATAAGATATGTTATTGCATTATTTCATTTCATTTTTATTTTATGTTTTGCCCCTCCAGCAACTCCCTGCCACACTGCTGAGCAGCATTGCTGGACACAAAAGGCACCTCTCGGATTCCCGGCTCCCTGGGAGTTCTCTGGTCCCACTTCCCATCTGAGTAGCAACTCCAAGGTATAGCTTGTGGGCAGATTTCTGCTATGAAGGACATCTCCCTTCCACCTTCAAAACCTGTCAGGTGTCACTCATTAGATTACACAATAAAATATGTGGGTGCTACTGCCACCTCATGGGCATATCTTTTTCTTTCATCATCTCCCAAATCCCTCCCATCTAGGGAGTGAGTGTAGACAAAAAAGTGAAGAGGTGCAATTGGTGAGACAACGGGTGCAATGTTTTTCTAACCATTCATCTCAGAGGGGATGAGGAAGCAGCAGTGGAGATGAAGAGAGGCCAGAAAGGCGGGAGGGAAACCAGGAGAATGCTGTCCTAGAAGCCACGGGAGGAAAACTGTAGCAAGGAGAGGGGTCAACCATGTCAGATGCTGCCAGTAGGTTCGGGGAGTCCAGAAGGATCACTTAAATCCATGGTCAGCACACTTCCTTTCCGTTTAAAAATATATATTTTTATTGATTTCAGAGAGAGAGAGGGAAACATCAATGATGATGATCATTGGTAGGCTGCCCCCTGGGGACTGAGTCTGAAACCCAGACATGTGTCTCTGACCAGGAATCCAACCATGACCTCCTGATTCATGGTTGACAATCACTGAGCCACATTGGCTAGGCAGCACACTTTTTCTTAAAGAGCCAGATAGCACATACGTTAGGCTTCAAGGGTCATATGGTCTCTGTCACAACTGTCTGCCCCTGCCACAGAATAAAAGCAGCCAGGAACCATATATATACACAAATTAGCATGGCTGTGTTCTACTAAAAGTTAATTTATGGGCACTGCAATTTGAATGCCATGTAATTTTTCAAGTCACAGGACTATTCTTTTGCTTTCCCCTCAACCATTTAAAAATGGAAAAATCATTTTTAGCTTGCAGGCCATACTGCAATGAGCAAGATTGGACTTATGGGCTATATTTTACTGAGCCTAATTTAAATCAATCACATTTTTCTTTTTTGCCTCCTCTCTTCCTTGAGTCTGTCACCACGTTTATTAGTAACAGGTTTTCAAGCCACAAGTCATCAGTCCTCAAAGTAAACTATATTGAGAGGAAAATAACTTTCAAAGGTCAGGGTTAACTTGCTGCTAATGCAGGTCAGTCCACAAGTCAACCCCAGGGGCAGCTTGGTGGGCCCACAGGTCGTGCAGAACAGACTGAATGGACAGAATGGAACTTGGAATGGGCTGAGTGACAAGGAAGAGATGGTTCTAACAGCCACCAGTGGAAACCAGCCACTACTGAGTGAGTCTATGCCCCGCTCCCCTTGACCAAACGCAACTGGTTGCATGTGGGTGACACCTGCGAGTGCTGTTTGCAAAGACCAGTTTAGTGAGGAGCCGCTCAGGGCACGTTTTCTTACAGACCATGTGTTACAATCAGCTGAAAGCCAGTGAATGCGGCGTCACCGACGGCATCATTAACATCAGGCCAACAGATTCCTGTAGAAAACACTTTTATTTTTTTAAAAGCAATTGCTATAAGAAAAGAATCATAACTGTACCTGGTAATCACACTGGCCATTATTAAAATAGTGCATGCTATTAGGAAAAGCATTTTTTTTCTGAGATGCTCCTGGCTGATCATCTGCATCTGTACTGTAATGATGTGAACAATACACACCGTGCATGTGTTTAGTGAGCAAGACTGGTGGACGAGAGCCTTGGCTCACTTGAAACACTTGTCTTGGCTGCAGCAGATGCCCAAATAATGTGATTATATTTTTTCAGAGCTTAAAAAGACTAACCAACTAATCATGCCAGAGCTCAACAAACCAGCATTAATAATCACCAAAAAGGCACTTTAAAATACATTTGACAAGGAGTGACACTAATGCAATGAGAACTGGTCTAAGCCCTGTGCTAAACTCTGTCAGTTATAGGGATAGTGCATTCTGTCTCCGTGTTTATGTGTATATATATAAATATCTATATATATGAATCTATACCAACATCCGTATACAGCAGGTCCTCGGATAACATCGGTTCATTCAGTGTCATTCCATAACATTGATGAGATGCCTTAAGAACTTAGCTCTTGTTTCTATGAACTAGCCTATGGTAAAATTGGTTTCAGTATACCGTTTTTGCTTCAAGTCACAGAATCTACTGACAACATTAAATGAGGACTCACTGTACATATATTTGTGTATACAATTATGTATCTCCATAAGTCTCTGGGGAGGAAAAAAACCCTTTGTTTCCTTTAATTGAATAGTACCCCAAAATTCTAGTCACTTTATTTAGAATAAAAAATGAGAAGATTGGTAAATTAATACAAAAAGCACCCTACTACACCTTTCTATCAACAACAACAAAAGAAAATAAATACTTGACTTTCCTATGTTGTCAACTATTAAAATAAAACATCTGGCAGTTTAAAAAAGTTTCTTCCACTGCAGGGAAGAGGGTGGACATTTTTGGTACTGTAAATCTAACACACATGTCAGTATTGCTTAGGTTGCAAAGAGTGGAATGAACAGGGAAACTATCCACAAATTCCTTCCTTAATATACCCACCAAGTTTTAACTATGCTGTTATTCTGCTTAACATATAAACAAAATCTTGTGTAAATATATCTTTAGGATGTCTAAATTCTCAGGATATCTGCATGGAGTACTAAAAGTACTTAGTGTATTGCTGTGAAATAAACAGAATTGGCCGTATCTCAGTCCACTGCATACCCAGGCCTGGGTATTTTGGCTCAAGGTTTTGACAGACCAGATCCATCTGTCAGAGGTGAACAAAAGGCTTACTTATCTTTCCCAGGAACAAGCGTACAGACATAATCTTACTCTTAGGACTTTTAAAGTTTACTTCCTAACTGTATAACGCCTAAGAACAAAAATCAAAGCAACTGTTGAAAGGTTAAGAGTCAGACTCTGGGCATTTCTGTTTTTTAGCTGCTGGTTCTTCAGTCTTGCATAATTCTAAAGTGCTTGAGTTGGATTTGAGACCGGAATCTGCTTTAAGGTTGTCCATGGTGACAGTGAAGCCCGAGAGAAGGTATCCCCCACCTCCACTCATCAGCAGTTTGGGATGACTTCGATCTGGTAAAACCTAATCAAGACAGAAATTCATGTTTTCCTAAGCAGGTAAAGTACATGCTAACAACATACATGCCAGAAACCAGAATTTAAATGACACATTTAAATGAACCAATTCCTAAGGAACTCGACCCTTTAAATGATTGTGTTAATATAAGTACTGAAATTGGTTTAAGTGATTTTCTTGTGAAAAATAAAACTGAAGCTGCTTCTCTTTATCCTAAAGCAAGTTTCTAGTGGCAAATGGTCTGTGCAGTGCTCTGGGCCTGGAAACTCCACGGCCAATGGTGGGGGCTCGGGTCCATGGAGATAGAGCTACTGGACACACACCAGTCTCCCTTTCCTATGCCCTGTTGACTCCGACAAGACTTCTCTCCTGCCACCACAGCTAAATGCGATGGCTGCCCTGGAGGGCAGAGCCTGTGGCAGCATGGAGGAGTTCCCTCAGATCTTTCAAGACGGAACTGGCGGTGAGGATTTCAACCAGCAGAAAGCTTCTAGCAGCTGCTCCTTTGGGATCTGCTGGAGCTGTCACTCCCATGGAGGCATTGGCTGCTCCAAGTTGATAACTGAGTATAGCTAGCTACCAGGACTGCACCATTTCTGCCCAACATAGGGCTTCTTTAGTAGGAAATCTGAGGTTCCCCATGATCCTGGCTGGCACTTTCTCAGAGCAGCACTACAGATCTTTCTTCCCCTACTCCCTTGTCACCCTGCCTACTCTCTCCCAGCCCGCCCATCCCCCCGTCCCCAGCTTTCATAGGCACCAGACCAGCATCATGGTCTGACAACTCTCCCCACCTAATCCTATTCCCTCTCCCCTTATCTTTCAGAGGCATTGTCTCTGAAAAAATCTTACACTTCTATTTTCATCTTGCCACACGCCTTCCAGAGGACCTGAACCGACACGGAGCCCACTAATAATCCTGAACTTGCTGCTAAAATATCTGAGCAGAGATGAGTCACTTTCTTGGCTTGGGATTTTGCTATTGTCAGTTATTCCCCCTCATGGTGATCTGGAGGCCTCAAGTAAACACAACCAGAATGCTTTGCATATTAAATGTTCCTAGAGTAACATAGTAACAGACCTAACCTGAAAGGAGAAAGAAAGGGTCAGGAAAAGGGCCCTATAACTCAGTGCCCTTTCTCTGAGTTATAGGCATGAGACTGTTTCATCTCTACAGACAGAAAAGGGGATATCTGTATTTGACAATTTCCGGCACCACTGCAAGCAGCCAGAGATTGCGGTGAGCAGCTCCCGGCACTGGCTGTAAGAACACGTACCTGGTAATTTCTGAGCCAGGTTTCAGACAGCCTGAGGTTGATGACCCCTCCTCTTTCCCGCAGTTTTGTGTAGCATTCCAACAAAGGCTGAAGGCACAGAGAAAGTTCTGTTAAGAATTACTTCTAGGGCCACACAACTTGAGAATCAATATTTGGATACAAGAATTCCCCTCCGTTCTGTTTGCGTAGTAATTACCTCTTTATACTGGCAGTAGGCCACGAATGGCCTGGAAGGGGCCACGAAGTCCAGCAAGGACAGCAGCAGTGGAGTGGGATGGAAACGACTGGCCACAATCAAACTGCAAGAAAGATGTTGGATATATTCCTCTCTATGCTTCCAAAATGGAGCATAGGTTTTAAAATACATCTAAAAATGATCATGTATTTGCATGACGTACACAAAGAGGAGCTTTATATACATCCCAGAAATCCCAAATAAAATTATGAGCTATTAATTTCTAGAAAACAAGCTGAATTATAAACTCTCAAGGTGCCTGGCAACTTGCAATTAGCACTTAACATTGATTTTTAAAAAATCTAGCAACAAATCCAACATCGTGATGCTGGCTTTGCAGGCAACTAAATCTCTCTCTCCTTGGTGGGTCTCCCTAGCCCTCGAGTTAGCCCATTTCAAATCAATCTGAATGCTCCACCACCCGCACCCCCCAGTGGATGCATCATAATTGGAGAAATTTCAAATCTTTAAAAACTCTGAAACAAGTCCAATTTCCCACTTTCGCCAGATGCAGCCTTTTTTTAAAAAACCCAAGCCACAATTATTATCTCTGCTCCCACTAGAATCAAAGCAGACAAGCAGAGAATGCTAATGTGTTTGAGGCCAAGCCCACATGAAGCAAGGTGTCGCCCGCATTCTTTCATCAACGCACCCATCTGCGTTCCTCTCACTCAGCAGAGCTGCAGCCTCTAACTGTCTTTTCCTCCGCTCTTCTTGTCTCCTCTGCTTTTCCTGAATCTTCAAGAAAAATAAGAAACCAATGTATTGAGGTCATTCAGTCAGGCTTATGGAAACGCTGGTCTGCCAAAACATTTTAACAATATTTATCAACTTAGACTAAAGCAACAGAAGGTCATTGCTAAGGAAGCGGAAAACACACAAGACAGCCCATTATGTTATTAAACCATCGTTAAACTACTATATACGTTTCTGTATCACAAAACTCCATCTCAAAGATTCTATCACACATGCGTGTGCACCCACATATACACTCTTTCTCCATCTGGTGTGGGTGGTATTTATTATTTTGAGAGGTGATGCTGCAAAGCCAAATCAAATCTCAGTGCTTAAACAAAATTAACTGAGGTCCTGAGGGGAATATTATGAGGGCAGTGGGGACTCCCACGTTCTTACATAATCCTTTTTGCTTCCTCTCTCTTTAGGATCTTTATATTCTGGGTCCTGAGAGACAATTTCCATAGTTTCTTGTTCTTTGGGGTGAGTGCTCTCTGGGGCCTCTGCCATGCTATCTTCGTTCTCTTGTTCTGGAGTCTGTTTTTCCTCCAGTGTGCCATTACTTTCTTCCACTGAAGCACTGTCTTTTAGCTCTGAAGATAACATCTCGGCAGAAAATGTTCCATTTAGGAGACTGTCCACTTTGTTGAGTGGGAATTCATAAAGACCACTGAGGAAAGATTTTGGAAATCCAAAGCATGCTGTTGCTGCCCGAACTGGCCCACCTCCAGGGTACAGCTGAATAATGGAACCAAAACCTGAACAGACAAACGAAACAAACATCTCTTGAAGAAAGTGACTCTAGATCTTGCAAATCCTCATGGTCCTCGACAGTAAGAAGACTGAAGGTCTCCCTACTTGACTCTGTGCAGAGGTCAGGCCAGATGATGGGAGTTTGGAGTCTGTGAGTACTCCTAATGGATATAATTCCCAAACAGATAGATGAACAGGAAGTTTAGACAAGCTTACCCCACACTTGATACTACCATAAAACCCTGTGATTGTGTAAATTTGGGTATCACATGATTGGTGACTGGTTCTCAGCTTCCCCCAAGTCCAGTGCCATTACTTTCAAACAAGGTAGTTGAAAAGTTATTTTGTTGGTTTTTTTTTGGTTTTGTTTTTTACAATGTATTTGTATTAATTTCAGAGAGGAAGGGAAAGGGGGAGATAGAAGCACCAATAATGAGAATCATTGATCAGCTGCCTCTTGCACCCACTCAACCCCCCACTGGGGATGGAGTTTATAACCCGGGCAGGTCCCCTGATTGGGAATTGAACTGTGTCCTCCTGGTTCATAGGTTGATGCTCAACCACTGAGCTACACTGGAAGCCCAAAAGATTTATGCAAGAATGGGCCTTCCTTCCCCTGGCTACTGGCACCACCTTTGCTCCTGCCAGAGCCGCCTTTCCGCCTTCACTTGTTGCCCAGAGGCCAGGAGCTGCCAGCGGTGGTGGGATGCCTGCATTGATGATGCAATAGTCCCACCCTGCCCCCAGCTGCTCAGCTCCTGCATATGCAAATTAACCCACCAGCTTTGTTGGGTTAATTTGCATACTCACCCCTGATTGGCATTGTGAATATATGGTCAATTTGCATCTTTTATTAGTGTAAGATGGGTCAGAGAAAGAGCAGGCAAATCAGCCCATGTTATATTTTCCAGGAGAGAATACATCCTTAGTATTTTTCCACTCAATTTAGGTTCGTAAGATGAGCACCAGCTATCCAAATTTACGGAAATCATTGTCCTGGAGGTCTTAGCCAGCCACAGGCTTGAGAACCATCCCCGCTGCTCCTGAAGCTGGGAAGGACAACTGCCATCTGCCATCTGCGGGTGCCAACAAAGCACAGGCTGGGAGATGTGGGCTGTGCAGCATGGTCCTGGGGAATGGAGCTGTTGGGACCAAGTCCTTTCAATAACCTCACAATAATTCAACCTCACTTTCCAGGGGATACTTTTATTTTTTTAGACTCCTCTACTCAAATCATGTACTTGAAAATGTTAAAACTTACCTCCCATTCGTTCCATCATAGCACCCAGCACTAAGCCTGCACACGTTTCCATCACAATCATTTTATTGCCAGCACGAATGTTTCCCAATGTCAACATCTGGGCTAGTGTATCATATCTCATGTGGCTAAAATACAAAAAATTTTAAGAAGGATTCACTCATTTTAGCTAAGCAAGTCCCATTATTTTAATCATCATTTTTCAAGATTTGTTTCATAAAAAGTATGTTGATAAAATTATCAAGGCAATAGTAAAAAGAACTTACAATTTATGGGGTAGGAGAACACTTTATTCAGGTGAGCAAGTTTTTCACTTTACTTAAAATCATGACTTTCTTAAAGATAAATTTTCCCCCAATTATACTTTTGAAAGAAACAAAGCGTACTTAATTTTTCCAGGTTCTCTGGCATAATACATAATTGAAAGGATGCGGGTAGATGGTTTCACAACAGTAATGATGGCTTCATATCTGGAAGAAGAAAAAGCGCCAACTTTAAAAACTGGTTTAAAAATATTTTATTTTTAGTAACATGTTTTTTAAGCTACAAAAATATGTTTAATATTTCCTTTTCAAACAAAAACTTACTTCTTTTTCTTCTTTTTTATATATTTATCTTGAGCAAATTCTGTCTTGTCTCGGAATGTTGTGCTATTTTCTATTAACTGCTGAACTATTTCCTATAAGAAAAGAAGTGGGCAGATTTCCTGATATTTTATTTTAGGTTTCTTATCCTAGAATGTATCCAAAGGCCTGATTCTCCAGCCCCTTTCCCCTAGAAGTCCACATGGATGAACTTTGTAGTTTTTTACTCTATTTAGAATTTGTATTCAAATACAAGTACTTTATAACTCCATTTAGACCAAAATAAAAGAGCAGAGATATACAATAAAAACAGAAGAGAGGGCAAGGCACCTGATATTCTTGAAGACACTAGCTGAAAACATTGCTGAAAATAAAGTTAAGCTCTAACAGGCAGGCACTAAGTCATTAAATTTTCTGTGCTAACAATGTTAGTAATGTCACTTGCTTACATTCCTGCATATAAGAAATGAAATTTTTGATACACTGAATTGCATGTACATTCCAAGTTATTGCTAACAAGTATGCAGTATTTTTACATTTTACCTCGGATAAATTCAGCTTTAAAAACCAAGCAATTCCCTAAATACCAAACAATAACAAAACACAGTATCCTTTGAATATTACCTCTCCTTTAATGCCCTTGTCCTTTAAAGCTTTTATGTCATCTTGAGTAAGTTTCTGAGATTTCCCATCATCAACTATATTTCGATTATCAGTGCCCGCTTCTTTGGTCTCTAAGGAAGGAAATTGCTTTATGACATTTATGATCTGAAATTATTTTAAAATCTTCCTTCTTCTAAGTTCATATCCACAACCAGCCCATCAGTCAGTCACTCAAATTTGCCTCCCAGTTCCACTGGAATGTACATGCAAATTTTGCCTTCCAGTTCCACACCAGCCTACCATCCTATCTTGCCATGACTACTATGATTCTTTAACTCACCTTCCTGATCCCACTCTTGTCCTGTTACAGTACACCTGACATCAGAGTTCTCTAAAATGCAAACTGGCTCATTTATTCTGATGCACAAAACCAGAACTCTAGCAATCAGAATATAATCCAACGATGACCTGCAAAGTTGTATCTAATTTGGCTCCTGACTATCTTCTTTTGGCCTCATTTTTCGATCCCCATACTCAACCACAATGCCCTTCTTTCTGTTCCTAAGCCCCTAAGCATAGTCCCACAGCAAGGTTTTGGCTCTTGCTGCTCTCTCTGTCTGCAATGCTCTTCTGACAGATGTGAGTGGCTGGATCCTTTTTGTCACTCAGGACTGAGCTCAATCATCTCACCCAAGTCTCAGCTCACCCAATCAGCCTCCAATACACTCCTCCCTGCGTTGTCATCTTCATAACACACTTCGCCATCTGGTTTGCTTACCTACCAGGTTATTTTTGGTGTTTCCACTAACAAATTTTACGGCATGACCTATCTCATGAATTGCTATAATTGCAATGACTAATCATGTCTGGAGTAATAAAAATATAGATATTAATTTAAAAATATTTAATGAACTGGTTTGAAACAGAACTTTAATAGTATTTTAATAATTTACTTTAAAAAACACTTAAGACTATTTATTTTATTAATAAAATATTTTAAGTGCATCTTTTTAACAAATATTAAGTATTTCATTTTAATTAATAACAGCTAAAATTATTATAAGCAAGGTACTACTAAGAACTTTCTATATGTCATGTGACTGAATGCCCAGTATAGCCTAGACATTAAATATTTATCGCCTAATTTTATCGACAAGGATATAAAACTTAGAGAAACCAATTAACTTGCCCAAGATGTCAAGGCAAAAAATAGAGCTGAAACTTAAACCTAATGAGCCAGACCTCTTAACCTCCACCCAATACGTAAACTACCTCAAAGCTTCACTCAGCTTCTGTGCACTGGAAGGGCTTTGCATCTGGGCTTTCACTGAAGCAGCCAGGACTCGTGGAATGAAACGCCTGGCCCAAGGTCAGAGAGTGAGTTAACAATGGGCTGGCGACAGAATCCAAGCATCTCGAAGCCAAAGGCAGAGCTTGCTTCATTCCACCAAGCTACAGTTCTTAGATTATGAGGTTAGACTTTGGAGACTGGCTGGGCTAGCACGTTAGAATGAACTGGGGGTGACAGATTTCTGACCAGCCAGGTCAAGAACACCTATTTCATATACCCAAGTAGTGCACCTGAAGTAGGCTCTTTCTTTTTCTTCGTAGGCTGAAGACTTCCTCCACTGGTCACTTCAAATGTGGTTCCATAATTATGGCCAATGACGTTATCCAGGTAGAACCACTGTTTTTCAAAAGTTACTTTTCTGGGGAAGAAAATGCAATCATTAGCTACATCTCATTTGCATTCTTAATAGAAAAGGTATGTTTAATCTAGTTTACTTTAAAACTGGTCTTCACAAAGGATTATCTACAGATTATCTATGAACATGAATTGACAAATGAACTAGAGTGAATTGAATCCGGTTGCAACAGAGACATACATTAGCGAAGAAGCCACAGAAACAGTGATTTTGGAATGAGAAACAAGGACAAGACATTCCTCCTCTGAGGCAGTGGTGGGACTCCAATTAGCACTGTCGACAAGATGTCCAACCTCACGGCCCTGCAGACTTCCTAAGTAGCATAAAGGGTTGCTAGGATTGCCAGGCCACTGGACGCACACTGACACCTCTTGCAAATTACTTAAGAAAATCTCAAAACTAAGCAATCATTGAGGTGATGAGGATTTAACTAACTCCCTAGCCTAAGTGGCCATTTTCTTTGAAACTTACCTAGTAAAAGCAAATTATATTTACAGATAAACCACACAGATTTTTTTCCCCCAGTGAAAACAACATTTATGGGGAATGGATGATTACAAACAAAATCCCATTAGCCAGATTTTTATCTTATTACAATTTTATTTTTAATCCTCACCCAAGGACATTGTTCCATTGATTTTTCAAGAGTGAAAGAGAGAGGAAAAGACAGAGATAAATATCAATGTGAGAGAAACACACTGGTTGATTGCCTCCTGCATGTACCCGACCAGGGCCTGGGCTGGGGAGGAGCCTGCAACCTAGGTACGTGCCCTGGACCAGAATGGAACCCAGGACCCTTACTACAACTTTAAAGGGAAGTTCCACAAAAACAAACACCTTTACTTTTTTAAGAAGAAAACTCCTGACTGGTTTGGCTCAGTGGATAGAGCGTTGGCTTGCAGACTGAAGGGTCCCAAGTTCGATTCAGGTCAAGGACACATAGTACCTTGGTTGCAGGCATATCCCCAACCGGGAGTGCTCAGGAGGCAGCTGATCGATATTTCTCTCTCATTGATGTTTCTAGCTCTCTATCACTCTCCCTTTCTCTCTGTAAAAAATCAATAAAAAAATTTTTTTTTTAAGAAAACTAACATCTGATGAATGTCAATTGGGCTAGGCAGTACACACTAGTTGTTTCATAATTTTTTACTTAATTCTAGCTATAATTCTGGGGCACCATTATTTCCAGATGAGCAATCTGAGGCTCAGGGAAAAGTGTCTTGTCTAAGATTCACAGTAAAAAAAGTGGGAGCAGCCGAGACCGGTTTGGCTCAGTGGATAGAACGTCGGCCTGGGGACCGAAAGGTCCCAGGTTCGATTCCTGGTCAAGGGCATGTACCTTGGTTGCAGGCACATCCCCAGTGGAGGGTGTGCAGGAGGCAGCTGGTCGATGTATCTCTCTCATCGATGTTTCTAACTCTCTATGTCTCTCCCTTCCTCTCTGTAAAAAATCAATAAAATATATTTTTTTTTAAAAAGTGGGAGCAGGGATTCAAATCCAAGTCTGTCTGTCCCCAAAGCCTGGTTCTTTCCACTACACCACACAGCCTACCCAGAAAGATCATCTCTGGACGTGCCCCACACTGACAGAACTCTGAATCTAGGAAAGCAGAGCCCAGTCAGAGGGGTGTGGGACAGGGCTTCACTGGAAAAGAGTGAGATTTGCAAATCTCCTTCGAGATACCTAAGATTGCTTCTGCCCAACCAGACGAGGGTAGCACTAAGGGAAGGGAGAATCTGGCATGGGATTTAGCTGAGCTTAGAAGGTCATTTTCTAAATAAAATGTAAACTAATGCTGTGGCTTCTGGTAAGGAAAGTGATGAAAAGTGTTTGTAAATTTTTAAAATGTCCTCAAGAGTACTTTTTATAAATAAAGATGTTGCCAACTATCTCCTTGTTTATAAAAAAGTTATTGTCTAAAAGAGAACATTATTAAGAAGCACACTCAAACAACCACATTTCAAAAATTAGGTAACTTAAAAGGACAGTATGAAAAAAAGTTTCACTTGCATGGTCATTATACAACTGTGTAACTTTGACATCATTCATTGAACTTACAACCTAAGAATGTTGCTGCTCTATTAAACTTCCATTAAAAGTTTAAATAATTATTGTTGGCACTTTCCAAAACTTATGTATTTGGAAGCAAGCATACATTTCTAATCAGATAGTATGAGGGGGAGAGGGAAGTACTGGTTTCAAGAATACAAAAGTACAGTATTGATGAGGAATATAAAGCTGGTGTAGATAGTACATTTCTGGACTAAAATCCTTGCCCAATTGTAGTTCTTTTCTTTGGCGGATTGGTGCTTGTACAAAAAACTTGGTTGTCACCATTTGGTGCTTTGGGGATTATTATTAGATTATTTTCTTACCATATTTGTTTCGCATTCGATACCAGTTACAACGAAGTAAAGTAACTCATGTGAACTGAGCACTCACCAGAAATTCTAAGCCTCACAATCCCTAGACTCATGGTCTGCTAGCTGTTCTCTTGACACTGCATGGAACTTACTGCTGTGTCAACAGCTGTATAACAACCCAACTCAAAAGATAGCTTGGTTGTACTTTTCAGGTAATTAACCAATAACCAGTACATTTTCACCATTAATGAACAACCGGGAGTTAACAACCTCTGCTGAAAGTTATCTAAATTCCCACTTTTCTAATACTAAACCAGAATGATTATTCATCTGCATGTTCACAAAACAAAACTAGTTTCAAGTTCTGAGATCCTGAGCAAACTGCCTTTGGGCAATTGAACTCGGCCAAACCACCCATCCCCTGATGTAAAATTTGGAATCCTAGAGTGATCCCACACTCCAGGTCAGTGTAGACAGGCAGTCCTTTTAGATGGAGAGAAGAGCCCAGAAGACCACGAAAGGTCGGAGAGGTTTCATTTTTGTGGGAGTGATCCTGGCTGAGGGATTGGGGAGGAACAAGGGCGTCCGAGAGAAGGGGGGAGGGAATGGGGGACGGGCTGAGGCAAAGGATGAGATCAGAGAGTGAAGAGTGAGTTCGGTGAGAAAACTGGAGAGAAGACCTTAAGAACCTAGGGGGAAGAATCCTAGGACAGGGAGTGGGGTGAGCATGCTGGTGGTGGGGCCAAAAGGGGAGGAAAAGGCACTCTGTGGAAAGACTGAAGGATGCCCACGGCAGAGGGCCGGTATGAGACCAGGATAGGGGGACTCTGTAGAAAGACAGGAGGGAGGCGAAACCGGTTTGGCTCAGTGGACTGAAGTGTCCCGGGTTCGATTCCGGTCAGGGGCATGTACCTTGGTTGCGGGCACATCCCCAGTAGGGGGTATGCAGGAGGCAGCTGATCGATGGTTCTCTCTCATCTATGTTTCTGACTCTCTATCCCTCTCTGTAAAAAATCAATAACATATATTTTAAAAAAAAGAAAAAGAAAGACAGGGGGGAACAGTTAGACATTGAGGGCCAAGGATGGCATCCAGGGAGGGTGGGGGGAGGCCTCTGTGGGAAGATCTGAGAGGACATCACTAGAGAGAACGTTGGGGATGCGGAGAGCCAAGAACGGGACCCTGGGGGGAGGTCGCGTGGGAGGACCCGAAGGTAGGGGGTATCTAAAGGATGGGGCGGGCATTGGGCCCCCTAAGGTCAGCGACCGGACTCACTTTCTCCTCTGCACTTGCACTGCTTTGAACACATCTTCCCGTTTCAGCACCACGAAGTCGCCGTCGCCGATGCGGTGGCCCCCGGGCTGCGGCGGCTGCGGGCCCGGCTGCTCCCCTGAGCCCTCCATGGCGCTCAGCGGGTCCCCCGACCCCCCGGCCTCTCCCCAGGCCCCCGCACCCCGACCCCGGTCCTCCGCGCCCGCCGCAGCCAGCTTCAGTTCCCGGGAGCCGGGGGGACGCAGAGCCCTCCCACCGACGCCGGCCACACGTGCAGGACGCCGCTTCCTGTTTCCGGTCAGACCCCAGGGACAGCTTCCGGGAGCCTGGCGTTTCCCGTTTGGCCCAACTCCTTGATTGGCTGCACTATGTCCCGCCTCTCCAGGCTCGCCGCCCCTTGGGCGGAAGTTGCGTCACAGCGGCGCCAAAAAACAAGTTGGAAGGCGGCTGGGCTGCCGCCGGAGGTGGTGCGCGTCTTTCCGCGGGGACGGTAGGAGCGCTGCGGCCGAAGGGAGCCGCGGAACCTGGGCGGGGGGTCGCCTGAGGACTCGGAGGCTCCGCTCGGCCCCGCCCGGCTCCTCCCCGGGAGGAAGGGAGAGCCGGCCGGCGGGTCTGCTCCGGCGCGGAGCCGCCGGGCGCGAAGTAGGAAAACTTGCGGATCCCCATTCTTTGCCTGTAAGAACTTAGCCCGAGGAGAGACGTAAGTGCAGTAGGGCATTTAACAGGCACAGCAGGCCCACGGATAGCTGTCTTGTCCCAATAGAGCCCCAATTTTCTGTCTAGACCAGGCATGGGCAAACTACGGCCCGCGGGGAGCCGAAAGAGCCCTAGAGGGTTGGTTCTCTTGCTCTCCCCTCCGCTCCTTCACCAGCAGCCCAAGGTGAGAGTGCCAGCATGGTCAGGTTGCTTTTGTTCCGGCCCTCCGGTCTAGTTTAAGAACCCATTGTGGCCCTCGAGTCAAAAAGTTTACCCACCCCTGGTCTAGACTTAGTGGGACAAACGCAGGTGACCAGGAGTCAGCAATAATGGTCTATCCCCTGATACTTCAGTGTCTAGACAGCTGAGCCGAACCGGAACACATGACACACAGACAGAATTAGGATGCAATCACACAGGGTTTATGTGCCTATTCCGAGTGGGTCCTAGGCTCTAGCAGAGGCCACCCGGTGATGCACACTGAAGGACAGACGGACAGAAGCCGCAGTTGGTTCAGGCTCACACAGCAGAGCAAATCAGGGGCTTGTCTCCGGAGCGACGGTGGAGTCCTCCTCGGGCAGAAGTCCTTCCTCAACTGAAGCTGGTCCCGGGGTTATATAGACTGCCATAAACAAGTTGTGTCCTTACCAGTGTGGGCCAGACGGTGTGCCTTATGCTGGGAGCAGGGCATTTACACTTTAGGGCACAGAGCTTTTATATCAAGATATTTGAGTGTTCATTAATTTTGGAAGTTACAAAGTATTGAGGGTTTCCACACAGCAAACATTTCACACAATAATTAGAGGGGTTACATTATTATAACATGGCTCCTTTACTTGTTTTCTAGTTTTACTTCTTGCATTTGTGTTGGAGTTTTTACAGTTATGTCCACCCCCACTATCTCCTTTGAGAACGGTAGGGCACGTAGCGTTGTCAAAGGAGCGCTTCAGCTGGGGAGTGGACAAGGCGTTGAGCCCTGTTCTGCCACCAAACAACTTTGATCTTGATCAGTTCCTCTGGGCTTTAGTTTTTTAGTTCTGGGTTGTGTGGTCTTCTAGACAACTATCAAAGCCCTATCTTGCCCTAACATGATGAACTTGCTTAGTTATTATTAACTCATTTGCTTAAATCCCTTTAATTTAAAGAAAAATTTGAATGCATGCTCTTGTAACTGCTGTATACAGATGTATTATTTTTATATTTAGGATATGAATTGGGCTTTTTAAAGACTATTATTTAAAAACCGTTTTAGGTTTACAGAAAAATTGCACACAGTGCAAAGCGTTCCCATACATATCTATCCCTCCCCCTTCCCCCCCATACCTTCCTATTAGCATCCTGTATTAGTTGCGAATTTGTTGCAGTTGATGGGCTAAATTCAATACATTATTAGCTAAAGTCATAGTTTACATTAGGGTTCACTCTTTGTGTTGTGTAGTTCCATGAGTTTTGACAACTGCATCATGTCACATATCCACCATTGCAGTATCATATCGAATGGTTTCACTGCCCTAAAAATGCCCTGTGTTGCCCCTATATGAATTATTTTAAAACCCATTTTTAAAGGTCATATTTCAATTTATTGACATTCAGCTAGGAACTATATGGGTATAAGTTTAATAAAAAATAGTATCTTGCTATGTACAAAATAGAAGTATGAGGGGTAATTAGCAAAAAAGATAACAAGTGAGGATATGTTTTCTTAAAAAAACCTGCATTTCAACAAATTTATCTAAAAGCTGTAAATAATCCATTTAATCCATATTGAGTCAGAAACTTGCTTCCATTGCCTTTTAAGACAGTAATGGAAGTTTTCCTAGAAAATTAACATCTTTCACATTTAGGGTTCCATTCTGTTCATATGGAAATAGAAAGGTTGAAACATGTATGTATGAACCCTGTCCCACTCCTATGTTTCCCCAAAAAGTTCTATCTCTAATGCCCATGTAAGAATATCTTTGCATCTCTGATGAAAGTGTGTATGACACTGCAGGACAGACTGTATAGAAGGAGCTATGATGATACATCCCTAGCATCTTAGGTCAGGATTATGTTCAGCCAGTGCTGCCCTATAATAAGTCTCAAAACACTGCAAATCAGCATCTTAGAGTTAATTACCTGTCTTGTTTTCATATCCATTGTGGGAGCTCTTAAAAACAGCTACAGTACCATCCAGCTGGTTTAGCCCAGTGGACAGAGCAGACTGAAGGGTCCCAAGTTCAATTCTGGCCAAGGGCACATGCCCAGGTTGTAGGTCTATTCCAAGTAGGGGACATGCAGGAGCCAATCAGTCAATGATTCTCTCTCATCATTGCTCTGTTTCCCTTTTCTTCCTCTCTAAAATCAATTTTAAAAAATGCATTTTTTTTAAAAAAAAGAAGACAGGTACAGTACCTTATTTTTATCTCATGAGCATCCATTATATTTGATTAAACATCTGATATACCTTAAAAAGAGATGGGGATTAGAAGAGTAACTGCAGATGAGAAGAGTAAGGGATTTATATCAGGTGTGCAGTGCTGCAAGCCTGTTGACTAGTGTCAAACCAGAATATATTATTTTTCACTTATTTCCTAGTTAATGCATTTTTAGGAGCACCATTTCCCCTATAATTTTGATGAAGACTTTCCTAACTTCTTTTAGAAGACATGAATGGAGAGTATAGAGGCAGAGGATTTGGACGAGGAAGATTTCAAAGCTGGAAAAGAGGAAGAGGTGGTGGGAACTTCTCAGGAAAATGGAGAGAAAGAGGACACAGACCAGATCTGAATAAACCCACAGGACAACATGGTTCTGGTAGGGGTGGTCAATGATGATTCAGTTTTAAATTTTTTCCCTGAAGGAATCTATTCATGCCTGGCATTCAAAACACTTTAACTTCAAATTTCAGCCTTTTATTGATGTTAACCCTTTAAGGTAGTATTTGAATGTTAATATCCAGAATTCTTACTGAAGCCTGTGATTTAGATTCTATTAATATGTCAATTTCTCATTGGTAGGAGAAGCAAATTGAAAAAAAAATGTTTGCTCTGTCTCTACTAATCTAGTTTTCTGTTTTGTTTTGTTTTCAGAACAAACCTCGCAGTCTTTGCTACTACAGTCAACATTGGATCAGTTCATACCATATAAAGGATGGAAGCTTTATCTCTCTGAAGGTAGAATTAATAGTGTAAAAAGTGCCATAAATTATATTTTCTTAACTTGACTTTGGATGCTACATTTTATTAGATCATTTGTTTACTGATGTATAGTCTCTTCTTTAATATTAATTCACCCAAACTGAAATCATGCTTATAAGAACATTATGTGTAAGGAGGATTTAATATAGGGAATTGATTATAAACATGAAAGACTTAAAGAGCAAAAAGGGTACATTGAGGTAAGCTTCTAGATAGTAGTAACTTTAATGAGCAGCAACTGTCCTTATGAATGAGGAATAAAAGATAAGTTCTGAGGTTATCAGAATCTTAAGAATTCAAAGGAGGGCCTCTGAGGTATATCCAAAAAGGTTGTGGTTAGATAACAGGTGAATTAAATGGGCTGCTGCTGGTAACTCTGGTGGAAGGATGGCACAGTAGATGCTGGAAGTTGGAACTGTAGCTAACCTCTGAAGCTGGAGAGGTGCTGAAAACAATTGAAAGTAAGTATAAATTGTGCCAGGAGATGAAGAAGGTTGAAAATCACTGCACCAGATTGCAATGCTTAAGGGCAAAGATCTTGCTCTATAACAGGCACTCAGTATTTATTTTGTGAATGAATTAAGTACTTTACAAATATTTTTTGTATTAAGAGTCTTTTTTTCTGTTATGTACACAGATGTTTCATACTACATTATACACTTGTGTGCTTTTTAAAAATTGATTTTAGAGGAAGGGGGAGAGAGAGAGAGGAAAGAAGGAAGAAAAAGAAACATCAATTTTGTTGTTTCATTTATTTATGCATTCCTTGGTTGATGCTTTTATTGTGCCCTGACCAGGATCAAACCCACAACCGTGGCATTTTGGGACGATGCTCTAACCAACTGAACTACCTGCCAGGCTTCATTGTACTCTTTCTGTGTGGGAGACCAATTCAAAAATGTTATAGAACTTTAGAATATAAACCATAGCTTGACAGGTTTGAAACCAGAGTCAAATCTTAGACTGTCTCTCCCCTAATCTCAGGAAGGGATTTGGCGGGTGGCAATTTGGACTAGTAGAATTTACTTTGTAAAGACTGTCTTTAGCTCTGTTTCAGAATAAGAGTTTAGTTCATGTGTCTACCTGTGGTTTTATTACAGTTTTTGTTTTGCTTTATTATGTAACCTATTTGAACTAATAGGTTCTATATATGTCAAAATTTTAATACAAAGATACCCAAATATTGGTGCTTTTAGTGGTTTTAAAATATTTTTATTTTTCAGTGACAGTTGACACATTAGTTTCAGATGTCCAACATAATGATTTGACATTTATATAAGTTGTGAAGTGCTCACCCCATAAGTCTAGTATACACCTGACATAAATATTGGTGCTTTTAGAGAGTCACTTCCTATCTGTATTTCAGATTATATGAACCTAAATTTGTTTTGGAATCTAAGTGCATATTCCATACCACTTCTTATCTAAATGTAATCAGAAGGCAAAGCAGTTGGAAAAGTCACTTACTGTGTGTCTAGTGTTTCTTCTGTCTCATGAAAATTATGCTTGTATGTGTGTGATTATTAGTGCTAATGCCATATTTATTTGATTAGTTTACAGTGATAGTTCTCCTTTTATTGAGAAGATTCAAGCATTTGAAAATTTTTTCACAAGGCGTATTGATTTATATGATAAGGTAAGAGTCTATACAACAACAAACTACTAGTCCCAATTTTTTGTGTCATCTAATTGAACAATGTATTTGAGGTGCTAGGTGATCATAGACACTGGAGCCAGACTGCTTTGGTCCAGCTCTCAGCCCTGCAATGTGGACATTGTTGAATTAGTCACCTCTGTACCTCGATTTTTTTCATCTATCAAATGAGGATAATAGGATTATTAGTACCTATCACAAGTGTTAAGAGGCATAAATAATAAGTATTAGAAACATGCTTGGACACAAAATTTATAGTACTTATTTTCACCATATAAACATTGTATACTTTTGTAAAGTGAGTAATTGGTTGCTCTGAAAAAGCAATTATTGTTTTTATTCCTTAATATTTTATAGGACGAAATAGAAAGGAAGGGAAGTATTTTGGTGGATTTTAAAGAATTGACAAGCGACGACGAAATAGCTAAATTGATACCAAATATAGCAAATGAATTAAGGGATGCACCTGAGAAAACCTTGGCTTGCATGGGTCTGGCAATACATCAGGTAAGTATTTATTTTGTGAAACTTTTGTCAAAATTTTAAAGGAATTTCACAGTAATAGGACTTTCTCTAAAAGATACCAACAGACATTAGCTAGAATGAAAAGGTTGTTGTAATATCCTGAAATATATCATTCATTCTGATATATCCGCTTACTTTAAATATAACATTTACTTCTAATTTATTTCAATTAGTTTGATCTTATTAAAGACTGTGAGGAGATTAAGCCTTGTTTCAAGGAGCTATATAAGCTCATAGGAAAGATATCAAGCATCATGGTGTTATCAGTAATTTGGAACAAAAAAAGACCAACCTCAAATTTTAGTTCAATTTAATCTCCCTGGGTGTCCCCATATATAAATTGAAAATAGCAATGCCTGCTGTGCCTAATGAGTTTTTCTCGGGATCTGATGACACAATATACATAAAAGCACTTTTTAGACTGGCAAACACATAAATGCTTCAAGGCAAAATAGTAAATCTCAGGACTGACAGAGAAAGTGCTGGGGACGTTCAGATACAGAGATAAGGTCCTCATCTGTTGTGGAGGAATGGGGAAAGTCCAGAGGAAAAGTATGTAGAGGTGATGTGGTTTATGATGGACCTTAAAGAAGTATTTAGCAGGGAAGATAAGGGTATCCAGAAAAAGAACAGTTCATTACAAAGATGTGTACTCTGCTAGTAAACCGAGACAGACCCTTGGCTACTGTAATCTTCATACTCTTGCTCCTTAGTTCTCAGTACCCAAGTCACTACAGCTTTTCATTTCTATTTCTAAAATATTTCTTCACTCCATCTCTTTTCTATCCTACTGCTTCTAACTGAAACCTTAATTATTTTTCCTGAATTGTTGCCAGACTGCTTTGGTCTAGCTCCCAGTCCTGCAATGTTTTACCAAAGAGCATGGTAAAACATGCTCTTTCCCCTTGATTCTCCTTCATTCACTACCATCCAGCTAAACTGAGTTCTTTCTGGGATTTTCTGAATAACTTCTACCTCTTGTATGTGCTGTCCATTCAGCATAGAATGCCAGTTTTCTTGCATATCCAGAATTTTAGGGCCTCACTCAATCATCTCTCTGAAATATTTCTAATGATCCCTTCTCAAAATGCTCATGATATTTCTATGTTATTCATGGTCTTTGTATATGTGTGTCTCATTTTTTCTCTTAGATCATCAGCATATTGTTTTGTATGCAAGTAGATATTAAGTACTTATTTTCTTATCAAATGCCCAGGGAGTGAGTATTGGGTATTTCAAAAGTCATGTTTAGCCGAAACCAGTTTGGCTCAGTGGATAGATCCTCGGCCTGCGGACTGAAAGGTCCCAGGTTCGATTCCGGTCAAGGGCATGTACATTGGTTGTGGGCACATCCCCAGTAGGGGGTGTGCAGGAGGCAGCTGGTCGATGTTTTCCTCTCATCAACATTTCTAACTCTCTATTCCTCTCCCTTCCTCTCTGTAAAAAATCAATAAAATATATTTTAAAAATCATGTTTATTTTCTCTGTCTTTTTTAAAATCCTCGAGGATATGTTTTTCATTGATTCTAGAGAGTATGGAAGGGCGAAGGGGAGAGATGAAAAATATTGATTGGTTGCCTCTCCTATGAGCCCCATCTGGGATCAAACCTGAGGCCCTTTGGTACACGGGATGATGCTCTAACCAACTGAGTCACACTGACCAGGGCTATTTTCTCTATCAGTGAATATGGAGAAGAAAATATTTTTTTCATCATAAGCTGGACATAATAGCTTTGGGAGCAACCATGAGGACTTTTAAAATTAGCTTTAGTTGGGACAAAAGGTAGCAGATAGGTATGCTGGTGTTTTCCAGTCCGTGGACAACAAAATTTCAGATAAAACATAATTCAGTTTAAAATAAGTCATAATTAAATATCAGGTTTTAAGGGACTGTGATAGAGTCCTGTTGGTGTTCTGTTTTGAGCTGTTCATAAACTTTATATTTTCTATAAAAGAGTTCTGCTTCAAGATGATATTTTGTTTTCCAACTTTTGAGTAAAAGTCTCTCCTGTTTAGGTATTAACTAAGGATCTCGAAAGGCATGCAGCTGAATTACAAGCCCAAGAAGGATTGTCTAAAGATGGAGAAACAATGGTACATGTGCCACATATTCATGCAAGGTAAGGAATTTGCTGGTTTTAAAATTAATTTAGAATTAAGCACTAAAGACTGTTTAAGAATGAGAACTTAATTTAATTTTGTAAATTAAAAAAAAAAATCAGTACAATAAGTATGGTCATCACAACCAAGTAAACCCACTGAGAATCTTCAAAGAGATCATGACAGAAATAAGCCTTTTCTGCCCAAATGAATTGATTTCCCAACCTTCAGATTTTTACAAATGTTGAATTTGGATGTGTACTTATCCAAACCCTACTGT
The DNA here is from genome assembly GCA_963924515.1 of Vespertilio murinus. Taxonomy (NCBI): domain Eukaryota; kingdom Metazoa; phylum Chordata; class Mammalia; order Chiroptera; family Vespertilionidae; genus Vespertilio; species Vespertilio murinus. Next base: position 63,072,221 of record OZ004709.1, read on the forward strand.
TTAAATTTAATAATCCATGTAATACACTAAGTGGTATGATTATATTTTGTTAAAATTATGTTGCTACTAGACACAGAACAAATTAAATTTTGTTTTTCTTTAATTCATCTTTATTGTATTTTAAGATTTAATTTCTCACTAAAAGAGATTAATAAAGTAGTCATCAGAGTTTTGTTTTTCTTTTCCAGAATTTATAGAAGATACTTCCTAATAGTTTGCAAAAAAGAAGTTAGAAACTCAAAAGTTTCTGAATCTGTAGACATTCCTTTTGAAATGAATTTTTTTCCTTTTTCACTAGCGAACAGCCAGGGGGACCAGAAAAAAAAGGGAAGGTTTAGCATTTTTTATTTTTGGAATGATTTAATTTTTGTGAAGTTTCTGATATATATAGGGATGATATGGTTTGAGAATTCTATAGTTGCTACTAAAAGGATCTTGTGAAAATACAGACAACCTCAATTTTCTGTCCATTGTGAATTCATGGATAAACATGTTCCTATTTTTGGTTTTAGGATATACAACTATGAGCCCTTGACACAGCTTAAGAATGTGCGAGCAAATTACTATGGAAAATACATTGCTCTGAGAGGGACAGTGGTTCGCGTCAGTAACATAAAGCCTCTTTGCACCAAGATGGCTTTTCTTTGTGCTGCATGTGGAGAAGTTCAGAGTCTTCCTCTTCCAGATGGAAAGTATAATCTCCCCACAAAGGTGATATCTTGTTCTTTATTTATCTTGGTAAAGAAGGTAAATCGAATTACAGAAAACAGTTCCCGATATTTCTGAACACAGAGCTTATTGTATTTTTAGTTTACAAATAATGAAATACTACAGGGAACGGAAAATAAAGTAGTAAACATTCCTCTATCCACTGCTTAGAATTTACATTTTGCCAGCTACAAAAACATTTTTAAAGATATAAAGCATTATTGACAAAAAAATCAGTGTCTATTTTGCCCCTTGCATGTGCTATTTCCAGTGACCATCATTATCCTGAGTTAATATGTATCCTTTCCATTCACATTTTTATATTTTGACTTAATAGGTACACACATCAAGTTTTCTTATTCTGCTATTTGAAAGTGTTCCTTTTTCCTTAACACTTTTTAAAACTAGATTTTTGAAACCATAAAAAAGTACCTTTTAAAACCAAGAAAATAATGTAACTAACATCTGTATACCCATTATGAGTTGACAAATTTTTATATTTTATGGCTTTTGCTTATTTTTTTCTATAAGAATAGTATACAGCCGAAACTGGTTTGGCTCAGTGGTGGAGCGTCGGTCTGCAGACTGAAAGGTCCCGGGTTCGATTCCGGTCAAGGGCATGTACATTGGTTGCGGGCACATCCTCGGTAGGGAGTGTGCAAGAGGCAGCTGGTCGATGTTTCTCTCTCATCAACGTTTCTAGCTCTCTATCTCTCTCCCTTCCTCTCTGAAAAATATCAATAAAATATATATATTTTTTAAAAGACTAGTATTACAGTTACAGTAGAAGTCTCTGTTCCTCTCCCCAGTTCCATCCACTTTATTCTTAGAGGCAGCCACTTTCTGAAATTGGCATCTAGCCTTCAAGTCTGCATTTCCTTTTCTTTATTTTAAAATTGATTTTAGAGAGAGAAACATATCAATTTGTTGTTCCACTTATTTATGCACTCATTGGTTGATTCTTGTATGTGCCTGACTAACAATCGAACCTGCAACCTTGACATATCAGGACGATGCTCTAACCCCTACTTGGCTGCGTAGTTCTGGCTCTAGATCTCTCATGTAGTTATAGTCAGGTGGTGGAGTTAGAACAGCAAGGGGTAGAGTGGCTAGGGGCTGGCCAGTGATATCTCCTCCATATGGTTTTTCTGTGTGGGCTGATTTTGGCTTCTCATACACAGTATGACAGCTCAGGACACGTAGTCTGTTCATATGGTTGCTGATTGCTTTAAGAAGTCAGGTGGCATCAATTCTGTCATATTCCATTGGTTACAAAATGAGTCACAAGCCTGTCCAGATACCAAAAAGGGGAGATTAGATTTCATTTCTTGATGGGGGAGTGGCAAGGTTATATAAAGGCTTATGGGGAGATATTGTTGCAACCATATTTGGAAAATACAGTCTGCTTCAGTCTCTGAATTTATAAATGCACCTTAAAGTCCACTCAGCAAACAAGTGGCATGAAAACTTGAAGACAATTTATTCATTTGTTATTTATCATAACACATAAGTATTGTATGTTATGATAAACAGTTCAAAAGGAGGCTATATGGGAGAGCTGGTGATGAGAAGACCCAGGAAAGGCTTTTGAAAAGGGAAAGATTGAGGCTGAGAATGTGGGACCATATGCGAGAGGATATTCAGGATCAGGAGACTGCCTGGGCACAAAGGAAGGAATAGAGCTTAGCAGATCCCCAGCAGAAAGAGTAAAAGCAGAGATCAAGAGGGACCAGCCACCTTTTTAGCTTGTGATACAGAATCAGTGCAGAAGGGAATATGAAAACATTGCAGCTCTTACTGCATTTTCCATTCTGATAATTTTTTTTTTAATCCTCACCTGAGGATATGTTTTTATTGCTTTTAGACAGAGGAAGGGAAAGAGAGAAACATCAATGTGAGAGAGAAACATGGATCTATTGATTGAACCTGAAACCCAGGTATGTGCCCTGCTCGGGAATCCAACCCGCAACCTTTTGGTGTATGAGACAGTGTTCCAACCAACTGAACCACCTGGCCAGAGGCAACAGCACTTTAAAACAATAGGAAATAAAAACTTGAAATGTGATTGTACTTTATCAAAATCTGAATGTGAATCTTGTTGCAGTGTCCTGTGCTTACATGTCGAGGGAAGTCATTTACTGCTCTCCCTAGCTCTCCTCTCACAGTGACGATGGACTGGCAGTCAATCAAGTAAGCAATCACACTGTTTAATAAAAGGCAGGTTTAAGATATTTCAACTGCAAAGATAATCTGTAATTTTCCTATATTGTACTATGATTTTTATTTATATACATTGATAAAGTATATGATAAAAGGCTTAATTAAGAGTTTGTGTTGAAATGATAATTGTCTTTATTCAAAGTTTGTTCCCTATGGGATACCAGAAAGGATTTGATGTGCGAGTATTATGTCCTTTTTCTACTGAGAAATAGTTCATGGTATTTCTCACTTATGTGACTCATTGAACTGATGTAGACCATAAAACTATATAATTTCCATAATGAGCAATGTTAAAAAAAATAATACTGTTTTGAAAGTTTAAAATAAAGAATTTCTTAGAAATGGACATGTTTTATGTTCTCACAATCCATGAGGCATTTTAATGTAGATTTTTTTAAAAGCTGTTTTTTAAAACAACTCAAATTTTGTGTGTGTGTGTGTGTTTAATAATTTATTTCATTTTTCTAGCTATAGTTGCATAACTACATCCTAATATAAATTAATAGTTTTGAAGTTAGAATGCTCTCTTGGAAAACCTGGCTAAAACAGGAGATGGTCTTAAAAAACTGGAATCCAGGGGGAAAGTGAGGTAGATTGCTACCACGCTCTACCTTTACCCACTTCTGCCCAGTAAAAACCAAGATCAACATATGTAATAATTGTTCTCTGTGTTGAGATATTTACAAATACTCTATTTTATAAAAGAGGAAATGTTTAAGACTCCTCCTGAGTGTGATTGTATGTCTGGTGAGTGGGGGAGCCTGGTATCCAGGCCACGTTTACAGCACTTTCACCACTGAAGGGTGTAATGTGGGCGTCAGGGGCGCTAAAAGGGTCACAATATGATATATATAGAAGATCCAGGATAATTGAATTATTTGAACAAAATCTCTTTTCAGGTATCTCTCAAAATCTCTTTTCAGGTAAAAGTAGTAGAAAGAAAATGAGCTTAAATATTTTAATTTGATTTTTTTTCACTTAAAAAATATTTTCAATTGCAACATACAATATTAGTTTCAGGTGTGCAACATAGTGACTAGACATTTATATAACTTATGAAGTGCTCACTCCCATAAGTCCACTACCCATTTGACACCAATATTTTAACGGAATTTGAATAGTGACCTCCTGATACAAGGAAGTCACACCTAGGGGTATAAAACATTGGCTTCCAGCCGAAACCGGTTTGGCTCAGCGGTAGAGCGTCGGTCTGCGGACTGAAAGGTCCCAGGTTCGATTCTGGTCAAGGGCATGTTCCTTGGTTGCGGGCACATCCCTGGTAGGGGGTGTGCAAGAGGCAGCTGGTCGATGTTTCTCTCTCATCAATGTTTCTAGCTCTCTATCTCTCTCCCTTCCTCTCTGTAAAATATCAATAAAATATATATTTTTAAAAACCAAAAAAAACCCAAAAAACATTGGCTTCCACTTTTTGTAACTCTTTCCTGTGTAATATGTTGTGGACATCATTTTGTTTTTGTTCATCAATACTTTCCCATTTACTATTTTTAAAAATTTAATATCTCTTGTTTTATGCACACCCTAAAATTTCTCTTTACTCTTAGTGAGTGTAGTTTTGGATGGACATTTTGGAGAGAGGGTGACAAATGCTCATGCTCATCCTGTGGTCCCATCCTTAACTACAAACTGCTGAAGTGATTTTAGATACATCATTGAACGTTTTAAACTAGTTTTAAAAAAACTAATGGGTCCTTTATCTAGCTCAGTACTATGTGGACCCTGACTAGTTAATATATAGAAGAAATAACCCAAAGTCAGTATGTGTACTCACTGAAAATTGCTTACCTATTTAGAATCCAGGAGCTGATGTCTGATGATCATCGAGAAGCAGGTCGGATTCCACGAACAATAGAATGTGAGCTTGTTTATGATCTTGTGGATAGCTGCATTCCGGGAGACACTGTGACTATTACTGGAGTTGTCAAAGTCTCAAATGCCGAAGAAGGTGTGGTTTAACTCTTTCCTCATTTGGATTGTCCCTCAGTAATTTGTCAACATTTGTCTTTTTTAAAGGTACTTCTGAATCTCCATTAATTTAGAGAGTTCCTTGTTCTTATTTCTTATACTAGAGGCCTGATGCACAAAATTTGTGTAAGGGGCTCCACCCTCGAAGCCCCAGCTGCCTCAGCTGCCTTACAGCCCTGCAGCCCTGTTCCCCCCCCCCCCCCCCAGTTGTTCCAAAAGGTCATTCTGCCATCAGGTCCAGTTAGCATGTTAATCTCTTTATTATATAGGACTAGAGGCCCAGTGCATGCAATTTGTGTGTGGGGGGGATGTTCCTCAAATCGGCCTGCACCCTTTCTAATCTGGTCTGGAACTGCTGGCTCCTAACCGCTCACCTGCCTGCCTTCCTTCCTGATTGCCCCTAACTGCTTCTGCCTGCCAGCCTGATAACCCCCTAACCGCTCCCCTGCTGGCCTGATCTCCCACAAATGCCCTCCCCTACCGGGACACACCTCCTCTGTACAAGGCAGCAGAGATGCCAGGACTGGCCTCGCCTCGCAGAGCCTTGGAACCTCCAGGCCTGATTACATCTTCCTCGGCTGTATATGTGGCCATCTTGTATCAACATCGCGAAAGGGCATCGTGCGATGCCACCTAGGCTTTTATTATATAGGACAGTGAAACTTTCCTTCTGAAAGGAGGTTTATTTGTAGCTCATTGTGCCTTTCTTGTACATCTACTTGAATTTTTGCAGGGGAAATGAAATACTAATTATTACATTTCACACTTTGAAATTACAGGTTCTCGGAATAAGAATGACAAATGTATGTTCCTTTTATACATCGAAGCAAATTCTGTTAGCAATAGCAAAGGACAGAAACCAAAGGCTTCCGAGGAGGGGTGTAAAAATGGAGCATTGTTGGAGTTCTCACTTAAAGACTTTTACGCCATCCAAGAGATTCAAGCTGAAGAGAACCTGTTCAAGCTCATTGTCAAGTATGTATGACGCCACCTGAAATTTATTACGTATGTGCATTTGGGCTGTTCTTGGCTGCAAGTAACAAGAAATCAGTCAAAATGTTTGCAAAATAGAGTTCACCAGCTAACTGCCCATTTTTGTTTGATACATGAGCTAAAAATGGTTTTTATTTTAAAAAAAAAAAGATTTGTAAAATTTATTTTTAGAGAGAAAGAGAGAGAGGGGAGAAACATTGATGAGAGAGAGAAACATCTATCAGCTGCCTCCTGCACACCACCTACTGGGGATCAAGCCCACAATCCCAGGCATGTGCCCTCACCCAGAATAGAACCCAGGAACCTTCCGGTACTCGGAATGACACCCAACCACTGAGTCACCCCGGCCAGAGCCATTTTTACATTTTTAATGGATGAAAAAGAATGAAAAGGAGGAGATCTCATGACATGCAAAATTATATGAAATTCAGATTTTGCTGCCTATAAATAAACTTACTGGAATGCAGTCACCCTCATTCAAAAGAATTCAGAGTTGAGACAGAACAAATGGCTCACAAATGCTTACTGTCTGATTCCCTTCAAAAAGTTTGCTGACCTCTAGTGTAAGTACTAAGGAAAAGTTACTCAGCAGAAAAGTGACCGGACAGTGAATTCCAGAGTTATTTTAGTTAGTTGCATGCAGGGTTTTTTTGTTTTTACTTTTAAAACTAAGAAAGATATTTATTCACATAGAAGTTTCTTACAATAGAGCAGAAGCAAAGGGGAGGCATACTATTTAAGCCAACTACTTCTGGTGTATTCTGGGACATGTTACCTAATTTTTCTTCATTTTTATAGAAATAATACTTGTCTCAGAAGGTTGTTCTGAAGGTTCAATAAAATTTTGTGTTACCGCCGAAACCGGTTTGGCTCTGTGGATAGAGTGTAGATCTGCGGACTGAAAGGTCCCAGGTTCAATTCTGGTCAAGGGCATGTACATTGGCTTCGGGCACATCCCCAGTGGGGGATGTACAGGAGGCAGTAGGTCGATGTTTCTCTATCATCGATGTTTCTACTTCTCTATTTCTCTCCTTTCCTCTCTGTAAAAAATCAATAAAATATACTTAAAAAAATTTTTGTGTTACCTAACAATGCTGTTATTTTGAGACTTTTTTGACAATTTTTTTTGGATAGTTTTTAAAAAATAGGGGAAAATGAGGTAGAATAATAGATATGTCTTAAAAGAGATAAAGAACTAAGGTTTTGAAATGCATTATATTAAAAAATTGATCTAGATTTTAGGCTCTAGGAGAATTTGACACTTTTTCTGCATTTAATATGTTAATTAGCTGGCTAAGAAAAAAGGTTGGAGTTCCTCAGGGGTTCTTTGTTCTTAAACTCTCAGAGACTTCCCAACTGCCCTGAGAGAGAGCTAGGGTTGAGGGTTTGATCTGGTGAGAGGTGAAGGTCTGGAGAGTGGTCTGTAAAGGGATCTAGTTGAGGATCAGAACACTTCTTTTTGGTTCCACTCATCAGTTATAAATAAAAATGAACACATGGCCCTAGCCTGTTTGGCTTAGTGGACAGAGCATAGGCCTGCAGACTGAAGAGTCCTGAGTTTGATTCCAGTCAAGGGCACATGCCTGGGTTGTGGGCTTGATCCCCAGTGGGGGATCATCATTTATATTTCTGTCTCTTTCCCTTTCCCTTCCTGTCTGAAATCTATAAAAATACTTTAAAAAGAAAATGAACATACTAGTAGTGGTCCTTCTGCAATGTACTTATAAAAGATAAAGTAGTAGGAAAAACAAGGGTTTTCACCCTGGCTGGTTTCACTCAGTGGTTAAGAGTGTCAGCTGGCAGACTGAAGGATCTTGAGTTCGATTCCTAGTCAAGGGCACATACCTTGGTTGTAGATTCATTAGCCCTAGTATGAGGGGATGCAGGAGGCAGCCAGTCACTTTCCCTCTCCCTCGCTTCGTTGCATACTCTCTAGAAATCAATGGGAAAAATATCCTTGGGTTAAAGAAAAAAAAATACCCTCAGGTGAGGATTAAAAAAACAACAACACACAAACAAACAAAAAACTAGCATTATCGTATGATGGTTTACTTTTTTTTTACCTTTTAGTTTGAAGTTTGTGATTTTAACATTAAAACTAGATTTTTTTAATTTTTAAATTTTATTTTTTAATTTCAGAGAGGAAGAGAGAGATAGAAACATCAGTAATAAGAGACTCATTAATTGATTGCCTCCTACACTCCCCACACTAGGGATCAAGCCTATAAACTGGGCATGTTCCCTGACTGGGAATCAAACCTGGGACTTCTTGGTCTATGGGATGATGCTCAATCCACTGAGCCACCACAATCAGGCTAGATACTTTATTTATTTATTTATTTATTTATTTATTTATTTATTTATTGGTTAATCTTGCGGGGGATGGCCAACTAGGCAGAGAAGGCTTGTTATGTATAGAAAGTTTTATTGGATCAGAGCCCCGCCCATTCATTTACAGATTGTTGATGGTTGCTTTCACTCAGGTTAAGTAGTTGTGTCCAAGATAGTAGAACTGAAAATTTTTACTTTCTGGCCCTTTAAGAAAAAGTTTGTTGACCCTTGCCAGATTAATAAATGGGGGACCATGAAAGGAGGATGGAAAAGACAGTAGAAGGTTATGTTTTAGTTTAGGGTTCTTTAGAAGCAATGATACCATTTGGGAAGCAGTTTATTTGGGAGGTGATCCCCAAATATACTGGTGGGCTGGGAAGTGAGACAGAGGAAGGATGACAGTAAGTATATGGTGCTGTGCCTCAATGAACAGATTATTACTAGCACCCAGGGCTTACTCCTCCTGAGGCTTCTGGGGCACTAGACTGTGTAGAACTCAGTATTTTTCCATCCAAGGTTCTGCTCCTGGGAATATTAGGTAACCCAGCACTCTAGCTTGCCCAGCCTGTCTGCAGCCAGAGAAAGCCCTTTGACAGACAGGCGCAGGTGTGTGGTAGGAAGCCAGCAGTGATTATGCAGGAGCGTGCTGACCAGTAGTGCCAAGGGGTAGGGCAGGACACCGACATCCGTGTTTACATATAGGAAAAGGGATAATGATCTGCTGTTTACTCTTGAGTATATCTCTTCCACCCGGTTTGGTTATTTTGTTTCTTGTTTGTACAATAAGTAAGAATTAATATATGACTTATATTCATAAATGATTTTACATGTTCTAATGATTTGATTTAAACTGAGAAAATGAAATTTTATCTAGTCTTAAAATGTGTGTACAGTTCATCTTTTTGTCTCCTTTCAGTGACTTGGCTGCACAAGTCTAAAGATGTCTATTCACATAAAATACAAAATAATTCATATCCTAAAATGGAAGACCATGATTACGGTGCATTTTAAAGGCTAATAATGTAAAATGATCAATAGTATGTTTGGTGACTTTAAAATACTTTACAAGTATCCTACCTTACTCTGGCACAATATTTAAACATTTTTCCTTTTATAGATTAACCAAGAATTTTAAGAAATTTGTTGAATATTAGAATAACATGTATTGAGTTGTTTGGGGGATTGTACCTTTTCTTATTTTTATCTTTTTAAAAAAAATAAAATATGTAGTAAGTTAAGCAAACTTCAAAGATCTTTTAATAGATCAATGAAGGGGAAGTTAGAATTTATGAGTTGTATTCTGTTTTTCAGCTCGCTTTGCCCTGTCATTTTTGGCCATGAAGTAAGTATTTTACTTCATCTTTGCTAAAAAATGTATATAAAGTTAGCAAAAATCCTATATAATAAAGAGCTAATATGCTAATTAGATTGCATGGTGGGCTGACCTTCCAGAACAACCTTCTGGAACAACCAGTGGACAGGGCCACGAGTCAGCCTGGGGCCTCTAGTAAACTATAAAGACTTTATTAAAAAATAGCTCATTTCTACTGGCCAGTTACTCATATTTTAATATGAGTCATTATTCTCCATAAATGAATGTTGTGATGGGAAAACTACAGCCCCTTGTAGGAAAAAGCCACTTACCAATTAGAGTTAATAGGATGGGCTTCCCTTAAACTGACTCTGGACAGTTAAAACAGAAACTAACAAGTATTTCTTAGTTTTGTGGCATGAATTCATGCCTTGCAAGGTAGGTCTTCACTTAGGAACTTTTAAGATACTGCTCTGATTTTTATGCTTTCTATTTTTGTTTTGCTTTTTTAATCAGATACATTATAATAGTTCATATTAGACTTACTTTTCTTGGGGGGAAAAGTTCAATCATGTTTTAAAAGAAAACCCCTAAACAAATAAACGTTGTAAACGTAAGAGGAGTAGTATCCCTTTTGCTAGTCATCTTTATGTTCTTATTTTTTTCCTTCTTTCACATTTGAGCTTGTTAAAGCAGGGTTGGCATTAGCACTCTTTGGAGGAAGCCAGAAATACGCAGATGACAAAAACAGAATTCCAATTCGGGGAGATCCACATGTCCTTATTGTCGGAGATCCAGGTTTGGGAAAAAGTCAGATGCTACAGGTAGGATTATATGTAGGATGCTACAAATAATAACTTAATATTTTACCTTTTGCTTAGTATACACATGAATAATTCACAAATGAATTTTCTCAAAGCATGTCGTATTTGTGTTCCAGGGGATACATTTGGTGATACCAGTGAATTGTGGTTTGTGTGAGTAATATGTAACTTGTATCTGACCATCTTTTCAAATTGAGCCAGTTTTCTGTCTCACAGGCTGCATAGGCATGCTGGTCTGTTGAGATGTCAACTGTTGTAAAACATAAGCCATTTCCCAAACCCCTTTTTTATATTCAGTATCACTTTACTAGTCTTTATTGTTTTTTTGTTTTGTTTTGTTTTTTAAATATATTTTATTGATTTTACACAGAGAGGAATTGAGAGGGATAGAGAGTTAGAAACATCGATGAGAGAGAAAGATCGACCAGCTGCCTCCTGCACCCCCCCCCACACACACACTGGGGATGTGCCTACAACCAATGTACATGCCCTTGACCGGAATCGAACCCAGGACCTTTCAGTCCGCAGGCCGAGGCTCTATCCACTGAGCCAAACAGGTTTCGGCTAGTCTTTATTGTTTAAAAATAAAGCAGAGTCACCCATTCTCTCTTCACAGAGCTACATAAACAGTGTGTTGGGCTTTAAGAATAATCAGGTGTCATTGCTACCCTGGTTGCAAGGCTGGGGGGTCCCTTAGAGTTTAGGAGATGCAGGCCTGCTCCTGAGAGAGCGAGTGCATGCTGGGTCCTTTGTTGTGAGGCTTTTATCTCCTGCAGGTCTGAATTTCAGGGGAGGACTCCGGGGAGAGTTTCAACAGAATATTCATCAGTTTTCTAGGTATGCGGGCACATCCCCAGTAGGCGGTGTGCAGGAGGCAGCTGATTGATGTATCTCTGTCATAGATGTTTCTAACTTTCTATCCCCCTCTCTTTCTGTAAAAAATCAATAAACTATATTTAAAAATTTTTTTTTAATCTGTCATTTTATCCATGTTTCAATACTTTTTTGCTTTTGACTAACTAGGATATATATATCTATATATCTATATAGATATATAGATATATAGATATATTTAATTTTGTACCAAACCCTTGCTACAAGCCTGGCACAGAGCACAGAGTACCTAGCCAGAATTTGGATATAAAAGGTAGACGGGATCCAAATTGTCACACTTCCTTTTCCATCTTTTTTAGCATTGTGTGTATATGATTTTTGAATTAGTATGTATGGGTGGAATCCTGGTGTCTGATTATCTCTACAGATCATTTAATTTCTGCGTTTGTTTACAGTATATAAAATGTCATTTTTCTCGATAAAATATGTCTTGACAGATAGATAATGGTTCCAAAATACAGTAAATGGCACTGAAAATGTTTTCATACCAAGAAATGACACTGCACATTTTTCATGTTTTTTTGGACCGGAGAATAATGCCTTTAAAACCCCTGGCTCAATTTAAAAATAGAAGATGCAATATTAATGGAAATTAAATATTGTAAATAATGGAGGGTATCATATATAAGTCTGCTAGTCCCACTAAGCCAGGATTTTTTTTAAAATTGGGCTATTTCCTAAAAAAATTAAAAATGGAACTCCCATTTGACCCAATAATCCTACGTCTAAGACTATATCCCAAGAAATCAGAAACACCAATCAGAAAGGATATATGCACCCTTATGTTCATAGTAGCACAATTTACAATAGCTAAGATTTGGAAATAGCCTAAGTGCCCATCAACTGATGAGTGGATTAGTAAACTGTGCTATGTCTATACAATGGAATACTATGCTCCAGTAAAAAAGAAGGAACTCTCACCATTTGCAAAGCAGGCATAGACCTGGAGAGCATCATGGCTAAGCAAAATAAGCCAGTCAGAAAGATAAATATGATATGACCTCACACATTTGTGGAATATAATGAACATCATAAAGTGATTTAACAAAAATAGAGCCAGAGGGAAAAAATCCTATATAATAAAGAGCTAATATGCTAATTAGATCAAACAGCAGAACGACCTTTTGGACAAAGCCTGGGCTGTGACGGCCGAGGCAACCAAGGTTGCAAGGGCTGAGCCCCTTGCACAGATTTTGTGCATTGAACCTCTAGTATTCTAAAATATAATAGAAGTAATCCTGTTATTTGCAGATTTTTAATATTTCCTACAACTTTTGTGATACCGTACTATGTTAGTACAATTTTGGCAATGTTATTATATTTAAAATCCTTTTATTCTTGCCAAAACCAGTTTGGCTCATTGGTAGAGCGTCGGCCTACGGACTGAAGGGTCCTGGGTTCGATTCCGGTCAAGGGAATGTACCTTGGTTGTGGGCACATCCCCGGTGGGGGGTGTGCAGGAGGCAGCTGGTCGATGTTAATCTCTCATCGATGTTTCTGACTCTCTATCCTTCTCCCTTCCTCTCTGTAAAAAATCAATAAAATATATTTTAAAAAATCCTTTTATTCTTGATACATTAATATTTATTGCATGAAATATATCTGAGATCATTTTTCTTGAATAATAGGTATTAATTGCATGTAACATCATTTAAAATTATTTTTCTTGAGATATTATGTTTATTGCGTATAACATTTAAGGTAGTTTTTCTTGAAATATTAAGGTTTATTGCATGTAACATTATTATATTTAAAATCGTTTTTCTTGAAATAAAAAACAAAAAAGGCTAACATAGTTATGAGTCAGTTACTTTATATTTTTAATCTCTTTTTCCTCTGACCATTTAGTAAACTGTCCTATTCAGACTAGCATATAAGGAATTACAAGTAATAAAAGTAATTATAGCTGCTGTTTATAAGCTAGGCACCATAGGTATTGGGTCATGTACTGCACAGTCCAGATCACACTGACATTGGTCTCCTGGAGTTGTACAGTGCAGAGCCATGCAAAGTGGCTTTGAATTGAGCACTTACTGTATACCAGGTACCAGGTGAAGTGCCTTAACATACATGATAACATTTATTCCTCAGGACAGTACATGATAAAACCTAAGGAAGCTGAAGCTCTGAGAAGTTTTAGAGCAACACACCCGTTTCATGGTAGAGTCAGGATTAAAACGGGTCTGCTTGACCGAAGGTCCATGGTTTTAATTGTAGTGCTATTTGACTACTTTTTTGAACCTGCCATAGATTATTTACTCAGAAGGCAGGCATCATTGAGCCATTTTATTACTTGATATTTAAAGAAGCATTGGATCCTTTGAGATTAAAATTGGTACTCAAATTTTTGCTAGTTGAACTTGAAAATGAAACATAAAATGGAATGTGTATTCACGTGACCATGGACATCAGAATCAAGCTGCTTGGGTTTGATTGACTCCTGACGTCACACCTTCATAGCTCTGTGAGTTACTCTCTCTGCAGATGTGGGTTTCTGCATCAATACATGGGGATACAATAATAACCTTCCTCTTACCACAGTGGTAAAAATTGTATGGTAAAGTTCTTAGGAGAATACATGGCATATAATTAACACTTTTGAGCAATTACTATTAGCTCTTTACTTTCTCTGATTCTCTTAAACCTTTTGTTTCCTCAGGCAGTATGCAACGTTGCTCCACGTGGTGTGTATGTTTGTGGTAATACCACGACCACCTCTGGTTTGACTGTAACTCTTTCAAAAGACAATTCCTCAGGAGATTTTGCTTTGGAAGCTGGTGCCCTAGTTCTTGGTGATCAAGGTAAGAAACCAAAAATAATAATAATTCTGGGTTTGTTTGTGTTGTTTAGTCGATTTCTTTATATTCTGTTCAAGAGGCATTTGTACAGCACTGACCCAATCAGGGTGTTGAGAAGGAGTGCCAGAAAGATTTGACTGATGGTTTATAAGAAATCCATTTAGAGGGCTAAGCAAGAAAGAATCTTCAATTGAGCTTTGTTACCTAAATTTCTCTTTGTGATGCTTTAACCTGTTCAAAAAACATGTTCCTATGAATTTGTCAGGATATGTCCAGATTCCAGTCCAGTTAAAGTCATTTATTCCACCGAAACTGGTTTGGCTCAGTGGATAGAGTGTCGGCCTGCGGACTGAGAGGTCCCAGGTTCGATTCCAGTCAAGGGCAAGTACCTTTGGTTGCCGGCACATGCCCCCGCGGGAGGTGTGCAGGAGGCAGCTGATCGATGCCTTTAGTCAGTTGTAGGTCTTCACATTTTGTTTAAAGAGGTTAAGTGATTTCCTTATTGCTGAGAACTGCATTAGGACTTCTGACTTTATTACGCTTTTCTTTCCAAATTATGCTGCTCTACTATTCCAAAAAAACTCAGCTCAAAAATCACTTTCTTAAAAACTTTCCAGATTTCCCTTCCTCTTTTAACCTCCTCCCACCCCCCAGAAAACATGTTGTATAATTATGCATATCTTTTATAGTTGTTGAAGTATACTATCTTGAATATGTATATATCTTAAAAGTCTCACCTGTTAGATTTAAGTCTTTAAGCTTCTTGAGGGTCACTTTCATATGTTCTTCATTTTTGTAAACCTCATAAAATAGTGCTTTCTTTATGGAAAATGCCAAATGAGAAAATATTACATAAGAGTAAGTTAAATAAGACATATTATTTGCTGCAAAAAAAATCGGAATTATTTAATATATGACTATAATTTTAACTGCTGGAAACAGTGGAAATATTTTTTATTGTGGAATAATTTCCATTACAAATTACAACTTGACCAAAGGACACTTTTTTTTTTGGTATTATTTTACTGTGATTATAGGTATTTGTGGAATAGATGAATTTGATAAGATGGGAAATCAACATCAAGCCTTGTTGGAAGCCATGGAACAGCAGAGCATTAGTCTTGCTAAGGCTGGCATGGTTTGTAGCCTCCCTGCGAGAACTTCCATTATTGCTGCTGCAAACCCAGTTGGAGGACATTATAATAAAGCCAAAACAGTCTCTGAGAATTTAAAGTAAGTCTCTTCAAATACTTATACCTTTAATATATTTGATCCCTACAAATCAGTATGAAAAATATAATTGAATGTGTATTGGATAGTTCACAGACATTACAAATTTCCAGTAAAGGATTGTGGCTCACTTGTCCCATGTAGCAAAAGGTTGCTGGTTTGATTCCTAGTCAGCACAAGCTTGTTGTTGTTGGCTTGATCCCCAGCTTGCAGGAGGCAGCCAGTTGATGTTCCGCTTTTACACTGATGTTTTTCTTTCTCTCTCCCTCTCCCTCCATCAATAAAAATATATTAAATAAAAATGTTTGAACATTACGGATTAAAACAGTGAAGAACTATTAATATCTTCCAGATTGGCAAACATTTTATACTGGAGGCCCGGTACACAAAAATTGTGCAGGTGGTGGGGGGGTGCTGTCAGCCCAGCCTGTACCCTCTCCAATCTGGGACTCCTCGGGGGATGTCCGACTGCCTCTCAAAATCCGGGACCCCTGGCTGCTAACTGCTTGCATACCTGATTGCCCGTAACCCCTCTGCTGCCTGCCTGATCATCCCTAGCCACTTCTGCCTGCCTACCTGACCACCCTTAACTGCTCCCTTACTGACCTGATTGCCCCCAACTGCCTCGCCCCGCACTCAGAATCCAGGATTCCCTCCTCTATCTGGTTGCAGGCACCTGGGACCCGGGGCTTCCCTTCTAGCCAGCTGCAGGCACCCAGGACCCTGGCCGGCTTTGCCTGGGCCAGTTGTAGCTGCAGGGGACTGTGGGGCAGGCAGCTTGTCCCTCTCCCAGGCCACAGCCTGGTTAATCCCTATTCCTCTCTCTCCAGTGTTAAATTTCATATATATATATATATATATATATATATATATATATATATTGATTTTAAACAGAGGAAGAGAGAGGGATAGAGAGTTAGAAACATCGATGAGAGAGAAACATCGATTAGCTGCCTCTTGCACAACCCTTACTGGGGATGTGCCTATAACCAAAGTACATGCCCTTGACCGGAATCGAACCTAGGACCTTTCAGTCCGAAGGCCAACGCTTTATCCATTGAGCCAAACCGGTTTCAGCCCCAGTGTTGAGTTTCTGAGCTGTTATGATATGAGGGCATGATGAACATTTGCAGATTAGCTCTTTATTGTATAGGATATTAATAATCATTATTGGCAAAGAGATGGAAAATTACCATTTTGAAGGACAGTTTGACATGTTTATCACTAATTTAAATGTACACATTGTTCATGCAAATTCTTTTAGGAATTATACTCACAAAAATAGTGACACAAGTGCACAAAGATATGCATACAGGGTGGGTGTTACAGCATTGTTGAACACTGCCTAAGATTGGAAACAAAATGCTCATTGATAGGAAAGTAGTTAAACTATATAGTAAGACTTATGAGAATGAAAGGAGCTTTCTAAGTAATGATAGGGAAATATATCTATGCTTTACTGTTAAGTGAAAAAAGCACATTATATACTAATATATGTAGTACGATCCTACTTTATTCCAAAAACAATGCTTATATCTGTTTGCACATATGCTTTCTCTTCTGATTTCTTTGTACAAGTTGTACAAAATGTATAGGAAGGGAAAGTAGACTGAAGTGATGCAAAGGGGAGAAAAAGACAAAAGAATGCCTCCTATGAAAAACTGGAACTTTAAATTCTTGGGGGGGAAAGTTAATTTTCTAATGTTTATTAATGTAATTATTACCTTTAATATAAAAATAGTACACAGTAAAATACATAATTGTACTTTGAAATTCTAGGTATTTTTATATCACCACCACCAAAAAAGTCAATTTATTAGTTTTTCTTAATAAAATAATTAAGTGCTTTATTGGAAAGATTAGAAGGATCCAGTTGAACAAGATTCCAGGTTTAGACATAGATTATAGGTTTTAGTGTACCACAAACCTGCTTTCGGATGTTGGTGAAATTTGTTAATCACTATGGAATTCAGTTTTCTTAACTCAGAGGAGTTATCTCATTGGTGGGTTCAGAGAAGGTGATTAAGTAGTATGCAGCATTTTTATTGTAACGACTAAGTAGATGCTTAATTAAGGAAAAATGGGCTTGTCCTGGTCGAATAGCTCAGTTGGTTAGAGTGTTGTCCCGATGTGAGAAGGTTGAGGGTTCAATTTCCAGTCATGGTACATAAAAGAAGCAACCAATGAATGCATAAATAAGTAGAACAAATGGATGTTTCTCACTCTCAAAATATCAATAAATAAAAAAGAAAAAAATGGGCTTTTTGCTTCTAATTGGACATAGGTACTTTGAGTAACTTAATGGGTTGGTGAAACAACAGATAATAAAAGGAACTCCTTAACTAGATACCTCTACTATGTCATACAGCATCTTACCATAAAAATCCAAAGATCCTAGATCATGGGTAATTATATAGAACATACACAGTTCAGTGGTTTGCCTGGTGGGAGAGAGGGCCGTGTGCTCAACCTACCAGAGGGCAGTGCATACAAAACGGCTCATATTGAAAGGCACATGGCCAGTGTCTCTGGAGTTGGCAGCTGTGTTATCCAAAAGCTATTGCTTGTTTCTATAATCTAAAACTTCTTTTTTAAGTTCTACATGGAACTTGAGTAATAAATAAGTTTCCTAGGTTTTGAACTCCTTTTTATTTCAATCATTCTTTCTTCTTTTTTTCATGCCTTTTTAGAATGGGGAGTGCCCTGCTATCCAGATTTGATTTGGTCTTTATCCTGTTAGACACCCCAAATGAAGATCATGATCACTTACTCTCTGAACATGTAATTGCAATAAGAGCTGGAAAGCAGAGAACTGTTAGTAGTGCCACAGTAACTCGCCTCAATAGTCAAGATTCAAATACCTCTATACTTGAAGTGGTTTCTGATAAACCATTATCAGAAAGACTGAAGGTACAAATGCTTCTTAATCATTCAGTTCACTTCTGTTTGAATGTCAGAGTTCAGTGTCTTACTGTAGAGCAGTAATATATAAACTTTCATATCATAAACATATTATAACTAAAAGTGTGGTACGCAAAGCCTGCACCCTCTCCAATCTGGAACCCTTTGGGGGATATCTGACTGCCTCTTGCAATCTGGGACCCC
This sequence comes from Vespertilio murinus, assembly GCA_963924515.1. Taxonomy (NCBI): domain Eukaryota; kingdom Metazoa; phylum Chordata; class Mammalia; order Chiroptera; family Vespertilionidae; genus Vespertilio; species Vespertilio murinus. The sequence goes on from OZ004709.1 coordinate 63,090,619, forward strand.
TGGCTCCTAACTGCTCACCTACCTGATTGCCCCTAACCCCTCTGTCTGATCACCCCTAACTACCCCCCTGAGGGCCTGGTAACCCCCAACTACCCCCCCTTACCAGCCTGGTTGCCCCTCACTACCCCCCTCACCCTCCCAGCCCCCCCACCGGCCTGGTCACTCCTCACTGCCCCTCTCTGCTGGCCTGGTCACCCCTCACTGTGACCCCAGGTGGCCTGGTCACCCCACACAGCCTGCTGTTTGGTCGCTTGGTCGCCTCTCACTGCCCCACCCCCTAATCCCTCTGCTGGCTTGGTTGCCCCTTGCAGCCCACTGCTCAGTCGTTTGGTCGCCCCAAACTAACTCTCCTGCCGGCCTGGTCGCCCCCCACGCAGCCTGTTTGGTCATCCGTTTGGTGGTTTTGTTTGCAATGGTCACTTAGACTATTATATAGATAGATACTAGGGTTAATGTAAACTTTATCAGAAATAATCTATATTAACTAGACCAAGAGCTAGAACCACAGTGTGTTTGGCTTACTTGAATTCTTGATTTTAAAAAATTTTTTATTTATTTATTTATTTATTTGAATTTTAGTTGCTACTTGTCCTTGTAATTTGAGTCTTTTTATCATGTGTTAGGTGATTGCTGGAGAAACAATAGATCCAATTCCCCACCAACTATTGAGAAAGTACATTGGTTACGCTCGTCAGTATGTCTGTCCAAGGCTATCCACAGAAGCTGCTCAGATTCTTCAAGATTTTTACCTTGAGCTCCGGAAACAGAGCCAGCGTTTAAATAGCTCACCAATCACTACTAGACAGCTGGAATCTCTTATTCGATTAACGGAGGTTTGTTTAAAAGCTGATATTTTCTTAACTTAAGGAAGGGGAGATAGGAGTAATATGGTTTCTCTCAATTTTCTGCATGATTGATTTGGTTTTTCTTTTTATAGGGACATATTAGAAATAGATAAATTTTTGAAAAAAATAGATCTTTTCTTGACTTCAGAGAGGGAGAAGGGAAAGGAGAGGGAGAAGGAGTAGAGCGTCGGTCTGCGGACTGAAAGGTCCCGGGTTCGATTCTGGTCCAGGGCATGTGCCTTGGTTGCGGGCACATCCCCAGTAGGGGGTGTGCAAGAGGCAGCTGGTCGATGTTTCTCTCTCATCGACGTTTCTAACTACCTATCTCTCTCCCTTCCTCTCTGTAAAATATCAATAAAATATATTTTTTTAAAAAGAAAAGAAAAGAAAAGAAACATCAATGATGAGAGCAAATCATTGATAGGCTGCCTTCTACACACTCCCCAGTGGGGATCAAACCCGCAGCCCAGCCCCGGCATGTGCCCTGGGCTGTTAACTCCTGGTTTACAGATCAACACTCAGCCTTTGAGCAACACTAGCCAAGCATGCAACCTTTTTTTTAATGACACTTAGGAAACTCTATAGTGTGAAGAGTGGTTAGGTTAACTAAAGATGTTGATATTTCAGGTTAAATATTTTAGAACATGGAATGTGTTAAATACCTTGAGTATTTATTTGGTTTGATACATGACAGGTCCATAAGATAGTGCCCATTTTCCTAAATTAATAAAATCTATGGAATGCTAAGAGGACTCTGGCAGTTAAAATTAGCTGAGTCAAGGTTTGGGCTTTTTGCTTCTAAATCTTACCAACTCCTCTTTGTTGTTTTAACACAGTGGTCAGCAAACTGGCTCACGAGCCACATGTGGCTCTTTGGCCTCTTGAGTGTGGCTCTTCCATGGCCTAGGAGAGTCTGTTTTGAAGAAGTGGCAAGAAGAAGTTTAAGTTTAAAAATTTTGACTCAAAAGAAATTTCAATCATTGTGCTGTTGATAATTGGCTCTGTTGACTAATGGGTTGCAACCACTGTTTTAACAGATTGGTTAGATATGATTTCCTGAAAGTAAAAGGCAAGGAAAAACCAAGTATATTTCATAATCAAATCTTCTGAAATGAACACTCAAAAAGATACATTAGTAGATATAAATAAATTTAAATCAATATTTTAGTATATGTACTGCCAAAGTGAGCACTAATCCATATTTTAAATGAGTGATTATTTTCATACTCAAGTTTTCAAATCGCTTTTTAAAAGTTCTGACTTTATCCGAAACCGGTTTGGCTCAGTGAATAGAGCATCAGCCTGCGGACTGAAAGGTCCCAGGTTCAATTCTGGTCAAGGGCATGTACCTTGGTTATGGGCATATCCACAGTAGGGAGTGTGCAGGAAGCAGCTGATCGATGATTCTCTCTCATGATGTTTCTAACTCTCTATCCCTCTCTCTTCCTCTCTGTAAAAAAATCAATAAAAATATATATTTTTTAAAAAGAGAAAAAAAATTCTGACTTTCATATTATAGTTCCCTTCCCCAAAAGTCAGTTTTTGTATAAAATAAACAAAATCTGAAGACATACTATACCTAATCAAACAATGTTAAATATAATGTCCCCCCAAAATGTGTACACACTTTGAATGATAATAAAATCAGTATTTATTAACATACAGTTGATTTTCAATGTTTAAAAGAATCTACAGAAATGAATTATTTCTTTTTTGTCAATGCCTGTTTTCAAACTGATGACTGTTCTGGTTCAGGCACTGTTGATAATGCGAACCAATGGAATCGAAAACATCAAGAATCATTTTGTTCGGTATTTGTGTGTATACATTTCCTGGACTCTTGCTAGTTTTGTACCATAAACTTTATCTTTTATCTACCCCATAAAGAAAATATCTAGTGGCACTTCGGGATAAATTTTCTTTGTTCAAAGCTTATTCTGGTTTCACTCATCATTTCAAAACAGTTAAACGTGAAAAGGAGTAAAAGTTAAGTGTTATCAGCTGTTAAAGTGCATATATATTTGGGTCAGGGGAGACACCTTATATTTATATTTTGTTATCTGAAAATGGTTCACAGGCACGAGCAAGGTTGGAATTGAGAGAGCAAGCAACAAAAGAAGATGCCGAAGATATAGTAGAAATTATGAAATATAGGTAAGATTAAATTTTTTAATGTTTTATATTAAGTACCAGTTATCTTTCCATCTTTTTTTAAAAAAATTTTTATATTTATTTTATTAATACTTTATAGAGAGGAAGGGAGAGAGATAGAGAGCTAGAAACGTTGATGAGAGAGAAACACCAACCAGCTGCCTCCTGCACACGCCCCACTGGGGATGTGCCCGCAACCAAGGTACATGCCCTTGACCGGAATCAAACCTGGGACCCTTCAGTCCGCAGACCGACGCTCTACCACTGAGCCAAACCGGTTTCGGCTATCTTTCCATCTTAAATACAGATTTTAATTAGGCTAAGCAAAGTTGTTTTCATTTAGCCCATTAGATCACATTTTTCTCTGAACAAACTATACTTTCTTGGTTTAAAACTTGTATAAGTAATCTTGACACTAAAAAAATTTTTTTGAATGGGTAATACATTCACATAGTTCTAAAATCATTTCAAAAATACATATTTAGAGAAGACTTGCTCCCATCCTATATACCATCTACCCATCCTTTACCAGAACACCTATTACTGTTCTTATAAATAGCATTTGAGTTACACTGTTCTGTATCTTTTCTTTTTTTAATTGACATTATATCTCAAGATCTTTTCCTATTAGGACAGAGAATTCTTTTTATAGCTAAATAGAATTGTATTATTTAGATACATCATAATTTAAGCAGTCTTCCATTGCTAGATGAATGAATATCCTTCCATTCTTTTCCTTTTCCAAACAATTTTGCCAAGAGTAATCTCTGTAAGACACTTAATATGTGGGTAAGTGTGTACCTGTATGAGAAATTCTCAGAAATGATATTTCTGGGTCCAAGTATAAATAGATACTTTAGGATGTTAACAAACGTTGTTAAATTGTATGCTTTGCATTTTGAGAGCTGCATGAGGCTCTCAAGCCGCGGTTTGCTGACCACTGTTTTAAGTAGACATACAATCAGTTAAAAGATAATCTTTTTTTCTTTTTCACCTTGCAGGAATCATGATCTACCAAATGATATAAAATACCCATTTCTTCCTTCATTTGCCCCAGTAGTGGCAACATATCTTTTTTGTTGTGACTTTCAAATATAAAATACCCATTAGAACTCTGTATCTGTGTATTCTTTTTATTATTATTATTTAATATACTTTATTGATTTTTTACAGAGAGGAAGAGAGGGATAGAGAGATAGAAACATCATGAGAGAGAATCATCGATCAGCTGCCTCTTGCACACTCCCTACTGGGGATATTCCCCCAACCAAGGTACATGCTCTTGACTGGAATCAAACCTAGGACCCTTGAGTCTGCAAGCCGACACTCTATCCACTGAGCCAAACGGTTTTGGCTGTATCTGTGTATTCTTTTCCCCTCTTTATGACGAAATGGTAGCATGCCATACACATTCTATACCTGTTTTTTTTATTTACAGTACATCTTGGAGTTCATTCCATATCAGTGCCTAAAGAGCTTCCTTTTATTTTTTTTTGAGACTACATAATATTCCCTTGTGTGAGTATATAATAATTTAGAAATTGTTCTTTTTAATATGCTCTCGTAGCAATTAATATATAAATCTATTAAGAATCTACTTTCCAAGGCTAAAAATATATGAACTTAATTGAAATTATTGTGTTAAGTAATTTCTTTTTAAAAAAAATATATTTTATTGATATTTTACAGAGAGGAAGGGAGAGAGATAGAGAGATAGAAGAGAGAAACATCGACCAGCTGCCTCTTGCACATCCCGGGAAGGATGTGCCCGCAACCAATGTACATGCCCTTGACCGGAATCGAAACTGGGACCTTTCAGTCCGCAGACCGACGCTCTACCACTGAGCCAAACCGGTTTCGGCTGTGTGTGTTAAGTAATTTCTATTTGAAAGTAAATCAATCCCCCCCGCCCCCCCCCCCCCCCCCACACACACACATATACACATTCCACCCTAGAACCCTTGTTCTGGGGGTTGCTTGGAGTCAGAACCAGGTGACATTGCCTAGTTGTTCCTTAGCTCTGAGTGAAAGTGGTATAGCATAGCTGGAAGAGCCTGGAGCTACACAGTTAAACTCTGCTTCTCAGTCTCCTTTTATGTAAACATGCCACGAGCCATGGTGCTGAGGTAGCATGCAGTGAAGCTATATAAAGTGACAAATAGGGTTCTGGCACATTAGTGGACACTGGTACCTGACGCTATACTTATGACAAACAGCACTAGCTTTGATGATATTGAGACTGAGCAGATCTCCCTTTCTCTGACCTATATCACACACTAAAGGCTTCAAAAACTGGCAGATCTCACATCGTTCTTCTATGCCTTCCATCTAAATTTTCTCTTAGCTCTAAGCTGCAGATTTTTTTTCTTCCTTTCCTCGTAGGGAGAGAGTTTACTGGTTGTCTCTTCATTCCTCGGCAAGTACTGGCCTGTCTATGGAGGCCACTCTGCTCCCTCTGCCACTGGAAGCATGCTATATGTGTAGAAAGGCACCCAGCTACCTCGTGAATGTCCAAGCCTTAACCTACAGTTTCTTTCTTGCCCTGTAGGCAAGAAGTTCTTAAAAGTGGTAACTGTCCAAAATACTTTAGCCCCAGCCAATGCCAAAGTGAATTTCATAGTGGCCACTCAGTACATGTTTAAATCTCTGCTGCATGAGGCCTTATGATAATTCCACATTTTTCTTCTTATAATCTGGAGCCCTGGGATAAAAATTTCTATAGCCATGCCACCTTGGGTAACCTTGTTTTTCCTCCTCTCCCATTAAGCATGCTGGGAACTTACTCTGATGAATTTGGGAACCTGGATTTTGAGCGATCCCAGCATGGTTCTGGAATGAGCAATAGGTCAACAGCAAAAAGATTTATTTCTGCTCTCAACAGCATTGCTGAAAGAACTTACAACAATTTATTTCAATGTCACCAACTTCGGCAAATTGCCAGAGAACTAAACATTCAGGTATGATAAGCCAAATACTTCATCTTTTTTTATAATAATGTCAGCAGGTCTTTATTAATGTATAACAGAACTTTTCAATTATCAAAATATTTGGGTTAAAAGGATGGAATAGGCACCCTGGCCAGTTGCTCAGTGGTTAGAGCATCAGCCCTCAGACTGAAGGGTTGCAGGCTCAATTCCTGGTCAAGGGCATGTAGGTTGCAGGTTCAGTTCAACCAATTGATGTGTCTCTCTCACATCCATGTTTCTCTCTCTCTCCCCCCTCCTCCCTCTCTTTCATTCTCTCTCTAAAAATCATGGGGGAAATATCCCTTTGGCAAGGATTAAAAAAAAAAGAAGAAGAACGGAATAGGCATTTTGGATAACAAAAAAAAAAAAAAAACAAGCTTGTTTTCTTAAGTTATGAAACTAGCTGTGTATAGCTTTAAAAAAAGTTTTTATCTGTACCTTCTTTTTGAAAGTTTCTCAATATCATGATAGTTACTGGAAAACATGTTTTTCAGACAATCCCTTGTGGACAAGTGATCTTAATATCTTTGACCTCAGTTTCTTCATTTGTTTAATGGACATGGTTCCACCTGCTCTACCAATGGAAAAGTTTAGTGAATGTAATAAGACTTTTTTGTTTATTATTTTGTTTATTTTTGTTAATTATCACCTGAGGATATTTTTTCCATTGATTTTTCTTACAGAGTGGAGGGGAGGAAGGAGAGGGAGAGAGAGAGAAACACTAATGTAAGAGACACACATCAATTGGTTGCCTCCCATTTGCACCGCAACCAGGGCTGGCCTACTTTTCTAATCACTTAGCAACACTGGTTAGGGTTATTTTTTAATTTTATTTTTAATTATAGATGACATATCATATGCATTCAACATTTATATACTTTACAAAGTTATCAGCACAATAAATCTAGTAACCATCTGTCACCACACAGAGTTATCTTATTGACTCTATTCCCTCTGCTATACATTACATCCCTGTGACTTATTTATAACTAAAAGTTTATACTTCTTAATCTCTTTCCCCTTTTCTGCCATGTAACACAATTTATATGTAAAAATGATTACCTAATTTCAAAAGTTAGGCAAAATTTTTTTAATGCAAAGCTAAAACAAATATAAAAGATTCCCTGCATTATAGAATCCAAAGTTCATATGTAGACAGTTCTCTCTATAAGCACAAATAATTTTATTTTCCCAAGAAACTTGACAATTGTACATTTGTTTTTGAGAGATTTTTAAAAATCATATTTTGCACATTACTTAGTGTTCTCTTTTTGTTTTGTTTGGGCTAACTCTTGATGTTTTCTTCTAGGTTGCTGATTTTGAACATTTTATTGGATCACTAAATGAGCAAGGTTACCTCTTGAAAAAAGGTCCCAAGGTTTACCAACTTCAGACTGTGTAAAAAGACTACCAAGCTAGGACCTCCTGGGTTAATTAACATTTTAAAGCCATCTAAGAATGGAGAATATGCAGAAAAAATAACTGTTCTGATAAATGACATCCCAAAAGTAATATGAGAAAAGAGTATTGAACTGATTTAAAAAATGAGTCATTTGTTAATTTTCACAATTTCTTCTGTAGGTTAAAAAAAGAATTTTTTAAATCTGAATGATGCAATTATAAATTATTTATAGTTTTATTTTTTACCTGTCTGATTTTTTTTTTAATTAAATTTACTGGGGTGACTGGCTTCTTTTAGTATTATATTTCATAGGTGTGTGTGTGTGTGTTGTTTTGTTTGTTACTCAAGGGTATTTTTCTCATGGATTTTTTGAGAGAGTGAAAGAATGGGAGACAGAGAAACATTGATGTGAGACACTTCTATTGGATGCCTCCCAAAAGGGCTGGGGATTGAATCTGTTACCCAGGTCTGTGCCCTTGACTGGAAATCGAATCCAGGACCCTTCAGTGCTTGGGCCAGTGATCTAACCACTGAACACCACCGGCCAGGCCATTGCGTACCAAATGTCCACTTGGGGGAAGCATTCACAGTTACTTTTTAAAATCCCGCCACCACCTCCCACACCTGAGCACACCATATGCACTGTAAGTTACACTTTTTTTCAAGTTTGATATTAATTTTATCCTATTTTTTTGCATAACTTTAAATAAAATTTTATTTATACAGGCCTCAGGAAATGGGTAGAAGTCATAGGACAATCTCTTCTCACCAAAATAAATTTGCATATATTTTGATATGTGTTTATCCTACAGGGGAAAACAGCAATTTACATTAGCAATGCTATTCAAGATCCTTACATCAGACTGAAAACCAGTCTGCATTTGAGACTTTAGTCCTTTGTTCAGGTGCCCGGACAGAAGCCAAAAGCTGTCTAGCTTCAGTGAAGATGGATGACAGGCATCTGGCATGGAAGGAGGAAGGAATGCAGTCCCTTAGAATGGTGGTGGTATTCTTTTTAAGTCATCTCTGTAGGAAGGTATTAGGCAGGCATCCAAGAGAAAGGATCCAAAACTCCTTAAATTGGCCTGAGTTGCAGGCACTGCCTCAGAAGCTGGTACAGGAGAACCTACTATCTCAGGTTCAGGCAGAAACAATTTTGCTTAGAATGCTAGATGGCCAAACTTCAGCCTGTGGTCCAGTGCAACCCTTGCCTCACTTGTCAAGAGTGAAAAGTTAGTCTGTTAGAAGAACCAGCTGGAAGCACACCATGTTTTGCTACCTCATGCTCATTATTAGAGAAAGATTAACTTTGACTTTTCTGAGCTATTAATTCCTGGGGACTGCAAAGTTGACCCTCATGCCCTCACATAAGATGACCATATGGTCAAAGATGGCTGCCACAAGATGGCTAGCAGGGGAGGGTAGTTGTGGGTAATCAGGCCATCAGGAGAGGGCAGTTGGGGGGCACCACGCCTGCAGGGGAGGACAGTTAGGGGCAACCAGGTTGGCAAGGGAGGACAGTTAGGATGACTAGGCCTGGAGGGGAGGGCAGTTAGGGAGCAACCAAGCCAGTAGGGTAGGGTAGTTGAGGGTGATCAGGTCGACAAGGGAGCAGTTAGGCATTGATCAGGCTGGCAGGGGAGTGGTTAGGGGATGATCAAGTGGCAGGCATGTGAGCAGTTGGGAGCCAGCAGTACCAGATTGAGAGAAGGATGTCTGACTGCTGGTCTAGGCCCAATCCCACAACTGGCAGCCAGATATCCCCCAAGGGGTCCCAGATGGGAGAGGGTGCATGATGGGCTGAGGGACATACCCCTCCTCCCCAGTGCATGAATTTTGTGCACCAGGCCTCTAGTTTTAAAGAAATTGCTCTGCAAGGCTTATATTAAAACCTATATTTCTAGATTCCCTAATTTTATGCTGAAGTTCAACTGTGATCCTATTTAACTCCATTTTTCTAAAGACATGCTAGTATTGCCCTAACCGGTTTGGTTCAGTGGATAGAGGTCAGCCTACGGACTGAAGGGTCCCAGGTTCGATTCTGGTCAAGAGCATGTACCTTAGTCGCGAGCACATCCCCAATAGGTGGTGTGCAGGAAGCAGCTGATTGATGTTTCTTTCTATCCCTCTCCCTCTCTGTAAAAAATCAATAAAATATATTAAAAAAAAAAATAAAGACATGCTAGTATTGCTAATTCTTAAGTTTTTGGTTTTAAAAATTAACTTTTGTCTACAGAAGGTCAGAATGTTAAGTCCTTTTTTGAACATATTTATATACTTGCCAATTTCTAATTTTGTAGTATCTCACAATTTTGTTAAATCTATATTCTGCCTTTGCATTTTGACAAATATTCATTTCCCTATACTTTTTGTTTTCTCTAGAATGACTTGGTTTTTAACTACTTAATTTCCTATGAACCTCCCACTAAATTGACCTAAGGCTCCACTGCAAGTCTAAGTCTCTTCCCAGAATGTACAACTCAAATACTGTGTCTCTCTCAACTTCCTGGAAACCTTTCTCCGGGAAGTCTTTGGTCTTTTCTAGTCAGAACTACACAGCTGTCATCTTGGGACTTCTCATTTTCTCTCCCGTTTCCTGGCTCCTGTGTCTTTTCTTATTTTACTCCCTCTTTTTGGTAGAACCCATCTTTTTTTTCTTTTAATATTTTTGTATTGATTTTAAAGAGAGAGAACGAAAGAGAAACAGAAGCATTAGTTTGTTGTTCCACTTATTTGTGCATTCATTGGTTGTTTCTTTGTATGTGTCCTGACCAGAGAATCCAACCCCCAACGTCGGCATGTTGTGTCTGCTCTAACCAACGGGGCTACCTGACCAGGGCGGGGAGCTATTTTCTAAGTAGCTTCCTGAGAAAGAGTTCATAAAGCAAATTCTACCCTTCCCCCTGGATTGATAGTCTGGGCATAGAATTTTAGTTTGGGAATCATTTTCACTCAGAATTTTAAATATTGCTCTGTTGTGATTAGTTTTCAGTGTTGCTGTTTAGATATCCAAAGGCAGTTTCATGTTTATTCTTGGTGTGTGATTTTTTTTTCCTTTTCTGTTGGCACCTTTCTCCCACAAAGTTCTGAAATTTTAGTTTTTAACTCTATCATGCTTGTTTCTCATGTCAAAAAATGTTGGGGTTATCTTTACTTCTTTTTCTCATCCCGGTATCCATCAAAGCAAATCTTTTAGCACTATCTTCAAACTATCTGGAATCTAATTACTCTTACTTATTTCCAATTCTACTATTCTGGCCCAAGCCATCATCTCTTGTCTAACTTCCTAAAGACAAAGACTTTGCTTTATTCACTGCTGTTGTCATAGCAGTTAGAACAGGTTTTAATTACCTCATTTGCCGGCGTATAAGACGATTTTTTGGCCCTGAAAAATACCGTATTTGCCGGCGTATAAGACAACTGGGCATATAAGATGACCCCCTAACATTTCCACTCAAAATACAGAGTTTGTTATATACTCACCGTATAAGACTACCCCCACTTGGAGGCATATTTTTCAGGGCCAAAAAATCGTCTTATACGCCGGCAAATACGGTACTTGCCGCCTTTCCTGTCCCCCAAGGAACTTTACCTTTTCTCTCTCCTAAGCTCCAAGGGCCTTTCTTTTGCCTCTGTAACAATAAATGTGTACCATATTCTTCTTCATGGAAACATAATACATCCCCTGAAAATAAGACCTAGCGCATCTTTAGGAGCAAAAATTATTATACGGCACTGTCCTATTTTCGGGGAAACAGGGTAGGCTTGAGTTATGAGTTATGCCTTTTGCTTCTGGTTGCAAAATATGCCATTTTGAGAGTTTAACATCTGGAAAGAAGCAAGCTAGAGGCAGACTGCTAATCTGGATTTGCTTAGATGGAAAACATTTGCACTAGGAGTCCATCAGATGTGCTGTAAACATTGAAATAGCCAGGCCTGTACTAGTCAGCAAGCTCAGTCAGTGAATCAGGATACCATCCCCAACTCTTACATGGCACATATGAAGTTCTCACTGCACAGTTGTGGCTTCGGCTCCATCAACTATGGTTATCTTCTCTGATTTTAATCCCCATCAGTCTTTACCAGCTGGAGCAGCCGCTGCTTTGTAAAACTTTGCCACGACGTCGGGCTCACTGGCCTCCAGCTGCCTGGCAAATTCATTGTGCTCCTCCTCAACCCAACCACCAAACCACTGATCCCAAAGACGTAGAATCAGGGTGGTCTTTTGGCTCCAGACACACTAAGCGGCTCCAGACCTTCTAGCAATGGCTGTAACTTTCCTGGCGCTGCTTTAGTTACCAGGCTGGGGACCTGACCAACTGGCAAACCCGTGAGGAATACACTTCATTTCCTGGGAAGTGCTGTAAGACACCGTGGGGGGTAAGAGTTCATAGATTGCCTGGCACTGAGGATAGGAGAGAAGGAAAGGATAGCTGCACAGATGAAGATTCTAATCTAGTGGCATGCTCACGCCAGATGGCGGAGCTGGGAGAGGTGACTGGACGGGAAGCCTCTCCAGGCGCTACGGGTGACTGGGTGACCGACCTGAAGGCCGCACCGGGGCCACGAGGCCTCGCCAAGCGTGGGCAGAAGAGTGCCCTGGTCAAGCGGCTCAGAGGGGTGAGGAGGCGGCCTTGCCCGGCGTCGAAGGGGAGCGGACCCTGTAGAGTCTCTGCCGCGGCGCAGGCGCAGTGCCTGGCTCTGGGCGGGTTCGCTCAGGCCGCCTGCGCGGTGTGGCGCGAGCCTCGCGTGGGAACGGAGAGCGCCGGTTCCCGCCCTAACGGCTGCGGCGCGAGCCCCACATGGGAGGGTGCGCGCTCCTCTCCGGGAGTGTCTTAAGCTCCTCCCTCCTACCCCACCCGCTCCTTGTTTGTGCCGCAACATTGCAATATTATTGAATATTAATAAGTATATTGTGTGACTTAAGTACAATATTAATCATTACTGTGTAATATGAGCCAGTTAATTAACAACTGGTTATTATTTTGGATATTTCTGTAATAAGTGTCCTAAGCTCTCTAAGCTTAGCTTTCCTTAGCTGTAAAATTGTGTGGATGAAAAGGGGCCACATGCTAACCTGATAAGCTCAGGGAAGGCCTGCATGGTCCGAAACAAAAACTTTTTTTTTAATCCTCACCTGAGGATATTTTTCCATTGGTTATTATTATTTTTTTATTTTTTTTTTTTTTAGAGAGAGAGGGAAAGACAGAGAAATAGCGATGTGAGAGAAATACATTGATAGGTTGTCTCCTGCATAGGCCCTGATCAGGGCCTGGGCTGGGGAGGAGCCTGCAACTGAGGTCCGTGCCCTTGATGGGAATCAATCCCTGGACACTTTCATCCACAGGCCGACCGACCCTCTATCCACTGAGCCAAACTGGCTAGGGCTGAAATTAAAACTTAAAATTAAAAAGCAGTTCATGGTGGGTAGTCATATTCTAGGCTAGCATCTTTCTTGACAAAGGTCAATCTTTACCTGAACTAAGCCTATTGTCTTTTTGCATCTATATCTTTGGAATGTCAAAGTAATTTTCCTTTTTTCTGACCCCTCAAAGCACCGGCACCACTCTGCAGAGACCACAAATCAGTCCCCTCATTGTTATTAATTGTTGACCTTTAACTATAGTAGTTGCTATACTGCATCCACCTAAGTAAACTTTTTATCCACCACCCCCCCCCCACACACACACACACTGGTTTGTTTCTCCTGTCTCCCTAATCTATCACCAATGGATTTCATGTAACTCACTTGATTGCAACTTATAGAACAAGGTGCACAACTGCCATTTTCAATAGCATTATCTCAATCCGATGAGATTCTGCTTCCCTGCAATTGTCAACAGTGTGGGCTCAAGTACTAATTAATAAAAATTCTTTACAGGTTTGAATGTTTCTTACGTTAATAAATGTAAATAATGAACCCTACAGACACACCTTGGTTATAATGAACACCCTTGTCAGGTAAACAGTAATTATTAGTGACATTTCCTAAAACCTATATTTTTGGCATATGCAACGTTCAAAAGAGGAAGAAGAGCTGTACGTTGGCACTGATTACTTCTGGACCACTTTATCAATATTTAAACCTAAAAGAGCCGAGAACGCCGCGCACACCTGAAGGGGATCCTTCTGCAGGCCACGGCTTTGGGAGAATTTCAGGCTGCGGCCTGAGAAGGCCTCTCCCGCCACGTGGACCACGCGGTCACCCCGCCCCATGTCCCCTCCCCCGGGCTTCGGTCCGGGCTGGGAGCCGAGGGACACGCGCGGCGCGCGGCGAGCTCCGCGGCACGCGCCTCCCGCCGCCGCCAGGGGCGCGGGGCGGCTCGGCGGCGGCGATGTCGCAAAAGCGTCGCGAAGGCGCGCGTCCGCCCTTGGCGGCTGCGGGCCACCTGTATAAGAGGAGTGTGCGCCGGGGTTTGAAAACAAGTATGGGAGTGCCCGAGGTCTCGGCAGCTTGCGGGCGCTCGATGGGGAAGCGGCTCGCCGGCGCCCCGAGCTGCTAAAGCTCCCGCTGCCTGCGTCCCCGCAGCGCGGCCGCGGGGCCATGCTGGCTTCGCGCGTGGCGCGAGGCTCGTGGGGTGCCCTGCGCCGGGCCACATGGGCGCGGCCGGGCAAGGGGCGCTCCCTCGGGGCCCTGCGGCCGCCCGCGCCCGTCTGCCTGGGCTGCCTGGCGGAGCGCTGGTGGCTGCGCCCGGCCGCGCTCGGCCCGAGGCTGCCGGGAGCGGGCCCGCGGGGCCACTGCTCGGGCGTGGGGAAGGCGACCCCAGAGCCCCCGGCCGGGGAGGGCGCCGCCGCGGAGACCCCGGGCGGCCCGTGGGGCCCGGAGAGCGCCGCCAACCTGGTACGTACGGACGGACGGAGGGGAAGGGGCCGCCCCGGGCCCGGGTCGCCGGCCCGGCGGGGCTCGGACCTGGATGCGAATAACGAGTGCTGGGACCTGTCCGGGCCGGGCCGGGCGCTTCCGTTCCAGAACTTTGAAGCCGTTTCCTGAGGAGAAGCTTCGGGCGGGTTATGCGGGTCGGATGAATCTGAGAGGTGCCCAAGTTAGAATCCCCCCCTCCCCTCCGCCTCTTCTGTCCGCCTGGGTCGCTGGACCGGCCTCCCTGTTGCAGGAGTAAAAATAGCCTTCGCTTGCCTAGTAAAAGTCTATTTTTAACTTAATGAAGGAAGGGAATCCCCGAGGCTTAGGGAAAGTCCGTGGGAATCCTCGGAAAGACACACACAGACGGGCCTTTCTGTCTCTGGTGCAGGGTTTGGTCCACTGTTATTTGACCTTCGGCAGTCTTACATGTCATAGGATGAAGGACAAGTCATTCGAGTTGGAGTCGAAAGGTTTCAAAAGTGGTCAGATCACCAAAGATGATTAAAATTCTCTTGAGGTTACGCGGGGGAAGATAATTTATTTGTCTACTTACCTAATGAAATACTGCCAAGTGGTAGACACCAGAGCATGAATGTAGGGGGTGAGCTTTTGATGTCATGTTAGCAGGACTCATGCAATTATTACATCTTCAATTGTTAGGTCTGCAGCGGGGCCCTGCTCTGCCTTCATCAAGTTGTGCAGCATGGGTTGAGGTGGCCACATCCTGGCAGGGGTCTCGCCTCCTCATGCTGGATGCTTTTGAGGTTGCCATATGCTGGCGGAAGTCCTTCCCAGAACGGCTGTCGTTGGTCGAGTATGCCACGGGGTTTTGGTTGGATAATCGGGTTTTGGTTGGATAATCGAAGATTAGATGGGCTCTCTTTGATTTTAGTTTAGATACGTTTTCAGATGTAATGAGGATACATTAGGGAGGCGGTTTAGACAGAAATAGTTTACGTGGAGTTCAAAAAGAAACCCTTTTCTCTGCATTCAGCCTGGTTGGTGAATCCACCAAATGGAACGATCTGGCTGTTTGCAACTTTGTCTTTGACTTTTGCCCCACGAATGTCTTGAGATTCGTTTTTGGGCCTCTTTATTCTGACCTCGTGCTTTGCTACTCATTTTTCTCAATCAGGAGCTATGATTTGTTGTAACGTTGAATCGGTATTTGACTTATTTTGTGCCACAGTATGGTCGACAGACATAATTTTTTTCCCTCTGGACTCTGAAACACTGACCATTGAACTTGGATTTGGGATATGCTCCAAGAATGTTTTCATTCAATAATATAACGTTGTCTGTTTTCAATAAAAGGTCCTTGGGGTAGAGGTTTGTATTGTTTCTCTTTTGGTGATTGTTTCCTGGAGAATTTGAAGTTTTTCTGTAGCTTTCAGAGACGGTATTCTGCCACCTGATCCTAATAACTAGTAACCCCATTATCTTGCCTCTCTGAGGTTTTGTTTAAAAGCAGAAACTTTGTATCTTTTCTTACTGGATGGTCCGTGGACTTTTTAAAAGATGTCTTTAGAACTGGAATTGATCACTTAGAAAAAAAAAATCAGGATTAAGGTTCAGGCCAGTTGGTTACTGATTAAGAAAGAGGTTAACTAGGGTTAGTCTTGTGAGATAGTCACATGGGCTAGCATTGGCAGCCTTGATTCACCAGGGTAAAAATCCAGGCTTTAGGGAGAGACATTTTCTTGGTATTATTTCTGTACCCCATTGTGCAGGGTGTCTTAGCACCACCGGGCTGAGGCTTTTAAAATTCGAATGTTTTTTGGCAAGGAAAGAATGTTCTTCAGAGCAGCTGCCAAGAAGCCCTTTTGTTAGTGCAAACTTCAAACAGCCTGGCTTGAAATGAAATTTCAAGGAATCATAAGGCGCCCACAGGGAAGCTGTGAAAGCTCTTAGTTCCTAGTTGGGGAATCTTACCATGTCCGTGGCTGTTTTGAATAGTTTTTCAAACTTCTCTTTATTTCCTAAAAATGTCAATCCCCATTCCTAGTTCCATCTTCTTTTAACAGTTCTGCAACTTCGTAGTGAAATTCTGTAATTCCGTGTTTTTCCTCCTCTTCATTCTGGTTAACCGGCACTGTGTATCAGTTAGTATTCTTTTGATGGGTATGTGTAGAGGAGTGAGGGATATTATTTGCAATAAATATTTTTAAGCCAGAATGCCCGGAGTTGATAATCTGTTCTTTTTTCCTAGACTGTCTACTTGAAGTATAAGAGCTTCTTGAAGTTTCACTTTTAAAAGCAGTGTTTAAAGTTTTTCATTCCAATGGTGAGGTCATATATTAAAGGCTTGACATATATGGTAGAGAATACATGTTTGCGCCTTCTCGCTTTAGGAAGAAACCTATGTGTGGTAGACACTCTCGTCTACCTTTGGGTACATGGCACATCTTCGTCTTCTGTGTTCTTGACAGTTTTAGAATGACGTCTGTAAAAACAGGATTTAAAAACTCAATTTAAAATACCGTATTTGCCGGCGTATAAGACGACTTTTTGGCCCTGAAAAATATGCCTCCAAGTGGGGGGTAGTCTTATACGGCGAGTATATAACAAATTCTGTATTTTTAGTGGAAATTTTAGGGGGTCGTCTTATATGAGTAGTCTTATACACTGGCAAATACGTATTTTTCAGGGCCAAAAAATCGTCTTATACGCCGGCAAATACGGTACTAAATTTAAAGTGTATGTAGCTCTAACCCTTAAGCTTATCAAGTGTACCTTTCTAATGTATTTATTTAAAGTACAAGTTTAATTTAAATTTTGTTGTCTTTTTGTTTCAGTATGAGAACCCATGGACAATACCAAATATGTTGTCAATGACGAGAATTGGCTTGGCTCCAGTTTTGGGCTATTTGATCATTGAAGAAGATTTTAATGTGGCACTAGGAGTTTTTGCTTTAGCTGGGCTAACTGATTTGGTAAGTTATAAAGTCATTTCCTCTGTGTTGCTCCCCTTCCACATCCCAGGGTCTCTACGGCATGGAAATAGCACAGCCTTAGCCTGCTTTTTCTTGGAAGGAAATCCTCAAGATGAATTTCAGCTGGCACTTTATGTAAGGACTTGTCTTTAGCATCTATGTGGAACTCTGTTATTCTTTGTATTATCTAAGGAAGGTAGTAGGGGTTGTATGGAGGCATAGGAGGGGGACCTTTTTACACCTGCTTTTTAAGTATGTTTTGATTTTTAGAGAGAGGGAGGGAGAGGGATAGAAAGGTAGAAACATCCATGATCCTGCATGCCCATCTTTGAGGTTCATACAAACAAAATTTCACCTGCCCAGTAGCCCTGGTGAGCAACATGGAATTGGCTGAAGATTTTGCAGGATAAACAAAGGAGGGCATTTGTGTTTGTTACATGGCATTTCCAAATATGCATCAAATGTAGTTGCAAAACAGCTGCCACTTCTGTTTTTCAGAATTTAGGTCCTGTTTGTCACAACTCTCCCATTCTCACAAGCTCTCTTTTATTCCTGCTTTTCTCTCTGAAGTCCGTGAAGGCATCCACTCATTATGGTCTCCAAGTCTGTCTAAGGTTATTTGTACTGATAATGGAATTTTGTTTTTCATAGCAGACAAAATCTTCTTCAGCTACTTTAGTTGGTCCTCTTTTGATAATAGCTTTTTGTGGGGGGGTTTTAGCTGCCCCATGAGATTGTAATATTCATTGAATAGAAGGGGCCTCATTTCCTTTTTTTCTAAGTATATAAGACAGTGTGTGTGGAAACCTGAGTTAACTGGCACCATATTTCCCATTTATTCCATGGAGGTTTTTATGCCTCTAGAATGGCTCCTGGGCAGATGCTAGACTCATGGAGGGTGTAAGCAGGGGAATGACGAGGCCTGATTTATGTTGTGTATGGGAAATGGACTATAAGCAAGTGACCATGGAAGCAGGGAGGCTGGTCAGGAGGCTTACAATAATCTAGTGGGGTTGGTAGTTTGGACCAGGGTGGGAGTTTGGAATGGGGAGAAATGGCCAGGGTTTGAGATATGTTTTGAAGATAGAGTTGATACATTGGATTGAATGTGTGAGGTGAGAAAAAGGAGTTAAATATGATGGCTTTTTAACAAGCAGGTACATTGAAGTAAACATTTTCTGGGATTAACAAAACTTAGAGTAAGGTAGAGTTTTTTTGAAAAATACCAAGAACTATTACGCCTTTTCACCTAGAGTTGTCATTTGGGTAGTTGAGTGTAGTTAGTGTGGAGATGGAGGAAGTCAGTGGTTAGAGATAGATTCGGGAGTTATCTGATTGTAGATGGTCAGGGAAAGTCAGGGAAGCTATGATGGGATCAGAGAAATGAGCAATGAAGTACAGCAATGGGAAGGGAATGAGTAAATTACATCGAAAAGGAATAGCTGGTGAGAAGGAAAATGTTAGGCAATGGACGCATCACAGAAGTTAGGTGAGAAAGTGCTTCAGTTTGTGTTATCAAGGAAGCTAAAAATATAGACTTCACTGGTGACCTTTTTGAGTACCGTCTGCAGAGGGTGGGCACAATCAGAGTGGGTTGGTGGTCAAATGTAAGGTGGTGATGACAGTAGACATCACTTTAAGGACGTTTTGCTTTATAGGGAAATAAATAGGGTCAAGGAAGGGCAGTTTTATATATATATATATATATATATATATATATATATATGTGTGTGTGTGTGTGTGTGTGTGTGTGTGTGTGTGTGTGTATATGAGGAATTTTTGTTCTTAATAAACTATTTAGGTAGGAAGGGAGAGATTGAGGATGCAGGGAAGGAGAATGGTAACTCACAGACGGTGAGAGGGCCTGGGAGCAGATCTCAGGGAAGGTAAGAGAGTAATGGATGCCAGTATGTGGGAATATGAAGGAGTGCTGACAGTCTGTTTCTGTTTTTCATGGAAAATGTAGATATGGTAATGAGCTTGAGTGAGAGGCTTTAGGAAATATGGAGTTAGTTTGAGGTGAGAGCAGACAGGGTGAAAAGAGAAGGGAAGCAGGTGTAGGGTTGCCAGGCAGTATTGAGTGCCCATGGGAGATTTGTGAGACCAATCAGCCCATTTATGTGACATATATATATATATATATATATATATATATATATATATATATATATATATATCTCAGAGAGGAAGGGAGAGGGAGACAGAAATATCAATGATAAGAGAGAATCATTGATTGGCTGCCTTCTGCCCCCCTTTCTCCCTGCCCCCCCCCCCAACTGGGGATCCAGCCCACACCCTGGCATGTGCCCTTGACCAGAATTATATGGGGCCCTTCAGTCCCCAGGCCAACGCTCTATCCACTGAGACAAACAGGCCAGGGCTATGTGTTTTTCTTAATCAGTGTTCAGCTGCTTGGGTACAGGCCTGGCTGGAGTACATGGGTAGTTGTGTTTAAGCAGGATTGAGGGGAAGCGGAGTAGGAGTTATAGGTGTTTGCAGAGCAGTGATGATGTTGATGACCTTGGGACCTAATGTGGGTAGAGTAACAGGATAAGAGGGGATGATGGTGAAAAACTGGGAGGTTAATGTCCCTGAGATCAGAAAATAAACGAAAGGTTCCTACTCCCAGTTCTAGGCACTTCCTGTGAGCCAGTTTTACACCTCGTCTACCTAAGAAGAAAATAGACTCTCTCAGTTGTGGTAGTAATATCAATAGCTACTTTTTGGAGGGATTTACTAAGTGTTGATTACTGAAGACAACCAAGCCTTTGAGATAGGTAATACTGTCTCTGTTTTCCAGATGAGAAAACTGAGGCTTAGAGGGGCCAAATTATTTGCCCAAGATCACACAGTAAGTGGGAGAGCCAGAACTTGAATCACTTATGTTCTGTTGTGAACTGCAAGTTCTTTTTAAAAAAAAAAAAATATTTTAAAATATATTTCTATTGATTTCAGAGAGGAAGGGAGAGATAGAAACATCAGTGATGAGAGAGAATCATTGATCAGCTGCCTCCTGCACGCCCCACACTAGGGATCGAGCCTGTAACCCAGGCATGTGCTCTGACCAAGTATTAAACCATGACCTTCTGGTTCATAGGTTGACACTCAACCACCAAGCCATGCTGGCCGGGCCAAACAGCAAGTTCTTAACCATTGTCCTGTGCTATTGCTGTCTCCTTTTACTCATTGGACTACGGTATTTGTGATATGGAGGACTTATTTATCCTATAAAGATGTACTATGTTAAATTACATCTAAATTAATTTGATTTTTCCCCCCCCTTGGAAATAGAACTAAAAAATTCAAATGTTTTTGAAGCTTAAAGTTAAATAAAGTGAGCAAAAGCCAGGTAGGGATTTAGAAAACCAGAAAATATCTGCCTTACTTAATGAGGATAGGCAATACTTGGTTTCAACCTATTTTGTGACCCCATAGTGGGCCTGAAGATGTGGATTTTTGTGGTAAGACTTTGAATATTTAAGTATTGGCAACTAATTTATATTTTTGAAAGCTCTGGGCAGGTCATACACAGCCAGCCTGTAGGCCTCATTTGGCCTACTGGCAACAGGTATGACCTCTGCTTTAAAATATAACTTATTTGCAAGAATATTAAATAAGTATTTTTTATATAAAAACTTTAAAAGTAGGCCAGGCATAGAGGATTGAGTTTTTAATATAAATATAGGTCTTGCAAATGCAGCCAGATGTGGAATTAACAGTGATACTAACTTAAAAATTTTTTTTAAATAATAACTTAAAATTGAGAGAGTTGGATGGTAGAAGAGTAGGTAGGAGTGAGTCTCACAGTTAAAGGGAAGTCCTTGCAAATAAAAGCAGCTTCAGCCCAGTGCTCAAGAGAGGGGCCTCCTAGTCCATGCCCTATCACTCATGCTTTCTGTGAATTTTGGGGAAATTTCTAAATCTCTAAATTTATGTCTGGGTTCATCCCACAGAGGAGCATTGTGGAAACATTGAGAAATACCAGAAGGTCTTGAGAAAGAAAAGTACTGTAAACAAGTGAGATTATTTTCAGACCAGTTTGTACTTTAAAAGCTAAACATATACCAGTGAAAGAATGAGAAGGTTTGGGGATAAGAAACAGAAGAGATTTTAGTTACATTTTATGAAAGTATAGTTGTTATCCCGGTATCTCTTCAAGATAACTACTCTGTGCCTATTATGACATTTATTTAAAAAACAACAACTTCTATTTTCAGTTGGATGGATTTATTGCTCGAAACTGGGCCAGTCAAAAGTCAGCTTTGGGAAGTGCTCTTGATCCACTTGCTGATAAAATACTTATCAGTATCTTATATGTTAGCTTGACCTATGCAGATCTTATTCCAGGTAAGAACACTGTCATGCACACTTTTTATAGCAAAAGGAAGAAGGACATTAATCAGCTTAGGATTTCTCTTGATAGATAATTTTTGTCCCCAAAATATATTTTTTAATTTTAAACTGTTTCCTTAATTCTAAACTATTGAACTGTTTGGTTTGTCAAATTATTTGTTTTTATTTTAGAATTTATGTTCTTATTATAGTAGTAGAATTCATTTAGTAAGATTGCTTAAAGTTAAAATTGAGCAAATATTTCAGTGCCAATTTCTATTACTCTAGAATGTTTTGAAACCATGCTATATACTCTTAGTATCTAGCTTTTGGAAAACAATTTAAAGTTTTCCTTAGTACAATTTAATCATAATACATGAGAGGTCTGAAACCCTGAAGATGTCTAAAAATTCACATTATTTTTACTTGGATACTATTATGCAATTTCAAATCATGCATGTTTGTACAATACATTATCTGAATACTTTCTAACAAGAAGTTAAGATCTTTTGCCTTGTGTTTTGCATGTGTTTTGCTGATTGTTCATTTTTTATTTTACCTGTATTTCTTAGTTTTTCTCCCTTGGTTCAGTTTAAACTATTTCCAAGAGTTTGGAATAGAATCTGAGAACAAAGAAGCTGCCACATGGTCCTTCAATAAATAGCATGTATTATTAACATTCAAGAGGAAGAGTTTCAGACTGGTATAGAATCATCAATCTAGACATTGTTTTTCTCCTCTACCTTAAGGCTTTTAAGTTCCCATACCAAATTTAAAAAATGAATTGGACTAATGGTTATATTTATATGCTTCTTTGAAAGTCAGAATTGTGTTAGTATATAATTGGTGGTGTTGAAGGAATAGGAGTAGTCTCAAATAAATACAAATGCTTTGAAGAGAAAAAGAACTAAGGAACATTCTGTTGACATTATTAAAGATTGAAATGATCTTGTGTACTTTTTTGCCTCCTGTTTTTCAAAGTTTTAATTTTTTGCTTTCTTTTACAAAAGCTAGCCAGATATTTCCCAATTAAAGTTAGCATTGTTCCCAGGTTTTGTCGCTCTGAGCTTTACCTAAATAATTGGTGTAGGTTGTTTTCCAAACTGAGACTTTGCTTCACTATCATTCTGGAAATTTACATTTTCTCTCTTCTGAAGATTTCAAATTGTGGCGCTCCTACTGGTCTTTCAGTGCCTAAAGTCTTCTGATCGCAGATTTGACTGTGATGGCAGAAGTGGTGTTATAGGTCCAGGGAACATCAGCTACTGTTTTCATGCAGAAACTGCAGTGCCCGATCCCTAAGCTTCTCTCTTCATCTGGGTTTTGCCACCGGAGGAGCAAGTGTACTTGGCTTGCTGGCTGATCTCAGTTTTTTCACCATTTTCCTGAGGGAGGCGTCACAACGGGTTCCATATTGACCAAGCATTTCTACCTTCTTGGTGCATTTAGCCATGTTGTTGCAAACCAAGTCAAAACCCAGAGAGCTGGCTCAGTTTTGAAGACACTGTTCTGTAGACTTCTAGATTCCATCTTGCTGTTGACAAGTCTCATGCCATTCTGATACTTTTCCTTTACATGTGATTATATTTTATATTGAAAAGCTTTTAAGTTTCCTTATTACATTTTCCCAGTTGATGTTTTTTAAAAAAGATATCTTTCTTAAAAGTTAATTTTATTTCTATGGACACCCAATTATCCCTGGACCTTTTGTTGAAAAGTCTTTACTTTCCCCAGGTACACTTCAATGGCCATATGTACATGGGTTCGTTTCTGGGTTGCCTAGATTTTCCCCCGTTGATTTGTCTGTCTTTGTACCAGTACCATTCTTAATTATGACTTTGCTAAATGTCTTGATATCTGGTAGAGCAAGTCCTTCCACTTTTGGTATTCTTACCCCTTTCCTTTTGTGAATTTTAGAATCAATTTTTCAAGTTAAAGTTTTCAAGTTCCCCCAGAAATTCCTGATGGGATTTTAATTGGAATTGCATTAAATTTATAGATCTATTTGGAAGAATTGGCATCTTTACAACTTGAGTTTTCCAGTGCACAAATATGATATATCTGCTCTATTTGGGGCTTTTGAAAATGTCAAAATGTTAGTCTTCTCTAGAGCGGTAATAATTTTTTTTATTAGATTTATTTCTAGGTACTTAATAGTTCTTGATCCTTTTATAATTAGTAGCATTTTATATTTCATTTTGTAATAACTTTGTTAACAGATAAAAGTCAGTTCTATTTCTAAGGTTGATTTTTGTGTCTGGTAACACTTGCTAAACTCTTGTTCTAATGATAAAAATGTAAATGAAGTCTCGGGTTTTCTGTATCCTCAATTATGTATTGTCTGTAATGAATGACAGTATATTTTTTCTTTTCCACTTCTTTTGCCTTTTCTTTTACTTACCTTACTCCACTGCTCAGTACAGTGTTGAATAGTAGTAGTATCTATGTCTTATTCCCAAGCTCAAAGGAAGCTTTCAACATTTCACTATTAAATACGACATTTCCTGTAGGGTTTTGTAAATACCCTTTTTCAGGTTAAGGAGTTTGCTCAATTTCTATTACAATCGAATGTTGAATTTTACCATATTTTTCTTGTACATTATAGCAGTCATATTTTTTCCCTTTAAGCTATTTATTTGTAGTGGAATTGAATTCTTTATTTTCTGATTTTATACCATTCTGAAATTTCTGACATAAACCTAACTTTGTTGTTATATATTATGAAGATATTGCTGGATTTGGTTTGCTGATATTTTGTTGATGATTTCGTATAGATCCATGAGACTGGCTTAGAATTCTTTTCTCCAGATAGCCTTGTTAGGTATTAGCATCAAGTTTATACCAATCTCATAAAATTAATTGGGGAATCTATTTTTCCCCTCCATTCTTGGGAGATATTTGTGTAAGATCGCAATTATTCTTTAAATGTTTGGTAGAACTTGTTGAAGATATTTAGGCCTGGAGTTTTGTTTTGGTTTTTTTGTAAGAGTTTTAAAATAAGTGAATGTGGATCTTTTCCTTAAATCATTTTAAGATGATTCAGGTTTTTTGGTTCATCTTGTATCTTGTAAATTGTGATATTTTTCTAAGAACTCTTATCTGTTTCAGTTGTATTTTAGAAATTTACCGTAAATCTTCAAAGAACCAACTTTGGGCTTTGTTGAGCTTATCTGATAAGTTTAGGACTTGATTAAATCTTGTTCTTTTATGTTTTCCTCCCCTTTTCTTGAGTTTTCATTTTCTAAATTATTTAAACTGGTTCAGTTTCCAATATGCAAATGAGAGAGGCCAAAATTATAAGGAAGGGAGGAAGGGAGGAGGTAAAGGCTGGCTGCGTCCATTTGGCAGTTGTTATTCCAGGATGTTTATTGCTTGGCGTTGAGATGAGGTTTAGCAACAGGTTTAGCAATTTACTAGCAGCTCTGAGAACTGAAAGATATGCATAGTCCTCTTTGCTTGGGGTTTGGAGGTTTTGGAACTGTCTGACTGGAGCTACAGTTTGTTTGGTAAAGCTGCAATAGGGCAGGCCATTTATATGCAAAAGCTGCTGCTCAGAGCTTGGGTGGGTTTTTTAGATTGTGCCGGGTAGAGTCTCAGGGTGTCACTAGGTTAGGGCGTGGCAAACAGTGATGGCTGCCAGTCAGCCTTCGCTGCATTTCCACCTTTCCAAGTCCCCTCATCCCATACCCCAGCGCAGTAAATAATGATTGCTGGACACACCTCTGCAAGAAAGTCACCCTCACTTTCTGACCCTATAGCAGACAGTCCAGCTTCTCCCCATAGGAGTTTGGGTCCCAGTGTCTTCCCAGAAACTGGATTTCAGAGTAATCGGGAGCTTGTCTTCCTTCGGGTTGAAAAAAAGCAGCACATCCAGTTGCCCACCACCAGCCCGATTTGCACACCTCCATACCTCAGCTTTTCAGTGCTTATGCACATCTCAATGCTCTTTTCTCTTTCCTTCTAGTTATAGAACTTCCACTCAGCCAGCTTTCCCATGGTACTGGGTGATAGATATTTTGTCTTAGTTGTAGTTTTGTTTTGTTTTTTAAATATATTTTATTGATATTTTACAGAGAGGAAGAGAGAGAGATAGAGAGCTAGAAACGTCAATGAGAGAGAAACATCGACCAGCCGCCTCCTGCACACCCCTGACAGGGGATGTGCCCGCAACCAATGTACATGCCCTTGACTGGAATCGAACCCGGGACCTTTCAGTCCACAGACCGATGCTCTACCACTGAGCCAAACCGGTTTAGGCTTTAGTTGTAGTTTTGAAATTGTTGTGTGAGACGGCAGTTTAGGTGTTTACCTATACCACCATCTTGGTTTCTCCTTCCTTCACAGAATCTTTTAGTTTTCTTAGCCTCTTTTCTGTATGTTACCTTATTTTATTTTTCTGGGCTCCATTTTGAGTGCTTATCAATGTTCTTGCTCATTCAGTTCCCCAGTTCTCTCTTTAGCTGTGCCAAGTTTATTTAATTATTTTATTGTGTTTTCCAGTTATAGAATTTCTATTTTATTCTTCAAGCTTACTAAATTGTCTTTCATAATTTTCAGTTCTCAGTAGAAATCTTTGTTTTTATATCCCCTTGAAAACAATAAATTCAGTTATTTAATAGACTCTTATAATTCTAAAAGTTTGCCCGGCTGATGTAGATTAAGGATTGAGTGTCAACCAATGCACCAAGAGGTTGCCAGTTTGATTGCTGGTCAGGGCACATGCTGGGGTTGTGGTTTCGATCCTTAGTAGGGGGCCTGCAGGAGGCAACCAATCAATGTTGATGTTTCTCTCTATTCAATATTTTTCTCTCTCTCCCTCTCCCTTCCTTTCTCTCTAAAATAAATAAAAACACATTTAAATAAAATTTCATATCTTTTGAGGGAGGGTTTCTTTTATTGTTTCTGTTGATTCTTATGGTACCTTGTGAGCTTGGTTATTTTAGATTGTTTAGTCGTTATATTAATGTTTGAAAAGTAATTTGGAGGAATATTTTTATGTTTAGGATGATGGCATCATTCTCCAAGGAAGATTTTTTTTGTTCAGTCCTGCTAGGTGCTTAGGAATGCTGAGTCTAGGACTCCGTAGATCAGGGGTGGGGAACATCCCGTCTGCTGGCTGTGTAAGGCCCATGAAATCATTTGTTTTGGCTCTGCCAAGACACTAGGGATGAATTAATTAAATGTTTGAGCAAATATAGCAGGCTAATTTTTAAGATGATAATTTTGTATGGCCCTTGGCAGAAAAAAGGTTCCCCATTCCTGTCCTATATTGTCAGGTGGTGAGACATTCTCGTAAAGACATTCTTAGTACCATCTCCTCTCCCAATCCTGGGGGATAGTCCTTCAGAACCCAGCTCAAAGCTATGAGATCGTTTATCAGGCCTCAGCCTCAAGCGTTTGACTGCTGTCCCCAGATCACCTGATACTGCCAAAATTTCTATTCAACTTTGTGTCTTGTATCCAAGGAATAGAAACCATAGCTTAGAGTATCTAGACCAGAGTTGGGCAAACTTTTTGACTCGAGGGCCGCAATGGGTTCTTAAACTGGACCGGAGGGCCGGAACAAAAGCAACCTGACCATGCTGGCACTCTCATCTTGGGCTGCTGGTGAAGGAGCGGAGGGGAGAGCAAGAGAACCCTCCGCTCTTTCGGCTCCGCGGGCCGGATAGAACAGCTGAATGGGCCTTAGTTTGCCCACGGCTGATCTAGACCTATTTTTTTTTTTTTTTGAGTTCTCACTCTAACAGGCATTAGCCTGACCCTCTCTTAGCATCTTGTAAGCAGCTTTCAGGATATTATTATTATTATTATTATTCTTTAGTTCTATTAGCAGAAGAATTGTTCTGAATGATATTAATGGAAGCTGAGTTCCAGGTGCTTATTCTTGTTTGAAGTTCTATTTAGGAGATTTATTGCATGTAATTTGCATGAGTTTGCTGCATTTTAAAATCTGGTTGCTGTTAGGTGGTGCTAGCTAATTATTGCTATGAAAAGTTTGTTGTACAGTCACAAAAATGTCCCTAAAAATCATGGCAGGTTGGCTTTTGTTACTTGGTTCACATAACTGTATCACCTGTGTGTTCCAAATGCCATGAATTGTGTAGAGAACCACTTTGGAGAAGTCTTGTCATCCAGTTCTAGGCCAAGGATCAACACTTACATCATAGCTATGAGCAGCAGAGATTTAAAATTTAAATCTGTAATTCATTAGTCAGATTTTTCTCAAGTTGCAAAATCAACAGAATGTCAAAGCTAGAAAGTATAGCCTCAAAAATAATTCACAAAAGAGCTGTTTGAAAGTATTATGGAAATGGGGATGTATAGTAATCTTTATTTTAGTAATTGAAACATTTTGAACTGTGTTTTGCCTCAGGATTTTTTCTCCTTTTAAAAAAAAATTTTCCCCTTATGAAATTGATACAGGTTCATGGTTCAGACTTCTTGCAGCACTGAAGGATATAAAGTGAAACAAGTCCTCTGCCCTCCCATTCTCATCCCATAAGGGAGTAGGAGGGGTTCCTTGGCATCCATCTAACATATCCATCTGCTGGCTCTGCCTCTAATCTTAGGAATAATGAGAAAATATTGACAAGTTGAATTCATGTTTAATTAGAATTCGCTGAATGAATGGGGCAGGAGAAAAAAAAGCAATTGTTGGGGTAGGAACTGGCTCAGATAAGAATGAGAACATTTTGTTTCTTCACAGATGGTACATATAGCAAATTTTATTGTTTATTATAAAGTTGCCTAGAATGCAGAAGCGAGCAGTCAAAGGTCCTGAGATGCCAGTATGATGTGAGCCCAGACATCCCTTCCAGCCTCTTTACTATTTTAATCCCGTGTATTATAGTATGCGTGGAGGTCTTTTCCCCCAAACTTACAAAACTAAATAACAGAAGTGGTTAGAGCTGAGTAAAGCTGATACTGATAACTAACTGCAGCTTAGAACATGTGCAAGAAAAACAAAAGGAGGCTTAGAAGGTCAACATTCTGAAAGGCAAACTTAGACTTTGAAAGCCATAGTTTCTTTTTACTTTTTTTAAAAAAATATATATTTTATTGATTTTCCACAGAGAGGAAGGGAGAGGAATAGAGAGCTAGAAACGTTGATGAGAGAGAAACATCGATCAGTTGCCTCCTGCACACCCCCCCACCGGGGATGTACCCACAACCAATGCACATGCCCTTGACTGGAATCGAACCTGGGACCCCTTCAGTCCGCAAACTGATGTTCTATCCACTGAACCAAACTGGTTTCAGCTCTTTTCACTTTGTTTTGAGTTCATGTAAAAAAAGATAAAAATCAGTGGTTCACTTTAAGTATCTTAAACTTTTGATAGATGTTTATAAAAAAGTGAAAACTTTTACTTATGAAAAACACGCATTTTATGATAAGGCTTATCAGAAACACCAGTTTATGGTAAAGCTTCACTATATATGTAATATCTTAGTAATTTAAAAATCCCAACCAAAATTATTTTATTTTTGATTTTCAGTTCCACTTACTTATATGATAATTTCAAGAGATATAATGTTGATTGTTGCTGTTTTTTATGTCAGATATCGAACTCTTCCAGAACCGGTGAGTTTGTTTCAAAAGAAAATGTTCTTTTATTATTACTTAGCACTTAAGTGAAAAAATAATCACTCTGTTGCATGCTGTGTTTCACTTTACGGGAATAATTTATGAAAGTTATTTTTTAGAAATCTATTTGCCAAGAATTTTTTTTAAAACACACATTAACTGTCATCTTGCATTAGTAGTTTTCAGTGAACACAGAACCATCAATTTCAAACAGACATGCCTTATAAGCCTAATCAATGGACACAGACAACGGGGTGGGGTCATGATAAGGAGGGGGGGTAATGAGGCAATAAGGACACATGTGTAATGCCTTAATCAATAAAGAAATTTTTAAAAATGCAACAAAAACAAAAAAAAGTAAAACAGACATGCTTTTGTTTTAAGTCCAAATCCTTTCAGTTGATACTACATAATTAACTGCAGCTTAAAGCCCAGACCAGCTCTATTAAGAGTGTTTGCACAACAAAACCCTTTTTGCTATCTAATTGAGCCACTACTATGGCTTGTTTAGAAGTGATTTTTAAAATCACAGCTGTATGAGCATGGGATGGTTAATTTGTATATTTGTTTATTGGTTTTACAAATATTTGAGCACATAAGCATAGCATAATGATTGCTCATCTGTTGGCTCCCAACTCAGTGAACATAGCAGTATTTTATTTATTTTGTGTTTTTAGTCTGTAAAAGAAAATAGTAATAAAGGGAAATTTATTGAATTTTTTAGTAGAAAGAGACAGATTTTATTATAGTTATCGTGTTAGTTTTTTAGGAATTGACAAATCTATGGGTTTTTAAAATCTCTTTTCAGTAACCCATGTATAATTTGTAAAGAATGTAATAATGCTCATTTAGGAAAATAGAAAGTGCATATAGGAGGAACATCTGTAATAATCTAAACAATAAAGATTTATTTTTTTAAAAAGAAAGAAAGTGCATATAAAGTGCTTATTGTAGCATAGAGTCAGGCCTGTGATAAGCGTTGAGTAAATGTACATATAATGATAAAATGTTTATTTGAAATTGAATGCTAAATTGAGTAAACTTTTATCTTTTTTGTCCTCTGCCAGCGAACACTTTCTAAGTATTTCAATCCTTGCTATGCTACTGCTAGGTTAAAACCAACATTCATCAGCAAGGTAAGAGACACACACAATGAATATAAACCTCAGTCTGGAGCAGTTGAAAATGAGACAAACTTAAATGCATTGACTGTAGTGGATATTTTTGTTCTCAAAGCTTTTGTAATTTTTAGTATATGTGTTGTGTTTTGTGTTGGTGGTCTGAGAATTTAAGATGAGAGAAAGGGCCACCATTTAGAGAAAGTAGACACAAAGAGATTATGAAGGTTCCTTTCTGGTTTCACTACCCACCTCCCTTTGGTGAAAACAACTTATAATAATAAGGTTGTTTCCTTTTCAAGCTTGAGTGTTACATGCAAAGCGATAGGAGAAAGTTTATTCTCAATTTCATAAACATCTGCTATTCTAAGTCTCCATCCGGTTTTCCTGAGTGAGCCACTTCAGGATTATAGCTGTATGCCAATCTTTGCACCCAGAGAAGACACTGTTAATGGCTCTCAAGACACATTTATTTTCCTATTGGCCTTGATAAGTTGCTCTCCTCATTCTTGTGTCCCATCCTTTGTAGTGGCAGTTTATCAGGCTGGCATGCCTGTCATCTCTGAGACAGAGGGGTGATGATTTTTACATATTTATTATTTTAAAAATTTATTTAATAAATATTTTTACTGAATTTTAGAGTGAGAGGAAGGGAGAGGGGGAGAGAGAGAGAGAGAGAAAGAAACATTGATGTTAGAGCAAAACATCTATTGGCTGCCTCCCACATGCTCCCACCAGGGATCAAACCAGCAACCTTTCCTTGCACAAGATGACCCCTAGTCAACTGAGCCACACCAACCAGCGGGGTGATTACTTTCAAACCAGAAATTCCCTGGGTGGAACTTTATATATGTGGGGTTTTATTTTTTATTTTTTAAATTCAGGTGACTTATATTTGTATCACAGTAATTTGATACAGATAGAAGGTGGCT
Source organism: Vespertilio murinus (assembly GCA_963924515.1). Classification (NCBI taxonomy): domain Eukaryota; kingdom Metazoa; phylum Chordata; class Mammalia; order Chiroptera; family Vespertilionidae; genus Vespertilio; species Vespertilio murinus. Next base: position 63,121,745 of record OZ004709.1, read on the forward strand.
TAAAGAAGTGGAGGGACAAATACCTCAAATCCTTGATCTTGCAAGAAGTTCTCCAGGCAATTTTTTAATTTATTTTTATTTTATTTTATTATTTATTTTTAAAACAAAGTGGAATTCTTGTAATTTGGCTGCAGAATGGATGATAGAACATGGTGCTTCTCTAGGCACACCACCTGCTGATTCCTTGTCACCCACTCTCCCCAGACACTTTTCATGATGGGTAGAGTAGGAGTGTTCGGTGTCTTTCTGGTTCTGTTTCTTCCTTTGTCCTCCAGGCTGTCTTTTAGGGTAGGGAATCCTCATTTCCTCCAAAGAGCCTCTCGCGGAGATGAGTGCATTTCAGGGTTCTAACCTCATGAGTTTGACAGGCAGGCAAGCGATAGCACTGAATGAAGTGCTGGGAAACCTGGGTTCTAGGTTCAGATATGTAACCTGCTACGATTATAGGCAAGTCACTTTACTAATTACCTTGTCATCTGTGAAATTATTTCCGTATTCACAGGGCTATTTTAATGGCTGAAATAAAAAGCAAAGAGCTTTGAATCATATTGCATTGCTATGGAAATTCAAGATAGTGGTATTTTCTGACAGTTGCCCTTCTCTTTGCTGTGAAGAGCAGCTGTGCAGACAAATGGGCCAGTTGGTGAAGTTCACCCTTTTGTGTGAATGCCAGCTTCTTTGGCAGGAATATTAGAACATTAAGCATGAGGTATGTTGTGTTACTCTGTCTTGTGAGCTTGAAACAGGATCTGGTTGGCACTGTTCATGGATGGTTTTTTGTTTTTGTTTCAGGTAAACACAGCAGTCCAGTTAATCTTAGTAGCAGCTTCTTTGGGAGCTCCAGTTTTCAATTATGCTCATGGCTTTTACCTTCCAGTACTGTGGTAAGCTAAATTTAGTATTACCCTGTGAGAATGTCAACCAAATGGCTTATTGTGGTAGTCCTAGAATTACTTTGTTCACAGTGTTGATTGAGCACCAACCAGGTAAAGCTATGGGCTATATTCTATGGTTGATATTATTATTAAGAAGCTTACTATAAAATATGGGGTGTAGAAGTTGTATCTGAGGAGTTTTCATGCAAGTTAAAGGGTGGCACAGAGAGGTACAGATGATATGTTGAGATTTCAGAGGAAGGAAGCCACTTCCAGGTGGAAAGAAGAGGGACAGCTTCAGGGATGAAGTACCATTTGAACCATGAGGTCTGGGTGAATTTTATACGGGGAGGAACTGAGGGGAGGCCATTTTGGTGAAGGGCGGACCCTATGCAAAGTCAGGTGTAGGAGAGTAAGCAGGGGAGTGTCTCCAGCCTAGGGAAAGGGCCATTGTGGGAGGGAAACTTAGAGAAAGGGTTTTGAATTTTATTTTATTGTGCTTATTGTAGCCTTTAAAGGTGTCAAATTCAAACTCTCAGAGTTTGGATGTGTCACACTAATACTGAAGCACTGCAACTCTATAATTAAAACCTTCTTGCTTGATGCAGTCTGAGCCAGAAAATGGTTGGTTAACCAGTCAGTTAAGCTAAAAAAGCTTTACAAATTACACACACATTAAACCTTTTCTAAAATACTAGAGGCCTGGTGCATGAAATTTGTGCACTGAGGGTGCGTGGGGTGTCCCTCAGCCCAGCCTGCACCCTCTCCAGGTGCATCCTCAGGGGATGTCGGGCATCCCTCTCACAATCCCTGACTGCTGGATCCTAACCACTTGCTTGCCTGATTGCCCCTAACCACTTTTGCCTGCTGTCCTGATTGCCCCACCTGCCCTCCCCTGCCTGCCTGGTCACCCCCAATTTCTCTCCCCTGCCAGTTTGGTCACCTCCAACTGTTCTCCCCTGCCAGCCTGGTTTTCCCCAACTACACTCCCCTGCAGGCCTGGTCTCCCCCAACTGCCCTCCCCTGATGGCCTGTTTGCCCACAACTGCCTTCCCCTGTTAGTCTGTTTGCCCTCAACTGCCCTTCCCTGCTGGTCATCTTGTGGCGGCTGTCTTGTGATGACATTGCACAAGGGTGTGATGCCACCTAGGCTTTTATTATATAGGATATGTAAGTGTACATTGATTCTGATTCATTCTACATCTTCTGAATAGGACAAGCACCTTTTCTTTGAATACATCTCTGATTTTTATGTTCTGCTTATTTTAAAGTGATGTAAGACTTGAAGACATTTACAAAGAAATCTGTATATTAACTTTCTAGATTTTGTAACATTTTCTCTAGTATTTTAGCAGCCACATTACCTGCTTATGTTATAGTAGTTTTTAGCAAGTTGGCTGGTTATCAAGTCTTTCCAGAGCATCCAGTTAGTTCTCAAAAACAGCAGCTTTTCTATTTTTCGTTGGCTTATGTGTGAATTTAGAATATTTAACTGGCATGAACAGCTTTGGGATAAAATAAAAATAGTCTGGATGGTCCTACACCTCACCTGGTGGAGCAGAAGTGCACAACACACTAAGAAGTACCCTGTTGGCTGTGAGCATTCAACACGCCATGAGGCACTACTGATCTGACTTCCAGGAGAAAGTCGAGTCAGTCTGCTAGTTTGCTTAAGGAAGAATCAAAAAGAAAACAAATTTATTTTAAATGACTCAGATTTTAAGAAATAGAGTCTAACACTCTCAGCAGAATGGAGTAGTAGAAAGGGCACATGGCTCCGCCAGGCTCTTAGTGTGATTCCATGTCCTGACCAACTTCTCCGTTGCAAAAATAATATCTATATAAAAGCCCAATATTCAAAGTGTCCCCTTAGGAGTTCCACAGACCAGGAATTTGATCACTTGGCTATGACATGCACTAACCACCAGGGGCGGAATGAAGGGAGGCCCCAGCCAGCAACTGGGGAAGGGAAACCCCAGCTGGTAGCCAGCAACCATTAGGGACCTTACCCATGCACGAATTTTGTGCTCTGGGCCTCTAGTTAGAATAAAAGACATCTTAGAGTAATGTCTGGGGGGAAATGACAGTTGCTAGGGATTATCATTAGGGCTCATGATCTGGATTTGTTTGACGTTACTAATTCTAATGAGATTTTGAGGTAAAGCAGTGCATTTTTTTATAGCTATGTGGTATAAAATTAATTTTAGTTAAAAATAATTTTATACCACATAGCCTTTTTTACTTTTCAAATAATTTTTAAAAAATATATTTTATTGATTTTTTTACAGGGAAGAAGAGAGAGAGTTAGAAACATCAATGAGAGAGAAACATCGATCAGC